>CAUJGY010000046.1:1200000-1800000 GCA_963170745.1 Phymatocera aterrima
CAGCTCTTTTCCACTCAATTCTTTTATTAAGTTACAAAGATATATCGCTTCTTTCGCGCCTTGCGTTAAGCTCATGTACTCTGCCTCCGTACTTGATAGTGCAACGCTTTGCTGCTTGCGGCTTTCCCACGATATAACATTTGAACCCAGTTTAAAAACATATCCCGTGTATGATTTACGATCGGTGTTATCGTTTCCCCAATCTGCGTCTACATAACCACTAATGACCACTTCAGACTTATCTGTCGACTTCTTATAAACTAAACAGTCACTAATCGTTCCCTTCAGGTAACGCAGTACCCTCTTTGCTCCCTTCACATGCTCTTCACTATAGCATGAATTGAATTGCGACAGCACACTCAGCGCGTGTGCTATGTCAGGTCTAGTGTTTATCGCTATATACATCAAACACCCTACCAGACACTGATATGGGAAATTTGTGTCGTTGTTACCCTTTTCAAATTTCGATCCTGGCTCTAGAGGAGTTGACACAGGTTTACAATCTGACATCCCAAATTTAGCTAAAACCTCTAGTATATAGCTTCTTTGATCCAAGTAGATTTCACCCTTTTCTTATCTCACTTTTATGCCAAGAATTTGACTAGCATTTCCCATATCTTTCATTTTGAAGCAACTTGATAACTCAGCTTTTAAACTTTCTTTAGCTTTGCGATCATTTCCAAAAATAAAGAAGTCATCCACAAATACAGCTACCACTAATTTGCAATCCTTAGTCGACTTCATGTAAACGCAAGCCTCATTGCTTGAAGCCTAGACGAGACAGTATAGTATCAACTTCTTGATTCCATACTCTTGATGCTTGTTTCAATCCGTATAAAGCTTTCTTTAATCTACAAACTTTATCTTTCTTTTCAGGTACGACCATGCCTTCTGGCTGAACCATGTAAACTTCTTCCTGGAGTTCACCATAGAGGAATGCTGTCGTTACATCCCAATGATCAATTTCCCAGTCTTTTTCTACAGCCATTGCAAAAAGTATTCGTAAAGTGGAGCTTCTCACTACTGGAGAGAACGTCCCCATATAATCTACCCCATACTTTTGAGTAAAGCCTTTGGCCACTAGTCTAGCCTTATGTTTAATTACATTTCCATCAAAGTCCTTCTTAAGTTTAAACACCCATTTATTCTGTACTGCCTTTTTACCCGCAGGTAAGTCACACAGCTCCCATACATTACTCTCTTTTAGAGATTCAAGCTCATCATGCATCGCTCGCATCCACTTATCTCTATTCTTATTGCTAAATGACAATGCTTGGGTCACAGAACCTGGCTCACTTTCACTGCACTCCACACTGTATACCACGTGATCTGGAAACTCTCTCTGTCTTCTCTCTCGAACTGGATATCTCCGCTCTGCATCGACTGCGACTTCAGCTCCATCATTCTGCTGCTGCTGCTCTCCGCCACTGTCGTCACTTTCGTCCTGTTCGTCACTCACAGATGTATTGTAATCAGATGATATCATGCCGATTTCATCCTCCAATTCCACCTCTTCGTGAACTTCAAGTTCACTTGCACTATTTAGAGGAACCGGTATCTCAACTTGCTCTTTCTGTGTCCGTTCCTTGCTACTCGTCGGGAACCTGTTCTCGATGAACACGACATCTCTGGCTTTTGTTAGTTTGCCATCTTTGGTAAGCATACGATATCCCCTTGTCTCAGTGCAGTAGCCAACGAAAATCATCTCGCGACTTTTAGGATCCAGTTTCAATCTCTTTTCTTTTGGTGTGTGTACAAATGCTGAACACCCAAACACCCTGAGATTACTTAAGTCCACTTCTTTTCCTGTCCATATTTGTTCTGGCACAGCCTTTTGAAAAGCTCTGGTCGGCGACACGTTCAACAGGTATATTGCCGTATTCACAGCTTCTCCCCCAAAACGCTTGTCTAAATCCGCCTCTTGGAGAAGTGTTCTCGCCTTCTCAATGATGGATCTATTTGCCCGCTCCGCCGTCCCATTTTGTTCGGGCGTATAAGGCACCGTTGTTTGGTGTCTTATCCCGTGTTTCGTCAGGAAATCTTCAAATACCCTGCTGCAGTATTCACCTCCGTTGTCCGTTCGCAAACACTTTATTCTTTCTCCAGTCTCGTTTTCAGCCCTGGCCTTGAATTTCTTAAAAACGTCCAGCGCCTCGGATTTCTTCATCAACAGGCATCCAAATGTTTTTCTTGAATAATCATCGATAAGAGTCAGAACGTATCTCGCCCCCCCAAACGATTTTTCTTCCATGGGTCCACAGATATCAAAGTGTACGATCTCTACCAATTTCTTCGCCCTCGTACCCGTAGATTTAAACGGTGTACGGCACATCTTGCCTTTCAGACACGCAATACATGGTACTGACTTCTCGCTATCTTGATAACTCATACCTTTCGCCAGCCCTCTCAGCACGTTCATGCTCTGCCTGTTCAGATGACCAATCCTCTTGTGCCACAGGTCTCGAGATTCTTTCACTTCCTTTTTCTTTTCACCTTGCATCGTTACAAGTTCAGTTTTCAGGCAGGATTGTTTCTGTCCTTCGTCATCAGCGTCTTTTTCTTCCAGCTGATATATGCCTCCCACGTCTTTGGCCGTGGCTACCAGTTCACCTGTAACCTTGCAACCGTCACTTCGGAAGAACAAACACTCTTTGTCCGCGGAGAAAAACACACGGAAACCTTTACTCACAGCTGCGCTCACTGACAACAGATTCGTCGATAAATCAGGTACATATAATACCTCCGATATCTCTTTGATGTCACTTTCAACGCACAACTTTACCGGCACAGTTCCACTTCCCGCGCAGTTCATCGCCCCTTTGTTCGCAGCTGTTACTGTTTGCTCGGCGCCTTCTGAACAGAAGCTTAGCAACTTGCTACGATCAGGCGTCATGTGCCTGCTACACCCGCTGTCCACGTACCACTTTCCCGGATGAACATCCACTGCCATCGCTGTTAATAGTGCCGCTGTCTTCTTTTCCGGACACTCAGACGATTTGTGCCCTTCTTTGTGGCACTTGTAGCATCTGAAAACGAATTTTCTTTTTTCAGTCGTTTTATTGTTACTTTCGTGTCCACCGTATTTCGCATTTTGATTTCCGGGTTTCTTTCCCTTCACGAATAGTGCACTCTCGCCTGATGCTGTCGATTCAGACTCCAGCTGCCTATTCGCTTCTTGTGTCAACTTCGTGATAACTTGCTCACTCGTGATCTCCTGACCACTGTTATCTATCGCCATTACCATCGGTCGGTACTCAGTAGTGAGCCCGCTCAGTAATATTGATATTAGCCAATCGTCGGTAACTTTTGCGTCAATATCTTCGAGCTGGTGTGCTAACGACATTATCTTTGACACATAATCGTCCATAGACCCGAAATCTTCCAGCTTACACTTCCACAGGGTACGCTGCAAACTAATTCGACTTCCCCAGCCTTTGTCTTCATACGCCCGACACAGGTTCTGCCAAGCTTCTTTCGCAGATCGTGCGTTTCGTACTTTTGAAAAACAGCACGGGTCGACTAATAAACAGATCGTCGTTCTCGCCATTCTGTCTTTCTCGGCGTCAACTGGTACCGCTTCACCGGCAGCCGTCGTTCCAGGTTCAATCGCTACCCACAAATTTTTGTTCTCGAGCAGATTTCTCACTTGGAATTTCCAGTCCTGGTAATCGGACACACCTTTCAGCTTCTTTATACCAGCTACGGCCGATCCATGACTCGTGTTCACGTTTTCGTCTCCCATCGTGTCTTTTGTTCAACCACGCGGTCTAACCTCACAAACGCTTTTCACACTCGAACTTCCTTCCTCACCATAAATTTATCGTTCATCACTATTCACAGTTATCTGGGCCCATAGCCTGTTGGCAAAAGGTAGGTAGGTGTAAAAGATTACTAAGATATATACTGATATTCTTTATTCGGTGATCATGTCGGCGTGCATCGCGCGTCGACACCACAAAGGAAGTGACGTCATGAGAGACGCTGCTTACACACGCAAAGCATCTTGGGTAGGTTAGTTCAGACGAACTATCACAGGTGTCGCTAGTATGCCGATTATATTACAACAGGAACAATAATAAACATGGCTTCGTTGTGATTGACATGGACAGTGATTTTGATGAGGGTCGGTACCGTGGGGGCTTCGACTGCTTCATATCAATAAATGAATGATAAATGCTATGATGAGAGCAGTGATCTTTTGAACGTACAAGCTTCAACATGCGGAGTGTTGAATTGCGGCAGCAAAGAGATGTCTTGCATCGGATTGCGAAAGCTAGCGATCCAACACGAAGTAAACATAAAATGTTAAAGTGTGGGCGGGATACGAACGAGAAGGCTATATGAATGAAGTTTTCAAACCCGTGGTGATGCCTCTCCAAAAGCTGTTGGATCAATCAATCAAATCAGAGTCGATCAAGGAAGAAATTCGCGAGTCCTCTGTGAAAAAAGAACTCCCGTAAACGAATGGGAATGGGTCTGAGAATTTCTTCACAACAGCCGATGAAGATTCGGTTGATGAAAATGGTTCTCTTATCGCCAGTGAGCAAGATTCTTATTTAAAGCGTGAATCTTCTTCCGAAGAAGCTTCTACTGCTGAAAATTTTTCGCTTCAATCTTACCTTCGAATGTTTGGGACAAAAAAAGCGAAACAGTTGGATACTTCGTACGGTGTTCGTAAGTTGAAGGATGACGTTTTGAAGATCGGCAACTCTACGGTAACTTTCAACGACGATATCATTCATATTGGAAATGAGGGATATCGACCAACGCACGGCTTACTCGAACTGCTGTTCAGAAAGTCACCGAGTGTCAGCACCGTGAGTCAGGCTGATTTGCAGACTTGTGGTAAAATCGTTACCGCTACAAACGCGCATCGGAAATACTATCGCAGTGACGAATCGATTCGTCAGGAGAAGAGCGATAAATTCAGAAATATTATTTTGAAAATCATTGATCCCACCGTAGCAAAGACGGGTAAAGCCTTACCACGCCACAAGATCGTCAGGGGCGAGAAGAATCGAATGGATTACGTATACTGGGACGACCCCAATGAGTTGATCGATCGACTTCGATTGCTCTACGCATCGCAGGCGGCGGGAAACACGAGCGACTCCAATGAAATTATTTCAATTATTGAGGAGTTGCGTGAAGCTGATATTGTATATTAGATTTCTTCAACAATTGCTAAAGCTCAGTTTCAAAATGAGCGTTGATGTGTTCGGTGGACAATTTGGGAGGGTTAAAGGTAGCAGTCTTCCAGATATTGGTATCAAGATTCAATCTCTTGAAAATCGAATTCAACAGATTGCGAGGAATCAGCGTGCGGATAGCGAAACGGTACGAGTCCTCGTGTCTCGCAATTCCGAGCTCATCATGAACCTAGAAGAAAAACTGAGAATAGCCGAGAGAAGCAACAATAGTCAAAATAATTTTATGATCAAAAGCCTCGAATCAAGCGTAAAGGAGCAGCTGAAACGTATCGAGGAAGATAATGAACCTGAACGAGATTTGGTGATTCGTAATTCTGAAATAATCGTGCAATTGGACGAGCGGTTAACCAGACTCGAGCATGGAGGACAAAAAGGTGTAATGATTTATTTTTTTTGTTAATTAGAAATTAGGGATTTGGGAAAAATAAATTATTCACAATTTTGAGGGGCATTTTGCATTTGAGGAAAAAATTCATTCATTTTCGTTTTGTTTGATAAATATGTAGAGAATTAGACTCTCAGTCAAGCTATTAGCCTTATAAAAATTATTTGCGACACACTCATCCATCCATTCTCTCACTCATACTAATTACAAGTTAAAACACGCCATTTCACTTCTTTATATTTTATTTTATTTGATTTGATTTTATGCTTTTCTTCTATTCTTTGACGAAAACTTATCTGATGTTGAAGAGTTGATGTTTCGTATGATGATGTTTTAAGAATCGGTTGAAGTTTCCAGCTTGGAATTCGTTGTACGTCGAACATATGCGTCCATATGCGAGTGTGATGTTTTCGAGATTATCAAATCCAATCGTATTCCCTCAATCCTTCTTTATTTTCTCTTCATTCCCAGTGATTCAGATGGTCGATAAAGATTTAAACTCAACTTGGCTTATATTATATTGAAAACCATTAAAATGGTGAAGTGAAATAAAATTGGCGAACAAAAATATGGGGACGGACGTGGCTCTTGTTCGGTGTCTGAACAGCGAGAGAGCGAGTTACGGAAGAAGAAGAATCTATTTCAAAATAATGATTAGTTAGAGTCACATCAGAGGTAGCTGTGATCGAGATTCGACTATGGTGTTGTTTTGTGTTTTGAAATTTCCTGGCGCTCACATTTAAATGGGTTACAATCCTCCCCTGATTTTTTATACGATGTTATTCTCTGTTACTTCTGTAAAAAAATCATACTCATTCAAACGTACACGCATTCACACTTACACTCATTCCTTATACTACGCTCACAAAATTTTGTTCTTGCTCTTGATGTCTTGCTGTACAGGTGTATAATACAAGAATATATATAGTTTTTAGATTCTAAGTTTCACATAAATTGAAAATACACAGTTTGAAATGAGAGATAGATGCATTTTTTTCCTTTTTTTTTTTTTTTTTTTTTTTTTTTTTTTTTTTTTTATGACGAAGTTGATAAACAGGTTGGTGATACTTGCGCAAATTTGTTCGATTATATGTTCCAATAACTTTGTTATGTTCGTTCGGATCGGTCAATTCAAAAGAATTCATGCCCAATTTTTTGTTAATCAAATGTACTTTGTACAAATGAAAAAATTTGTGGGTTTCCTTATTTAAAGCATTTGATTGGTACGGCACTTTAAGTAATACTAGATCGTCAACCAACAACTCTACGTTAGATTTTGTTTTTTGTTGCTTGCTCCTTTCAATGAAACTTTTCGTTAGTGATTCATTTGCTTTCATTATTTTATATTCATGAGTTGTTTCACAAAAATCCGGAAACTTTATCAATTCTTTTATTTTGTCGTTTGGTTGTTCATTAAAATGTAATTCATAAGGCGTGAACCCCGTTGAATGATGAGCCGTTAAATTAATCAATTGTTGTATTGTGGTTACATATTTTGCCCATTTTGTATGTTTATCAGAACAAAATGTCCGAAATAATCGACCTAATTCTCGCATAACCCTCTCAGTCGGATTAGATTGCGGGTGTCTAATTGATGAATAACATACTTTGATTCCCTCTTGTTCTATACTCGTTCTCCATTTATGAGAAGTAAATTGGGTACCATGATCAGATAAAATTTTTTCTGGCTTACCAACAATTTTAAATTGACAATTGATTAATTTATTTAAACTGGCTTGTGTAGTAGCTTTTTTCAACAAATAGAGTGATACATATTTTGAAAACGCGTCGATTGTTACCAAGATATATTGTACTCCTCCAACCGATCTTGGCAAAGGACCATAAAAATCTATAGTTAATAATTCATTTGGCTTTTCCGCCGGTACCCTGCAATAAGCACCTTCCATACTATATGTAATTGGTTTGACACGCTGACATAAATCACAAGTTATAACCATTTTCTTAATACTCTGTCTCATTTTTGGCCAAATGTAATACGTATTTAAATAATAAAATGTTTTGTAACAACCTATATGACCCAGCCGTTCATGAGCCGTCCTAATTAATAATGGTATAAGACTATCAGGAATTTCTATTTTCCAATTACCTTGATTATTCTTTGAAAATAGAATATCGTTGTGTAATTTATATTTCGCATGTTCTGGATTTCTTTCACATTCTTTTATACATAACTGAAGTCTTGGTTCTGATTGTTGTTGTTGTTTTAAATTTTTAATTTCATCGATGAATTTTTTGTCCACTGACAAATTTGATGCCAAAATTGATACGTTCGCTTGTTTATTTTTCATTACAAGATCATCACTTAGATATGATATAATCAGTTGGTTTGGTGGCACATCATTCGTTTTACCATCAATGTTTCGACTAAATAAATCAGCCACGATATTATCTGACCCTTTACAATGTGTGATTTTAAAATCATACTGTTGCAACAATATGCTCCATCTCATCAATCGCGAATTGTGATATGCAGTGTTATTTAAAAAAGTCAATGCCTTATGATCGGTTATAATTTCAAATAGATTACCGAATAAATATATTCTAAACTTTGTAATGGAATAGACAATAGCTAGCAACTCTTTTTCAGTAGTATTATAGTTCAATTCGGTTTTCGTTAAACATCGACTCACCAATGATATTATCCGATGAAAATTATTTGAATCAATTTGGTATAAAATACCACTGATTCCAAGATCGCTCGCATCAGTTTGAACCTTGAATTGTACCCCTGGAATTATATGACGCAATGTAACACTATTTAATAAATTATTTTTTAATTCCTGAAACGCCTTTTTGTGTTCTTGATTCCATGTCCATAAAGAATTCTGTTTTAACAATCCGCGAAACGGATCTATATAATTTGAATGTTTTACACTAAAAGCTCTATAATAATTACAAACTCCTAAGAAACTTTGTAATTGCTTTCTGTTTATCGGTTCAGGAGAATCCTTTATAATCTTCAATTTGTCTGGATTAGGTATTACTCCCTCTGGAGATAGTATGAATCCCAAAAATGGTATGGTCTGTCGGCAAAATAACGATTTATCCAATCTTAACGTGAACTGAAAATGTTTCAATCGATTAAAAATCAGATCCAGATGTTTGATATGTGATGCAAATGTAGGTGATGCAATTAACAAATCATCAACATAACAGGTTAAAAATGAATTGAACTCGTTTCCAAATGCCATATTCAAAGCTTGAATGAATCCGCTGCCTGCAGTTTTAAGACCAAAAGGCACTCTACAAAATTGATATAATGTCTGCCCGTGTAAAAAGGCAGTATACGGTCTAGAAGATATTTCCAATGGAATCTGCCAATATCCTTGAGTTAAATCTGTCGTTGTCATATAATTTACTCCTTCATATTTCTGTAACAACTCATTAATTGGTGGTGGTGATTCGTTATCTGATTCTATCACTTGATTTAAAAATCGTGCATCTAGACAAACGCGAACTCTACCATCTTTTTTTTGCACAATCCTTAATGGATTACAATATGGACTTTTAGATCTTTCAATAATGCCTGCTTTTAACATTTCTTGTATCTCCAAATCAACAGCTTCTCTCATTTTGATGGGTATTGGGTACGATCTCCTAATAAAAACCTTATTGTGAATCAACCTTATCCCGTGTTCATAAATATTTGTACACCCAGCATAACTTGAGAACAGTTGCTTATGCCTACACAACAATCCCAATAACAGCCGTTTTTGCTCCCCGTCGAGCATCGTAAGGCTAGCCGCGATCGACTGAAGCTCTTCAAAGAAATTTTGGTCTTCCCCTTCTTCAAATATTTGAGCTATATTTTCAATTTTTCTACGATCATCGCCAATATTTAAATTCATATTATTATCTTTTCCTTTGAACACACAATTATCAATTTCAGCCAAACTAATTACAGATTCATTCGTATTATAACTGTTAATTAATTCCTCAGTACTATCCTTTTCAACATCATTAAACGGTTTTATACAAAATAAATCACATAAATTCAAATTTTCATCAATATCATCAAACGTATTATCAATTATTTGTTCATCTACCGTTGGAATTGTACTAGTTGCACCATCCATACTGGTAATATTTTTTTGACAATTATTAAACAAAATATCACAATTATTATTTTTATTTTTATCCTTCAACTTTTCATTAATTTCATTTGCCTTGATAATTAAAATATACGACGTTTTCCTTTTTGATATCAACCTCAATTTCTCTGAAGAAATCCCCTCGTACAACACTCCCGTAAAAGCAACCACAACATTACCCAGATTTATTGTCCCAGAACCATAATCAACTATTACTCTGTTATATGAAAGCCAATCATTTCCAAATATTATGCCACTAGACAATTGAGGAATTACCAGAAAAGCTGTTGGTACTATACGACCCTCAATCACAACATCAACCAAAATTTGTTTTCGCACAAGCATCATTTTTTTTCCGATTGCCCCGACAACACGTAAATTACTGACAGGTAATTCTTCAAAGGAATTCGCATTAGAAATATCATTATATAAATCTTCTGAAATAGCTGTGACTTGACTACCGGTATCAATTAGACCCAACATTTGTTTATTAAAAATAGTAACAACGAGATGCGGACTTTTCTCTAACACACCATTGTTGCGATTCACACCATCTTCGGATTCTTTTATCACATCTCTTTCCAGGTCATCGATAAAATCATAAAAATTACGACACGAGGATGGACCTGTTGCATTCGCATCGTCCATTAGTTTAAAGATTGAGATGAAAACGTATTGCTTTTATAATTATTACCTTGACAGTTGACAGTTGGTGGTGGATTTCTCATATCCGGCAAAACGAATACAGAATTGTTTCTATTTTGATTTGAATGACTGTGCTGATTAATATAGTTTTGATTATTATTATTACTTTGATTACGATTTTTATCCCTTTCTCTTTCCTCATATACCAAATCTAAATGCGAAAGCGTATGTTCAATTTTTTTACTATCCGAAAAATCTATTGACACTAAGGCATCCTTGGCTCGATAAGGTAATTGTTGAATTATAGTGTAATTGATTTCATAGATTTCCAACTTCGGAATAAAATATTGCGCCTCTTTGAATTGTTTCATGTAATACATATGCATAGTTATATCTTGTGATTTAAATCTTTTTGCACTCCATCTCGCTTTAGCTCTGACCTGTTTAGGTATTGAACAAAATTCCTCTAAAACAGCTCGTTTGAATTCATCATAAGTACGTAAATTTGCAAAACACGCATCAATCCACATTTTAGCTTTAGAATATAATGTACTTCTAGCAACTGCTAATTTATTCAAATCGGTTATATTTTTTAAAACAATGTATCTATCTAAATCTTCTATGAATTCTTTTGGATTTAACGTTTCTTCATCACTAAATTCCGGTGGTTTAATATCAATACTTTTTTGCTGCAAATGACCAACCAATCCACTTATCAACTCACGATCTATACTATTAGTATTGACTCTACCAGCATTTTGCAGCATATTTATTTGATCATTCTGTTGTTCAGTTATATTTTTTAATCTCCGTACCTCATCTATTAATGATTGTTCTTGTTGTCTTGCAATTTGAAGATCTTCCATTTGTTTCTTTAATTCCATCATACCTTCCATCTCTCTTTTCAAACGCTGTATTTCCTCTTCCGTTCTTTTTCGTTTTTTCTTATTTATCTTAAATTGACTCTGTTCAGACCCTACGGTGCCTGTTATCAGTTGTTTTGGGTTGACCGATTTAGACCTTGTTGTGATAGGTGTAAAATTAGTATTACTCATGAAACACAATATTTAAAATAAACATAAATCATTCACACCAACAAATAATATTCACTAAATTCCTCAAATTCTGATGCATGTGCTTTGTTCGGGCGCCAAATGTAATGATTTTAAATGTGTTGTAATTAGAAATTAGGGATTTGGGAAAAATAAATTAGTCACAATTTGAGGGGCATTTTGCATTTGAGGAAAAAATTCATTCATTTTCGTTTTGTTTGATAAATATGTAGAGAATTAGACTCTAAGTCAAGCTATTAGCCTTATAAAAATTATTTGTGACACACTCATCCATCCATTCTCTCACCCATACTAATTACAAGTTAAAACACGCCATTTCACTTCTTTATATTTTATTTGATTTGATTCGATTTCATGTTTTTCTTCTATTCTTTGACGAAAACTTATCTTATGTTGAAGAGTTGATGTTTCGTAGGATGATGTTTTAAGAATCGGTTGAAGTTTCCAGCTTGGGATTCGTTGTACGTCGAACATATGCGTCCATATGCGAGTGTGATGTTTTCGAGATTATCAAATCCAATCGTATTCCCTCAATCCTTCTTTATTTTCTCTTCATTCCCAGTGATACAGATGGACGATAATGATTTAAACTCAACTGGGTTTATATTTTATTGAAAACCACTAAAATGGTGAAGTGAAATAAAATTGGCGAACAAAATATATGGACGGACGTGGCTCTTATTCGGTGTCTGAACAGCGAGAGAGCGAGTTACGGAAGAAGAAGAATCTATTTCAAAATAATGAATGGTTAGAGTCACATCAGAGGTAGCTGTGATCGAGATTCGACTATGGTGTTGTTTTTTTGTTTTTCAATTTCCTGGCGCTCATATTTAAATGGGTTACAAAATTCAACACTTGATGTCCAAAAATATGCTTGGAATGAAGTTAAATCGCGTGGTACGAAAAAAAGATGATTGATAATATCTTTTTCCAGAATCGATATCGAACTTCAATGGGTGAGTCTCTAGGCGCATTTCGACCCGGTGAATCCGAAAGTTCAACAATTAATTCCGAAAAATACGCTTGGAAAGGAGTTAATTCGTATGGTACGAAAAAAAGATGGTCGAAAATATCTTTTCCCAGAATCGATATCGAACTTTAATGGGTGAGTTTTTAGGGGTATTACGACCCGGTGAATCCGAAAATTCAACAATTGATCTCCAAAAATACGTTCGGACAGGAGTTATGTCGTTTGGTACGGAAAACAAAATTGGTCGAAAATATCTTCTTCCAGAATCTATATCGAACTCTAATGGGTGAGTTTGTAGGTGGAATTCGACCCGCTGAATCCAAAAATCCGGCGATCGATCTCCGAAAATATGCTTGGAGAGTAGTTATTTCGCATGGTACGGAAAAAAGATGATCGAAAATATCTTCTTCCAGAAGCGATATCAACCTTTAACGGGTGAGTTTTCAGGTGTATTTCGACCCCGTGAATCCGAAAATTCAACGATTGAGCTCCGAAAATACGCATGTAAAGGAGTTATTTCGCATGGTACGAGAAAAAGATGGTCGCAAATATTTTCTTCCAGAATCGATATCGATCTTTAAAGGGTGAGTTCGTAGGTGCATTTCGACCCGGTGATTCCGAAAATTCAACACTTGATGTTCACAAATATGTTCGGACAGGAGTTATTTCGTATGATACGAAAAAAACATGCCTGAAAATATCTTCTCCCAGAATCGATATCGAAATTTAATGGGTGAGTTTTCAGGTGGATTTCGACCCAGTGATTCCGAAAATCCAACGATTGATCTCCAGAGAAATGCTTGCAGAGCAGTTATTTCGAATCGTACGAAAGAAAGATGATCGAAAATATCTTTTTCCAGAATCGATACCGAACTGTAATGGGTGAGTTTTGAGGTGTATTACGACCCGGTGAATCCGAAAATTCAACAATTGATCTCCAAAAATACGTTCGGAACGGAGTTATGTCGTATGGTACGAAAAAAAGATGATTGAAAATATCTTCTCCCAGAATCGATATCGAACTTTAATGGGTGAGTTTTTAGGTGAATTACGACCCGGTGAATCCGAAAATTCAACAATTGATACTCCAAAAATACGCTTGGAGAGGGAATATGTCGTATGGTACGAGAAAAAGATGATCAAAAATATATTTTTCCAGAATCGATATCGAACTTCAATGGGTGAGTTTGTAGGTGGACTTCGACCCGGTGAATCCGAAAATCCAACAATTGATCTCCAAAGATATGCTTGCGGAGCAGTTATTTCGCATCGTACGGGAGAAAGATGATCGAAAATATCTTTTTCCAGAATCGATATCGAACTTTAATGGGTGAGTCTCTAGGTGCATTTCGACCCGGTGAATCCGAAAATTCAACAATTAATTTCGAAAAATACGCTTGGAAAGGAGTTAATTCGTATGGTACGAATGAAAGATGGTCGAAAATATCTTATTCCAGAATCCAGCTTCAATGAATGAGTTTGTAGGTGGATTTCGACCCGCTGAAACCGAAAATCCAACAATTGATCTCCATATATACGTTTTGAAAGAAGCTATTCCGCATGGTACGAGAAAAAGATGATCGAAAATATCTTTTTCCGGTATCGATATCAAACTTTAATGGGTGAGTTTTTAGGTGGATTTCGACCCGCTGAATCCAAAAATCCAACAATTGATCTCCAAAAATATGTTTGGAAAGTAGTTATTCCGCATCGTACGAAACAAAGATGATCGAAAATATCTTCTTCCAGAATCGATATCGAACTCTAATGGGTAAGTTTTTAGGTGGATTTCGACCCGCTGAATCCAAAAATCCAACAATTGATCTCCAAAAATATGCTTGGAGAGTAATTATTTCGCGTGGTACGAAAAAAAGATGATCGAAAATATCTTCTTCCAGAATCGATATCGAACTCTAATGGGTGATTTCTTAGGTACAATTCGACCGGGTGAATCGGAAATTCAACGCTTGATGTACAAAAATAGGCTTGGAAAGAAGTTATTTCGCATGGTACGAGAAAAAGATGATCGAAAATATATTTTTCCAGAAGCGATATCGAACTTCAATGGGTGAGTCTCTAGGTGCATTTCGACCCGGTGAATCCGAAAATTCAACAATTCATCTCGGAAGATATGCTTGCAGAGCAGTTATTTCGCATCGTACGAAAAAAAGATGATCGAAAATATCTTCCTGCAGAATCGAGATCGAACTTTAATGGGTGAGTTTGTAGGTGGATTATGACCCGGTGAATCCGAAAATTCAACAATTGATCTCCGAAAATACGCTTGTAAACGAGGTATTTCGCATAGTACGAAAAAAAGATGGTCGCAACTATCTTTTTCCAGAATCGATATCGAACTTTAATGAGTGAGTTTTTAGGCGCATTTCGACCCGCTGAAACCGAAAATCCAACAATTGATCTCCATATATACGTTTGGAAAGGAGTTATTCCGCATGGTACGAAAAATAGATGATCGAAAATATCTTTTTCCAGAATCGATATCGAACTTTAATGGGTGAGTTTTTAGGCGCATTTCGACCCGGTGAATCCGAAAATCCAACAATTCATTTCGAAAGATATGCTTGCAGAGCAGTTATTGCGCATCGTACGGAAAAAAGATGATCGAAAATATCTTCCTCCAGAATCGAGATCGAACTTTAATGGGTGCGTTTGGAGGTGTATTACGACCCGGTGAATCCGAAAATTCGACGATTGATCTCCGGAAATACGCATGTAAAGGACTTATTTCGCATGGTACGAGAAAAAGATGGTCGCAAATATTTTCTTCCAGAATCGATATCGATCTTTAAAGGGTGAGGTCGTAGGTGCATTCCGACCCCGTGAATCCGAAAATTCAACACTTGATGTCTAAAAATATGCTTGGAATGAAGTTAAATCGCATGGTACGAAAAAAAGATGATTGATAATATCTTTTCCCACAATCGATATCGAACTTTAATGGGTGAGTTTTCAGGTGTATTATGACCCGGTGAATCCGAAAATTCAACACTTGATGTCCAAAAATATGCTTGGAAAGTAGTTATTCCGCATCGTACGAAACAAAGATGATCGACAATATCTTCTTCCAGAATCGATATCGAACTCTAATGGGTGAGTCTTTAGGTGGATTTCGACCCGCTGAATCCAAAAATCCACCAATTGATCCGCAAAAATATGCTTGGAGAGTAGTTATTCCGCGTGGTACGAAAAAAAGATGATCAGAAATATCTTCTTCCAGAATCGATATCGAACTCTAATGGGTGATTTCTTAGGTGCGATTCGACCCGGTGAATCCGAAATTTCAACAATGAATTCCGAAAAATACGCTTGGAAAGAAGTTAATTCGTATGGTACGAAAAAAAGATGGTCGAAAATATCTTATTCCAGAATCGATATCGAAGTTTAATGAGTGAGTTTTTAGGCGCATTTCGACCCGCTGAAACCGAAAATCCAACAATTGATCTCCATATATACGTTTGGAAAGGAGTTATTCCGCATGGTAGGAAAAATAGATGATCGAAAATATCTTTTTCCAGAATCGATATCGAACTATAATGGGTGAGTTTTTAGGCGCATTTCGACCCGGTGGATCCGAAAATCCAACAATTCATCTCGAAAGATATGCTTGCAGAGCAGTTATTGCGCATCGTACGAAAAACAGATGATCGAAAATATCTTCCTCCAGAATCGAGATCGAACTTTAATGGGTGAGTTCTTACGTGCATTCCGACCCGGTGAATCCGAAAATTCAACAATTGATCCCCAAAAATATGCATGTAAAGGAGTTATTTCGTATGGTACGAAAAAAACATGCCTGAAAATATCTTCTTCCAGAATCGATATCGAACTTTAATGGGTGAGTTCTTACGTGCATTCCGACCCGGTGAATCAGAAAATTCAACACTTGATGTCCAAAAATATGCTTGGAAAGAAGTTAAATCGCATGGTACGAAAAAAAGATGGACAAAAATATCTTATTCCAGAATCGATATGCAACTTTAATGCATGAGTTTGTAGGCGGATTTCGACCCGATAAATTCAAAAATCCAACAATTGATCTCCAAAAATATGCTTGAAGAATAGTTATTTCGCATGTTACGAAAAAAGATGATCGAAAATATCTTCTTCCAGAATCGATATCGACCTCTAATGGGTGATTTCTTAGGTGCATTTCGCCCGGTGAATCCGAAAATTCAACACTTGATGTCCAAAAATAGGCTTGGAAAAAAGGTATTCCGCATGGTACGAGAAAAAGATGATCGAAAATATCTTTTTCCAGAATCGATATCGAACTTTATTGGGTGAGTTTTTAGGTGCATTTCGACCCGGTGAGTCCGAAAATTCGACAATTAGTTTCGAAAAATACGCTTGGAAAGGAGTTAATTCGTATGGTACGGAAAAAAGATGGTCAAAAATATCTTTTTCCAGAATCGATATCGAACTTTATTGGGTGATTTCTTAGGTGCATTTCGCCCGGTGAATCCGAAAATTCAACACTTGATGTCCAAAAATAGGCTTGGAAAAAAGGTATTCCGCATGGTACGAGAAAAAGATGATCGAAAATATCTTTTTCCAGAATCGATATCGAACGTTAATGAGTGAGTTTTTACGCGCATTTCGACCCGCTGAAACCGAAAATCCAACAATTGATCTCCATATATACGTTTGGAAAGGAGTTATTCCGCATGGTACGAAAAATAGATGATCGAAAATATCTTTTTCCAGAATCGATATCGAACTTTAATGGGTGAGTCCTTAGGCGCATTTCGACCCGGTGAATCCGAAAATTCGACAATTAATTTCGAAAAATCCGCTTGGAAAGGAGTAATGTCGTATGGTACGAAAAAAAAAATTGGTCGGAAATATCTTCTCCCAGAATCGATATCGAACTTTGTTGGGTGAGTTCTTACGTGCATTCCGACCCGGTGAATCCGAAAATCCAACAATTCATCTCGAAACATATGCTTGCAGAGCAGTTATTGCGCATCGTACGAAAAAAAGATGATCGAAAATATCTTCCTCCAGAATCGAGATCGAACTCCAATGGGTGAGTTCTTAGGTGTATTACGACCCGGTGAATCCTAAAATCCAACAATTGATCTTCAAAAATACGCTTGGAAAGGAGTTATTCCGGTTGGTACGAAAAAAAGATGATCGAAAATATCTTCTTCCAGAATCGATATCAACCTTCAACGGGTGAGTTTTCAGGCGTCCTTCGACCCGGTGAATCCGAAAATTCGAAGATTGATCTCCCGAAAATACGCATGTGAAGGACTTATTTCGCATGGTACGAGAAAAAGATGGTCGCAAATATTTTCTTCCAGAATCGATATCGATCTTTAAAGGGTGAGGTCGTAGGTGCATTCCGACCCGGTGAATCCGAAAATTCGACACTTGATGTCCAAAAATATGCTTGGAATGAAGTTAAATCGCATGGTACGAAAAAAGATGATTGATAATATCTTTTCCCAAAATCGATATCGAACTTTATTGGGTGAGTTTTTAGGCGCATTTCGACCCGGTGAATCCGAAAATTCGACAATTATATCCGAAAAATACGCTTGGAAAGGAGTTAATTCGTATGGTACGAAAAAGAGATGGTCAAAAATATCTGATTCCAGAATCGATGACCAACTTTAATGCATGAGTTTGTAGGTGGATTTCGACCCGCTGTACCCGAAAATCCAACAATTGATCTTCATATATACGTTTAGAATGGAGTTATTTCGCATGGTACGAAAAAAAGATGATCGAAAATATCTTTTTCCAGAATCGATGTCGAACTTCAATGGGTGAGTTTTTAAGTGTATTACGACCCGGTAAATCCGGAAATTCAACAATTGATCTCCAAAAATACGCTTGGAAAGGAGTTATGTCGTATGGTACGGAAAAAAATAATTGGTCGGAAATATCTTCTTCCAGAATCGAAATCGAACTTGAATGGGTGAGTTTGGAGGTGGATTCCGACCCGCTGAATCCAGAAATCCAACGATTGATCACCAAAAATATGCGTGGAGAGTAGTTATTTCGCGTGGTACGAAAAAAAGCTGATCGAAAATATATTTTTCCAGAAGCGATATCGAACTTCAATGGGTGATTTCTTAGTTGCATTTTGCCCGGTGAATCCGGAAATTCGACACTTGATGTCCAAAAATATGCTTGGAAAGTAGTTATTCCGCATCGTACGAAACAAAGATGATCGAAAATATCTTCTTCCAGAATCGATATCAACCTTTAACGGGTGAGTTTTCAGGTGTATTTCGACCGGGTGAATCCGAAAATTCAACGATTGATCTCCGAAAATACGCGTGTAAAGGAGTTATTTCGTATGGTACGAAAAAAACATGCCTGGAAATATCTTCTTCCAGAATCGATATCGAACTTCAATGGGTGAGTTCTTACGTGCATTCCGACCCGGTGAATCAGAAAATTCAACACTTGATGTCCAAAAATAGGCTTGGAAAAAAGGTATTCCGCATGGTACGAAAAAAAGATGATCGAAAATATCTTTTTCCAGAATCGATGTGGAACTTTAATCGGTGAGTTTTTAGGTGTATTACGACCCGGTGAATTCGAAAATTCAACAATTGATCTCCAAAAATACGCTTGGAAAGGAGTTATGTCGTATGGTACGAAAAAAAAAATTGGTCGGAAATATCTTCTTCCAGAATCGATATCGAACTTAAATGGGTGAGTTTGGAGGTGGATTTAGACCCGCTGAATCCAAAAATCCAACAATTGATGTCCAAAAATATGCGTGGAGAGTAGTTATTCCGCATCGCAGGAAACAGAGATGATCGAAAATATATTTTTCCAGAAGCGATATCGAACTTCAATGGGTGAGTCTCTAGGCGCATTTCGACCAGGTGAATCCGAAAATTCAACAATTAATTCCGAAAAATACGCTTGGAAAGGAGTTAATTCGTATGGTACGAAAAAAAGATGGTCGAAAATATCTTATTCCAGAATCGATATCGAACTTTAATGGGTGAGTTTTTAGGCGCATTTCGACCCGGTGAATCCGAAAATTCAACAATTGATCTCCGAAAATACGCTTGTAAACGAGGTATTTCGCATGGTACGAAAAAAAGATGGTCGCAACTATCTTTTTCCAGAATCGATATCGAATTTTAATGAGTGAGTTTTTAGGCGCATTTCGACCCGCTGGAACCGAAAATCCAACAATTGATCTCCATATATACGTTTGGAAAGGAGTTATTCCGCATGGTACGAAAAATAGATGATCGAAAATATCTTTTTCCAGAATCGATATCGAACTTTAACGGGTGAGTTTTCAGGTGTATTTCGACCCGGTGAATCCGAAAATTCAACAATTGATCCCCAAAAATACGCTTGGAAAGGAGTTATGTCGTATGGTACGAAAAAAAAAATTGGTGGAAATATCTTCTTCCAGAATCGATATCGTACTTCAATGGGTGAGTTTGTAGGTGGATTTCGACCCGCTGAATCCTGAAATCCAGCAATTGATCTTTAAAAATACGCTTGGAAAGGAGTTATTTCGTATGGTACGAAAAAAAGATGGTCAAAAATATCTTATTCCAGAATCGATATGCAACTTTAATGCATGAGTTTGTAGGCGGATTTCGACCCGCTGAGACCGAAAATCCAACAATTGATCTTCATATATACGTTTGGAAAGGAGTTATTTCGGATGGTACGAAAAAAAGATGATCGGAAATATCTTTTTCCAGAATCGATGTGGAACTTTAATTGGTGAGTTTTTAGGTGTATTACGACCCGGTGAATCCGAAAATTCCACAATTGATCTCCAAAAATACGCTTGGAAAGGAGTTATGTCGTATGGTACGAAAAAAAAAATTGGTCGGAAATATCTTCTTCCAGAATCGATATCGAACTTAAATGGGTGAGTTTGGAGGTAGATTTAGACCCGCTGAATCCAAAAATCCAACAATTGATGTCCAAAAATATGCGTGGAGAGTAGTTATTCCGCATCGTAGGAAACAAAGATGATCGAAAATATATTTTTCCAGAAGCGATATTGAACTTCAATGGGTGAGTCTCTAGGCGCATTTCGGCCCGGTGATTCCGAAAATTCGACAATTAGTTTCGAAAAATACGCTTGGAAAGGAGTTAATTCGTATGGTACGAAAAAAAGATGATCGGAAATATCTTTTTCCAGAATCGATGTGGAACTTTAATTGGTGAGTTTTTAGGTGTATTACGACCCGGTGAATCCGAAAATTCCACAATTGATCTCCAAAAATACGCTTGGAAAGGAGTTATGTCGTATGGTACGAAAAAAAAAATTGGTCGGAAATATCTTCTTCCAGAATCGATATCGAACTCAAATGGGTGAGTTTGGAGGTGGATTTAGACCCGCTGAATCCAAAAATCCAACAATTGATGTCCAAAAATATGCGTGGAGAGTAGTTATTTCGCGTGGTACGAAACAAAGATGATCGAAAATATATTTTTCAAGAAGCGATATCGAACTTCAATGGGTGATTTCTTAGGTGCATTTCGCCCGGTGAATCCGAAAATTCAACACTTGATGTCCAAAAATATGCTTGGAAAGTAGTTATTCCGCATCGTAGGAAACAAAGATGATCGAAAATATCTTTTTCCAGAATCGATATCGAACTCTAATGGGTGAGTTTTTAGGTGGATTTCGACCCGCTGAATCCAAAAATCCAACAATTGATCTCCAAAAATATGCTTGGAGAGTAGTTATTTCGCGCGGTACGAAAAAAAGATGATCGAAAATATCTTTTTCCAGAATCGATATCGAACTCTAATGGGTGATTTCTTAGGTGCAATTGAACCCGGTGAATCCGAAAATTCAACGCTTGATGTCCAAAAATAGGCTTGGAAAGAAGTTATTCCGCATGGTACGAGAAAAAGATGATCGAAAATATATTGTTTCAGAAGCGATATCGAACTTCAATGGGTGAGTCTCTAGGCGCATTTCGACCCGGTGAATCCGAAAATTCAACAATTAATTCCGAAAAATACGCTTGGAAAGGAGTTAATCCGTATGGTACGAAAAAAAGATGGTCGCAAATATCTTATTCCAGAATCGATATCGAACTTTAATGGGTGAGTTCTTAGGCGCATTTCGTCCCGGTGAATCCGAAAATTTGACAATTAATTTCGAAAAATACGCTTGGAAAGGAGTTAATTCGTATGGTACGAAAAAAAGATGGTCAAAAATATCTTATTCCAGAATCGATATCCAACTTTAATGCACGAGTTTGTAGGTGGATTTCGACCCGCTGAAACCGAAAATCCAACAATTGATCTCCATATATACGTATGGAAAGGAGTTATTTCGCATGGTACGAAAAAAAGATGATCGAAAATATCTTTTTCCAGAATCGATATCGAACTCTAATGGGTGAGTCCTTAGGTGGATTTTGACCCGCTGAATCCAAAAATCCAACAATTGATTTCCAAAAATATGCTTGGAGAGTAGTTATTCCGCGTGGTACGAAAAAAAGATGATCGAAAATATCTTCTTCCAGAATCGATATCAAACTCTAATGGGTGATTTCTTAGGTGCGATTCGACCCGGTGAATCCGAAAATTCAACGCTTGATGTCCAAAAATAGGCTTGGAAAGCAGATATTTCACATGGTACGAGAGAAAGATGATCGAAAATATATTTTTCCAGAAGCGATATCGAACTTCAATGGGTGAGTCTCTAGGCGCATTTCGACCCGGTGAATCCGAAAATTCAACAATTAATTCCGAAAAATACGCTGGGAAAGGAGTTAATTCGTATGGTACGAAAAATAGATGGTCGAAAATATCTTATTCCAGAATCGGTATCGAACTTTAATGGGTGAGTTTTTAGGCGCATTTCGACCCGGTGAATCCGAAAATTCAACAATTAATTCCGAAAAATACGCTTGGAAAGGAGTTAATTCGTATGGTACGAAAAATAGATGGTCGAAAATATCTTATTCCAGAATCGGTATCGAACTTTAATGGGTGAGTTTTTAGGCGCATTTCGACCCGGTGAATCCGAAAATTCAACAATTGATCTCCGAAAATACGCTTGTAAACAAGGTATTTCGCATGGTACGAAAAAAAGATGGTCGCAACTATCCTTTTCCAGAATCGATATCGAACGTTAATGAGTGAATTTTTAGGCGCAATTCGACCCGCTGAAACCGAAAATCCAACAATTGATCTCCATATATACGTTTGGAAAGGAGTTATTCCGCATGGTACGAAAAATAGATGATCGAAAATATCTTTTTCCAGAATCGATATCGAACTTTAATGGGTGAGTTTTTAGGCGCATTTCGACCCGGTGAATCCGAAAATCCAACAATTCATCTCGAAAGATATGCTCGCAGAGCAGTTATTGCGCATCGTACGAAAAAAAGATGATCGAAAATATCTTCCTCCAGAATCGAGATCGAACTTTGATGGGTGAGTTCTTAGGTGTATTACGACCCGGTGAATCCGAAAATTCAACAATTGATCCCCAAAAATACGCTTGGAAAGGAGTTATGTCGTATGGTACGAAAAAAAAAATTGGTGGAAATATCTTCTTCCAGAATCGATATCGAACTTTAATGGGTGAGTTTTTAAGTGTATTATGTAGTCGGGATGGTCGTCTGTTGCGGGCGGGACACATGCGTGGGTGAAGGGTGAAATTATTAAACGTTATATTGTTCCTTATCCTGCAGAGCTACTTTTATTTGGCCCTTTCTGATCGGCGGCCTTATACGCACTTCTAATCTGTTGCCACCCGGCTACTCTACTGTTCACCGGAGTGGGGATTCTCACCATGCCTATCGTCGTGTCTATGGACACTCGTCACAAATATTATAATATGGGACGCCAATTAGGTGACTGTCATGTCGGTTAGGGCGCCTACAGCTCGGCCTCTCCTGACGCCGGGAGCGTCCCGATCTCGTCTTCTTCTTCGGACTCAATATCTGAGCTCTCGGTCACGTCATTCGCAGATGGATCGTCCTCGATGGTCATCCATTTTTTCAGTCGCTCAGGTGGTAGGATTGACTCGTAAGGTCTTTGTTTAAGCTGGTGACCAGGAATATCAGCCACCACATAGCGATCCAGATCAAGCTTCTGTTTAATCACGTACGGCCCGGTATACTTCCTCGCCATCTTTTTACTACCATCTTCTATCGGATTTACCTGCCGGATCATCACATATTCGCCTTCCTGAAACAGGTCATAAGGTTTTCTTTTAGCGTCATACCCCCCTTTCTGCCCCTGTTGTGCTTGGATAATGCCGTCGGCTGCCTGTGCCCGGGTATCATCGCGCTGCGCATCGAATCGCTCCAGTTCTAGTTCTTCGTCTAAGATATCGGCCACGACATCTAGCGGACCCTGACGTAGCTTGTATCCAAACATTACCTCCGCTGGGCTCCTTCGAATGGACCTCTGTACCGAATTGTTCAGAGCTAATTGGACAGTACCTAAAACATCGTGCCATTTATCTGGTCTTCTAGTTAATTTACAAATAGCTGGGACAATAACTCGATTATAGCGTTCTATTTGGCCATTCCCCCTTGGTGTTTGGACGGCAACCTTCACATGCTGAATTCCGTTCTTACTACAAAAATCCTCAAAATCGCTGCTAGTAAAAGCGGACCCTCGATCCGAAATAATTTTTTTTGGCATTCCAAAAATACGAAACGCTGCGTTCAAAGCCTTGATAACTTCGGCCGTGGTAGTAGATTTCACTGGCTCCAACAGTATGAACTTGGAAAACCCATCAATTGCCTCGAAAATATGCCTGTGACCTGCTGTTGTTTTAATTAGTGGCCCGACATGATCGATATGGATAGTATCCCAGGGTGTCGATCCTTTGGCGATGTTATGAAGGAAACCCTCTCTGAGACCGGTCTTCTGATTAAACTCTAGGCATTTCAAACAATTGGTTAGACATTTCTTCACATATTTGCGCATGTTACGAAAATAGTACTTCTTCCGCATTTCCGCGACTGTCTTATCGGCTCCTAAATGTGCAACCCTTTCGTGTGTCTTCATGGTTAGGTCGTGCCTTAATCCCTTGGGCACCACAAATAAGCGTCCCTCCTTTAAAATTCTAAATAATTTTTCGTTAATGATCTCGTAGTCTTGTACCTTTTCTTTTTCTTCTAAAATCTTTCTTTTAATTTCTATAATTTCTGGGTCTAGGTCTTGAAGTAGTAATAATCCGTCGTATCCGTCATCTTCAACAAGTATCGAATTCATATTATAACAACGGCTCAACCCGTCGACATGCGTCATCCTCTCGGCCTTTCGATGTTCGGTAGTAAAATCATATTCCTGAAGTGCTAGAGTCCAGCGAGCAATTTTTCGATTTATGTCTTTTTTCTCCAATGTACGTCTCATGGCATCACAATCGGTGACTAGGACGAAAGGTTTCCCCAGGAGATACACACGAAACCTCTCCAGAGCTTTCACGACCGCAAGAGTTTCGAGTTCGAAACTATGATAGTTTTTCTGTTCATCTGCCGTTTTGCCGCTGAAAAAGTAGACTGGGTGGAACTTCCCATCGTCTTGTTTCTGGAGTAAGATTGCTCCAAAGCCATGGCTACTGGCATCGGTATGGAGTTCGGTCTCTCTAGCTGGATCATAAATTCTTAGTACTGGTTCGTTAGTTAAGGCTTCCTTCAATCTCTCTACTGCTCGAACATGTTCCTCTTTAACTTCAAACTTAACATCCTCTCTTAATAGATCAGTGAGTGGCTTCGCTATCAGTGAGTAGCCATGTACAAATCTACGAAAGTACCCCGTGAGACCCAAAAATCCCCTAAGTTGCCTACGTGTTCGAGGTATCGGAAAATGACGTACTGCCGCGGTTTTCGCGAGTCCTGGCTTGATCTCATTTTTTGCAATTCTATATCCAAGATATTCTAGATTATTCTTTACGAATGAGCACTTATCAATCCTCATTCTTAATCCATATTCCTCCACTCGATCCATGACCAGTTGAATATACCGAAGATTCTCCTCAATTGTATCGGTAGCAATAAGCAAGTCGTCCATATACGCTTGGATCTTCCGAGATCTAATCAAATCCTCAAAAATATAATTAATACATCGCTGAAAGACAGAAGGCGCATTAGTGAGTCCAAACGGCATCCTCAAAAATTCAAATTGTCCTCCTGGCACGACAAAAGACGTGTATTTTACAGACTCCTCCTCGATGGGAACGTGGAAAACCCCGTTCTTTAGGTCGATCGTGGTGAAATATGTCGCTCCGCTCAAATTAGCGATCAGGTCGTCAATTTGCGGTAGCGGAAAGTTGTCTCTGATGGTTTGTTTATTTAACTCTCTATAGTCTACGCACATGCGGTACTCTCCTGTTTTTTTGGAACTAAGACAATTGGACTAGAATACTCTGAATGACTTGGCCTGATTACACCCTCGTTTAAATAGTCTTTCAAAATGCTTTCGACGACGCCTCTCTCATGCTGAGATAGTCTTCGTGGGGTTGATCTAATCGTCTTATCTCCTTTTAGTTCTATTTTAAGTGCAACTGGAGGCTCACGTACCTTCTTATCTGGCCTTCGTCTATTGATGCACGCATCAATTCGCTTTCGGATTTGATCTTTCTGAACGGGCGCCAATTGCTCTCCAAAATCAATCTGTGGCATATCTGGTTCGATTGCCTCCACCTGGATGTTCATTATCATGGCAACCTCCCGTTCCGGTGACTCTTCCTGTCGTTGAAAAATGATCTCATTCCCTTTCACCATCCAATCCACCGAATCCAGGAAAGCCTGTCCAAGAACTAAGTCGACATTGAATGAATTATTCGGTACTATTGTAGCAGGGATTTTGTAAATCTGATTATCAATGATTCCTTCATATTCTAATTCTTTATAGCTTTGTGTACAAAATTCTCCAAATCCTTTTAATGTCTTCGATTGGTCATTGACGCTATGTACCAAGACTTGCGGTATACAGTGTTCTTTGATAAGATTTAAGGTACTACCTGTATCGATAAGCGCCGAGAACGTACCTCCCTGTACTTTGACTATTTTATAATACCTGGATACTTTATCGGGATAACCCAAGGTCTGTATGTGCATCACCGCAGGTTTCCCAGGTGCTGCGTTGGCTGCCATTGGATTAGTACAAAGTCTAGAAATGTGCCCCACTTGGCCACATTTATAACATGTTGGCGGACCACGCCTAGGTTCACTGTTTTTGAAAAAACACCTGTCACTGGTGTGACCGTCTTTTTTACAAATATCACACTTGGGTGGTATCCTCTTCCTCGCGTCATCTCTGGTATCCTTAGAATCTCTCGTATTCCTCTGTTCCTTAGGTTTGTCCCAGTTGGACATTTCGCTAGATAAAAGTTTCAAGTCCTGGAAAAGCGACGCTGGAGTCGAATGACGTGCTGCGACCAATTGTGTTCTGATTGTAAAATTATCTATTCCTCTAATGATGTGAGAAACTATCTCCGCGTTGTTTAATCTAGCCTTTTTTGCTAAATTCAATTTGTCTAAATAATAATCTTCGAGTCGCTCTCCTCTTTTCCATCTACGTTCTTTCATTTTTTCTATTAATCGGACCGGATCCTGGTCTTCATCAAACATTTGTCTCAATTCTTGTCGAATAATCGTCCACTCCTTGCTACACGCGTCTTCTTCTGTCTCATACCACTTCCGTACGCCGTCAGTAAATTTGTTAGTAGCAAGAATTTTAATCGTATCATCGGGAAGATTGTATAAAGTCTGTAGCTCATCTACTCGCCGGAGCCACATATCCAAACTTAATATTTCATTTTCTTTGTTTCCGAAAAGTGGTACTTGCGAAGCGATCTCTGCATATGGAATTCTCTGATTCGCTCGCGCTTCCTCAAGAGTTCCTCGGGTGTTGTGCTCCCCTTGTTGTTGTAGCTTCTCTCTCATCGACGTTATCTCTCTGTCTCGCTCTGTTATCAACTGAACCATTTGGCTTATTTGGGTCATCATGCCATCTAGTACCCGTTGGTATTGGTGACGCTCTGCTCTAAATTCTGTAATTAGTTCTGTTTGATCGGCCATAATTTCGAAAACAGATTTCGGTCGTCGGTTAGTATAACAGGTTCCGGATTCCCGTATACGTCGGACTGTACTTTCCTTTCCGTAATTTGGTTGGTCAAACTCAAAATGGCGACACTTTTCACTCAACTATTTCCGCCACACTGCTCTCCGCGTGTGTACCGGGAAATGATTTTAGTTTTTTTTTTTTTAGCTTTTTCTTTATTGTTCAATCGTCGATCACAGGGAGTTTTCCGTAACTCCGTCGACACGAATAATATACGAATCTTCGCCACGTTTCTTCTACGCGGACACAGGAAGACTATACGAAAACACAAAAACCGTTACGAAAAATCGCACCACTTCGTTTGCACTTTGGTTCGCTCAACACATGTGTATCCTACTTCTGAAATTGTAGTCGGGATGGTCGTCTGTTGCGGGCGGGACACATGCGTGGGTGAAGGGTGAAATTATTAAAACGATATATCCTGTAGAGTTACTTTTATTTGGCCCTTTCTGATCGGCGGCCTTATACGCACTTGTAATCTGTTGCCACCCGGCTACTCTACTGTTCACCGGAGTGGGGATTCTCACCATGCCTATCGTCGTGTCTATGGACACTCGTCACAAATATTATAATATGGGACGCCAATTAGGTGACTGTCATGTCGGTTAGGGCGCCTACAATTACGACCCGGTAAATCCGAAAATTCAACAATTGATCTCCAAAAATACGCTTGGAAAGGAGTTATGTCGTATGGTACGAAAAAAAAAATTGGTGGAAATATCTTCTTCCAGAATCGATATCGTACTTCAATGGGTGAGTTTGTAGGTGGATTTCGACCCGCTGAATCCTGAAATCCAACAATTGATCTTTAAAAATACGCTTGGAAAGGAGTTATTTCGGTTGGCACGAAAAAAGATGATCGAAAATATCTTCTTCCAGAATCGATATCAACCTTTAACGGGTGAGTTTTCAGGTGTATTTCGACCCGGTGAATCAGAAAATTCAACACTTGATGTCCAAGAATATGCTTGGAAAGAAGTTAAATCGCATGGTACGAAAAAATGATGATTGATAATATCTTTTCCCAGAATGGATATCGAACTTTAATGGGTGAGTTTTTAGGTGTATTATGACCCGGTGAATCCGAAAATTCAACAACTGATCTCCAAAAATACGTTCGGACAATAGTTATGTCGTTTGGTACGAGAAAAAAAATTGGTCGAAAATATCTTATTCCCGAATCTATATCGAACTCTAATGGGTGAGTTTGTAGGTGGATTTCGACCCGCTGAATCCAAAAATCCGGCGATCGATCTCCGAAAATATGCTTGGAGAGTAGTTATTCCGCATGGTACGAAAAAAAGATGATTGAAAATATCTGTTTCCAGAATCGATATCGAACTTTAATGGGTGAGTTTGTGGGTGCATTTCGACCCGATAAATCCAAAAATCCAACAATTGATCTCCAAAAATATGCTTGAAGAATAGTTATTTCGGATGGTACGAAAAAAAGATGATCGGAAATATCTTTTTCCAGAATCGATGTGGAACTTTAATTGGTGAGTTTTTAGGTGTATTACGACCCGGTGAATCCGAAAATTCAACAATTGATCTCCAAAAATACGCTTGGAAAGGAGTTATGTCGTATGGTAGGGAAAAAAAAATTGGTCGGAAATATCTTCTTCCAGAATCGATAGCGAACTTAAATGGGTGAGTTTGGAGGTGGATTTAGACCCGCTGAATCCAAAAATCCAACAATTGATGTTCAAAAATATGCGTGGAGAGTAGTTATTTCGCGTGGTACGAAACAAAGATGATCGAAAATATATTTTTCAAGAAGCGTTATCGAACTCTAATGGGTGGTTTCTTAGGTGCATTTCGCCCGGTGAATCCGAAAATCCAACAATTGATCTCCAAAAATATGCTTGGAGAGTAAATATTTCGCGTGGTGCGAAAAAAAGATGATCGAAAATATCTTCTTCCAGAATCGATAGCGAACTCTAATGGGTAAGTTTTTAGGTGGATTTCGACCCGCTGAATCCAAAAATCCAACAATTGATCTCCAAAAATATGCTTGGAGAGTAAATATTTCGCGTGGTGCGAAAAAAAGATGATCGAAAATATCTTCTTCCAGAATCGATATCGAACTCTAATGGGTGATTTCTTAGGTGCAATTCGACCCGGTGAATCTGAAAATTCAACAATTGATGTCCAAAAATAGGCTTGGAAAGAAGTTATTTCGCATGGTACGAGAAAAAGATGATCGAAAATATATTGTTCCAGGAGCGATATCGAACTTCAATGGGTGAGTCTCGTGAGAGTGTGCCAGGATCGCTCTTACAACATACTATATGCAAAATACTATATACGTCCAACAGTCACACGTAATGATAAACACATACAGATATTTGGGATGAGGAGTGGGAGGTATGAGGTTTGAGCTAAACCTCGTCCTCTTTCGCTCAGGGATCGTCTAATTATACGGATCGGCGCCCTATAGTCGGACAGTATTTGTCAATATTCTTTTATTATATACACATCATATCTGGTATTTTCTCTATTAAGGATATATTGTTTGTCAACGCCGAATGTTCTTGTCTATCTCTTGCAACGTCTGGTCAACCTGGGTGTCTGAGCAACCATTTTTAACATACTTGACCTGATTTCTTCATTGTTCATTCACTCTAATTGTTAATTCTTACATTATTCATTGTACGTTGTCAGATATCGCCGTAACGCCACTTTTGGGATTGTGCAGCAAGAGGAAAACCAATCACATTTGTAATACGGTGATATCGCCAAAATTAATAATAGCCCTGAAGGCGCGAGTAGTAATTTTGCAAGCTAAATTGTGTTTCTGTGCATTCATATTCATATCACTCCGTTCCCACTTCCCCAAATACTATTTATTCTGTTATTCTGAGAAACAAAGGAACAAAATCGTTACAATTGGCGCCCGAACACAGGGACACGGAATGATATAAGTATAAACACACATCTAATGTCGCTCGCACATTCACCTCCGGTCACACGTTCAAATAAGAAAACAAATGATCAATTACAAATAATAGCTAGCGCTGAAAATACAATAAAAGTACGCAAAACTGGCAAAGCCAGACCCTGTGACAGTAAACAATCACATTCTAAAGACATTTTAACACTTGACAGGTCACAATATAGTGAGTCAGACGACATGACTGAAAATGCAGAAAATGATATGCAGGTGACCATTGATGACGAGCGGAGACGTATCCAGGAGGCCAGGGCCGAGCTAGAACGTCAACGTGTCCAGTTTGAGGAAAGACGTGCGCTAGCAGCGAACGAACGAATAAACAATGAGCAGAGACCGACTGATACTGTTGGTGTTGATAGTGAATTGGTGAGCGGAATAATATCAAGGTTCAATAATACAAATATTGATGTAAAGATGCCAAAATATGACGAGGATAGTAATCCGATGGATTTTATAGAAGAAATAGAAAGGTATTTCAAAGTGAAAAACATTCGCTCCGAACATCAAATGACGGTCGTAGAGAATTTTCTAGAAGGTAGGCTAAAGATCTGGTTCGAAATATATAGACGCGAGATTTTGAGCTTCCGTATTTTTAAAAAAATGTATAAACAGGCATTCTATTCGATTCCAGTTAGGGTCCGAATAAAGAGCCAATGGGCTAATAGGCGGTTCATTTCACAGGAAGGTTCGTTGCAAACGTACTTCTACAGGCAACTCAAAGAGACTCGTCATTTTGAACCTGCCTTGTCACCCTATGAAATTAATTACACGATCATTCAGCAATATCCGAACAGAGTTCGCGATAGCCTCGTCACGATAGATCTTGCCAATACAACCTTAGTTGCGCAAATATTAGCGCAAATAGATATGTCATATAGAGATCAAGATAGGCGTAACTCGCGTAGTGGTTATGTTACTCAAAACCCGCTATCGCAACCGAAGCCGGCTACCGTAAATCAAGTGATGGCTTTGGTCGATACACGAGTGAATGGTTTTCCAACTGGTGAGCAGCGTGCGAGTAGACGTCCAAGGCGACGCAAAGAGCGACAGCAAGAGCAAGCGTATGCGCGGTATCCCGAATCCATTATAAATCATGCTTTACCTAATAACGCGCATGCAATACCAGACACTAGGTTTCCCCCGCCCAACGTGGTGCAATCGAATTTGGGTAATAATAACAACGACCGTTTAAACTAAGAACAGACGCGATACAGAGGGATCCCGTATCGTGTCGTGATTCGTTTGATTTTTTAGAGGATCTCGAAGCGGAGGTACAAGGCAATGCGTATCATACAGAGCGTTTGCATAGTAGCAGGATACCATGTCCGTATATGGTGTTGGGGATTGGTAGCAGCCTGGTACCCGCGTTGGTTGATACTGGCAGCCAGGTTACTTGTTTTTCGGAGACCTTTTTTAACGAAGAAGTAGTACAACTATACCACACGAAATATTGCCCATACAAAATATCGTGGTAACCACCGCAAGCGGCAAAAAGCCAACCCCCATCAAGCGTCAAGTCTGGGTCGAGTGTAGAATCGGGAAGCAGATTGTGCCCCACGTATTCCTCGTCATACCTGGATTGACGGAACGTGTTATCATCGGTAATGATTGGTTTGCGCGGAACAACGCCATTATTGACTATGAGCGACGCGTAATCTCGGTAAACCAGATAACATACGGGAAGGAGGTGGTGTCGTTTGAGAGGGGGCCCGCTGCGAGGGTGTTGTCCGAGATGCGAGACACGGTAATGTACTTGAACATCACCAGTGCAGACAGTTCTCAGGCGTGTCCACACGTGGGATCATCTGGCAACATTGATTCACACTCGGTGCATGTGCTAAACCGATTGGGAAATTGGGAAAATAGTACGCGATGTGAGAGTCTGAAAAAAGACAGTGCAAGCAATGCAGATGAACTCTCGGGTCGGTGGACTCGGTCGAGCGAGCAACTATGTAGCGATGTAGGCACGAACATTTGCTCTCTTGTAGAAATTCCCGTAGAATGTAAAAATAACACGCAAATCAAAGAAATGCCAGTCGTAGTAAATCAGATCGAGTGACAGCCGCGAGAACAAACCGGAGAAGTTGTGAGTGATATCGAGTCGGACCGCGCCTTCGAGGAAGGCCTCCTTGCAGTCGCGCGTAAGCTGACGGCACCGCATTCTTCGCGTGTACGCGAAATCGTAGATCTGGTTAGGCAGTACAAACCAATATTTTCGGATAAACCGGGCTGTGTGAGCAACTATGAGCACGTGATTAAGCTAAAAACTGACAAACCGTTCATAAAAAAATCATACCCGATCCCGCTATCATGTCGTGATGCTGTGCAGGAGGAAATCAACGCGATGCTTCAAACAGGCATAATCGAACGTTCCACCAGTCAATATTGTAATCCCCTTAGAATTGTAAAGAAAAAAGACGGAAGGGTCAGGGTGTGCCTTGATGCGCGTCAACTGAACAGTGCCATTGAGGGCGATAATGAGTCTCCGCCCCCCATAGACGAATTAATACATCGATGTCGTGGGTCGCGAATTTATACCGCTCTTGATCTAACACGCGGATACTGGCAGGTGCCGCTAGCGAAAGAAAGCAGGCAGTACACCGCCTTTTTGCATGGGTCCGTGTTATATCAATTCCGCCGAATACCGTTCGGTTTGAAGACCGCGGGTAGTGGTTTTATAAGAGCCCTTAATCTGGCGCTAGGAAATGAGTATGATCATTTTGTAACGTGTTACATAGATGATATATTAATCGCGTCCGAAGGTCTTGATGAACATTTGAGACACCTTGAGAGGGTATTCAAGAAACTGCTGGCAAATAACTTCACTATCAGATTGTCCAAGGCCAAATTTTGTCAAGACTCTGTCATGTTTTTAGGATTTGTTTTGGATACGGAGGGTGTCAAGCCGGAACGGAGCAAGCTTGAGATTATCAAAGACTTTGCTCAACCGGTTAATAAGTTGCAGCTCCAAAGGTTTCTCGGAGTATGCAATTATTACCGGCAGTTCGCGATAAATCATGCCTGTTATCTAGACCCGTTTAGACCCCTCCTCAAAAGTAATTTGGCATGGTGTTGGACCGATGAGCATTCTCGAGCGTTTGATCAACTGAAAAATAATTTTATCAATGTAATTACGTTATTTCATATACTTCCGGAGAAAGATTTTAAACTTCAAACCGATGCGTCGGATCGGGGTCTCTGCGGTATCCTCTTTCAAGTTGATGACGACGGTCATCAGCGGGTAATTTCAATTGTCAGCAGATGTCTCGCCCCTGCAGAGCTCAATTATCACACTACAGAAAAAGAACTTCTAGCTATTGTTTTCTCGGTGCAGAAATTTCGTATATATTTGATCGGTAAACCCTTCGAAATCATAACAGACCATTAAGCTCTTGTTTTTCTCAATAGAACACCGTTCCAAACTGCCCGATTGGCCCGTTGGTGCCTGTTACTACAGGAATACTCGTTCTCGGTGCGGCACTGTAGCGGGCGTGATAATAGTGTTGCGGACTTCTTCAGCCGTAATCCTGACAAGCAATTCCATGAAGTGTCGGCCGAACGTTTAATTGTTTCTAGCCTGACATCATATAATCCGCCTGACTCTAATGTCGATGGAATAAGCATTATGACCGCCATATGCCACCTGGAGCTTGATCCCATACTCAAGGACAATTTGAAACAACTGAGCGATATGCAAAGTAAGGATAAGGCCATAGCGGAGATGATAAAACGTCATAACGACAATGGTCTGCACGAGAATCTCCAAAACTATAAGGGGACGTGGTTCCATCGCTGTTCGTCTTCTGGGGGGTGGCGAGTCCTTGTTCCTAAGGTACTATCCCAATTAGTCTTAAAATCCGAACACGAACGCATGGGTCATCCTGGTGCGTATAAACTCTTATGCCATCTCCGCGGACACTATTATTGGTCAGGTATGATGGGGGATGCGAAGCGATACACTCTCTCTTGCGATCTATGCCAGCGGGTGAAATACCTAACTTATAAGATGGAAGGAGAATTCGGTAGGGTCCGCGCTGAACGGCCGTGTGAGCTCGTCACCGTTGATTTTTATGGACCTCTGCCTCGGTCGACGGGTGGAGTACAGTATATCTTTGTGTTGATTGATGCATTCTCAAAACTGGTTACTCTGTATCCAATAAAACGAGCTACGACCCAGGTGGTGTTGAAGAAAATTTGTGAAGATTATATTACTCGTTACGGAAAGCCCAAACGTATACTGGCTGATAATGGCACTCAGTTTACGTCGGATAAGTGGAAGGTTGCTCTTGAACGGGAAGGAATCAAGACCTCCTTCTCATCTGTGAGACACCCCCAGTCCAATCCGACTGAGAGGGTAATGCGAGAGCTTGGGCGCCTATTCCGCACGTATTCGGCAGAAAAACACACAAAGTGGGCGAAGTTTGTCCCACAGCTAGAGTTTGTATTGAACGCCACCACGCATCATAGTACGGGTTATTCCCCATTTGAGTTACATTTTGGAAGGCAGGTTCACCATGAACTATTAGATCTGATACGGTTTCCTGACGGAGGATCGGATGCAACACATGAACAAAAGATCTTATTGGCGAGGGAAAATTTAGAACGAAGCTATCAAGCAAGAATTCGTCAGCAAGGCTTGAAATCTCGCGTAAAACTAGACGTAGGTGATTTGGTATTATTGAGGGTCCCACGTCTCTCCAGTGCGCTGGATAAGACAACTCATAAATTCTTCCATCTGTACGAAGGGCCGTACAAAATACAAAAACGTATTGGTAACAATGCGTTTAAATTAGTTGAAATAAATAATGATAAACCCGTCAACGGGGTGCATAATCGGGCCAATTTAAGAAGATATTATTCTGCTTGCCAGACACGGTAAATGCGGAATCCACTATGCCCGCGACGAAGCTCTTGGATGCGCTCTCCACTCCGAAATCATGAAGATGCCCCGTTATGATAGACTAGTATTAATTTCTTTGACGAATATATGTGTATATATAATCATGTTATAACTGTATGGTGGATTGTAATGTATATAGAATGAATGATACCCATTGTAAAAGAATAGTATGTGGAATGGATAAAATACAAATAAGGTGCAAGGCGACCCAGAGACTAAAGGTCAGCTAAAAACCATATGTCGCGACGAACATCCTGTGGATGGTGGCAAGTATACCAATGTATATATAACGGCATCGTTGAACGAGATGATTCAAAACGGCTTTTGATGCAAATAGGTATGTTGAATCACGTTGTATGCGAATCCGCCCATAAAAATGTTTTGTACCCCCAAATTATAAAATAGGGTCCATAAATTGGTGCACAAAAGGGGGATATTGTGAGAGTGTGCCAGGATCGCTCTTACAACATACTATATGCAAAATACTATATACGTCCAACAGTCACACGTAATGATAAACACATACAGATATTTGGGATGAGGAGTGGGAGGTATGAGGTTTGAGCTAAACCTCGTCCTCTTTCGCTCAGGGATCGTCTAATTATACGGATCGGCGCCCTATAGTCGGACAGTATTTGTCAATATTCTTTTATTATATACACATCATATCTGGTATTTTCTCTATCAAGGATATATTGTTTGTCAACGCCGAATGTTCTTGTCTATCTCTTGCAACGTCTGGTCAACCTGGGTGTCTGAGCAACCATTTTTAACATACTTGACCTGATTTCTTCATAGTTCATTCACTCTAATTGTTAATTCTTACATTATTCATTGTACGTTGTCAGATATCGCCGTAACGCCACTTTTCGGATTGTGCAGCAAGAGGAAAACCAATCACATTTGTAATACGGTGAAATCGCTAAAATTAATAATAGCTCTGAAGGCGCGAGTAGTAATTTTGCAAGCTAAATTGTGTTTCTGTGCATTCATATTCATATCACTCCGTTCCCACTTCCTCAAATACTATTTATTCTGTTATTCTGAGAAACAAAGGAACAAAATCGTTACAGTCTCTAGGCGCATTTCGACCAGGTGAATCCGAAAATTCAACAATTAATTCCGAAAAATACGCTTGGAAAGGAGTTAATTCGTATGGTACGAAAAAGAGATGGTCAAAAATATCGTATTCCAGAATCGATATCCAGCTTTAATGCATGAGTTTGTAGGTGGATTTCGACCCGCTGAAACCGAAAATCCAACAATTGATCTTCATATATACGTTTAGGAAGGAGTTATTTCGCATGGTACGAAAAAAAGATGATCGGAAATATCTTTTTCCAGAATCGATGTCGAACTTAAATGGGTGAGTTTGGAGGTGGATTTCGACCCGCTGAATCCGAAAATTCAACAATTGATCTCCAAAAATACGCATGGAAAGGAGTTATGTCGTATGGTACGGAAAAAAATAATTGGTCGGAAATATCTTCTTCCAGAATCGAAATCGAACTTAAATGGGTGAGTTTGGAGGTGGATTTCGACCCGCTGAATCCAGAAATCCAACGATTGATCACCAAAAATATGCGTGGAGAGTAGTTATTCCGCGTGGTACGAAAGAAAGATGATCGAAAATATCTTCTTCCAGAATCGATATCGAACTCTAATGGGTGATATCTCAGGTGCGATTCGACCCGGTGAATCCGAAAATTCAACAATTGATCTCCGGAAATACGCTTGTAAACGAGGTATTTCGCATGGTACGAAAAAAAGATGGTCGCAACTATCTTTTTCCAGAATCGATATCGAACTCTAATGGGTGAGTCTTTAGGTGGATTTCGACCCGCTGAATCCAAAAATCCAACAATTGATCTCCAAAAATATGCTCGGAGAGTAGTTATTCCGCGTGGTACGAAAAAAAGATGATCGAAAATATCTTCTTCCAGAATCGATATCGAACTCTAATGGGTGATTTCTTAGGTGCGATTCGACCCGGTGAATCCGAAAATTCAACAACTGATCTCCGAAAATACGCTTGTGAACGAGGTATTTCGCATGGTACGAAAAAAAGATGGTCGCAACTATCTTTTTCCAGAATCGATATCGAACTTTAAGGAGTGAGTTTTTAGGCGCATTTCGACCCGCTGAAACCGAAAATCCAACAATTGATCTCCATATATACGTTTGGAAAGGAGTTATTCCGCATGGTACGAAAAATAGAGGATCGAAAATATCTTTTTCCAGAATCGATATCGAACTTTAATGGGTGAGTTTTTAGGCGCATTTCGACCCGGTGAATCCGAAAATCCAACAATTCATCTCGAAAGATATGCTTGCAGAGCAGTTATTGCGCATCGTACGAAAAAAAGATGATCGAAAATATCTTCCTCCAGAATCGAGATCGAACTTTAATGGGTGAGTTCTTAGGTGTATTACGACCCGGTGAATCCGAAAATTCAACAATTGATCCCCAAAAATACGCTTGGAAAGGAGTAATGTCGTATGGTACGAAAAAAAAAATTGGTGGAAATATCTTCTTCCAGAATCGATATCGTACTTCAATGGGTGAGTTTGTAGGTGGATTTCGACCTGCTGAATCCTGAAATCCAACAATTGATCTCCGAAAATACGCATGTAAAGGAGTTATTTCGTATGGTACGAAAAAAACATGCCTGGAAATATCTTCTTCCAGAATCGATATCGAACTTTAATGGGTGAGTTCTTAGGTGCATTCCGACCCGGTGAATCAGAAAATTCAACACTTGATGTCCAAAAATATGCTTGGAAAGAAGTTAAATCGCATGGTACGAAAAAATGATGATTGATAATATCTTTTCCCAGAATGGATATCGAACTTTATTGGGTGAGTTTTTAGGTGTATTATGACCCGGTGAATCCGAAAATTCAACAATTGATCTCCAAAAATACGTTCGGACAGGAGTTATGTCGTTTGGTACGAGAAAAAAAATTGGTCGAAAATATCTTATTCCAGAATCTATATCGAACTCTAATGGGTGAGTTTGTAGGTGGATTTCGACCCGCTGAATCCAAAAATCCGGCGATCGATCTCCGAAAATATGCTTGGAGAGTATTTATTCCGCATGGTACGAAAAAAAAATGATTGAAAATATCTGTTTCCAGAATCGATATCGGACTTTGATGGGTGAGTTTTTAGGTGTATTACGACCCGGTGAATCCGAAAATTCAACAATTGATCCCCAAAAATACGCTTGGAAAAGAGTAATGTCGTATGGTACGAAGGAAAAAATTGGTCGGAAATATCTTCTTCCAGAATCGATATCGAACTCTAATGGGTGATTTCTTAGGTGCATTTCGCCCGGTGAATCCGAAAATTCAACACTTGATGTCCAAAAATAGGCTTGGAAAAAGGTATTCCGCATGGTACGAGAAAAAGATGATCGAAAATATCTTTTTCCAGAATCGATATCGAACTTTATTGGGTGAGTTTTTAGGTGCATTTCGACCCGGTGATTCCGAAAATTCGACAATTAGTTTCGAAAAATACGCTTGGAATGGAGTTAATTCGTATGGTACGAAAAAAAGATGGTCGCAAATATCTTATTCCAGAATCGATATCGAACTTTAATGGGTGAGTTCTTAGGCGCATTTCGACCCGGTGAATCCGAAAATTCGACAATTAATTTCGAAAAATACGCTTGGAAAGGAGTTGATTCGTATGGTACGAAAAAAAGATGGTCAAAAATATCTTATTCCAGAATCGATATCCAACTTTAATGCATGAGTTTGTAGGTGGATTTCGACCCGCTGAAACCGAAAATCCAACAATTGATCTCCATATATACGTTTGGAAAGGAGTTATTTCGCACGGTACGCAAAAAAGATGATCGAAAATATCTCTTTCCAGAATCGATGTCGAACTTTAATGGGTGAGTTTTTAAGTGTATTACGACCCGGTATATCCAAAAATTCAACAATTGATCTCCGAAAATACGCTTGGAAAGGAGTTATGTAACATGGTACGAAAAAAAAAATTGGTCGGAAATATCTTCTTCCAGAATCGATATCGAACTTAAATGGGTGAGTTTGGAGGTGGATTTCGACCCGCTGAATCCAGAAATCCAACGATTGATCTCCAAAAATATGCGTGGAGAGTAGTTATTTCGCGTGGTACGAAAAAAAGATGATTGAAAATATCTGTTTCCAGAATCGATATCGAACTTTGATGGGTGAGTTTTTAGGTGTATTACGCCCCGGTGAATCCGAAAATTCAACAATTGATCTCCAAAAATACGCTCGGAAAGGAGTTATGTCGTATGGTACGAAAAAAAAAATTGGTGGAAATATCTTCTTCTAGAATCGATATCGTACTTTAATGGGTGAGTTTGTAGGTGGATTTCGACCCGCTGAATCCTAAAATCCAACAATTGATCTTCAAAAATACGCTTGGAAAGGAGTTATTTCGGTTGGTACGAAAAAAAGATGATCGAAAATATCTTCTTCCAGAATCGATATCAACCTTCAGCGGGTGAGTTTTCAGGTGTCCTTCGACCCGGTGAATCCGAAAATTCGACGATTGATCTCCGAAAATACGCATGTAAAGGAGTTATTCCGCATGGTACGAGAAAAAGATGGTCGCAAATATTTTCTTCCAGAATCGATATCGATCTTTAAAGGGTGAGGTCGTAGGTGCATTCCGACCCGGTGAATCCGAAAATTCAACACTTGATGTTCAAGAATATGTTCGGACAGGAGTTATTTCGTATGGTACGAAAAAAACATGCCTGGAAATATCTTCTTCCAGAATCGATATATCGAACTTTAATGGGTGAGTTTTGACGTGCATTCCGACCCGGTGAATCAGAAAATTCAACACTTGATGTCCAAAAATATGCTTGGAATGAAGTTAAATCGCATGGTACGAAAAAACGATGATTGATAATATCTTTTCCCAGAATCGATATCGAACTTTAATGGGTGAGTTTTTAGGTGTATTATGACCCGGTGAATCCGAAAATTCAACAATTGATGTCCAAAAATAGGCTTGGAAAGAAGTTATTCCGCATGGTACGAGAAAAAGATGATCGAAAATATATTGTTCCAGGAGCGATATCAAACTTCAATGGGTGAGTCTCTAGGCGCATTTCGACCAGTTGAATCCGAAAATTCAACAATTAATTCCGAAAAATACGCTTGGAAGGAGTTAATTCGTATGGTACGAAAAAAAGATGGTGGCAAATATCTTATTCCAGAATCGATATCGAACTTCATTGGGTGAGTTTTTAGGTGTATGACGGCCCCGTGAATCCGAAAATTCAACGATTGATCTCCGAAAATACGCATGTAAAGGAGTTATTTCGCATGGTACGAGAAAAAGATGGTCGCAAATATTTTCTTCCAGAATCGATATCGATCTTTAAAGGGTGAGTTCGTAGGTGCATTTCGACCCGGTGATTCCGAAAATTCAACACTTGATGTTCAAAAATATGTTCGGACAGGAGTTATTTCGTATGGTACGAAAAAAACATGCCTGAAAATATCTTCTCCCAGAATCGATATCGAAATTTAATGGGTGAGTTTTCAGGTGGATTTCGACCCAGTGCTTCCGAAAATCCAACGATTGATCTGCAAAGAAATGCTTGCAGAGCAGTTATTTCGCATCGTACAAAAGAAAGATGAGTGAAAATATCTTCTTCCAGAATCGATATCGAACTTCAAAGGGTGAAATTGTAGGTGGATTTCAACCCGCTGAATCCGGAAATCCAACAATTCATCTCCAAAAATATGTTCGTACAGGAGTTATTCCGTATGGTACGAAAAAAACATGCCTGAGAATATCTTCTCCCAGAATCGATATCGAACTTCAATGGGTGAGTTTGTAGGTGGACTTCGACCTGGTGAATCCGAAAATCCAACAATTGATCTCCGAAAATATGCTTGGAGAGTAAATTTTTCGCGTGGTACGAAAAAAAGATGATCGAAAATATCTTCTTCCAGAATCGATATCGAACTCTAATGGGTGATTTCTTAGGTGCAATTCGACCCGGTGAATCCGGAAATTCAACGCTTGATGTCCAAAAATAGGCTTGGAAAGAAGTTATTTCGCATGGTACGAGGAAAAGATGATCGAAAATATATTTTTCCAGAAGCGATATTGAACTTGAATGGGTGAGTCTCTAGGTGCATTTCGACCCGGTGAATCCGAAAATTCAACAATTCATCTGGAAAGATATGCTTGCAGAGCAGTTATTTCGCATCGTACGAAAAAAAGATGATCGAAAATATCTTCCTCCAGAATCGAGATTGAACTTTAATGAGTGAGTTCTTACGTGTATTACGACCCGGTGAATCCGAAAATTCAACAATTTATCTCCAAAAATATGTGCGGACAGGAGTTATTTCGTATGGTACGAAAAAAACATGCATGGAAATATCTTCTTCCAGAATCGATATCGAACTCTAATGGGTGAGTTTTGAGGTGCATTCCGACCCGGTGAATCAGAAAATTCAACACTTGATGTCCAAAAATATGCTTGGAATGAAGTTAAATCGCATGGTACGAAAAAACGATGATTGATAATATCTTTTCCCAGAATCGATATCGAACTTTAATGGGTGAGTTTTGACGTGCATTCCGACCCGGTGAATCAGAAAATTCAACACTTGATGTTCAAAAATATGTTCGGACAGGAGTTATTCCGTATGGTACGAAAAAAACATGCCTGGAAATATCTTCTTCCAGAATCGATATCGATCTTTGAAGGGTGAGGTCGTAGGTGCATTCCGACCCGGTGAATCCGAAAATTCAACACTTGATGTTCAAAAATATGTTCGGACAGGAGTTATTCCGTATGGTACGAAAAAAACATGCCTGGAAATATCTTCTTCCAGAATCGATATATCGAACTTTAATGGGTGAGTTTTGACGTGCATTCCGACCCGGTGAATCAGAAAATTCAACACTTGATGCCCAAAAATATGCTTGGAATGAAGTTAAATCGCATGGTACGAAAAAACGATGATTGATAATATCTTTTCCCAGAATCGATATCGAACTTTAATGGGTGAGTTTTGACGTGCATTCCGACCCGGTGAATCAGAAAATTCAACAATTGATGTCCAAAAATAGGCTTGGAAAGAAGTTATTTCGCATGGTACGAGAAAAAGATGATCGAAAATATATTGTTCCAGGAGCGATATCAAACTTCAATGGGTGAGTCTCTAGGCGCATTTCGACCAGGTGAATCCGAAAATTCAACAATTAATTCCGAAAAATACGCTTGGAAGGAGTTAATTCGTATGGTACGAAAAAGAGATGGTCAAAAATATCTTATTCCAGAATCGATATCCATTTTTAATGCATGAGTTTGTAGGTGGATTTCGACCCGCTGAAACCGAAAATCCAACAATTGATCTTCATATATACGTTCAGAAAGGAGTTATTTTGCATGGTACGAAAAAAAGATGATCGAAAATATCTTTTCCCAGAATCGATGTCGAACTTCAATGGGTGAGTTTCTAAGTGTATGACGACCCGGTAAATCCGAAAATTCAACAAATGATCTCCAAAAATACGCTTGGAAAGGAGTTATGTCGCATGGTACGAAAAAAGATGATCGAAAATATCTTCTTCCAGAATCGATATCGAACTCTAATGGGTGATTTCTTAGGTGCATTTCGCCCGGTGAATCCGAAAATTCAACACTTGATGTCCAAAAATTGGCTTGGAAAGAAGGTATTCCGCATGGTTCGAGAAAAAGATGATCGAAAATATCTTTTTCCAGAATCGATGTCGAACTTTAATGGGTGAGTTTTTAAGTGTATTACGACCCGGTATATCCGAAAATTCAACAATTGATCTCCAAAAATACGCTTGGAGAGGAGTTATTCCGCATGGTACGAAAAAAAGATGATCGAAAATATCTGTTCCCAGAATCGATATCGAACTTCAATGGGTGAGTCTTTAGGTGCATTTCGACCCGGCGAATCCGAAAATTCAACGATTGATCTCCAAAGATATGCTTGGAGAGCAGTTATTTCGCGTGGTACGAAAAAAAGATGATCGAAAATATCTTCTTCCAGAATCGATATCGAACTCTAATGGGTGATTTCTTAGGTGCAATTCGACCCGGTGAATCCGGAAATTCAACGCTTGATGTCCAAAAATAGGCTTGGAAAGAAGTTATTTCGCATGGTACGAGAAAAAGATGATCGAAAATATATTTTTCCAGAAGCGATATCGAACTTCAATGGGTGAGTCTCTAGGCGCATTTCGACCCGGTGAATCCGAAAATTCAACAATTAATGACGAAAAATACGCTTGGAAAGGAGTTAATTCGTATGGTATGAAAAAAAGATGGTCGAAAATATTTTTTCCCAGAATCGATATCAAACTTTGATGGATGAGTTTTTAGGGGTATAACGACCCGGTGAATCCGAAAATTCAACAATTGATCTCCACAAATACGATCGGACAGGACTTATGTCGTTTGGTACGGAAAACAGAATTGGTCGAAAATATCTTCTTCCAGAATCTATATCGAACTCTAATGGGTGAGTTTGTAGGTAGAATTCGACCCGCTGAATCCAAAAATCCGGCAATCGATCTCCGAAAATATGCTTGGAGAGTAGTTATTTCGCATGGTACGAAAAAAAGATGATTGAAAATATCTTTTTCCAGAATCGATATCGAACTTTGATGGGTGAGTTTTTAGGTGTATTACGGCCCGGTGAATCCGAAAATTCGACAATTGATCTCCAAAAATACGCTTGGAAAGGAGTTATGTCGTATGGTACGGACAAAAAAAATTGGTCGGAAATATCTTCTTCCAGAATCGATATCGAACTCTAATGGGTGAGATTGTAGGTGCATTGCGACCCGCTAAATCCAAAAATCCAACAATTGATCTCCAAAAATATGCTTGGAGAGTAGTTAATTCGCATGGTACGAAAAAAAGATGATCGAAAATATCTTCTTCCAGAATCGATATCAACCTTTAACGGGTGAGTTTTCAGGTGTATTTCGACCCCGTGAATCCAAAAATTCAACTATTGATCTCCGAAAATACGCATGTAAATCTGTTATTTCGCATGGTACGAGAAAAAGATGGTCGCAAATATTTTCTTCCAGAATCGATATCGATCTTTAAAGGGTGAGTTCGTAGGTGCATTTCGACCCGGTGATTCCGACAATTCAACACTTGATGTTCAAAAATATGTTCGGACAGGAGTTATTTCGTATGGTACGAAAAAAACATGCCTGAAAATATCTTCTCCCAGAATCGATATCGAAATTTAATGGGCGAGTTTTCAGGTGGATTTCGACCCAGTGATTCTGAAAATCCAACGATTGATCTCCAACGAAATGCTTGCAGAGCAGTTATTTCGAATCGTACGAAAGAAAGATGATCGAAAATATCTTCTTCCAGAATCGATATCAAACTTTAATGGGTGAGTTTCTACGTGCATTCCGACCCGGTGAATCAGAAAATTCAACACTTGATGTCCAAAAATATGCTTGGAAAGAAGTTAAATCGCATGGTACGAAAAAAAGATGATTGATAATATTTTTTCCGAGAATTGATATCGAACTTTAATGGGTGAGTTTTTAGGTGTATTATGACCCGGTGAATCCGAAAATTCACGAATTGATCTCCAAAAATACGTTCGGACAGGAGTTATGTCGTTTAATACGAAAAAAAAAATTGGTCGAAAATATCTTATTCCAGAATCCATATCGAACTTTAATGAGTGAGTTTTTAGGTGCATTTCGACCCGGTGAATCCGAGAATTCAACATGTAATTCCGAAAAATACGCTTGGTAAGGAGTTAATTCGTATGCTACGAAAAAAAGACGGTCAAAAATATCTTATTCCAGAATCGATATCCAACTTCAATGAATGAGTTTGTAGGTGGATTTCGACCCGCTGAAACCAAAAATCCAACAATTGATCTCCATAGATACGTTTGAAAAGGAGTTATTCCGCATGGTACGAGAAAAAGATGATCGAAAATATCTGTTTCCAGAATCGATATCGAACTTCAATGGGTGAGTTTTGAGGTGCATTTCGACCCGGCGAATCCGAAAATTCAACGATTGATCTCCAAAGATATGCTTGCAGAGCAGTTATTTCGCATCGTACGAAAGAAAGATGATTGAAAATATCTTCTTCCAGAATCGATATCGAACTTCAAAGGGTGGAATTGTAGGTGGATTTCAACCCGCTGAATCCGGAAATCCAACAATTCATCTCCAAAAATATGTTCGTACAGGAGTTATTCCGTATGGTACGAAAAAAACATGCCTGAGAATATCTTCTCCCAGAATCGATATCGAACTTCAATGGGTGAGTTTGTAGGTGGACTTCGACCCGGTGAATCCGAAAATCCAACAATTGATCTCCAAAAATATGCTTGGAGAGTAAATATTTCGCGTGGTGCGAAAAAAAGATGATCGAAAATATCTTCTTCCAGAATCGATATCGAACTCTAATGGGTGATTTCTTAGGTGCAATTCGACCCGGTGAATCCGGAAATTCAACGCTTGATGTCCAAAAATAGGCTTGGAAAGAAGTTATTTCGCATGGTACGAGAAAAAGATGATCGAAAATATATTTTTCCAGAAGCGATATCGAACTTGAATGGGTGAGTCTCTAGGTGCATTTCGACCCGGTGAATCTGAAAATTCAACAATTCATCTCGAAAGATATGCTTGCAGAGCAGTTATTTCGCATAGTACGAAAAAAAGATGATCGAAAATATCTTCCTCCAGAATCGAGATTGAACTTTAATGAGTGAGTTCTTAGGTGTATTACGACCCGGTGAATCCGAAAATTCGACAATTGATCTCCAAAAATACGCTCGGAAAGGAGTTATGTCGTATGGTACGAAAAAAAAAATTGGTCGGAAATATCTTCTTCCAGAATCGATATCGAACTTGAATGGGTGAGTTTGGAGGTGGATTTCGACCCGCTGAATCCTAAAATCCAACAATTGATCTTCAAAAATACGCTTGGAAAGGAGTTATTTCGGTTGGTACGAAAACAAGATGATCGAAAATATCTTCTTCCAGAATCGATATCAACCTTCAGCGGGTGAGTTTTGAGGTGTCCTTCGACCCGGTGAATCCGAAAATTCAACGATAGATCTCCGAAAATACGCATGTAAAGGAGTTATTCCGCATGGTACGAGAAAAAGATGGTCGCAAATATTTTCTTCCAGAATCGATATCGATCTTTAAAGGGTGAGGTCGTAGGTGCATTCCGACCCGGTGAATCCGAAAATTCAACACTTGATGTTCAAAAATATGTTCGGACAGGAGTTATTTCGTATGGTACGAAAAAAACATGCCTGGAAATATCTTCTTTCAGAATCGATATCGAACTTTAATAGGTGAGTTTTGACGTACATTCCGACCCGGTGAATCAGAAAATTCAACACTTGATGTCCAAAAATATGCTTGGAATGAAGTTAAATCGCATGGTACGAAAAAACGATGATTGATAATATCTTTTCCCAGAATCGATATCGAACTTTAATGGGTGAGTTTTTAGGTGTATTATGACCCGGTGAATCCGAAAATTCAACAATTGATGTCCAAAAATAGGCTTGGAAAGAAGTTATTTCGCATGGTACGAGAAAAAGATGATCGAAAATATATTGTTCCAGGAGCGATATCAAACTTCAATGGGTGAGTCTCTAGGCGCATTTCGACCAGTTGAATCCGAAAATTCAACAATTAATTCCGAAAAATACGCTTGGAAGGAGTTAATTCGTATGGTACGAAAAAAAGATGGTGGCAAATATCTTATTCCAGAATCGATATCGAACTTCATTGGGTGAGTTTTTAGGTGTATGACGGCCCCGTGAATCCGAAAATTCAACGATTGATCTCCGAAAATACGCATGTAAAGGAGTTATTTCGCATGGTACGAGAAAAAGATGGTCGCAAATATTTTCTTCCAGAATCGATATCGATCTTTAAAGGGTGAGTTCGTAGGTGCATTTCGACCCGGTGATTCCGAAAATTCAACACTTGATGTTCAAAAATATGTTCGGACAGGAGTTATTTCGTATGGTACGAAAAAAACATGCCTGAAAATATCTTCTCCCAGAATCGATATCGAAATTTAATGGGTGAGTTTTCAGGTGGATTTCGACCCAGTGCTTCCGAAAATCCAACGATTGATCTGCAAAGAAATGCTTGCAGAGCAGTTATTTCGCATCGTACAAAAGAAAGATGAGTGAAAATATCTTCTTCCAGAATCGATATCGAACTTCAAAGGGTGAAATTGTAGGTGGATTTCAACCCGCTGAATCCGGAAATCCAACAATTCATCTCCAAAAATATGTTCGTACAGGAGTTATTCCGTATGGTACGAAAAAAACATGCCTGAGAATATCTTCTCCCAGAATCGATATCGAACTTCAATGGGTGAGTTTGTAGGTGGACTTCGACCTGGTGAATCCGAAAATCCAACAATTGATCTCCGAAAATATGCTTGGAGAGTAAATTTTTCGCGTGGTACGAAAAAAAGATGATCGAAAATATCTTCTTCCAGAATCGATATCGAACTCTAATGGGTGATTTCTTAGGTGCAATTCGACCCGGTGAATCCGGAAATTCCACGCTTGATGTCCAAAAATAGGCTTGGAAAGAAGTTATTTCGCATGGTACGAGGAAAAGATGATCGAAAATATATTTTTCCAGAAGCGATATTGAACTTGAATGGGTGAGTCTCTAGGTGCATTTCGACCCGGTGAATCCGAAAATTCAACAATTCATCTGGAAAGATATGCTTGCAGAGCAGTTATTTCGCATCGTACGAAAAAAAGATGATCGAAAATATCTTCCTCCAGAATCGAGATTGAACTTTAATGAGTGAGTTCTTACGTGTATTACGACCCGGTGAATCCGAAAATTCAACAATTGATCTCCAAAAATATGTGCGGACAGGAGTTATTTCGTATGGTACGAAAAAAACATGCATGGAAATATCTTCTTCCAGAATCGATATCGAACTCTAATGGGTGAGTTTTGAGGTGCATTCTGACCCGGTGAATCAGAAAATTCAACACTTGCTGTCCAAAAATATGCTTGGAATGAAGTTAAATCGCATGGTACGAAAAAACGATGATTGATAATATCTTTTCCCAGAATCGATATCGAACTTTAATGGGTGAGTTTTTAGGTGTATTATGACCCGGTGAATCCGAAAATTCAACGATTGATCTCCGAAAATACGCATGTAGAGGAGTTATTCCGCATGGTACGAGAAAAAGATGGTCGCAAATATTTTCTTCCAGAATCGATATCGATCTTTGAAGGGTGAGGTCGTAGGTGCATTCCGACCCGGTGAATCCGAAAATTCAACACTTGATGTTCAAAAATATGTTCGGACAGGAGTTATTCCGTATGGTACGAAAAAAACATGCCTGGAAATATCTTCTTCCAGAATCGATATATCGAACTTTAATGGGTGAGTTTTGACGTGCATTCCGACCCGGTGAATCAGAAAATTCAACACTTGATGTCCAAAAATATGCTTGGAATGAAGTTAAATCGCATGGTACGAAAAAACGATGATTGATAATATCTTTTCCCAGAATCGATATCGAACTTTAATGGGTGAGTTTTGACGTGCATTCCGACCCGGTGAATCAGAAAATTCAACAATTGATGTCCAAAAATAGGCTTGGAAAGAAGTTATTTCGCATGGTACGAGAAAAAGATGATCGAAAATATATTGTTCCAGGAGCGATATCAAACTTCAATGGGTGAGTCTCTAGGCGCATTTCGACCAGGTGAATCCGAAAATTCAACAATTAATTCCGAAAAATACGCTTGGAAGGAGTTAATTCGTATGGTACGAAAAAGAGATGGTCAAAAATATCTTATTCCAGAATCGATATCCATTTTTAATGCATGAGTTTGTAGGTGGATTTCGACCCGCTGAAACCGAAAATCCAACAATTGATCTTCATATATACGTTCAGAAAGGAGTTATTTTGCATGGTACGAAAAAAAGATGATCGAAAATATCTTTTCCCAGAATCGATGTCGAACTTCAATGGGTGAGTTTCTAAGTGTATGACGACCCGGTAAATCCGAAAATTCAACAAATGATCTCCAAAAATACGCTTGGAAAGGAGTTATGTCGCATGGTACGAAAAAAGATGATCGAAAATATCTTCTTCCAGAATCGATATCGAACTCTAATGGGTGATTCCTTAGGTGCATTTCGCCCGGTGAATCCGAAAATTCAACACTTGATGTCCAAAAATTGGCTTGGAAAGAAGGTATTCCGCATGGTACGAGAAAAAGATGATCGAAAATATTTTTTTCCAGAATTGATATCGAACTTCAATGGGTGAGTCTCTAGGCGTATTTCGACCAGGTGAATCCGAAAATTCAACAATTAATTCCGAAAAATACGCTTGGAAGGAGTTAATTCGTATGGTACGAAAAAAAGATGGTGGCAAATATCTTATTCCAGAATCGATATCGAACTTTATTGGGTGAGTTTTTAGGCGCATTTCGACCCGGTGAATCCGATAATTCGGCAATTAATTTCGAAAAATACGCTTGGAAAGGAGTTAATTCGTATGGTACGAAAAAGAGATGGTCAAAAATATCTTATTCCAGAATCGATATCCAACTTTAATGCATGAGTTTGTAGGCGGATTTCGACCCGCTGAAACCGAAAATCCAACAATCGATCTTCATATATACGTTCAGAAAGGAGTTATTTTGCATGGTACGAAAAAAAGATGATCGAAAATATCTTTTTCCAGAATCGATGTCGAACTTTAATGGGTGAGTTTTTAAGTGTATTACAACCCGGTATATCCGAAAATTCAACAATTGATCTCCAAAAATACGCTTGGAGAGGAGTTATTCCGCATGGTACGAAAAAAAGATGATCGAAAATATCTGTTTCCAGAATCGATATCGAACTTCAATGGGTGAGTTTTGAGGTGCATTTCGACCCGGCGAATCCGAAAATTCAACGATTGATCTCCAAAGATATGCTTGCAGAGCAGTTATTTCGCATCGTACGAAAGAAAGATGATTGAAAATATCTTCTTCCAGAATCGATATCGAACTTCAAAGGGTGGAATTGTAGGTGGATTTCAACCCGCTGAATCCGGAAATCCAACAATTCATCTCCAAAAATATGTTCGTACAGGAGTTATTCCGTATGGTACGAAAAAAACATGCCTGAGAATATCTTCTCCCAGAATCGATATCGAACTTCAATGGGTGAGTTTGTAGGTGGACTTCGACCCGGTGAATCCGAAAATCCAACAATTGATCTCCAAAAATATGCTTGGAGAGTAAATATTTCGCGTGGTGCGAAAAAAAGATGATCGAAAATATCTTCTTCCAGAATCGATATCGAACTCTAATGGGTGATTTCTTAGGTGCAATTCGACCCGGTGAATCCGGAAATTCAACGCTTGATGTCCAAAAATAGGCTTGGAAAGAAGTTATTTCGCATGGTACGAGAAAAAGATGATCGAAAATATATTGGTCCAGGAGCGATATCAAACTTCAATGGGTGAGTCTCTAGGCGCATTTCGACCAGGTGAATCTGAAAATTCAACAATTAATTCCGAAAAATACGCTTGGAAGGAGTAATGTCGTTTGATACGAAAAAAAAAATTGGTCGAAAATATCTTATTCCAGAATCCATATCGAACTTTAATGAGTGAGTTTTTAGGTGCATTTCGACCCGGTGAATCCGAGAATTCAACAAGTAATTCCGAAAAATACGCTTGGTAAGGAGTTAATTCGTATGCTACGAAAAAAAGACGGTCAAAAATATCTTATTCCAGAATCGATATCCAACTTCAATGAATGAGTTTGTAGGTGGATTTCGACCCGCTGAAACCAAAAATCCAACAATTGATCTCCATAGATACGTTTCGAAAGTAGTTATTCCGCATGGTACGAGAAAAAGATGATCGAAAATATCTGTTTCCAGAATCGATATCGAACTTCAATGGGTGAGTTTGTAGGTGGACTTCGACCCGGTGAATCCGAAAATCCAACAATTGATCTCCATATATACGTTTGGAAAGGAGTTATTTCGCACGGTACGCAAAAAAGATGATCGAAAATATCTCTTTCCAGAATCGATGTCGAACTTTAATGGGTGAGTTTTTAAGTGTATTACGACCCGGTATATCCAAAAATTCAACAATTGATCTCCGAAAATACGCTTGGAAAGGAGTTATGTAACATGGTACGAAAAAAAAAATTGGTCGGAAATATCTTCTTCCAGAATCGATATCGAACTTAAATGGGTGAGTTTGGAGGTGGATTTCGACCCGCTGAATCCAGAAATCCAACAATTGATCTCCAAAAATACGCTCGGAAAGGAGTTATGTCGTATGGTACGAAAAAAAAAATTGGTGGAAATATCTTCTTCTAGAATCGATATCGTACTTTAATGGGTGAGTTTGTAGGTGGATTTCGACCCGCTGAATCCTAAAATCCAACAATTGATCTTCAAAAATACGCTTGGAAAGGAGTTATTTCGGTTGGTACGAAAAAAAGATGATCGAAAATATCTTCTTCCAGAATCGATATCAACCTTCAGCGGGTGAGTTTTCAGGTGTCCTTCGACCCGGTGAATCCGAAAATTCGACGATTGATCTCCGAAAATACGCATGTAAAGGAGTTATTCCGCATGGTACGAGAAAAAGATGGTCGCAAATATTTTCTTCCAGAATCGATATCGATCTTTAAAGGGTGAGGTCGTAGGTGCATTCCGACCCGGTGAATCCGAAAATTCAACACTTGATGTTCAAAAATATGTTCGGACAGGAGTTATTTCGTATGGTACGAAAAAAACATGCCTGGAAATATCTTCTTCCAGAATCGATATATCGAACTTTAATGGGTGAGTTTTGACGTGCATTCCGACCCGGTGAATCAGAAAATTCAACACTTGATGTCCAAAAATATGCTTGCAATGAAGTTAAATCGCATGGTACGAAAAAACGATGATTGATAATATCTTTTCCCAGAATCGATATCGAACTTTAATGGGTGAGTTTTTAGGTGTATTATGACACGGTGAATCCGAAAATTCAACAATTGATGTCCAAAAATAGGCTTGGAAAGAAGTTATTTCGCATGGTACGAGAAAAAGATGATCGAAAATATATTGTTCCAGGAGCGATATCAAACTTCAATGGGTGAGTCTCTAGGCGCATTTCGACCAGTTGAATCCGAAAATTCAACAATTAATTCCGAAAAATACGCTTGGAAGGAGTGAATTCGTATGGTACGAAAAAAAGATGGTGGCAAATATCTTATTCCAGAATCGATATCGAACTTCATTGGGTGAGTTTTTAGGTGTATGACGGCCCCGTGAATCCGAAAATTCAACGATTGATCTCCGAAAATACGCATGTAAAGGAGTTATTTCGCATGGTACGAGAAAAAGATGGTCGCAAATATTTTCTTCCAGAATCGATATCGATCTTTAAAGGGTGAGTTCGTAGGTGCATTTCGACCCGGTGATTCCGAAAATTCAACACTTGATGTTCAAAAATATGTTCGGACAGGAGTTATTTCGTATGGTACGAAAAAAACATGCCTGAAAATATCTTCTCCCAGAATGGATATCGAAATTTAATGGGTGAGTTTTCAGGTGGATTTCGACCCAGTGCTTCCGAAAATCCAACGATTGATCTCCAAAGAAATGCTTGCAGAGCAGTTATTTCGCATCGTACAAAAGAAAGATGATTGAAAATATCTTCTTCCAGAATCGATATCGAACTTCAAAGGGTGAAATTGTAGGTGGAATTCAACCCGCTGAATCCGGAAATCCAACAATTCATCTCCAAAAATATGTTCGTACAGGAGTTATTCCGTATGGTACGAAAAAAACATGCCTGAGAATATCTTCTCCCAGAATCGATATCGAACTTCAATGGGTGAGTTTGTAGGTGGACTTCGACCCGGTGAATCCGAAAATCCAACAATTGATCTCCAAAAATATGCTTGGCGAGTAAATATTTCGCGTGGTGCGAAAAAAAGATGATCGAAAATATCTTCTTCCAGAATCGATATCGAACTCTAATGGGTGATTTCTTAGGTGCAATTCGACCCGGTGAATCCGGAAATTCAACGCTTGATGTCCAAAAATAGGCTTGGAAAGAAGTTATTTCGCATGGTACGAGAAAAAGATGATCGAAAATATATTTTTCCAGAAGCGATATCGAACTTGAATGGGTGAGTCTCTAGGTGCATTTCGACCCGGTGAATCTGAAAATTCAACAATTCATCTCGAAAGATATGCTTGCAGAGCAGTTATTTCGCATCGTACGAAAAAAAGATGATCGAAAATATCTTCCTCCAGAATCGAGATTAAACTTTAATGAGTGAGTTCTTAGGTGTATTACGACCCGGTGAATCCGAAAATTCAACAATTGATCTCCAAAAATATGTGCGGACAGGAGTTATTTCGTATGGTACGAAAAAAACATGCATGGAAATATCTTCTTCCAGAATCGATATCGAACTCTAATGGGTGAGTTTTGAGGTGCATTCTGACCCGGTGAATCAGAAAATTCAACGATTGATCTCCGAAAATACGCATGTAAAGGAGTTATTCCGCATGGTACGAGAAAAAGATGGTCGCAAATATTTTCTTCCAGAATCGATATCGATCTTTGAAGGGTGAGGTCGTAGGTGCATTCCGACCCGGTGAATCCGAAAATTCAACACTTGATGTTCAAAAATATGTTCGGACAGGAGTTATTTCGTATGGTACGAAAAAAACATGCCTGGAAATATCTTCTTCCAGAATCGATATATCGAACTTTAATGGGTGAGTTTTGACGTGCATTCCGACCCGGTGAATCAGAAAATTCAACAATTGATGTCCAAAAATAGGCTTGGAAAGAAGTTATTTCGCATGGTACGAGAAAAAGATGATCGAAAATATATTGTTCCAGGAGCGATATCAAACTTCAATGGGTGAGTCTCTAGGCGCATTTCGACCAGGTGAATCCGAAAATTCAACAATTAATTCCGAAAAATACGCTTGGAAGGAGTTAATTCGTATGGTACGAAAAAGAGATGGTCAAAAATATCTTATTCCAGAATCGATATCCAACTTTAATGCATGAGTTTGTAGGTGGATTTCGACCCGCTGAAACCGAAAATCCAACAATTGATCTTCATATATACGTTCAGAAAGGAGTTATTTTGCATGGTACGAAAAAAAGATGATCGAAAATATCTTTTCCCAGAATCGATGTCGAACTTCAATGGGTGAGTTTCTAAGTGTATGACGACCCGGTAAATCCGAAAATTCAACAAATGATCTCCAAAAATACGCTTGGAAAGGAGTTATGTCGCATGGTACGAAAAAAGATGATCGAAAATATCTTCTTCCAGAATCGATATCGAACTCTAATGGGTGATTTCTTAGGTGGATTTCGCCCGGTGAATCCGAAAATTCAACACTTGACGTCCAAAAATTGGCTTGGAAAGAAGGTATTCCGCATGGTACGAGAAAAAGATGATCGAAAATATCTTTTTCCAGAATCGATATCGAACTTCAATGGGTGAGTCTCTAGGCGCATTTCGACCAGGTGAATCCGAAAATTCAACAATTAATTCCGAAAAATACGCTTGGAAGGAGTTAATTCGTATGGTACGAAAAAAAGATGGTGGCAAATATCTTATTCCAGAATCGATATCGAACTTTATTGGGTGAGTTTTTAGGCGCATTTCGACCCGGTGAATCCGATAATTTGGCAATTAATTTCGAAAAATACGCTTGGAAAGGAGTTAATTCGTATGGTACGAAAAAGAGATGGTCAAAAATATCTTATTCCAGAATCGATATCCAACTTTAATGCATGAGTTTGTAGGTGGATTTCGACCCGCTGAAACCGAAAATCCAACAATCGATCTTCATATATACGTTCAGAAAGGAGTTATTTTGCATGGTACGAAAAAAAGATGATCGAAATATCTTTTCCCAGAATCGATGTCGAACTTCAATGGGTGAGTTTCTAAGTGTATGACGACCCGGTAAATCCAAAAATTCAACAAATGATCTCCAAAAATACGCTTGGAAAGGAGTTATGTCGCATGGTACGAAAAAAGATGATCGGAAATATCTTCTTCCAGAATCGATATCGAACTCTAATGGGTGATTTCTTAGGTGCATTTCGCCCGGTGAATCCGAAAATTCAACACTTGATGTCCAAAAATAGGCTTGGAAAAAAGGTATTCCGCATGGTACGAGAAAAAGATGATCGAAAATATCTTTTTCCAGAATCGATATCGAACTTTAATGGGTGAGTTCTTAGGCGCATTTCGACCCGGTGAATCCGAAAATTCAACAATTAATGCCGAAAAATACGCTTGGAATGGAGTTAATTCGTATGGTACGAAAAAAAGATGGTCGCAAATATCTTATTCCAGAATCGATATCGAACTTTAATGGGTGAGTTCTTAGGCGCATTTCGACCCGGTGAATCCGAAAATTCGACAATTAATTTCGAAAAATACGCTTGGAAAGGAGTTAATTCGTATGGTACGAAAAAAAGATGGTCAAAAATATCTTATTCCAGAATCGATATCCAACTTTAATGCATGAGTTTGTAGGTGGATTTCGACCCGCTGAAACCGAAAATACAACAATTGATCTCCATATATACGTTTGAAAAGGAGTTATTTCGCATGGTACGAAAAAAAGATGATCGAAAATATCTTTTTCCAGAATCGATGTCGAACTTTAATGGGTGAGTTTTTAAGTGTATTACGACCCGGTATATCCGAAAATACAACAATTGATCTCCATATATACGTTTGGAAAGGAGTTATTTCGCATGGTACGAAAAAAAGATGATCGAAAATATCTGTTCCCAGAATCGATATCGAACTTCAATGGGTGAGTCTTTAGGTGCATTCCGACCCGGCGAATCCGAAAATTCAACGATTGATCTCCAAAGATATGCTTGGAGAGCAGTTATTTCGCGTGGTACGAAAAAAAGATGATCGAAAATATCTTCTTCCAGAATCGATATCGAACTCTAATGGGTGATTTCTTAGGTGCAATTCGACCCGGTGAATCCGGAAATTCAACGCTTGATGTCCAAAAATAGGCTTGGAAAGAAGTTATTTCGCATGGTACGAGAAAAAGATGATCGAAAATATATTTTTCCAGAAGCGATATCGAACTTCAATGGGTGAGTCTCTAGGCGCATTTCGACCCGGTGAATCCGAAAATTCAACAATTAATGACGAAAAATACGCTTGGAAAGGAGTTAATTCGTATGGTATGAAAAAAAGATGGTCGAAAATATTTTTTCCCAGAATCGATATCAAACTTTGATGGATGAGTTTTTAGGGGTATAACGACCCGGTGAATCCGAAAATTCAACAATTGATCTCCACAAATACGATCGGACAGGACTTATGTCGTTTGGTACGGAAAACAGAATTGGTCGAAAATATCTTCTTCCAGAATCTATATCGAACTCTAATGGGTGAGTTTGTAGGTAGAATTCGACCCGCTGAATCCAAAAATCCGGCAATCGATCTCCGAAAATATGCTTGGAGAGTAGTTATTTCGCATGGTACGAAAAAAAGATGATTGAAAATATCTTTTTCCAGAATCGATATCGAACTTTGATGGGTGAGTTTTTAGGTGTATTACGGCCCGGTGAATCCGAAAATTCGACAATTGATCTCCAAAAATACGCTCGGAAAGGAGTTATGTCGTATGGTACGGACAAAAAAAATTGGTCGGAAATATCTTCTTCCAGAATCGATATCGAACTCTAATGGGTGAGATTGTAGGTGCATTGCGACCCGCTAAATCCAAAAATCCAACAATTGATCTCCAAAAATATGCTTGGAGAGTAGTTAATTCGCATGGTACGACAAAAAGATGATCGAAAATATCTTCTTCCAGAATCGATATCAACCTTTAACGGGTGAGTTTTCAGGTGTATTTCGACCCCGTGAATCCAAAAATTCAACTATTGATCTCCGAAAATACGCATGTAAATCTGTTATTTCGCATGGTACGAGAAAAAGATGGTCGCAAATATTTTCTTCCAGAATCGATATCGATCTTTAAAGGGTGAGTTCGTAGGTGCATTTCGACCCGGTGATTCCGACAATTCAACACTTGATGTTCAAAAATATGTTCGGACAGGAGTTATTTCGTATGGTACGAAAAAAACATGCCTGAAAATATCTTCTCCCAGAATCGATATCGAAATTTAATGGGCGAGTTTTCAGGTGGATTTCGACCCAGTGATTCCGGAAATCCAACGATTGATCTCCACCGAAATGCTTGCAGAGCAGTTATTTCGAATCGTACGAAAGAAAGATGATCGAAAATATCTTCTTCCAGAATCGATATCAAACTTTAATGGGTGAGTTTCTACGTGCATTCCGACCCGGTGAATCAGAAAATTCAACACTTGATGTCCAAAAATATGCTTGGAAAGAAGTTAAGTCGCATGGTACGAAAAAAAGATGATTGATAATATTTTTTCCGAGAATTGATATCGAACTTTAATGGGTGAGTTTTTAGGTGTATTATGACCCGGTGAATCCGAAAATTCACGAATTGATCTCCAAAAATACGTTCGGACAGGAGTTATGTCGTTTAATACGAAAAAAAAAATTGGTCGAAAATATCTTATTCCAGAATCCATATCGAACTTTAATGAGTGAGTTTTTAGGTGCATTTCGACCCGGTGAATCCGAGAATTCAACATGTAATTCCGAAAAATACGGTTGGTAAGGAGTTAATTCGTATGCTACGAAAAAAAGACGGTCAAAAATATCTTATTCCAGAATCGATATCCAACTTCAATGAATGAGTTTGTAGGTGGATTCCGACCCGCTGAGAACCAAAAATCCAACAATTGATCTCCATAGATACGTTTGGAAAGGAGTTATTCCGCATGGTACGAGAAAAAGATGATCGAAAATATCTGTTTCCAGAATCGATGTCGAACTTCAATGGGTGAGTTTGTAGGTGGACTTCGACCCGGTGAATCCGAAAATCCAACAATTGATCTCCAAAAATATGCTTGGAGAGTAAATATTTCGCGTGGTGCGAAAAAAAGATGATCGAAAATATCTTCTTCCAGAATCGATGTGGAACTTTAATGGGTGATTTCTTAGGTGCAATTCGACCCGGTGAATCCGGAAATTCAACGCTTGATGTCCAAAAATAGGCTTGGAAAGAAGTTATTTCGCATGGTACGAGAAAAAGATGATCGAAAATATATTTTTCCAGAAGCGATATCGAACTTGAATGGGTGAGTCTCTAGGTGCATTTCGACCCGGTGAATCTGAAAATTCAACAATTCATCTCGAAAGATATGCTTGCAGAGCAGTTATTTCGCATCGTACGAAAAAAAGATGATCGAAAATATCTTCCTCCAGAATCGAGATTGAACTTTAATGAGTGAGTTCTTAGGTGTATTACGACCCGGTGAATCCGAAAATTCGACAATTGATCTCCAAAAATACGCTCGGAAAGGAGTTATGTCGTATGGTACGAAAAAAAAAATTGGTCGGAAATATCTTCTTCCAGAATCGATATCGAACTTAAATGGGTGAGTTTGGAGGTGGATTTCGACCCGCTGAATCCTAAAATCCAACAATTGATCTTCAAAAATACGCTTGGAAAGGAGTTATTTCGGTTGGTACGAAAACAAGATGATCGAAAATATCTTCTTCCAGAATCGATATCAACCTTCAGCGCGTGAGTTTTGAGGTGTCCTTCGACCCGGTGAATCCGAAAATTCAACGATAGATCTCCGAAAATACGCATGTAAAGGAGTTATTCCGCATGGTACGAGAAAAAGATGGTCGCAAATATTTTCTTCCAGAATCGATATCGATCTTTAAAGGGTGAGGTCGTAGGTGCATTCCGACCCGGTGAATCCGAAAATTCAACACTTGATGTTCAAAAATATGTTCGGACAGAAGTTATTTCGTATGGTACGAAAAAAACATGCCTGGAAATATCTTCTTTCAGAATCGATATCGAACTTTAATAGGTGAGTTTTGACGTACATTCCGACCCGGTGAATCAGAAAATTCAACACTTGATGTCCAAAAATATGCTTGGAATGAAGTTAAATCGCATGGTACGAAAAAACGATGATTGATAATATCTTTTCCCAGAATCGATATCGAACTTTAATGGGTGAGTTTTTAGGTGTATTATGACCCGGTGAATCCGGAAATTCAACAATTGATCTCCAAAAATAGGCGTGGAAAGAAGTTATTTCGCATGGTACGAGAAAAAGATGATCGAAAATATATTGGTCCAGGAGCGATATCAAACTTCAATGGGTGAGTCTCTAGGCGCATTTCGACCAGGTGAATCTGAAAATTCAACAATTAATTCCGAAAAATACGCTTGGAAGGAGTAATGTCGTTTGATACGAAAAAAAAAATTGGTCGAAAATATCTTATTCCAGAATCCATATCGAACTTTAATGAGTGAGTTTTTAGGTGCATTTCGACCCGGTGAATCCGAGAATTCAACAAGTAATTCCGAAAAATACGCTTGGTAAGGAGTTAATTCGTATGCTACGAAAAAAAGACGGTCAAAAATATCTTATTCCAGAATCGATATCCAACTTCAATGAATGAGTTTGTAGGTGGATTTCGACCCGCTGAAACCAAAAATCCATCAATTGATCTCCATAGATACGTTTCGAAAGGAGTTATTCCGCATGGTACGAGAAAAAGATGATCGAAAATATCTGTTTCCAGAATCGATATCGAACTTCAATGGGTGAGTTTTTAGGTGCATTTCGACCCGGCGAATCCGGAAATTCAACGATTGATCTCCAAAGATATGCTTGCAGAGCAGTTATTTCGCATCGTACGAAAGAAAGATGATTGAAAATATCTTCTTCCAGAATCGATATCGAACTTCAAAGGGTGAAATTGTAGGTGGATTTCAACCCGCTGAATCCGGAAATCCAACAATTCATCTCCAAAAATATGTTCTTACAGGAGTTATTCCGTATGGTACGAAAGAAACATGCCTGAGAATATCTTCTCCCAGAATCGATATCGAACTTCAATGGGTGAGTTTGTAGGTGGACTTCGACCCGGTGAATCCGAAAATCCAACAATTGATCTCCAAAAATATGCTTGGCGAGTAAATATTTCGCGTGGTGCGAAAAAAAGATGATCGAAAATATCTTCTTCCAGAATCGATATCGAACTCTAATGGGTGATTTCTTAGGTGCAATTCGACCCGGTGAATCTGAAAATTCAACAATTCATCTCGAAAGATATGCTTGCAGAGCAGTTATTTCGCATCGTACGAAAAAAAGATGATCGAAAATATCTTCCTCCAGAATCGAGATTAAACTTTAATGAGTGAGTTTTGAGGTGCATTCTGACCCGGTGAATCAGAAAATTCAACGATTGATCTCCGAAAATACGCATGTAAAGGAGTTATTCCGCATGGTACGAGAAAAAGATGGTCGCAAATATTTTCTTCCAGAATCGATATCGATCTTTGAAGGGTGAGGTCGTAGGTGCATTCCGACCCGGTGAATCCGAAAATTCAACACTTGATGTTCAAAAATATGTTCGGACAGGAGTTATTTCGTATGGTACGAAAAAAACATGCCTGGAAATATCTTCTTCCAGAATCGATGTATCGAACTTTAATGGGTGAGTTTTGACGTGCATTCCGACCCGGTGAATCAGAAAATTTAACACTTGATGTCCAAAAATATGCTTGGAATGAAGTTAAATCGCATGGTACGAAAAAACGATGATTGATAATATCTTTTCCCAGAATCGATATCGAACTTTAATGGGTGAGTTTTGACGTGCATTCCGACCCGGTGAATCAGAAAATTCAACAATTGATGTCCAAAAATAGGCTTGGAAAGAAGTTATTTCGCATGGTACGAGAAAAAGATGATCGAAAATATATTGTTCCAGGAGCGATATCAAACTTCAATGGGTGAGTCTCTAGGCGCATTTCGACCAGGTGAATCCGAAAATTCAACAATTAATTCCGAAAAATACGCTTGGAAGGAGTTAATTCGTATGGTACGAAAAAGAGATGGTCAAAAATATCTTATTCCAGAATCGATATCCAACTTTAATGCATGAGTTTGTAGGTGGATTTCGACCCGCTGAAACCGAAAATCCAACAATTGATCTTCATATATACGTTCAGAAAGGAGTTATTTTGCATGGTACGAAAAAAAGATGATCGAAAATATCTTTTCCCAGAATCGATGTCGAACTTCAATGGGTGAGTTTCTAAGTGTATGACGACCCGGTAAATCCGAAAATTCAACAAATGATCTCCAAAAATACGCTTGGAAAGGAGTTATGTCGCATGGTACGAAAAAAGATGATCGAAAATATCTTCTTCCAGAATCGATATCGAACTCTAATGGGTGATTTCTTAGGTGGATTTCGCCCGGTGAATCCGAAAATTCAACACTTGATGTCCAAAAATTGGCTTGGAAAGAAGGTATTCCGCATGGTACGAGAAAAAGATGATCGAAAATATCTTTTTCCAGAATCGATATCGAACTTCAATGGGTGAGTCTCTAGGCGCATTTCGACCAGGTGAATCCGAAAATTCAACAATTAATTCCGAAAAATACGCTTGGAAGGAGTTAATTCGTATGGTACGAAAAAAAGATGGTGGCAAATATCTTATTCCAGAATCGATATCGAACTTTATTGGGTGAGTTTTTAGGCGCATTTCGACCCGGTGAATCCGATAATTTGGCAATTAATTTCGAAAAATACGCTTGGAAAGGAGTTAATTCGTATGGTACGAAAAAGAGATGGTCAAAAATATCTTATTCCAGAATCGATATCCAACTTTAATGCATGAGTTTGTAGGTGGATTTCGACCCGCTGAAACCGAAAATCCAACAATCGATCTTCATATATACGTTCAGAAAGGAGTTATTTTGCATGGTACGAAAAAAAGATGATCGAAATATCTTTTCCCAGAATCGATGTCGAACTTCAATGGGTGAGTTTCTAAGTGTATGACGACCCGGTAAATCCAAAAATTCAACAAATGATCTCCAAAAATACGCTTGGAAAGGAGTTATGTCGCATGGTACGAAAAAAGATGATCGGAAATATCTTCTTCCAGAATCGATATCGAACTCTAATGGGTGATTTCTTAGGTGCATTTCGCCCGGTGAATCCGAAAATTCAACACTTGATGTCCAAAAATAGGCTTGGAAAAAAGGTATTCCGCATGGTACGAGAAAAAGATGATCGAAAATATCTTTTTCCAGAATCGATATCGAACTTTAATGGGTGAGTTCTTAGGCGCATTTCGACCCGGTAAATCCGAAAATTCAACAATTAATGCCGAAAAATACGCTTGGAATGGAGTTAATTCGTATGGTACGAAAAAAAGATGGTCGCAAATATCTTATTCCAGAATCGATATCGAACTTTAATGGGTGAGTTCTTAGGCGCATTTCGACCCGGTGAATCCGAAAATTCGACAATTAATTTCGAAAAATACGCTTGGAAAGGAGTTAATTCGTATGGTACGAAAAAAAGATGGTCAAAAATATCTTATTCCAGAATCGATATCCAACTTTAATGCATGAGTTTGTAGGTGGATTTCGACCCGCTGAAACCGAAAATACAACAATTGATCTCCATATATACGTTTGAAAAGGAGTTATTTCGCATGGTACGAAAAAAAGATGATCGAAAATATCTTTTTCCAGAATCGATGTCGAACTTTAATGGGTGAGTTTTTAAGTGTATTACGACCCGGTATATCCGAAAATACAACAATTGATCTCCATATATACGTTTGGAAAGGAGTTATTTCGCATGGTACGAAAAAAAGATGATCGAAAATATCTGTTCCCAGAATCGATATCGAACTTCAATGGGTGAGTCTTTAGGTGCATTCCGACCCGGCGAATCCGAAAATTCAACGATTGATCTCCAAAGATATGCTTGGAGAGCAGTTATTTCGCGTGGTACGAAAAAAAGATGATCGAAAATATCTTCTTCCAGAATCGATATCGAACTCTAATGGGTGATTTCTTAGGTGCAATTCGACCCGGTGAATCCGGAAATTCAACGCTTGATGTCCAAAAATAGGCTTGGAAAGAAGTTATTGCGCATGGTACGAGAAAAAGATGATCGAAAATATATTTTTCCAGAAGCGATATCGAACTTCAATGGGTGAGTCTCTAGGCGCATTTCGACCCGGTGAATCCGAAAATTCAACAATTAATGACGAAAAATACGCTTGGAAAGGAGTTAATTCGTATGGTATGAAAAAAAGATGGTCGAAAATATTTTTTCCCAGAATCGATATCAAACTTTGATGGATGAGTTTTTAGGGGTATAACGACCCGGTGAATCCGAAAATTCAACAATTGATCTCCACAAATACGATCGGACAGGACTTATGTCGTTTGGTACGGAAAACAGAATTGGTCGAAAATATCTTCTTCCAGAATCTATATCGAACTCTAATGGGTGAGTTTGTAGGTAGAATTCGACCCGCTGAATCCAAAAATCCGGCAATCGATCTCCGAAAATATGCTTGGAGAGTAGTTATTTCGCATGGTACGAAAAAAAGATGATTGAAAATATCTTTTTCCAGAATCGATATCGAACTTTGATGGGTGAGTTTTTAGGTGTATTACGGCCCGGTGAATCCGAAAATTCGACAATTGATCTCCAAAAATACGCTTGGAAAGGAGTTATGTCGTATGGTACGGACAAAAAAAATTGGTCGGAAATATCTTCTTCCAGAATCGATATCGAACTCTAATGGGTGAGATTGTAGGTGCATTGCGACCCGCTAAATCCAAAAATCCAACAATTGATCTCCAAAAATATGCTTGGAGAGTAGTTAATTCGCATGGTACGAAAAAAAGATGATCGAAAATATCTTCTTCCAGAATCGATATCAACCTTTAACGGGTGAGTTTTCAGGTGTATTTCGACCCCGTGAATCCAAAAATTCAACTATTGATCTCCGAAAATACGCATGTAAATCTGTTATTTCGCATGGTACGAGAAAAAGATGGTCGCGAATATTTTCTTCCAGAATCGATATCGATCTTTAAAGGGTGAGTTCGTAGGTGCATTTCGACCCGGTGATTCCGACAATTCAACACTTGATGTTCAAAAATATGTTCGGACAGGAGTTATTTCGTATGGTACGAAAAAAACATGCCTGAAAATATCTTCTCCCAGAATCGATATCGAAATTTAATGGGCGAGTTTTCAGGTGGATTTCGACCCAGTGATTCCGGAAATCCAACGATTGATCTCCACCGAAATGCTTGCAGAGCAGTTATTTCGAATCGTACGAAAGAAAGATGATCGAAAATATCTTCTTCCAGAATCGATATCAAACTTTAATGGGTGAGTTTCTACGTGCATTCCGACCCGGTGAATCAGAAAATTCAACACTTGATGTCCAAAAATATGCTTGGAAAGAAGTTAAGTCGCATGGTACGAAAAAAAGATGATTGATAATATTTTTTCCGAGAATTGATATCGAACTTTAATGGGTGAGTTTTTAGGTGTATTATGACCCGGTGAATCCGAAAATTCACGAATTGATCTCCAAAAATACGTTCGGACAGGAGTTATGTCGTTTAATACGAAAAAAAAAATTGGTCGAAAATATCTTATTCCAGAATCCATATCGAACTTTAATGAGTGAGTTTTTAGGTGCATTTCGACCCGGTGAATCCGAGAATTCAACATGTAATTCCGAAAAATACGGTTGGTAAGGAGTTAATTCGTATGCTACGAAAAAAAGACGGTCAAAAATATCTTATTCCAGAATCGATATCCAACTTCAATGAATGAGTTTGTAGGTGGATTCCGACCCGCTGAGAACCAAAAATCCAACAATTGATCTCCATAGATACGTTTGGAAAGGAGTTATTCCGCATGGTACGAGAAAAAGATGATCGAAAATATCTGTTTCCAGAATCGATGTCGAACTTCAATGGGTGAGTTTGTAGGTGGACTTCGACCCGGTGAATCCGAAAATCCAACAATTGATCTCCAAAAATATGCTTGGAGAGTAAATATTTCGCGTGGTGCGAAAAAAAGATGATCGAAAATATCTTCTTCCAGAATCGATGTGGAACTTTAATGGGTGATTTCTTAGGTGCAATTCGACCCGGTGAATCCGGAAATTCAACGCTTGATGTCCAAAAATAGGCTTGGAAAGAAGTTATTTCGCATGGTACGAGAAAAAGATGATCGAAAATATATTTTTCCAGAAGCGATATCGAACTTGAATGGGTGAGTCTCTAGGTGCATTTCGACCCGGTGAATCTGAAAATTCAACAATTCATCTCGAAAGATATGCTTGCAGAGCAGTTATTTCGCATCGTACGAAAAAAAGATGATCGAAAATATCTTCCTCCAGAATCGAGATTGAACTTTAATGAGTGAGTTCTTAGGTGTATTACGACCCGGTGAATCCGAAAATTCGACAATTGATCTCCAAAAATACGCTCGGAAAGGAGTTATGTCGTATGGTACGAAAAAAAAAATTGGTCGGAAATATCTTCTTCCAGAATCGATATCGAACTTAAATGGGTGAGTTTGGAGGTGGATTTCGACCCGCTGAATCCTAAAATCCAACAATTGATCTTCAAAAATACGCTTGGAAAGGAGTTATTTCGGTTGGTACGAAAACAAGATGATCGAAAATATCTTCTTCCAGAATCGATATCAACCTTCAGCGGGTGAGTTTTGAGGTGTCCTTCGACCCGGTGAATCCGAAAATTCAACGATAGATCTCCGAAAATACGCATGTAAAGGAGTTATTCCGCATGGTACGAGAAAAAGATGGTCGCAAATATTTTCTTCCAGAATCGATATCGATCTTTAAAGGGTGAGGTCGTAGGTGCATTCCGACCCGGTGAATCCGAAAATTCAACACTTGATGTTCAAAAATATGTTCGGACAGAAGTTATTTCGTATGGTACGAAAAAAACATGCCTGGAAATATCTTCTTTCAGAATCGATATCGAACTTTAATAGGTGAGTTTTGACGTACATTCCGACCCGGTGAATCAGAAAATTCAACACTTGATGTCCAAAAATATGCTTGGAATGAAGTTAAATCGCATGGTACGAAAAAACGATGATTGATAATATCTTTTCCCAGAATCGATATCGAACTTTAATGGGTGAGTTTTTAGGTGTATTATGACCCGGTGAATCCGGAAATTCAACAATTGATCTCCAAAAATAGGCGTGGAAAGAAGTTATTTCGCATGGTACGAGAAAAAGATGATCGAAAATATATTGGTCCAGGAGCGATATCAAACTTCAATGGGTGAGTCTCTAGGCGCATTTCGACCAGGTGAATCTGAAAATTCAACAATTAATTCCGAAAAATACGCTTGGAAGGAGTAATGTCGTTTGATACGAAAAAAAAAATTGGTCGAAAATATCTTATTCCAGAATCCATATCGAACTTTAATGAGTGAGTTTTTAGGTGCATTTCGACCCGGTGAATCCGAGAATTCAACAAGTAATTCCGAAAAATACGCTTGGTAAGGAGTTAATTCGTATGCTACGAAAAAAAGACGGTCAAAAATATCTTATTCCAGAATCGATATCCAACTTCAATGAATGAGTTTGTAGGTGGATTTCGACCCGCTGAAACCAAAAATCCATCAATTGATCTCCATAGATACGTTTCGAAAGGAGTTATTCCGCATGGTACGAGAAAAAGATGATCGAAAATATCTGTTTCCAGAATCGATATCGAACTTCAATGGGTGAGTTTTTAGGTGCATTTCGACCCGGCGAATCCGGAAATTCAACGATTGATCTCCAAAGATATGCTTGCAGAGCAGTTATTTCGCATCGTACGAAAGAAAGATGATTGAAAATATCTTCTTCCAGAATCGATATCGAACTTCAAAGGGTGAAATTGTAGGTGGATTTCAACCCGCTGAATCCGGAAATCCAACAATTCATCTCCAAAAATATGTTCTTACAGGAGTTATTCCGTATGGTACGAAAGAAACATGCCTGAGAATATCTTCTCCCAGAATCGATATCGAACTTCAATGGGTGAGTTTGTAGGTGGACTTCGACCCGGTGAATCCGAAAATCCAACAATTGATCTCCAAAAATATGCTTGGCGAGTAAATATTTCGCGTGGTGCGAAAAAAAGATGATCGAAAATATCTTCTTCCAGAATCGATATCGAACTCTAATGGGTGATTTCTTAGGTGCAATTCGACCCGGTGAATCCGGAAATTCAACGCTTGATGTCCAAAAATAGGCTTGGAAAGAAGTTATTTCGCATGGTACGAGAAAAAGATGATCGAAAATATATTTTTCCAGAAGCGATATCGAACTTGAATGGGTGAGTCTCTAGGTGCATTTCGACCCGGTGAATCTGAAAATTCAACAATTCATCTCGAAAGATATGCTTGCAGAGCAGTTATTTCGCATCGTACGAAAAAAGATGATCGAAAATATCTTCCTCCAGAATCGAGATTAAACTTTAATGAGTGAGTTCTTAGGTGTATTACGACCCGGTGAATCCGAAAATTCAACAATTGATCTCCAAAAATATGTGCGGACAGGAGTTATTTCGTATGGTACGAAAAAAACATGCATGGAAATATCTTCTTCCAGAATCGATATCGAACTCTAATGGGTGAGTTTTGAGGTGCATTCTGACCCGATGAATCAGAAAATTCAACACTTGCTGTCCAAAAATATGCTTGGAATGAAGTGAAATCGCATGGTACGAAAAAACGATGATTGATAATATCTTTTCCCAGAATCGATATCGAACTTTAATGGGTGAGTTTTTAGGTGTATTATGACCCGGTGAATCCGAAAATTCAACAATTGATGTCCAAAAATAGGCTTGGAAAGAAGTTATTTCGCATGGTACGAGAAAAAGATGATCGAAAATATATTGTTCCCGGAGCGATATCAAACTACAATGGGTGAGTCTCTAGGCGCATATCGACCAGGTGAATCCGAAAATTCAACAATTAATTCCGAAAAATACGCTTGGACGGAGTTAATTCGTATGGTACGAAAAAAAGATGGTGGCAAATATCTTATTCCAGAATCGATATCGAACTTTATTGGGTGAGTTTTTAGGTGTATTACGACCCGGTGAATCCGAAAATTCAACAATTGATCTCCAAAAATACGCTTGGAAAGGAGTTATGTCGTATGGTACGAAAAAAAAAATTGGTCGGAAATATCTTCTTCCAGAATCGATATCGAACTTAAATGGGTGAGTTTGGAGGTGGATTTAGACCCGCTGAATCCAAAAATCCAACAAATGATGTCCAAAAATATGCGTGGAGAGTAGTTATTTCGCGTGGTACGAAACAAAGATGATCGAAAATATATTTTTCAAGAAGCGATATCGAACTTCAATGGGTGATTTCTTAGGTGCATTTCGCCCGGTGAATCCGAAAATTCAACACTTGATGTCCAAAAATATGCTTGGAAAGTAGTTATTCCGCATCGTAGGAAACAAAGATGATCGAAAATATCTTTTTTCAGAATCGATATCGAACTCTAATGGGTGATTTCTTCGGTGCATTTGGACCCGGTGAATCCGAAAATTCAACGCTTGATGTCCAAAAATAGGCTTGGAAAGAAGTTATTTCGCATGGTACGAGAAAAAGATGATCGAAAATATATTGTTTCTGAAGCGATATCGAACTTCAATGGGTGAGTCTCTAGGCGCATTTCGACCCGGTGAATCCGAAAATTCAACAATTAATTCCGAAGAATACGCTTGGAAAGGAGTTAATTCGTATGGTACGAAAAAAAGTTGGTCGCAAATATCTTATTCCAGAATCGATATCGAACTTTAATGGGTGAGTTCTTATGCGCATTTCAACCCGGTGAATCCGAAAATTCGACAATTAATTTCGAAAAATACGCTTGGAAAGGAGTCAATTCGTATGGTACGAAAAAAAGATGGTCAAAAATATCTTATTCCAGAATCGATATCCAACTTTAATGCATGAGTTTGTAGGTGGATTTCGACCCGCTGAAACCGAAAATCCAACAATTGATCCCCATATATACGTTTGGAAAGGAGTTATTTCGCATGGTACGAAAAAAAAAATTGGTCGGAAATATCTTCTTCCAGAATCGGTATCGAACTCAAATGGGTGAGTTTGGAGGTGGATTTCGACCCGCTGAATCCAGAAATCCGGCGATCGATCTATGAAAATATGCTTGGAGAGTAGTTATTTCGCATGATTCGAAAAAAAGATGATCGAAAATATCTTCCTCCAGAATCGAGATTGAACTTTAATGGGTGAGTTCTTAGGTGTATTACGACCCGGTGAATCCGAAAATTCATCAATTGATCTCCAAAAATACGCTTGGTAAGGAGTTATGTCGTATGGTACGAAAAAAAAAATTGGTGGAAATATCTTCTCCCAGAATCGATATCGTACTTTAATGGGTGAGTTTGTAGGTGGATTTCGACCCGCTGAATCCTAAAATCCAACAATTGATCTTCAAAAATACGCTTGGAAAGGAGTTATTTCGGTTGGTACGAAAAAAAGATGATCGAAAATATCTTCTTCCAGAATCGATATCAACCTTCAACGGGTGAGTTTTCAGGTGTCCTTCGACCCGGTGAATCCGAAAATTCAACGATTGATCTCCGAAAATACGCATGTAAGGGACTTATTTCGCATGGTACGAGAAAAAGATGGTCGCAAATATTACCTTCCAGAATCGATAGTAGGGTATATATGGGGATTCGAATCATCGGTACCTGCCTTACCCACAGCAGTCGGTAAGACACAAGGGTAGGGGCTCTGTAATATCAGTCATGATGGCAACAGATTCCACATTTTACCGATCGTTGCCCTGAGTTCCGCCTTACCAGCCCCTCCAGCAGCAGATATCCTATAACCGAATTTACCAACCGATTTTAGTTCTGATTTTCCCCACCGCTTTGTACCGTGATCTAGTCGACGCGTCGATGGTAACCGATTTCCTATGACCCGGTTTTCCTGACGATTTTCCCACGGTGGGCCATCTACCGATGACCCGGTTTACCGGCTGATTTTCTCACGGTGAACCATCTGCCGATGATCCTGTTTACCGGCCGATTTTTTCACGGTGAGCCATCTACCGATGATCCTGTTCACCGGTTGATTTTCTCGCGTCAAGCCATTTCCCCCGTAAGAAACAGAAAATATACCACCACCACGTGCGGTTTCCCACGATCGAGGCGGCGAAGAGCAAAGAACCACTGCTCAACGAAATCCGTGTGACGGTTTTTCCGTAATTTTGATTTTTGAGTTATATTTCCGTCAGGTGCGGCGGCGGTGTAAGTCAAAGAGCAACCCCTTTTCCATGGAAATTTGAAAAAATCTCAGTGTCAGACCTGCTGAAACATGCAGTTGCAACCCCTCCACCACCCTCCAAGGGTGCATATAACCTCCAGCTCGTCGATGGAGTTCACTCATAAGTTTTTCGACTTCTCACCGAGCATCCAGTTAACGATATTGTAAGCCGTTTTTATTCACTATGGACCTGATTTTGGATGTGCTGGGCTTCATAAACTCGAAAAGCGAATTTGTGGCTAAAGAACTTGCCGCAATACCCGTTCAAAACTACGCAATGGATGCGCAAGGTCTAACCTGCGCACTCTTCAAACCACCCTGTGCATGGCCAGAAGTATCGGCATTGGCTCAAACCGCCAACAACTGGACGACTCGGAATTACCATGGATTTTTATGGAGCGTCGGTGATCTACTCTACGTAGATCTACAGAGGGTGCTAAGTGAAATGACACAGCATGCAAGTTATGTATACGTTTACGGATCGGAGAAGAAAAGATGGGTGGAGAGGATGACTAATCATTCGATACCAGTCATCGATTTGATAAAGTTGAATTTTCCACCACCCGAAACACTGAGCATGGATGTGTATCAATGCTGGCATCATGAGTATCACGAGGATGTTTCACCATACCATTGCGCGCACGAAAACGTTCAACGACTCAGGATTTGGTTTCTGGACCATGCAGACAGATGTCCGCATCATTATAATAATTCATCAAACAGCGATCACGACGAGTTTGATGGTCCAATCCCCAGAATCCAAGATTGTCTACAATGTAAGGCTGCAGGATGCGGGATGGATGTATGCGGACAGATGCGATTCTTTATATGACAAAATTATTATTATTAATGAATACAAAATACAATAAAATATCATAAAATATATTAGTACTACTATTATTGATACAATATAGAATAGGATAAAATGGAATAAAAGTACATTATTATAATAATTATTGAAATGTAAAAATGAAAAATTATACAGAACAAACTAAAATTACAATATTTCTAGGCATTAATTCCCCCCCCCCCCCCCCCCCCCCCAACATCTAATTTTACAATATCATCGCTATTATCGTCACATTATGGAAGGATAGGAATCTGCAAACATAGAAAAAACATCACATTGGTGAATATTTCATTTTTCTTCACTATTCTCAATTGATAATAAAAATATTAGCACGAACCACTCCTCGTTGTAACCTTCATCCCCCACCTCCGTATCCGCATCCTCCATCTCTCGCATTTGCTGCAGCCTAGCCACCCACTCGGCTGCAGCTTGCACCCGCTGCTGCGCAATGTTTAGCGCCATTGCAAACCCGACCTCACCTTCGTCATCCCGTGCATCATCCTCATCACCATCATCATCTGAATCGACGACCATTAATGATGATGATGACGATGATTCTGATGATGCCTCGGATGGTGGCGGAGGAGGTGGGGCTGGCGGATACAAACGATCGCGCAGCACCTGTCTGCAGTAATACGCCCTCATATCGGGTAGTTCGTCCCGGTCGTCATTCCGCTTGAACCACCAGAAAAAATAACTATGGTTCATCACCAACGTCGTGTCACAATTATTTATCCGCAACTGAGCCCCCTCGATGGTTCCCTGAGTATCGAGGTGTCGCTGTCATAACGCCTTAGCGATGGCGATCGCAGACCTCACGTCCGCACCTAAGGGCTCACCACACCATTCCCTCGGCGTCACCCAATCGTACACGGCTGCGGTACCTATCAGAAAACAATTTGTGAATTTATAATGATAATGTTAATAATAATGAAAATTAACATATATTTTAGACGAAAAATTGTTTCACACTTACCGAAATGAGCTCCATCATTAGCCATGATAGAAGTTTTTATAAAATTTCCGATAACTTTGATAAAAGTTGTTGAAATACGCACGTCTTTGACTCAACGCGTCTTTTACACTGAATGATGTAATCTGTAGCTGAAACCTGACTATTTAAGGAAACCTCGAGAGATCGCCCCACCACCACCACCTTGAACGATTTCAGGGGCTGCAAAAATTTCTCAAGCTGCATAGATGAACGGAGTGATACTATATTTTGGGTAGAAGGTTGCTCTTATACCCACCGTGCCTGATACACGGGTCTACGTGGCGTAATTTCGAAACTTCGCAGTCAAAACTGGTGCCATAAATTGAAGAATATGGGGCGGGTGGATGGGTTTGCGTTGGTCCCAAACATCGCACAGCAGCGGGTGGTCCAGTTTGCAGCCTAGGTTCACAAATAAATTTGCCTGTTACTAAGATTTTATCATGCAGCTGTCACTGAACTGCAGCCGATTGTGGGGAGTTGCAAAGTTTCTCAGGGTGGATTTTTAACCTGAACCCAAACCTTACGCATGCGGGGTGGGATGCTGGAAAAGTTAGAAGCATCCTGCTGCAACCTGTTACATATTTTGATCTTTTTACGATGTCAAGGCATCGGCGGTGCCGCTTTGACAATTTCCTTTAGAACTAGAGGTTACACCCTCATGATGAGAAGAAACAAAGCTAACGATATTATGTTGAGAAGAAGAAACAGGTCCCACAACCATGGCTGGTGGCACCATATTTTTTTAAAATATATGAATCGTCTTTCTGTGGGAAAATCTGTTATATCACATCCCCGCAACACACGAGTCGGTATATCTTTGACATTCATGCTTATGAAACTAGCGCCGCGTTATTTAGAAAATTATTTACACAAATCTGTTAGTCCACTGGTTGGTGTGTCGTCCTTCTTCCCACGCTTCAGGGTATAAAAGGCGCCGATGAATAAGTGGTGGCCAACATTAGCATCTAACCCCTACAGTTGGGTGGTTATTCTCTCCCCAGTGAGCCAAGTTACCAGTATGGACGCAAAAATATATTCCGATCTCCTGGAGACGATGAGTACCGCTTACGACTTGCTGCGTACACTGAAACCGGGGCCGCAAAGCAACGAACTACTCAACCGGTGGATCATCATTGCCAAACAAAATGCTGGATTTTTGACCGACATTTTGAAGAAATCGAATCAGCGCGTTGGCGAGAAGCAACGAATCCAGAATACGCTTTCACTACTGCAGTCGTGGTTGGTGAAATTTCAACGGTATCACAAACTTATCGTTGGCGGTCTGATTGGTGGTGGTGGTCGTGATGCTACCAATAATATCAACGATCGAGTTGAATGGAGCGATGTGGACAGCGCCTTCAATAGCCGCATACGCACCGGTGTGATAACAAACCTCAAACACCGCGATCTAACGGAATTCCTAACCGATGCCGGGGTGCTAACCATTGAGCACCTGAAAGATGTATTGGGGAATGTGGGTAGTGCGAAGGTCAATGTCAACGTTGCATGCAACTTTGAGAATGTCAAGGGAGATGAAGTTGCTGTGGAAATGAAGTCATTCAATACACGCAATGTAACGATTCTCCCGTCGACCAACCTTGCCAGTTGGTTCCAGGATAGCGTAATCAACGATATCCTGGTCAAGGTTGAAGATTTTCAGCAACGCGACTCGGGATGGACCATGACGGAAATTATTAACGCAAGCATCAACATTAATCGATACGAGCCACTCACCGGGGGTCTCTCAACATTCGTCAAGCTGCCTATGGATATTCAGCGGAAACGAGCGGTCGTGAACGTGAGGAATGATGACGACCGCTGTTTTCTGTGGTCCGTCACCGCCGCTCTCCACCCTGTGAAAAGTCATCCGGAAAACATGCACAGCTATAGATGGTACATCGATGAGCTCAATTGTACAGGTTTAAAATTCCCCATGACCCTCCACGGCGTGGAGAAATTTGAAAAGTTAAATAACCTCAGCATTAATATTTACGGAATAGAATCGCAAACCTATGCGAATAGTGCGGGTGAAGGGGGGAGTGTAATAGTCCCACTCTACCTGAGTAAAAACTTGGCAAATCCAAAAAATGCGGTGATTCACCTACTTATGGTTGAGAGTAATAATAATGATGAGATGGATATTGGAGGTGATGATTTAAATAGTTTCAAACCACGATTCCACTTTGCTTGGATTAGGGACTTATCGCGATTAGTACGGAGGCAACTGACACACCATAAATCTGCAACTATTTTATGTGACAGATGTCTGTGTCATTTCGCGGTGCAGCGCAATTATGATAATCATCGACTGGATTGTTTGCATGCGAATAAAGTGAGGATGCTCTTTCCCGAGGAGGAGGAAAAGAAGAGGTTATTTTTCACCAATTTCACCAACAAGCAGGCTGTACCATTTGCCATCTATGCAGACCTTGAGTGCATCTTGAAACCCGGTGCAAACGGTAGCCTGCAAGAGCATATTCCGCATAGTGCCGCATATCACGTATACTGCTCGTACGACGCGGCATTATCGAGATATACGAGTAGACGCGGGTCTGATTGCTTCGAGTGGTTCGTTGAGCAGCTTCGCGAGTTAGCCTTTGATGTGGAATCACGTATAGAAAATATAATTCCAATGAAAGAACTCAATCAAGTGCAGCGGGACCGCCATGCGCGTGCGAAAAATTGCCACATCTGCGAGCAGCCGTTCTCTCCGGAAGATACAAAATACCCCGATCACTGTCATCTCACGGGTGAATATCGCGGTCCCGCGCATAACGGGTGTAATTTGAATTTTAAACAAACACACACCATTCCGGTGGTGTTTCACAATTTCTCGGGCTACGATTCACATTTTATTCTGAAATCACTAGCCGTAGCATTCCCCGGGGATATTTCACTGTTACCCATCAACAAGGAAAGGTATATTTCATTCACAAAGCGCGTTGGCAATACCAAGATGCGTTTGAGATTCATAGATTCGCTCAGGTTTATGGCTAGCAGCCTTGACAAGCTTGCGTCATACATTGATGATGCGGGTAAGAAAATAACACGTATGTTTTACAACGATTGCGATGAATTTGATCTAATGGCACGCAAAGGGGTCTTCCCCTACGAATACATAGATAGTTCGGATAAACTCGATGAGGTGAGGCTACCCGACAGAGAGAATTTCTATTCGCGTCTTAGCGATTCGGGGATCACCGATGCGGACTATCATCACGCAAAGAACGTCTGGAATAAATTTAAATTGAATACATTGGGTGAATATTCGGACTTATATTTGAAAACCGATGTTCTCCTGCTTGCCGATATATTTCAAAATTTCCGCGAAAGTTGCCTCAAAACGTACGCGTTGGATCCTCTGCACTATTACACCGCCCCTGGGCTTGCTTTCAATGCAATGCTTAAGTATACGGGTGTAAATTTACAACTCCCAGACAACCCTGAAATGGTGCTATTCATTGAGAAAAGCATCAGGGGCGGTGTGGGGCAGTGCTCGAATCGTCACGGTAAGGCAAACAATAGATTTATGGGTGGGGGTTTCGACCCAAGCAAGGAGGAATCGTATCTCATGTATTATGATGTTAATAACCTCTATGGTGCGGCTATGAGTGAGCATCTACCGCGTGACTCGTTCGCGTGGGAGCATGACCCAATCGATGTGATGATCATTCCGGACGATTCACCGATCGGCTATATTCTCGAGGTTGATTTGGACTACCCGGTAGAGCTACACGAGGCACACAAGGACTTGCCCCTCTGCCCCGAGCATTCCGTTCCGCCGGGTAGTAAAATGGCTAAACTGACCACGACCCTTCTGCCCAAACGTAAATACATACTACACTACAGGAATTTGAAGCAGTGTTTAAATTTGGGGCTGAAGTTGGTCAAGGTGCAGCGGATCCTCAAGTTTTCCCAATCACCGTGGTTGAAGTCATACATCGACTTGAATACAGATAAACGGAAACAATCTAAAAACGAATTTGAGAAGAACTTTTATAAATTGATGAACAACGCGGTCTTTGGTAAAACTATGGAGAATGTCCGAAAGCATAGCGATGTTAAGCTGGTGACCAAATGGGGTGGTCGGGGCGGGGCAAGGGCTCTGATTGCGAGGCCCAATTTCCATAGCTGCACCATATTCGATCGTGACATGGTGATCATCGAGATGAGACGTATGAATGTAACCTTCAATAAACCGATATACATCGGTGCGGTGATTTTGGATTTGTCAAAAATTATTCTGTATAGGTTCCATTATGATTATATTAGGAATAACTTTACAAATAGTCAGGCTAACTTATTGTACACGGATACGGATAGTTTAATTTACCATTTCCATGTACCCAATATCTACGACATCGTCAAACGTGATGTTGAATCGACCTTTGATACCTCAGACTATCCGCCCGATAATGCGTTTGGTATACCGTTGCGGAACAAAAAGCGTTTGGGTCTGATGAAGGATGAGAATAATGGTAAAATTATGACCGAATTCGTTGGACTCCGCGCAAAACTGTACGCATTCACGACCAGGGGGGAAAATGAAAAAAAACGAGCCAAAGGAATCCAAGCTTCAACGCTGAAAACCATCACCTTTGACGATTACAAGCAGTGCCTGTTAGAATATAAGAATATAACAAAAGAGCAATGTCTCATAAGGAGTAAACGGCACGCGGTCAGCACCATTGTACAAAATAAGCTAGCCCTAAGCTGGCATGATGATAAACGTGCTTTACAACCACGGCAAACGGATACCCTACCCTGGGGCTTCCGTAGGCCTGATATGCCTGCTGAACCTATTGTAAAAATTTAGTTGAAGAATTAAAAAATAAATAAATAGGACATATTAATTTGTATATAGATAATAATAAATCATTTATGAATGATACAAATATATATCATTTTCATTAATTTCCTGAACTTTTTCTGAAGTTTCTTGAACTTTTCTGAAGTTTTTGAAATTTTTTAAACTTTTCTGAACTATTCTAAACTTTTCTGAACTTTTTCTGAAGTTTTCCAAACGTTTCTGAACTTTTCTGAAATTTTCTAAACTTTTCCAAACTTTTTCTGAAGTTTTCTGAACTTCCATTTTCCTTCCTATAATATTATTATTATTATTATTATTATATTTATAGATTATTGCGCAGGTAAATGATAAAAAACATTGTACAAAGTTATAGGAAATTATTTTTATTGATATTGGAATACATTTTTCAAATGTCTGCTTTATTTATCCAACTATTATGTGAGCTATCGAACCCCAACCATTTCACATACAGTTCATCTCCACGTTTACGCAATACTCGCTCTACCAGATATCCATCGGAAAATTCGACCCTGCTGAGCTCCTCCTCGTAAAAACCCCCCTCAATGGGTTGAGTCAGGTAGTCGGTGAGTTTGTACGTTGACGGATTGGTATTTTTAACTTCATTTATGGTGAATATTTCCGTGCTCCAGTTTGGAGTATAGCCTTTTTCAAAAATATTTTTATATCTACTAATTCGAACTTTATCGCCAACTTTAAATTTATGCTTTCGTTTGCTTCTCTTGATCTGACGAGGCTTGTACACAATTCGATATAATAGTTTTTCATTGGCTGCGTTCACATCTTGCGGTTTCATTTTGATCGTTCTATGTTTAGTGTTATTGTAGGAATCAATTAAATCTGGTAAAATATTTATCCACTGGTGGGAGCCTCGGAGGGTGAATTCTTTCCACATTTTATTCTTCAGGGTTCGATTGAAACGTTCGCAAATCGACGCCTTCAAGTCGCTGAATGTCGAGTACATGTTAACACCATGATGTTTCATGAGAGTCTTGAATCGTTCGTTGTAAAACTCTTTGCCCTGATCAACGTGTAAATGTTTCGGTACACGACCTCGGGTCAGCACAGATTTCATCGCAGCTGTTACATCTGCAGCATTTTTACTCATAATAGGTACGCCCCAGGCAAATTTTGAGAACACATCGATAACTGTGAGTAGAAATTTACGGCCCTTGTTGACCGTTGAGTAGGCTGACATGTCAACTAAATCAGCTTGCCAAGTCTCGTCCAGCCCCCGTATATCGACACAACGTCGGGGGTAATTGCGGCGTGCAGGTCTATGAAGCTCGTTGGCTATTACACGCTTCATGTTGTATCAGAACGCTTCTCCTGCTCCTCCTACCCCTCCGTCTCCTCCTCCTTCTTTTCTTCGTCTTCCTTCTTCACCCGCCTCTTGCGGATCTCCCGCACAATGCCAGCCTCTACTCTGGTCAGGCGATTGTTTACCTCTTCACTAGCCCCCCTTGCAAGGCTCAACGTATTCTCATCTCCTTCCCGCGCAAACCTCAATGCTTTTTGGGCCTCTCCCCAAGCATATATTTTCACCTGTTCTATGTCTTTCAGGATTTTCTCCTCCAGAATGTCGAGCTCTCGTTCTAGAGTGGAACCAAACGCCTGCTGCATCGATCTCTGAATAACACCGATTGACTGTCGCACAATATCCTCAAGGGTTTTCAGAGGAACAGCATCGTTTGGTTCCCGGGGGTCGGCAATATTGCACAATCGTTTGCTATCTATATCGTAGTGGTTGTCTTCGGTGAGTTTGAATCCAATGCCCGGAGGTCCTCGAGTAACACTTTTACCACTACCGCTAACCAGCTGCCGTCCAAATATGTCAATGCTCATTGTTCGACGGTTGGTTGGTGAATGACCGCTTTTATGACAGATCACACACTAAAAAATGATTCCCGCCTCACGTAATTCCTCAATAATGGAAACTATTCCATTGGCATGACTGGTATTACCAGCCGCTTGCGATGCTATGAGTAACCGCAGGCGATCCACGATTTCATTGGGGTCGTCCCAGTAAACGTAATCCACTTTTTGCCCCTCTTTTCGCGCAATCTTATGTTTTGGTAATAAGCCTTCTCCCCGCCTCTCCGGTAATTGAGCGTCACCACGTGTTATTTTTCCACTCTTTTCCGGTGAATCCGCATACTGGGCAATGAAATCATTATATTTGGCACTCTCCACATTTTCACGAATACTTTTATCCGGTTTGTAATGTTTTCGGTGAACATTTGTCATTATGGATATTCTACCGTAGTTTTTCCTATCCCCTGCGTTCACATCGTCGGTGTTGGGCTTCTTTTTGAATAATAATTCGAGGAGTCCTGGTGTTGCCTTGAAACTTTTATCACCCACGTATACTCGATTTGCATCGAAATTAATTCGAGAATCTCCGATCCACATTCCATGCGCCAACTTTCGAACACCATATTTACCGTCCAAATCCTTGCGCTCTCTCGTGTCAAACATTTTTAAATAGCGTGAAGCTGAATTTCTCTCCTTCTTTATCGGTGTACTTGCGGCTGGAATATCAGCCGCTACAATTGTTTGATCCGCGTCGTCATAATTACTGACATCCAAATGAATATCATCATCATCATCATCATCATCATCATCATCATCATCCTTGTCATCAGTATTTTCATCCTTGGCTATTTTTACATTTTTCATGGAAATATCCTCAGGCTCCATCTTAATCCCATCTTTTATCTGCTGCTTCGAAGTTCCGACCAATTCTTGTAGCGGTGTTACTATAGGCTTGAACATTTCATCCATAGCCCGCTCGCTTGTGTCTTTGTCTGTTTTAATCATCCGATGCTTACGTCGTATCGCCTCGCTAGCCTTCGCTATTTCATGTAGCACATTACTCTGTTTACGAATATTGGAGCTATCCATATTGACACTTTGATTGCTGCAGTGTGACTGTGGGCGGATCGACGCTAGTTTATACTTATAAAGCAATCGAAACCCTTCCTATATCGCCCCTCGTTCATTACACTATCTTTGTCAATAGTGACGAAACTATATTTCCCCCCACTCCAGCATGCTGAACATAAATCCTTAAATTGCTGGTAAGTCATATCGGTGTTCACATGATCGGCATAAATATGCTTCAAATTCATTTCATCCTGACGGAAAATCACCAGGAAATTTGCATTATTGCGCACCAGATGTTTTGGAATACGAGCATACGTCTGACAGAGATAGAAGCTATCAACATCTCTGTGGCGACCCATACAGAAGTATGCACGAATATTATCCTGCTTCTCGCACGCCACATCGTCGAAGATCATGATGGAATTGGGATGTGCATCTTCAGGCTTTACAACCTCATCGTGTTCACCGAATGGGAAATAACCCAACCCTTTGACCGGCTCGAGTAACTTTTTCAAAAACTCATACTTTGGCTGAATGAGCGATTTTGAATAGATGTAGATATTTTCGAATCGTAAACCATTGTCGTGGGTGATGAGCGTGAGAAGGGCGTTGGTTTTTCCACAATTCGATGGCCCGCAGAAAACCGCCCTTACACTATTCGGTAGCAATTCCCCGTGTCGTTTCACCTTCTCCTTTTTCCTCTGAACCAACTTGTCGAAATTCGTAACGGGTAGTTTATTTGGTTGATTCTGGAATTTCATGGTGCTCTGTTGACGAACTGCCTGATACTAATATCATACTATATAAGTACAGGTTCTTACATGGAATTCGAGTTAGTTGACATTGAACTATGGTGCGATACACACGTAGTATACGTGGTGCGGGTTTAGTAAATAACATTATCAATAATCTCCCCGTTGAATTACACGTGCCTGGATATCAGTACTGTGGCCCTGGCACGAAGTTAGCAAAGAGGTTGGCTCGCGGTGACCCTGGAATTAATCCTCTGGACGCTGCATGTAAGGAGCACGATATTGCATACTCGAAGAATCAGTTGAATATTGCAGCGCGCAACGCGGCTGACAAGGTGCTAGCTGAAAAGGCTTGGAATCGTGTTTTGGCTAAAGACGCTGGTGTGGGTGAAAAAGCTGTTGCCTGGGCAGTTACTAACACAATGAAGGCTAAATCTAAACTCGGTATGGGTTTAGGTGGGGGTGTGGCTGGACAACAGAAAGAATCCAAGCGTCGCACGAAACTGAGGAGGAAGAAGGCTGCGGCAGCAATAACTCTAAAGTCTGTTATTCGAGCGGCGAAAAAGTCAATGAGACCGGGCCCCCACGCGATCGAATCGGCTTTGGGTGGTGCTCGTGCAGCTGTTGCCAAGGACCGAAAACAGGTGCACGTGCCACGTATTTTACCGCTTCCCTCAAAAGTCGGTGGTATTATACCTTTTCTCATACCCATTCTTGCTGGTCTGAGTGCCACCGGAGCTTTGGCGGGTGGGGCGGCAGGTATAGCAAAGGCGGTCAGCGACGCTAGTGCTAACCGAAATCAGTTGCATGAGGCTAAGCGGCACAATGCAACGATGGAGGCGATTGCATTAGGCCGCGGATTATACCTGAAACCCTATAGAAGAGGTTTGGGTCTATATTTGAAGCATGCAAAAAACTAATGCAGCTACCGCACCGAGCCCTCACCAACGTTGATCTACTCGAATATGCCAAAGCCATGAAAATTCCACACTTTCGTGGAGTTTTTATGAGAAATGATCTGCCCAGCTCGGGTCCGAGGCGGTGTGAATCCGCAATTATCAATCTTGATGATAAAAATGGATCGGGCACGCATTGGGTTGCATACAGGAAGAATGGTGACGAGGTTGTTTATTTCGATAGTTTTGGAGACTTACAACCGCCTCGTGATCTTATGAAATATCTTGGTGTTGGTAGCGTGAAATACAATCATGGAAGGTATCAGGAATACAATACAGTCATTTGCGGGCACTTGTGTCTCAAATTTCTCAGCAATCGCCTATAAATGAGGGTGATTTGAAGATGCAAAGTCAGTCATGGGCGATTCGTTCACGTTGACACTGTCCGGTGCATCTTCTGTGCTGGAGGCGCAGTATTTTCCACCTATAGAGTTATCGCCTGAAAAAAACTATGTCCTTGGGCTCGTTGAGTTCCTCACATTCAACTCAATCCCCAACATCGATGAGGGATGTAATGAGTTTCACATAATACACCCCGGTGGCAGCAGCTCAGAGCTGCCGAGAAGTGAAACAATCATAATACCCACGGGTAGCTATGAAATTGACGATATTGAAAGTTACTTGAGAAAGACGTTACCCGAGGATGTCACAATCAGCCTGAAGGCCAATAACAATGAGCTACACAGTGAGATTAAGTGCAATCGAATGGTGAACCTTAAACCGAGGGAATCCATTGGTCGAATGCTTGGTTTTAAACCGAATATTCTCGCGAGTGACGTTACACATAAATCCGAATTACCGGTAACCATACTCAAGATCAACGCTCTGCGGGTTGAGTGCAATATAACCACGGGTGCGTACATGAACAATCGTTTGGTACATACGATTCATGAATTTTTCCCCACCGTCCCACCGGGATATAAGATCGTTGAATCACCAGCCAGCGTCATTTACCTACCGATCGTCGTAAAGTCAATACACGATATACAGCTGAGAGTTGTCGATGAGAACGGTGAGCTGGTGAATTTTCGTGGTGAAACAATAACCGTGCGATTACATGTGCGATCTCTATGATAATGGGAATCGTCTTTGAGAGTAAAAAATCTGGTTGGGGTTATAAAAGTGCGGTAGAATGCCCAAACGCAGTCAGTCTGCAACGAGGTCCAACGGGGTTAACACGTCTGAACATACAATTCCGCCAGAGCCTGGGGCTTCGACTTCGTGGAAATTTTGGAGAATAAAAATCAATTTTCGGTGTATTCTGTGCATATTACCATGGAAGAGGCAATAAAAATTCAAAAGCGTGTATCGTTTGACGAGTCGATTGCACACTGTGAGATACACGCGCATCTACCCTTTGCATCATCCACCTTCAAAAATAATGACGAAATTCGCATCGCCGTTCAGCATCAGGATTTATGTCTGTTACCCAGCAAAAGCTCACTGCACATTTACGGGAAAATTACAAAAGAGGATGGCGCTACCGTCGCAGCCACCACCAATCTAATTAATATGGCGATCTGCCATTTATTCGAGGAGATACGCTACGAGTTGAACGGCATTGAGATTGACCGAAATAAAAAGGTCGGCATTACGAGTATTATGAAGGGATACCTGTCGCTAAGTCCAGGCCAACAGCATCTCTTGGAGAACACCGGTTGGTTGAGCGGTGGCAATAAATTAACCGACACCGCAGGGAACTTTGACGTGGTCATACCGTTGAATTTTCTGCTGGGGTTCGCTGAGGATTGTCGCCGAGTTGTCGTAAACGCTAAACACGAGCTAATTATGACACGCTCGAATACGTATTTGAATGCCATATATCAAACTGCAGTGGAAGCTGTCAAAATCTCGATCAATAAAATTGAATGGTTATTGCCGTATATCAAGCTGGCTGATAGCTCGAAAATTCAGCTGCTGAATTTCATCTCCAAGGATCCCGCTATATCTATGAAGTTTCGCGCCTGGGAGACATATGAATATCCACTGCTGCCTGCAACTACGAGACACGTGTGGGTTGTGAAGACATCAACGCAGCTCGAGAAGCCGAGACACGTCATCCTGGGTTTCCAAACTGGGCGGAGAAATATCGGGGGGAAAAATGCCAGCGAATTCGACCACTGTAGGATTAGAGATGTGAAACTGTTCCTCAACTCGCAATGCTACCCGTATGGAAATATGAATCTTGATATTACCAATAATCAATACGCTATCCTATATGACATGTACACCAACTTTCAAGCTTCATATTATGATAAAGAACCCGAACCGCTTTTATCCAAGAGCCAGTTTCTAGCACAAGCCCCCCTCACAGTCATCGATTGTTCCAAGCAAAACGAATCGCTGAAAAGCGGTCCAGTAGATATTCGTTTGGAATTCGAATCTGACGTTGCATTTCCCCCAAACACTTCAGCCTATTGTATGATTTTACATGACCGTATAGTTGAATATAAAACTATTAGTGGTACTGTCACAAAATTAATGTAGAACATGTTCAATTATGTAATTTCCAACTAGCCCTTAAGCACTGAATTGTGTAATGATGATTGAATAAAAAATATGTGTTAAATATATATCAGCATTCTGTTATTTGAACCCTCTCTATAATCATAATCTAAGATGAGTTTGATGGAGTTTGGATGGGATGTTATAGGGAGAAAGAAGACTGAATGTGGCGAACAAATAATTTTAGTTTGTGCATTTATTTACTCTTTTGTCGAGTACAATTATTTTTCATTCTATATTTATTTCCGGCCGTTTCTGGATGAATGCAATATCGTTGTATTTTCCACCACGATATTGCATGTATAGAGTTTTTTGTGACGCTGCAGCATTCATGATATCCCATTGTTTTTCATTCTCCTGTGCTACCAATCTTATCATCCTCTTCGGTAGGAAAATTGCGAATTCATCATCGTTGACCGTTGCCACAATACTCTGCCCGAACTTTGTTGTAACCACCCTCAGCGCAGTCACACAATACTCCATTCCAAACTCCAGCTCTGACATTTTTTTGGTGGGCGGAAAAGCGGCCACACGGCTCACTTTGTTGATTGCAGTCAAGTCCATTGAGAAGTCCATCGCTGTCTGTGAAGGGCCAAATATTCCATGAATATCAATCCAACCCTCTATGAAGGAATTATCATTATCATTATAATTATTAATATTATAATTACCTTTTGTCTAGAGTTGCGTACTGCGTCTTCCAAGTGTTGTTTTTCAGCTTCAGCGAAATAGACTAGCTGCAAGATTCTGCTCACAATGTTAACTGGATGCTCGGTGAGAAGTCGAAAAACTTATGAGTGAACTCCATCGACGAGCTGGAGGTTATATACACCCTTGGAGCGTGGTGGAGGGGTTGCAACTGCATGTTTCAGCAGGTCTGACACTGGGATTTTTTCAAATTTCCATGGAAAAGGGGTTGCTCTTTGACTTACACCGCCGCCGCACCTGACGGAAATATAACTCAAAACTCAAAATTACGGAAAAACCGTCACACGGATTTCGTTGAGCATTGGTTCTTTGCTCTTCGCCGCCTCGATCGTGGGAAACCGCACTTGGTGGTGGTATATTTTCTGTTTCTTACGGGGAAAATGGCTTAACGGGAGAAAATCAACCGGTGGACAGGATCATCGGTAGATGGCTCACCGTGAAAAAATCGACCGGTAAACAGGATCATCGGCAGATGGTTCGCCGTGAGAAAATCAGCCGGTAAACCGGGTCATCGGTAGATGGCCCACCGTGGGAAAATCGGCAGGAGAACCGGGTCATAGGAAATCGGTTACCATCGACGCGTCGACTAGATCACGGTACAAAGCGGTGGGGAAAATCAGAAATAAAATCGGGTGGTAAATTCGGTTACAGGATATCTGCTGCTGGAGGGGATGGTAAGGCGGAACTCAGGGCAACGATCGGTAAAATGTGGAATCTGTTACCATCATGACTGATATTACAGAGCCCCTACCCTTGTGTCTTACCGACTGCTGTGGGTAAGGCAGGTACCGATGATTCGAATCCCCATATATACCCTACTATCGATATCGATCTTTAAAGGGTGAGGTCGTAGGTGCATTCCGACCCGGTGAATCCGAAAATTCAACACTTGAGGTCCAAGAATATGCTTGGAATGAAGTTAAATCGCATGGTACGAAAAAAAGATGATTGATAATATCTTTTCCCAAAATCGATATCGAACTTTAATGGGTGAGTTTTTAGGTGTATTAGGACCCGGTGAATCCGAAAATTCAACAATTGATGTCCAAAAATAGGCTTGGGAAGGAGTTAATTCGTATGGTACGAAGAAAGATGGTGGCAAATATCTTATTCGAGAATCGATATCGAACTTTATTGGGTGAGTTTTTAGGCGCATTTCGACCCGGTGAATCCGAAAATTCGACAATTAATTTCGAAAAATACGCTTGGAAAGGAGTTAATTCGTATGGTACGAAAAAGAGATGGTCAAAAATATCTTATTCCAGAATCGATATCCAACTTTAATGCATGAGTTTGTGGGTGGATTTCGACCCGCTGAAACCGAAAATCCAACAATTGATCTTCATATATACGTTTAGAAAGGAGTTATTTCGCATGGTACGAAAAAAAGATGATCGAAAATATCTTTTTCCAGAATCGATGTCGAACTTTAATGGGTGAGTTTGGAGGTGGATTTCGACCCGCTGAATCCAGAAATCCAACGATTGATCACCAAAAATATGCGTGGAGAGTAGCTATTTCGCGTGGTACGAAAAAAAGATGATCGAAAATATCTTTTTCCAGAATCGATATCGAACTCTAATGGGTGAGTCTTTAGGTGGATTTCGACCCGCTGAATCCTGAAATCCAACAATTGATCTTTAAAAATACGCTTGGAAAGGAGTTATTTCGGTTGGCACGAAAAAAAGATGATCGAAAATATCTTATTTCAGAATCGATATCGAACTTTAATGGGTGAGTTTTTAGGCGCATTTCGACCCGGTGAATCCGAAAATTCAACAATTGATCTCCGAAAATACGCATGTAAACGAGGTATTTCGCATGGTACGAAAAAAAGATGGTCGCAACTATCTTTTTCCAGAATCGATATCAACCTTTAACGGGTGAGTTTTCAGGTGTATTTCGACGCGGTGAATCCGAAAATTCAACGATTGATCTCCGAAAATACGCATGTAAAGGAGTTATTTCGTATGGTACGAAAAAAACATGCCTGGAAATATCTTCTTCCAGAATCGATATCGAACTTTAATGGGTGAGTTCTTATGTGCATTCCGACCCGGTGAATCAGAAAATTCAACACTTGATGTCCAAAAATATGCTTGGAAAGAAGTTAAATCGCATGGTAAGAAAAAATGATGATTGATAATATCTTTTCCCAGAATGGATATCGAACTTTATTGGGTGAGTTTTTAGGTGTATTATGACCCGGTGAATCCGAAAATTCAACAATTGATCCCCAAAAATACGCTTGGAAAAGAGTAATGTCGTATGGTACGAAAAAAAAAATTGGTCGGAAATATCTTCTTCCAGATTCGATATCCAACTTTAATGCATGAGTTTGTGGGTGGATTTCGACCCGCTGAAACCGAAAATCCAACAATTGATCTTCATATATACGTTTAGAAAGGAGTTATTTCGCATGGTACGAAAAAAAGATGATCGAAAATATCTTTTTCCAGAATCGATGTCGAACTTTAATGGGTGAGTTTGGAGGTGGATTTCGACCCGCTGAATCCAGAAATCCAACGATTGATCACCACAAATATGCGTGGAGGGTAGCTATTTCGCGTGGTACGAAAAAAAGATGATCGAAAATATCTTTTTTCAGAATCGATATCGAACTCTAATGGGTGAGTCTTTAGGTGGATTTCGACCCGCTGAATCCTGAAATCCAACAATTGATCTTCAAAAATACGCTTGGAAAGGAGTTATTTCGGTTGGCACGAAAAAAAGATGATCGAAAATATATTTTTCCAGAAGCGATATCTAACTTCAATGGGTGAGTCTCTAGGCGCATTTCGACCCGGTGAATCCGAAAATTCAACAATTAATTCCGAAAAATATGCTTGGAAAGGAGTTAATTCGTATGGTACGAAAAAAAGATGGTCGAAAATATCTTATTTCAGAATCGATATCGAACTTTAATGGGTGAGTTTTTAGGCGCATTTCGACCCGGTGAATCCGAAAATTCAACAATTGATCTCCGAAAATACGCTTGTAAACGAGGTATTTCGCATGGTACGAAAAAAAGATGGTCGCAACTATCTTTTTCCAGAATCGATATCGAACTTTAATGAGTGAGTTTTTAGGCGCATTTCGACCCGCTGAAACCGAAAATCCAACGATTGATCTCCATATATACGTTTGGAAAGGAGTTATTCCGCATGGTACGAAAAATAGATGATCGAAAATATCTTTTTCCAGAATCGATATCGAACTTTAATGGGTGAGTTCTCAGGCGCATTTCGACCCGGTGAATCCGAAAATTCAACAATTGATCCCCAAAAATACGCTTGGAAAGGAGTTATGTCGTATGGTACGAAAAAAAAAATTGGTGGAAATATCTTCTTCCAGAATCGATATCGTACTTTAATGGGTGAGTTTGTAGGTGGATTTCGACCCGCTGAATCCTGAAATCCAACAATTGATCTTTAAAAATACGCTTGGAAAGGAGTTATTTCGGTTGGCACGAAAAAAAGATGATCGAAAATATCTTCTTCCAGAATCGATATCAACCTTTAACGGGTGAGTTTTCAGGTGTATTTCAACGCGGTGAATCCGAAAATTCAACGATTGATCTCCGAGAATACGCATGTAAAGGAGTTATTTCGTATGGTACGAAAAAAACATGCCTGGAAATATCTTCTTCCAGAATCGATATCGAACTTTAATGGGTGAGTTCTTATGTGCATTCCGACCCGGTGAATCAGAAAATTCAACACTTGATGTCCAAAAATATGCTTGGAAAGAAGTTAAATCGCATGGTAAGAAAAAATGATGATTGATAATATCTGTTCCCAGAATGGATATCGAACTTTATTGGGTGAGTTTTTAGGGGTATTATGACCCGGTGAATCCGAAAATTCAACAATTGATCCCCAAAAATACGCTTGGAAAAGAGTAATGTCGTATGGTACGAAAAAAAAAAATGGTCGGAAATATCTTCTTCCAGAATCGATATCCAACTTTGATGCATGAGTTTGTGGGTGGATTTCGACCCGCTGAAACCGAAAATCCAACAATTGATCTTCATATATACGTTCAGAAAGGAGTTATTTCGCATAGTACGAAAAAAAGATGATCGAAAATATCTTTTTCCAGAATCGATGTCGAACTTTAATGGGTGAGTTTGGAGGTGGATTTCGACCCGCTGAATCCAGAAATCCAACGATTGATCACCAGAAATATGCGTGGAGGGTAGCTATTTCGCGTGGTACGAAAAAAAGATGATCGAAAATATCTTTTTCAAGAATCGATATCGAACTCTAATGGGTGAGTCTTTAGGTGGATTTCGACCCGCTGAATCCTGAAATCCAACAATTGATCTTTAAAAATACGCTTGGAAAGGAGTTATTTCGGTTGGCACGAAAAAAAGATGATTGAAAATATATTTTTCCAGAAGCGATATCTAACTTCAATGGGTGAGTCTCTAGGCGCATTTCGAACCGGTGAATCCGAAAAGTCAACAATTAATTCCGAAAAATATGCTTGGAAAGGAGTTAATTCGTATGGTAAGAAAAAATGATGATTGATAATATCTTTTCCCAGAATGGATATCGAACTTTAATGGGTGAGTTTGTGGGTGCATTTCGACCCGATAAATCCAAAAATCCAACAATTGATCTCCAAAAATATGCATGAAGAATAGTTATTTCGCATGGTACGAAAAAAGATGATCGAAAATATCTTCTTCCAGAATCGATATCGAACTCTAACGGGTGATTTCGTAGGTGCATTTTGCCCGGTGAATCCGAAAATTCAACACTTGATGTCCAAAAATAGGCTTGGAAAAAAGGTATTCCGCATGGTACGAGAAAAAGATGATCGAAAATGTCTTTTTCCAGAATCGATATAGAACTTTATTGGGTGAGTTTTTAGGTGCATTTCGACCCGGTGATTCCGAAAATTCGCCAATTAGTTTCGAAAAATACGCGTGGAAAGGAATCAATTCGTATGGTACGAACAAAAGATGGTCAAAAATATCTTATTCCAGAATCGATATGCAACTTTAATGCATGAGTTTGTAGGCGGATTTCGACCCGCTGAGACCGAAAATCCAACAATTGATCTCCATATATACGTTTGGAAAGGAGTTACTTCGGATGGTACGAAAAAAAGATGATCGAAAATATTTTTTTCCAGAATCGATGTGGAACTTTAATTGGTGAGTTTTTAGGTGTATTACGAGCCAGTGAATCCAAAAATTCAACAATTGATCTCCAAAAATACGCTTGGAAAGGAGTTATGTCGTATGGTACGAGAAAGAATATTGGTCGGAAATATCTTCTTCTAGAATCGATATCGTACTTTAATGGGTGAGTTTGTAGGTGGATTTCGACCCGCTGAATCCTAAAATCCAACAATTGATCTTCAAAAATACGCTTGGAAAGGAGTTATTTCGGTTGGTACGAAAAAAAGATGATCGAAAATATCTTCTTCCAGAATCGATATCAACCTTCAGCGGGTGAGTTTTCAAGTGTCCTTCGACCCGGTGAATCCGAAAATTCGACGATTGATCTCCGAAAATACGCATGTAAAGGAGTTATTCCGCATGGTACGCGAAAAAGATGGTCGCAAATATTTTCTTCCAGAATCGATATCGATCTTTAAAGGGTGAGGTCGTAGGTGCATTCCGACCCGGTGAATCCGAAAATTCAACACTTGATGTTCAAAAATATGTTCGGACAGGAGTTATTTCGTATGGTACGAAAAAAACATGCCTGGAAATATCTTCTTTCAGAATCGATATCGAACTTTAATGGGTGAGTTTTGACGTACATTCCGACCCGGTGAATCAGAAAATTCAACACTTGATGTCCAAAAATATGCTTGGAATGAAGTTAAATCGCATGGTACGAAAAAGCGATGATTGATAATATCTTTTCCTAGAATCGATATCGAACTTTAATGGGTGAGTTTTTAGGTGTATTATGACCCGGTGAATCCGGAAATTCAACAATTGATCTCCAAAAATAGGCGTGGAAAGAAGTTATTTCGCATGGTACGAGAAAAACATGATCGAGAATATATTTTTCCAGAAGCGATATCGAACTTCAATGGGTGAGTCTCTAGGTGCATTTCGACCCGGTGAATCCGAAAATTCAACAATTCATCTCGAAAGATATGCTTGCAGAGCAGTTATTTCGCATCGTACGAAAAAAAAGTGATCGAAAATATCTTCCTCCAGAATCGAGATCGAACTTTAATGGGTGAGTTCTTAGGTGTATTACGACCCGGTGAATCCGAAATTTCAACAATTGATCTCCAAAAATACGCTCGGAAAGGAGTTATTTCGTATGGTACGAAAAAAAAAATTGGTGGAAATATCTTCTCCCAGAATCGAGATCGAACTTTAATGGGTGAGTTCTTAGGTGGATTTCGACCCGCTGAATCCTAAAATCCAACAATTGATCTTCAAAAATACGCTTGGAAAGGAGTTATTTCGGTTGGTACGAAAAAAAGATGATCGAAAATATCTTCTTCCAGAATCGATATCAACCTTCAACGGGTGAGTTTTCAGGTGTCCTTCGACCCGGTGAATCCGAAAATTCAACAATTAATTTCGAAAAATACGCTTGGAAAGGAGTTAATTCGTATGGTACGAAAAAGAGATGGTCAAAAATATCTTATTCCAGAATCGATATCCAACTTTAATGCATGAGTTTGTAGGTGGATTTCGACCCGCTGAAACCGAAAATCCAACAATTGATCTTCATATATACGTTTAGGAAGGAGTTATTCCGCATGGTACGAAAAAAAGATGATCGAAAATATCTTTTTCCAGAATCGATATCAAACTCTAATGGGTGATTTCTTAGGTGCGATTCGACCCGGTGAATCCGAAAATTCAACGCTTGATGTCTAAAAATAGGCTTGGAAAGCAGTTATTTCACATGGTACGAGAAAAAGATGATCGAAAATATATTTTTCCAGAAGCGATATCGAACTTCAATGGGTGAGTCTCTAGGCGCATTTCGACCCGGTGAATCCGAAAATTCAACACCTAATTCCGAAAAATACGCTTGGAAAGGAGTTAATTCGTATGGTACGAAAAAAAGATGGTCGAAAATATCTTATTCCAGAATCGATATCGAACTTTAATGGGTGGGTTTTTAGGCGCATTTCGACCCGGTGAATCCGAAAATCCAACGATTGATCTCCAAAAATATGCTTGGAGAGTAGTTATTCCGCGTGGTACGAAAAAAAGATGATCGAAAATATCTTCTTCCAGAATCGATAACGAACTCTAATGGGTGATTTCTTAGGTGCGATTCGACCCGGTGGATCCGAAAATTCAACGCTTGATGTCTAAAAGTAGGCTTGGAAAGCAGTTATTTCACATGGTACGAGAAAAAGATGATCGAAAATATATTTTTCCAGAAGCGATATCGAACTTCAATGGGTGAGTCTCTAGGCGCATTTCGACCCGGTGAATCCGAAAATTCAACACCTAATTCCGAAAAATACGCTTGGAAAGGAGTTAATTCGTATGGTACGAAAAAAAGATGGTCGAAAATATTTTATTCCAGAATCGATATCGAACTTTAATGGGTGAGTTTTTAGGCGCATTTCGACCCGGTGAATCCGAAAATCCAACGATTGATCTCCAAAGAAATGCTTGCAGAGCAGTTATTTCGAATCGTACGAAAGAAAGACGATCGAAAATATTTTTGTCCAGAATCGATATCCAACTTTAATGCATGAGTTTGTAGGTGGATTTCGACCCGCTGAAACCGAAAATCCAACAATTGATCTCCATATATACGTTTGGAAAGGAGTTATTTCGCATGGTTCGAAAAAAAGATGATCGAAAATATCTTTTTCCAGAATCGATGTCGAACTTTAATGGGTGAGTTTTTAAGTGTATTACGACCCGGTATATCCGAAAATTCAACAATTGATCTCCAAAAATACGCTTGGAAAGGAGTTAGGGAACATGGTACGAAAAAAAAAATTGGTCGGAAATATCTTCTTCCAGAATCGATATCGAACTTAAATGGGTGAGTTTGGAGGTGGATTTCGACCCGCTGAATCCAGAAATCCAACGATTGATCTCCAAAAATATGCGTGGAGAGTAGTTATTTCGCATGGTACGAGAAAAAGATGATCGAAAATATATTGTTTCAGAAGCGATATCAAACTTCAATGGGCGAGTCTCTAGGCGCATTTCGACCCGGTGAATCCGAAAATTCAACAATTAATTCCGAAAAATACGCTTGGAAAGGAGTTAATTCGTATGGTACGAAAAAAAGATGGTCGCGAATATCTTACTCCAGAATCGATATCCAACTTTAATGCATGAGTTTGTAGGCTCATTTCGACCCGGTGAATCCGATAATTCGACAATTAATTTCGGAAAATACGCTTGGAAAGGAGTTAATTCGTATGGTACGAAAAAGAGATGGTCAAAAATATCTTATTCCAGAATCGATATCCAACTTTAATGCATGAGTTTGTAGGTGGATTTCGACCCGCTGAAACCGAAAATCCAACAATTGATCTCCAAAAATATGCTTGGAGAGTAAATATTTCGCGTGGTACGAAAAAAAGATGATCGAAAATATCTTCTTCCAGAATCGATATCGAACTCTAATGGGTGATTTCTTAGGTGCAATTCGACCCGGTGAATCCGAAAATTCGACGCTTGATGTCCAAAAATAGGCTTGGAAAGAAGTTATTTCGCATGGTACGAGAAAAAGATGATCGAGAATATATTTTTCCAGAAGGGATATCGAACTTCAATGGGTGAGTCTCTAGGTGCATTTCGACCCGGTGAATCCGAAAATTCAACAATTCATCTCGAAAGATATGCTTGCAGAGCAGTTATTTCGCATCGTACGAAAAAATAGTGATCGAAAATATCTTCCTCCAGAATCGAGATCGAACTTTAATGGGTGAGTTCTTATGTGCATTCCGACCCGGTGAATCAGAAAATTCAACACTTGATGTCCAAGAATATGCTTGGAAAGAAGTTAAATCGCATGGTGAGAAAAAATGATGATTGATAATATCTTTTCCCAGAATGGATATCGAACTTTATTGGGTGAGTTTTTAGGTGTATTATGACCCGGTAAATCCGAAAATTCAACAATTGATCTCCAAAAATACGTTCGGACAGGAGTTATGTCGTTTGGTACGAGAAAAAAAATTGGTCGAAAATATCTTATTCCAGAATCTATATCGAACTCTATTGGGTGAGTTTGTAGGTGGATTTCGACCCGCTGAATCCAAAAATCCGGCGATCGATCTCCGAAAATATGCTTGGAGAGTAGTTATTCCGCATGGTACGAAAAAAAGATGATTGAAAATATCTGTTTCCAGAATCGATATCGAACTTTGATGGGTGAGTTTTTGGGTGTATTACGACCCGGTGAATCCGAAAATTCAACAATTGATCCCCAAAAATACGCTTGGAAAAGAGTAATGTCGTATGATACGGAAAAAAAAATTGGTCAGAAATATCTTCTTCCAGAATCGATATCGAACTTTAATGGGTGAGTTTGTGGGTGCATTCCGACCCGATAAATCCAAAAATCCAACAATTGATCTCCAAAAATATGCTTGAAGAATAGTTACTTCGCATGGTACGAAAAAATATGATCGAAAATATCTTCTTCCAGAATCGATATCGAACTCTAACGGGTGATTTCGTAGGTGCATTTCGCCCGGTGAATCCGGAAATTCAACACTTGATGTCCAAAAATAGGCTTGGAAACAAGGTATTCCGCATGGTACGAGAAAAAGATGATCGAAAATATCTTTTTCCAGAATCGATATAGAACTTTATTGGGTGAGTTTTTAGGTGCATTTCGACCCGTTGATTCCGAAAATTCGACAATTAGTTTCGAAAAATACGCTTGGAAAGGAATTAATTCGTATGGTACGAAAAAAAGATGGTCAAAAATATCTTATTCCAGAATCGATATGCAACTTTAATGCATGAGTTTGTAGGCGGATTTCGACCCGCTGAGACCGAAAATCCAACAATTGATCTCCATATATACGTTTGGAAAGGAGTTACTTCGGATGGTACGAAAAAAAGATGTGCGAAAATATTTTTTTCCAGAATCAATATCCAACTTTAATGCATGAGTTTGTAGGTGGATTTCGACCCGCTGAAACCGAAAATCCAACAATTGATCTCCATATATACGTTTGGAAAGGAGTTATTTCGCATGGTTCGAAAAAAAGATGATCGAAAATATCTTTTTCCAGAATCGATGTCGAACTTTAATGGGTGAGTTTTTAAGTGTATTACGTCCCGGTATATCCGAAAATTCAACAATTGATCTCCAAAAATACGCTTGGAAAGGAGTTATGGAACATGGTACGAAAAAAAAAATTGGTCTGAAATATCTTCTTCCAGAATCGATATCGAACTTAAATGGGTGAGTTTGGAGGTGGATTTCGACACGCTGAATCCAGAAATCCAACGATTGATCTCCAAAAATATGCGTGGAGAGTAGTTATTTCGCGTGGTACGAAAAAAAGATGATCGAAAATATATTTTTCCAGAAGCGATATCGAACTTCAATGGGTGATTTCTTAGTTGCATTTTGCCCGGTGAATCCGAAAATTCAACACTTGATGTCCAAAAATATGCTTGGAAAGTAGTTATTCCGCATCGTACGAAACAAAGATGATCGGAAATATCTTTTTCCAGAATCGATATCGAACTCTAATGGGTGAGTCTTTATTTGGATTTCGACCCGCTGAATCCAAAAATCCAACAATTGATCTCCAAAAATCTGCTTGGAGAGTAGTTATTCCGCGTGGTACGAAAAAAAGATGATCGAAAATATCTTCTTCCAGAATCGATATCGAACTCTAATGGGTGATTTATTAGGTGCGATTCGACCCGGTGAATCCGAAAATTCAACGCTTGATGTCCAAAAATAGGCTTGGAAAGAAGTTATTTCGCATGGTACGAGAAAAAGATGATCAAAAATATATTGTTTCAGAAGCGATATCAAACTTCAATGGGCGAGTCTCTAGGCGCATTTCGACCCGGTGAATCCGAAAATTCAACAATTAATTCCGAAAAATACGCTTGGAAAGGAATTAATTCGTATGGTACGAAAAAAAGATGGTCGCGAATATCTTACTCCAGAATCGATATCCAACTTTAATGCATGAGTTTGTAGGCGCATTTCGACCCGGTGAATCCGATAATTCGACAATTAATTTCGAAAAATACGCTTGGAAAGGAGTTAATTCGTATGGTACGAAAAAGAGATGGTCAAAAATATCTTATTCCAGAATCGATATCCAACTTTAATGCATGAGTTTGTAGGTGGATTTCGACCCGCTGAAACCGAAAATCCAACAATTGATCTCCAAAAATATGCTTGGAGAGTAAATATTTCGCGTGGTACGAAAAAAAGATTATCGAAAATATCTTCTTCCAGAATCGATATCGAACTCTAATGGGTGATTTCTTAGGTGCAATTCGACCCGGTGAATCCGAAAATTCGACGCTTGACGTCCAAAAATAGGCTTGGAAAGAAGTTATTTCGCATGGTACGAGAAAAAGATGATCGAGAATATATTTTTCCAGAAGCGATATCGAACTTCAATGGGTGAGTCTCTAGGTGCATTTCGACCCGGTGAATCCGAAAATTCAACAATTCATCTCGAAAGATATGCTTGCAGAGCAGTTATTTCGCATCGTACGAAAAAAAAGTGATCGAAAATATCTTCCTCCAGAATCGAGATCGAACTTTAATGGGTTAGTTCTTATGTGCATTCCGACCCGGTGAATCAGAAAATTCAACACTTGATGTCCAAAAATATGCTTGGAAAGAAGTTAAATCGCATGGTAAGAAAAAATGATGATTGATAATATCTTTTCCCAGAATGGATATCGAACTTTGATGGGTGAGTTTTTAGCTGTATTATGACCCGGTGAATCCGAAAATTCAACAATTGATCTCCAAAAATACGTTCGGACAGGAGTTATGTCGTTTGGTACGAGAAAAAAAATTGGTCGAAAATATCTTATTCCAGAATCTATATCGAACTCTATTGGGTGAATTTGTAGGTGGATTTCGACCCGCTGAATCCAAAAATCCGGCGATCGATCTCCGAAAATATGCTTGGAGAGTAGTTATTCCGCATGGTACGAAAAAAAGATGATTGAAAATATCTGTTTCCAGAATCGATATCGAACTTTGATGGGTGAGTTTTTGGGTGTATTACGACCCGGTGAATCCGAAAATTCAACAATTGATCCCCAAAAATACGCTTGGAAAAGAGTAATGTCGTCTGGTACGAAAAAAAAAATTGGTCGGAAACATCTTCTTCCAGAATCGATATTGAACTTTAATGGGTGAGTTTGTGGGTGCATTTCGACCCGATAAATCCAAAAATCCAACAATTGATCTCCAAAAATATGCTTGAAGAATAGTTATTTCGCATGGTACGAAAAAAGATGATCGAAAATATCTTCTTCCAGAATCGATATCGAACTCTAACGGGTGATTTCGTAGGTGCATTTCGCCCGGTGAATCCGAAAATTCAACACTTGATGTCCAAAAATAGGCTTGGAAAAAAGGTATTCCGCATGGTACGAGAAAAAGATGATCGAAAATATCTTTTTCCAGAATCGATATAAAACTTTATTGGGTGAGTTTTTAGGTGCATTTCGACCCGGTGATTCCGAAAATTCGACAATTAGTTTCGAAAAATACGCTTGGAAAGGAATTAATTCGTATGGTACGAAAAAAAGATGGTCGAAAATATCTTATTCCAGAATCGATATGCAACTTTAATGCATGAGTTTGTAGGCGGATTTCGACCCGCTGAGACCGAAAATCCAACAATTGATCTCCATATATACGTTTGGAAAGGAGTTACTTCGGATGGTACGAAAAAAAGATGATCGAAGATATTTTTTTCCAGAATCGATATCCAACTTTAATGCATGAGTTTGTAGGTGGATTTCGACCCGCTGAAACCGAAAATCCAACAATTGATCTCCATATATACGTTTGGAAAGGAGTTATTTCGCATGGTTCGAAAAAAAGATGATCGAAAATATCTTTTTCCAGAATCGATGTCGAACTTTAATGGGTGAGTTTTCAAGTGTATTACGTCCCGGTATATCCGAAAATTCAACAATTGATCTCCAAAAATACGCTTGGAAAGGAGTTATGGAACATGGTACGAACAAAAAAATTGGTCGGAAATATCTTCTTCCAGAATCGATATCGAACTCTAATGGGTGATTTATTAGGTGCGATTCGACCCGATGAATCCGAAAATTCAACGCTTGATGTCCAAAAATAGGATTGGAAAGAAGTTATTTCGCATGGTACGAGAAAAAGATGATCGAAAATATATTGTTTCAGAAGCGATATCAAACTTCAATGGGCGAGTCTCTAGGCGCATTTCGACCCGGTGAATCCGAAAATTCAACAATTAATTCCGAAAAATACGCTTGGAAAGGAGTTAATTCGTATGGTACGAAAAAAAGATGGTCGCGAATATCTTACTCCAGAATCGATATCCAACTTTAATGCATGAGTTTGTAGGCGCATTTCGACCCGGTGAATCCGATAATTCGACAATTAATTTCGCAAAATACGCTTGGAAAGGAGTTAATTCGTATGGTACGAAAAAGAGATGGTCAAAAAGATCTTATTCCAGAATCGATATCCAACTTTAATGCATGAGTTTGTAGGTGGATTTCGACCCGCTGAAACCGAAAATCCAACAATTGATCTCCAAAAATATGCTTGGAGAGTAAATATTTCGCGTGGTACGAAAAAAAGATGATCGAAAATATCTTCTACCAGAATCGATATCGAACTCTAATGGGTGATTTCTTAGGTGCAATTCGACCCGGTAAATCCGAAAATTCAACGCTTGATGTCCAAAAATAGGCTTGGAAAGAAGTTATTTCGCATGGTACGAGAAAAAGATGATCGAGAATATATTTTTCCAGAAGCGATATCGAACTTCAATGGGTGAGTCTCTAGGTGCATTTCGACCCGGTGAATCCGAAAATTCAACAATTCATCTCGAAAGATATGCTTGCAGAGCAGTTATTTCGCATCGTACGAAAAAAAAGTGATTGAAAATATCTTCCTCCAGAATCGAGATCGAACTTTAATGGGTGAGTTCTTAGGTGTATTACGACCCGGTGAATCCAAAATTTCAACAATTGATCTACAAAAATACGCTCGGAAAGGAGTTATTTCGTATGGTACGAAAAAAAAAATTGGTGAAAATATCTTCTCCCAGAATCGAGATCAAACTTAAATGGGTGAGTTTGGAGGTGGATTTCGACACGCTGAATCCAGAAATCCAACGATTGATCTCCAAAAATATGCGTGGAGAGTAGTTATTTCGCGTGGTACGAAAAAAAGATGATCGAAAATATATTTTTCCAGAAGCGATATCGAACTTCAATGGGTGATTTCTTAGTTGCATTTTGCCCGGTGAATCCGAAAATTCAACACTTGATGTCCACAAATATGCTTGGAAAGTAGTTATTCCGCATCGTACGAAACAAAGATGATCGGAAATATCTTTTTCCAGAATCGATATCGAACTCTAATGGGTGAGTCTTTATTTGGATTTCGACCCGCTGAATCCAAAAATCCAACAATTGATCTCCAAAAATATGCTTGGAGAGTAGTTATTCCGCGTGGTACGAAAAAAAGATGATCGAAAATATCTTCTTCCAGAATCGATATCGAACTCTAATGGGTGATTTCGTAGGTGCGATTCGACCCGGTGAATCCGAAAATTCAACGCTTGATGTCTAAAAATAGGCTTGGAAAGCAGTTATTTCACATGGTACGAGAAAAAGATGATCGAAAATATATTTTTCCAGAAGCGATATCGAACTTCAATGGGTGAGTCTCTAGGCGCATTTCGACCCGGTGAATCCGAAAATTCAACACCTAATTCCGAAAAATACGCTTGGAAAGGAGTTAATTCGTATGGTACGAAAAAAAGATGGTCGAAAATATCTTATTCCAGAATCGATATCGAACTTTAATGGGTGAGTTTTTAGGCGCATTTCAACCCGGTGAATCCGAAAATCCAACGATTGATCTCCAAAGAAATGCTTGCAGAGCAGTTATTTCGAATCGTACGAAAGAAAGACGATCGAAAATATTTTTGTCCAGAATCGATATCCAACTTTAATGCATGAGTTTGTAGGTGGATTTCGACCCGCTGAAACCGAAAATCCAACAATTGATCTCCATATATACGTTTGGAAAGGAGTTATTTCGCATGGTTCGAAAAAAAGATGATCGATAATATCTTTTTCCAGAATCGATGTCGAACTTTAATGGGTGAGTTTTTAAGTGTATTACGACCCGGTATATCCGAAAATTCAACAATTGATCTCCAAAAATACGCTTGGAAAGGAGTTATGGAACATGGTACGAAAAAAAAAATTGGTCGGAAATATCTTCTTCCAGAATCGATATCGAACTTAAATGGGTGAGTTTGGAGGTGGATTTCGACCCGCTGAATCCAAAAATCCAACAATTGATCTCCAAAAATATGCTTGGAGAGTAGTTATTCCGCGTGGTACGAAAAAAAGGTGATCGAAAATATCTTCTTCCAGAATCGATATCGAACTCTAATGGGTGATTTCTTAGGTGCGATTCGACCCGGTGAATCCGAAAATTCAACGCTTGATGTCTAAAAATAGGCTTGGAAAGCAGTTATTCCACATGGTACGAGAAAAAGATGATCGAAAATATATTTTTCCAGAAGCGATATTGAACTTCAATGGGTGAGTCTCTAGGAGCATTTCGACCCGGTGAATCCGGAAATTCAACACTTAATTCAGAAAAATACGCTTGGAAAGGAGTTAATTCGTATGGTACGAAAAAAAGATGGTCGAAAATATCTTATTCCAGAATCGATATCGAACTTTAATGGGTGAGTTTTTAGGCGCATTTCGACCCGGTGAATCCGGAAATCCAACGATTGATCTCCAAAGAAATGCTTGCAGAGCAGTTATTTCGAATCGTACGAAAGAAAGATGATCGAAAATGTCTTCTTCCAGAATCGATATCGAACTTTATTGGGTGAGTTCTTACGTGCATTCCGACCCGGTGAATCAGAAAATTCAACACTTGATGTCCAAAAATATGCTTGGAAAGAAGTTAAATCGCATGGTACGAAAAAAAGATGATTGATAATATTTTTTCCCAGAATCGATATCGAACTTTAATGGGTGAGTTTTTAGGTGTATTATGACCCGGTGAATCCGAAAATTCACGAAATGATCTCCAAAAATACGTTCGGACAGGAGTTATGTCGTTTGGTACGAAAAAAAAATTGGTCGAAAATATTTTATTCCAGAATCCATATCGAACTTCAATGAGTGAGTTTTTAGGTGCATTTCGACCCGGTGAATCCGAGAATTCAACAATTAATTCCAAAAAATACGCGTGGAAAGGAGTTAATTCGTATGCTACGAAAAAAAGACGGTCAAAAATATCTTATTCCAGAATCGATATCCAACTTCAATGAATGAGTTTGTAGGTGGATTTCGACCCGCTGGAACCGAAAATCCAACAATTGATCCCCATAGATACGTTTGGAAAGAAGTTATTCCGCATGGTACGAAAAAAAGATGATCGAAAATATCTGTTTCCAGAATCGATATCGAACTTTAAAGGGTGAAATTGTAGGTGGATTTCAACCCGCTGAATCCGGAAATCCAACAATTCATCTCCAACAATATGTTCGGACAGGAGTTATTCCGTATGGTACGCAAACAACATGCCTGAGAATATTTTCTTCCAGAATCGATATCGAACTTCAATGGGTGAGTTTGTCGGTGGACTTCGACCCGGTGAATCCGAAAATCCAACAATTGATCTCCAAAGATATGCGTGCGGAGCAGTTATTCCACATCGTACGAAAAAAAGATGATCGAAAATATCTTTTTCCAGAATCGATATCGAACTCTAATGGGTGAGTTTGTGGGTGCATTTCGACCCGATAAATCCAAAAATCCAACAATTGATCTCCGAAAATATGCTTGAAGAATAGTTATTTCGCATGGTACGAAAAAAGATGATCGAAAATATCTTCTTCCAGAATCGATATCGAACTCTAACGGGTGATTTCGTAGGTGCATTTCGCCCGGTGAATCCGAAAATTCAACACTTGATGTCCAAAAATAGGCTTGGAAAAAAGGTATTCCGCATGGTACGAGAAAAAGATGATCGAAAATATCTTTTTCGAGAATCGATATAGAACTTTATTGGGTGAGTTTTTAGGTGCATTTCGACCTGGTGATTCCGAAAATTCGACAATTAGTTTCGAAAAATACCCTTGGAAAGGAATTAATTCGTATGGTACGAAAAAAAGATGGTCGAAAATATCTTATTCCAGAATCGATATGCAACTTTAATGCATGAGTTTGTAGGCGGATTTCGACCCGCTGAGACCGAAAATCCAACAATTGATCTCCATATATACGTTTGGAAAGAAGTTACTTCGGATGGTACGAAAAAAAGATGATCGAAAATATTTTTTTCCAGAATCGATATCCAACTTTAATGCATGAGTTTGTAGGTGGATTTCGACCCGCTGAAACCGAAAATCCAACAATTGATCTCCATATATACGTTTGGAAAGGAGTTATTTCACATGGTTCGAAAAAAAGATGATCGAAAATATCTTTTTCCAGAATCGATGTCGAACTTTAATGGGTGAGTTTTTAAGTATATTACGTCCCGGTATATCCAAAAATTCAACAATTGATCTCCAAAAATACGCTTGGAAAGGAGTTATGGAACATGGTACGAAAAAAAAAATTGGTCGGAAATATCTTCTTCCAGAATCGATATCGAACTTAAATGGGTGAGTTTGGAGGTCGATTTCGACACGCTGAATCCAGAAATCCAACGATTGATCTCCAAAAATATGCGTGGAGAGTAGTTATTTCGCGTGGTACGAAAAAAAGATGATCGAAAATATATTTTTCCAGAAGCGATATCGAACTTCAATGGGTGATTTCTTAGTTGCATTTTGCCCGGTGAATCCGAAAATTCAACACTTGATGTCCAAAAATATGCTTGGAAAGTAGTTATTCCGCATCGTACGAAACAAAGATGATCGGAAATATCTTTTTCCAGAATCGATATCGAACTCTAATGGGTGAGTCTTCAGGTGGATTTCGACCCGCTGAATCCAAAAATCCAACAATTGATCTCCAAAAATATGCTTGGAGAGTAAATATTTCGCGTGGTACGAAAAAAAGATGATCGAAAATATCTTCTTTCAGAATCGATATCGAACTCTAATGGGTGATTTCTTAGGTGCAATTCGACCCGGTGAATCCGAAAATTCGACGCTTGATGTCCAAAAATAGGCTTGGAAAGAAGTTATTTCGCATGGTACGAGAAAAAGATGATCGAGAATATATTTTTCCAGAAGCGATATCGAATTTCAATGGGTGAGTCTCTAGGTGCATTTCGACCCGGTGAATCCGAAAATTCAACAATTCATCTCGAAAGATATGCTTGCAGAGCAGTTATTTCGCATCGTACGAAAAAATAGTGATCGAAAATATCTTCCTCCAGAATCGAGATCGAACTTTAATGGGTGAGTTCTTATGTGCATTCCGACCCGGTGAATCACAAAATTCAACACTTGATGTCCAAAAATATGCTTGGAAAGAAGTTAAATCGCATGGTGAGAAAAAATGATGATTGATAATATCTTTTCCCAGAATGGATATCGAACTTTATTGGGTGAGTTTTTAGGTGTATTATGACCCGGTGAATCCGAAAATTCAACAATTGATCTCCAAAAATACGTTCGGACAGGAGTTATGTCGTTTGGTACGAGAAAAAAAATTGGTCGAAAATATCTTATTCCAGAATCTATATCGAACTCTATTGGGTGAGTTTGTAGGTGGATTTCGACCCGCTGAATCCAAAAATCCGGCGATCGATCTCCGAAAATATGCTTGGAGAGTAGTTATTCCGCATGGTACGAAAAAAAGATGATTGAAAATATCTGTTTCCAGAATCGATATCGAACTTTGATGGGTGAGTTTTTGGGTGTATTACGACCCGGTGAATCCGAAAATTCAACACTTGATGTCCAAAAATATGCTTGGAATGAAGTTATATCGCATGGTACGAAAAAAAGATGATTGATAATATATTTTCCCAAAATCGATATCGAATTTTAATGGGTGAGTTTTTAGGTGTATTATGACCCGGTGAATCCGAAAATTCAACAATTGATGTCCAAAAATAGGCTTGGAAAGAAGTTATTTCGCATGGTACGAGAAAAAGATGATCGAAAATATATTGTTCCAGGAGCGATATCGAACTTCAATGGGTGAGTCTCTAGGCGCATTTCGACCAGGTGAATCCGAAAATTCAACAATTAATTCCGAAAAATACGCTTGGAAAGGAGTTAATTCGTATGGTACGAAAAAAAGATGGTGGCAAATATCTTATTTCAGAATCGATATCGAACTTTATTGGGTGAGTTTTTAGGCGCATTTCGACCCGGTGAATCCGAAAATTCGACAATTAATTGCGAAAAATACGCTTGGAAAGGAGTTAATTCGTATGGTACGAAAAAAAGATGATCGAAAATATCTTTTTCCAGAATCGATATCGAACTCTAATGGGTGAGTTTTTAGGTGCAATTGGACCCGGTGAATCCGAAAATTCAACGCTTGATGTCCAAAACTAGGCTTGGAAAGAAGTTATTTCGCATGGTACGAGAAAAAGATGATCGAAAATATATTGTTTCAGAAGCGATATCAAACTTCAATGGGCGAGTCTCTTGGCGCATTTCGACCCGGTGAATCCGAAAATTCAACACTTGATGTCCAAAAATAGGCCTGGAATAAAGTTATTTCGCATGGTCCGAAAAAGAGATGATCGAAAATATTTTTTTTCAGAATCAAAATCCGACTTTGATGCGTGAGTTTCTGGGTGTATATAGACCCGCTGAATCCGAAAATCTAAACTTTGATGACCAAAAATATGCTTGGAAAAAAGTTATTTCGCATGGTCCGAAAAAGAGATGATCGAAAATATTTTTTTCCAGAATCAAAATCGGACTTTCATGGGTGAGTTTCTAGGTGTATTTCTACCCGCTGAATCCGAAAATCCAACTTCTGATGACCAAAAATATGCTTGGAAAAAAGTTATTTCGCATGGTCCGAAAAAGAGATGATCGAAAATATTTTTGTTCAGAATCAAAATCGGACTGTGATGGGTGAGTTTCTAGGTGTATTTCGACCCGCTGAATCCGAGAATCCAAGCTTTGATGACCAAAAATATGCTCGGAAAAAAGTTATTTCGCGTGGTACGAAAAAGAGATGATCGGAAATATCTGTCTCCAGAATCGAAATCGAACTTTGATGGGTGGGTTCATAGGTGTATTTTGACCCGCTGAATCCAAAAATCCAACCTTTGTTACACGAAAATACACCTGGAAAGAAGTTATTTCGCATGGTACGAAAAAGAGATGATCGAAAATATTTTTTTTCAGAATCAAAATCGGACTTTGATGCGTGAGTTTCTGGGTGTATATAGACCCGCTGAATCCGAAAATCCAGACTTTGATGAGCAAAAATATGCTTGGAAAAAAGTTATTTCGCATGGTCCGAAAAAAAGATGATCGAAAATATTTTTTTCCAGAATCAAAATCGGACTTTCATGGGTGAGTTTCTAGGTGTATTTCGACCCGCTGAATCCGAAAATCCAACTTCTGATGACCAAAAATATGCTTGGAAAAAAGTTATTTCGCATGGTCCGAAAAAGAGATGATCGAAAATATTTTTGTTCAGAATCAAAATCGGACTGTGATGGGTGAGTTTCTAGGTGTATTTCGACCCGCTGAATCAGAGAATCCAAGCTTTGATGACCAAAAATATGCTCGGAAAAAAGTTATTTCGCGTGGTACGAAAAAGAGATGATCGGAAATATCTGTCTCCAGAATCGAAATCGAACTTTGATGGGTGGGTTCATAGGTGTATTTTGACCCGCTGAATCCAAAAATCCAACCTTCGTTACACGAAAATACACCTGGAAAGAAGTTATTTCGCATGGTACGAAAAAGAGATGATCGAAAATATTTTTTTTCAGAATCAAAATCGGACTTTGATGCGTGAGTTTCTGGGTGTATATAGACCCGCTGAATCCGAAAATCCAAACTTTGATGACCAAAAATATGCTTGGAAAAAAGTTATTTCGCATGGTCCGAAAAAGAGATGATCGAAAATATTTTTTTCCAGAATCAAAATCGGACTTTCATGGGTGAGTTTCTAGGTGTATTTCGACCCGCTGAATCCGAAAATCCAACTTCTGATGACCAAAAATATGCTTGGAAAAAAGTTATTTCGCATGGTACGAAAAAGAGATGATCGGAAATATTTTTGTTCAGAATCAAAATCGGACTGTGATGGGTGAGATTCTAGCTGTATTTCGACCCGCTAAATCCAAAAATCCAAGCTTTGATGACCAAAAATATGCTTGGAAAAAAGTTATTTCGCATGGTACGAAAAAGAGATGATCGGAAATATCTGTCTCCAGAATCGAAATCGAACTTTGATGGGTGGGTTTATAGGGGTATTTTGACCCGCTGAATCCGAGAATCCAAGCTTTGATAACCAAAAACATGCTTGGAAAAAAGTTATTTTGCATGGTACGAAAAAGAGATGATCGGAAATATCTTTCTCCAGAATCGAAATCGATCTTTGATGGGTGGGTTCATAGGTGTATTTTGATCCGCTGAATCCAAAAATCCAACCTTCATTACACGAAAATACACATGGAAAAAAGTTATTTCGCATGGTACGAAAAAAAGATGATCGGAAATATCTTTCTCCAGAATCGAAATCGAACTTTGATGGGTGGGTTTATAGGTGTATTTTGGCCCGCTGAATCCAAAAATCCATGCTTTGATGACCAAAAATATGCTTGGAAAAAAGTTATTCCGCATGGTACGAAAAAGAGATGATCGAAAATATCTGTCTCCAGAATCGAAATCGAACTTTGATGGGTGAGTTCATAGGTGTATTTTGATCCGCTGAATCCAAAAATCCAACCTTCGTTACACGAAAATACACATGGAAAAAAGTTATTTCGCATGGTACGAAAAAAAGATGATCGGAAATATCTTTCTCCAGAATCCGAATCGAACTTTAATGGGTGGGTTCATAGGTGTATTTTGACCCGCTGGATCCGAGAATCCAAGCTTTGATGACCAAAAATATGCTTGGAAAAAAGTTATTTCGCACGGTACGAAAAAGAGATGATCGAAAATATTTTTTTTCAGAATCAAAATCGGACTTCGATGGGTGAGTTTCTAGGTGTATTTCGACTCGCTGAATCCGAAAATCCAACCTATGATGACCAAAAATATGCTTGGAAAAAAGTTATTTCGCATGGTACGAACAAGAGATGATCGAAAATATCTGTCTCCAGAATCGAAATCGAACTTTGATGGGTGGGTTCATAGGTGTATTTTGACCCGCTGAATCCAAAAATCCAACCTTTGTTACACGAAAATACACCTGGAAAGAAGTTATTTCGCATGGTACGAAAAAGAGATGATCGAAAATATTTTTTTCCAGAATCGATATCCAACTTTAATGCATGAGTTTGTAGGTGGATTTCGACCCGCTGAAACCGAAAATCCAACAATTGATCTCCATATATACGTTTGGAAAGGAGTTATTTCACATGGTTCGAAAAAAAGATGATCGAAAATATCTTTTTCCAGAATCGATGTCGAACTTTAATGGGTGAGTTTTTAAGTGTATTACGTCCCGGTATATCCAAAAATTCAACAATTGATCTCCAAAAATACGCTTGGAAAGGAGTTATGGAACATGGTACGAAAAAAAAAATTGGTCGGAAATATCTTCTTCCAGAATCGATATCGAACTTAAATGGGTGAGTTTGGAGGTCGATTTCGACACGCTGAATCCAGAAATCCAACGATTGATCTCCAAAAATATGCGTGGAGAGTAGTTATTTCGCGTGGTACGAAAAAAAGATGATCGAAAATATATTTTTCCAGAAGCGATATCGAACTTCAATGGGTGATTTCTTAGTTGCATTTTGCCCGGTGAATCCGAAAATTCAACACTTGATGTCCAAAAATATGCTTGGAAAGTAGTTATTCCGCATCGTACGAAACAAAGATGATCGGAAATATCTTTTTCCAGAATCGATATCGAACTCTAATGGGTGAGTCTTCAGGTGGATTTCGACCCGCTGAATCCAAAAATCCAACAATTGATCTCCAAAAATATGCTTGGAGAGTAGTTATTCCGCGTGGTACGAAAAAAAGATGATCGAAAATATCTTCTTCCAGAATCGATATCGAACTCTAATGGGTGATTTAAAAGGTGCGATTCGACCCGGTGAATCCGAAAATTCAACGCTTGATGTCCAAAAATATGCTTGGAAAAAAGTTATTTCGCATGGTCCGAAAAAGAGATGATCGAAAATATTTTTGTTCAGAATCAAAATCGGACTGTGATGGGTGAGTTTCTAGGTGTATTTCGACCCGCTGAATCAGAGAATCCAAGCTTTGATGACCAAAAATATGCTCGGAAAAAAGTTATTTCGCGTGGTACGAAAAAGAGATGATCGGAAATATCTGTCTCCAGAATCGAAATCGAACTTTGATGGGTGGGTTCATACTTGTATTTTGACCCGATGGATCCGAGAATCCAAGCTTTGATGACCAAAAATATGCTTGGAAAAAAGTTATTTCGCACGGTACGAAAAAGAGATGATCGAAAATATTTTTTTTCAGAATCAAAATCGGACTTCGATGGGTGAGTTTCTAGGTGTCTTTCGACTCGCTGAATCCGAAAATCCAACCTTTGATGACCAAAAATATGCTTGGAAAAAAGTTATTTCGCATGGTACGAACAAGAGATGATCGAAAATATCTGTCTCCAGAATCGAAATCGAACTTTGATGGGTGGGTTTATAGGTGTATTTTGGCACGCTGAATCCAGAAATCCAACCTTTGTAACACGAAAATACACCTGGAAAAAAGTTATTTCGCATGGTCCGAAAAAGAGATGATCGAAAATATTTTTTTTCAGAATCAAAATCGGACTTTAATGGGTGAGTTTCTGGGTGTATTTCGACCCGCTGAATCCGAAAATCCAAACTTTGATGACCCAAATATGCTTGGGAAAAAGTTATTTCGCATGGTCCGAAAAAGAGATGATCGAAAATATTTTTTTCCAGAATCAAAATCGGACTTTCATGGGTGAGTTTCTAGGTGTATTTCGACCCGCTGAATCCGAAAATCCAACCTCTGATGACCAAAAATATGCTTGGCAAAAAGTTATTTCGCATGGTACGAAAAAGAGATGATCGAAAATATTTTTGTTCAGAATCAAAATCGGACTGTGATGGGTGAGTTTCTAGGTGTATTTCGACCCGCTGAATCCGAGAATCCAAGCTTTGATGACCAAAAATATGATTGGAAAAAAGTTATTTCGCATGGTACGAAAAAGAGATGATCGGAAATATCTGTCTCCAGAATCGAAATCGAACTTTGATGGGTGGGTTCATAGGTGTATTTTGACCCGCTGAATCCAAAAATCCAACCTTTGTTACACGAAAATACACCTGGAAAGAAGTTATTTCGCATGGTACGAAAAAGAGATGATCGAAAATATTTTTTTTCAGAATCAAAATCGGACTTTGATGCGTGAGTTTCTGGGTGTATATAGACCCGCTGAATCCGAAAATCCAAACTTTGATGACCAAAAATATGCTTGGAAAAAAGTTATTTCACATGGTCCGAAAAAGAGATGATCGAAAATATTTTTTTCCAGAATCAAAATCGGACTTTCATGGGTGAGTTTCTAGGTGTATTTCGACCCGCTGAATCCGAAAATCCAACTTCTGATGACCAAAAATATGCTTGGAAAAAAGTTATTTCGCATGGTACGAAAAAGAGATGATCGGAATTATTTTTGTTCAGAATCAAAATCGGACTGTGATGGGTGAGATTCTAGGTGTATTTCGACCCGCTAAATCCGAGAATCCAAGCTTTGATGACCAAAAATATGCTTGGAAAAAAGTTATTTCGCATGGTACGAAAAAGAGATGATCGGAAATATCTGTCTCCAGAATCGAAATCGAACTTTGATGGGTGGGTTCATAGGTGTATTTTGACCCGCTGAATCCAAAAATCCAACCTTTGTTACACGAAAATACACCTGGAAAGAAGTTATTTCGCATGGTACGAAAAAGAGATGATCGAAAATATTTTTTTTCAGATTCAAAATCGGACTTTGATGCGTGAGTTTCTGGGTGTATATAGACCCACTGAATCCAAAAATCCAACCTTTGATGACCAAAAATATGATTGGAAAAAAGTTATTTCGCATAGTACGAAAACGGGATGATCGAAAATATCTGTCTCCAGAATCGAAATCGAACTTTGATGGGTGGGTTTATAGGGGTATTTTGACCCGCTGAATCCGAGAATCCAAGCTTTGATAACCAAAAACATGCTTGGAAAAAAGTTATTTCGCATGGTACGAAAAAGAGATGATCGGAAATATCTTTCTCCAGAATCGAAATCGATCTTTGATGGGTGGGTTCATAGGTGTATTTTGATCCGCTGAATCCAAAAATCCAACCTTCGTTACACGAAAATACACATGGATAAAAGTTATTTCGCATGGTACGAAAAAAAGATGATCGGAAATATTTTTTTTCAGAATCAAAATCGGACTTCGATGGGTGAGTTTCTAGGTGTCTTTCGACTCGCTGAATCCGAAAATCCAACCTTTGATGACCAAAAATATGCTTGGAAAAAAGTTATTTCGCATGGTACGAACAAGAGATGATCGAAAATATCTGTCTCCAGAATCGAAATCGAACTTTGATGGGTGGGTTTATAGGTGTATTTTGGCACGCTGAATCCGAAAATCCAAACTTTGATGACCCAAATATGCTTGGAAAAAAGTTATTTCGCATGGTCCGAAAAAGAGATGATCGAAAATATTTTTTTCCAGAATCAAAATCGGACTTTCATGGGTGAGTTTCTAGGTGTATTTCGACCCGCTGAATCCGAAAATCCAACCTCTGATGACCAAAAATATGCTTGGCAAAAAGTTATTAAGCATGGTACGAAAAAGAGATGATCGAAAATATTTTTGTTCAGAATCAAAATCGGACTGTGATGGGTGAGTTTCTAGGTGTATTTCGACCCGCTGAATCCGAGAATCCAAGCTTTGATGACCAAAAATATGCTTGGAAAAAAGTTATTTCGCATGGTCCGAAAAACAGATGATCGAAAATATTTTTTACCAGAATCAAAATCGGACTTTCATGGGTGAGTTTCTAGGTGTATTTCGACCCGCTGAATCCGAAAATCCAACCTCTGATGACCAAAAATATGCTTGGCAAAAAGTTATTTCGCATGGTACGAAAAAGAGATGATCGAAAATATTTTTGTTCAGAATCAAAATCGGACTGTGATGGGTGAGTTTCTAGGTGTATTTCGACCCGCTGAATCCAAGAATCCAACCTTCGTTACACGAAAATACACATGGAAAAAAGTTATTTCGCATGGTACGAAAAAAAGATGATCGGAAATATCTTTCTCCAGAATCAAAATCGAACTTTAATAGGTGGGTTCATAGGTGTATTCTGACCCGCTGGATCCAAAAATCCAAACTTTGATGACCAAAAATATGCTTGGAAAAAAGTTATTTCGCATGGTCCGAAAAAGAGATGATCGAAAATATTTTTTTCCAGAATCAAAATCGGACTTTCATGGGTGAGTTTCTAGGTGTATTTCGACCCGCTGAATCCGAAAATCCAACCTCTGATGACCAAAAATATGCTTGGCAAAAAGTTATTTCGCATGGTACGAAAAAGAGATGATCGAAAATATTTTTGTTCAGAATCAAAATCGGACTGTGATGGGTGAGTTTCTAGGTGTATTTCGACCCGCTGAATCCGAGAATCCAAGCTTTGATGACCAAAAATATGATTGGAAAAAAGTTATTTCGCATGGTACGAAAAAGAGATGATCGGAAATATCTGTCTCCAGAATCGAAATCGAACTTTGATGGGTGGGTTCATAGGTGTATTTTGACCCGCTGAATCCAAAAATCCAACCTTTGTTACACGAAAATACACCTGGGAAGAAGTTATTTCGCATGGTACGAAAAAGAGATGATCGAAAATATTTTTTTTCAGAATCAAAATCGGACTTTGATGGGTGAGTTTCTGGGTGTATATAGACCCGCTGAATCCAAAAATCCAACCTTTGATGACCAAAAATATGATTGGAAAAAAGTTATTTCGCATGGTACGAAAAAGGGATGATCGAAAATATCTGTCTCCAGAATCGAAATCGAACTTTGATGGGTGGGTTTATAGGTGTATTTTGACCCGCTGAATCCGAGAATCCAAGCTCTGATGACCAAAAATATGCTTGGAAAAAAGTTATTTCGCATGGTACGAAAAAGAGATGATCGAAAATATCTGTCTCCAGAATCAAAATCGAACTTTGATGGGTGGGTTTATAGGTGTATTTTGGCCCGCTTAATCTAAAAATCCAACCTTTGTTACACGAAAATACACCTGGAAAAAAGTTTTTCGCATGGTCCGAAAAAGAGATGATCGAAAATATTTTTTTTCAGAATCAAAATCGGACTTTAATGGGTGAGTTTCTGGGTGTATTTCGACCCGCTGAATCCGAAAATCCAAACTTTGATGACCAAAAATATGCTTGGAAAAAAGTTATTTCGCATGGTCCGAAAAAGAGATGATCGAAAATATTTTTGTTCAGAATCAAAATCGGACTGTGATGGGTGAGTTTCTAGGTGTATTTCGACCCGCTGAATCAGAGAATCCAAGCTTTGATGACCAAAAATATGCTCGGAAAAAAGTTATTTCGCGTGGTACGAAAAAGAGATGATCGGAAATATCTGTCTCCAGAATCGAAATCGAACTTTGATGGGTGGGTTCATACTTGTATTTTGACCCGCTGGATCCGAGAATCCAAGCTTTGATGACCAAAAATATGCTTGGAAAAAAGTTATTTCGCACGGTACGAACAAGAGATGATCGAAAATATCTGTCTCCAGAATCGAAATCGAACTTTGATGGGTGGGTTTATAGGTGTATTTTGGCACGCTGAATCCAAAAATCCAACCTTTGTAACACGAAAATACACCTGGAAAAAAGTTATTTCGCATGGTCCGAAAAAGAGATGATCGAAAATATTTTTTTTCAGAATCAAAATCGGGCTTTAATGGGTGAGTTTCTGGGTGTATTTCGACCCGCTGAATCCGAAAATCCAAACTTTGATGACCCAAATATGCTTGGAAAAAAGTTATTTCGCATGGTCCGAAAAAGAGATGATCGAAAATATTTTTTTCCAGAATCAAAATCGGACTTTCATGGGTGAGTTTCTAGGTGTATTTCGACCCGCTGAATCCGAAAATCCAACCTCTGATGACCAAAAATATGCTTGGCAAAAAGTTATTTCGCATGGTACGAAAAAGAGATGATCGAAAATATTTTTGTTCAGAATCAAAATCGGACTGTGATGGGTGAGTTTCTAGGTGTATTTCGACCCGCTGAATCCGAGAATCCAACCTTCGTTACACGAAAATACACATGGAAAAAAGTTATTTCGCATGGTACGAAAAAAAGATGATCGGAAATATCTTTCTCCAGAATCAAAATCGAACTTTAATAGGTGGGTTCAGAGGTGTATTTTGACCCGCTGGATCCAAAAATCCAAACTTTGATGACCGAAAATATGCTTGGAAAAAAGTTATTTCGCATGGTCCGAAAAAGAGATGATCGAAAATATTTTTTTTCAGAATCAAAATCGGACTTTGATGCGTGAGTTTCTGGGTGTATTTCGACCCGCTGAATCAGAGAATCCAAGCTTTGATGACCAAAAATATGCTCGGAAAAAAGTAATTTCGCGTGGTACGAAAAGAGATGATCGGAAATATCTGTCTCCAGAATCGAAATCGAACTTTGATGGGTGGGTTCATACTTGTATTTTGACCCGCTGGATCCGAGAATCCAAGCTTTGATGGCCAAAAATATGCTTGGAAAAAAGTTATTTCGCACGGTACGAAAAAGAGATGATCGAAAATATTTTTTTCCAGAATCAAAATCGGACTTTCATGGGTGGGTTTCTAGGTGTATTTCGACCCGCTGAATCCGAAAATCCAACTTCTGATCACCAAAAATATGCTTGGAAAAAAGTTATTTCGCATGGTACGAAAAAGAGATGATCGGAAATATTTTTGTTCAGAATCAAAATCGGACTGTGATGGGTGAGATTCTAGGTGTATTTCGACCCGCTAAATCCGAGAATCCAAGCTTTGATGACCAAAAATATGCTTGGAAAAAAGTTATTTCGCATGGTACGAAAAAGAGATGATCGGAAATATCTGTCTCCAGAATCGAAATCGAACTTTGATGGGTGGGTTCATAGGTGTATTTTGACCCGCTGAATCCAAAAATCCAACCTTTGTTACACGAAAATACACCTGGAAAGAAGTTATTTCGCATGGTACGAAAAAGAGATGATCGAAAATATTTTTTTTCAGATTCAAAATCGGACTTTGCTGGGTGAGTTTCTGGGTGTATATAGACCCACTGAATCCAAAAATCCAACCTTTGATGACCAAAAATATGATTGGAAAAAAGTTATTTCGCATAGTACGAAAACGGGATGATCGAAAATATCTGTCTCCAGAATCGAAATCGAACTTTGATGAGTGGGTTTATAGGTGTATTTTGACCCGCTGAATCCGAGAATCCAAGCTCTGATGACCAAAAATATGCTTGGAAAAAAGTTATTTCGCATGGTACGAAAAAGAGATGATCGAAAATATCTGTCTCCAGAATCAAAATCGAACTTTGATGGGTGGGTTTATAGGTGTATTTTGGCCCGCTGAATCTAAAAATCCAACCTTTGTTACACGAAAATACACCTGGAAAAAAGTTTTTCGCATGGTCCGAAAAAGAGATGATCGAAAATATTTTTTTTCAGAATCAAAATCGGACTTTAATGGGTGAATTTCTGGGTGTATTTTGACCCGCTGAATCCGAAAATCCAAACTTTGATGACCAAAAATATGCTTGGAAAAAAGTTATTTCGCATGGTCCGAAAAAGAGATGATCGAAAATATTTTTGTTCAGAATCAAAATCGGACTGTGATGGGTGAGTTTCTAGGTGTATTTCGACCCGCTGAATCAGAGAATCCAAGCTTTGATGACCAAAAATATGCTCGGAAAAAAGTTATTTCGCGTGGTACGAAAAAGAGATGATCGGAAATATCTGTCTCCAGAATCGAAATCGAACTTTGATGGGTGGGTTCATACTTGTATTTTGACCCGCTGGATCCGAGAATCCAAGCTTTGATGACCAAAAATATGCTTGGAAAAAAGTTATTTCGCACGGTACGAAAAAGAGATGATCGAAAATATTTTTTTTCAGAATCAAAATCGGACTTCGATGGGTGAGTTTCTAGGTGTATTTCGACTCGCTGAATCCGAAAATCCAACCTTTGATGACCAAAAATATGCTTGGAAAAAAGTTATTTCGCATGGTACGAACAAGAGATGATCGAAAATATCTGTCTCCAGAATCGAAATCGAACTTTGATGGGTGGGTTTATAGGTGTATTTTGGCACGCTGAATCCAAAAATCCAACCTTTGTAACACGAAAATACACCTGGAAAAAAGTTATTTCGCATGGTCCGAAAAAGAGATGATCGAAAATATTTTTTTTCAGAATCAAAATCGGACTTTAATGGGTGAGTTTCTGGGTGTATTTCGACCCGCTGAATCCGAAAATCCAAACTTTGATGACCCAAATATGCTTGGAAAAAAGTTATTTCGCATAGTACGAAAACGGGATGATCGAAAATATCTGTCTCCAGAATCGAAATCGAACTTTGATGAGTGGGTTTATAGGTGTATTTTGACCCGCTGAATCCGAGAATCCAAGCTCTGATGACCAAAAATATGCTTGGAAAAAAGTTATTTCGCATGGTACGAAAAAGAGATGATCGAAAATATCTGTCTCCAGAATCAAAATCGAACTTTGATGGGTGGGTTTATAGGTGTATTTTGGCCCGCTGAATCTAAAAATCCAACCTTTGTTACACGAAAATACACCTGGAAAAAAGTTTTTCGCATGGTCCGAAAAAGAGATGATCGAAAATATTTTTTTTCAGAATCAAAATCGGACTTTAATGGGTGAGTTTCTGGGTGTATTTCGACCCGCTGAATCCGAAAATCCAAACTTTGATGACCAAAAATATGCTTGGAAAAAAGTTATTTCGCATGGTCCGAAAAAGAGATGATCGAAAATATTTTTGTTCAGAATCAAAATCGGACTGTGATGGGTGAGTTTCTAGGTGTATTTCGACCCGCTGAATCAGAGAATCCAAGCTTTGATGACCAAAAATATGCTCGGAAAAAAGTTATTTCGCGTGGTACGAAAAAGAGATGATCGGAAATATCTGTCTCCAGAATCGAAATCGAACTTTGATGGGTGGGTTCATACTTGTATTTTGACCCGCTGGATCCGAGAATCCAAGCTTTGATGACCAAAAATATGCTTGGAAAAAAGTTATTTCGCACGGTACGAAAAAGAGATGATCGAAAATATTTTTTTTCAGAATCAAAATCGGACTTCGATGGGTGAGTTTCTAGGTGTATTTCGACTCGCTGAATCCGAAAATCCAACCTTTGATGACCAAAAATATGCTTGGAAAAAAGTTATTTCGCATGGTACGAACAAGAGATGATCGAAAATATCTGTCTCCAGAATCGAAATCGAACTTTGATGGGTGGGTTTATAGGTGTATTTTGGCACGCTGAATCCAAAAATCCAACCTTTGTAACACGAAAATACACCTGGTAAAAAGTTATTTCGCATGGTCCGAAAAAGAGATGATCGAAAATATTTTTTTTCAGAATCAAAATCGGACTTTAATGGGTGAGTTTCTGGGTGTATTTCGACCCGCTGAATCCGAAAATCCAAACTTTGAGGACCCAAATATGCTTGGAAAAAAGTTATTTCGCATGGTCCGAAAAAGAGATGATCGAAAATATTTTTTTCCAGAATCAAAATCGGACTTTCATGGGTGAGTTTCTAGGTGTATTTCGACCCGCTGAATCCGAAAATCCAACCTCTGATGACCAAAAATATGCTTGGCAAAAAGTATTTCGCATGGTACGAAAAAGAGATGATCGAAAATATTTTTGTTCAGAATCAAAATCGGACTGTGATGGGTGAGTTTCTAGGTGTATTTCGACCCGCTGAATCCGAAAATCCAACCTCTGATGACCAAAAATATGCTTGGAAAAAAGTTATTTCGCATGGTACGAAAAAGAGATGATCGGAAATATTTTTGTTCAGAATCAAAATCGGACTGTGATGGGTGAGATTCTAGGTGTATTTCGACCCGCTAAATCCGAGAATCCAAGCTTTGATGACCAAAAATATGCTTGGAAAAAAGTTATTTCGCATGGTACGAAAAAGAGATGATCGGAAATATCTGTCTCCAGAATCGAAATCGAACTTTAATGGGTGGGTTCATAGGTGTATTTTGACCCGCTGAATCCAAAAATCCAACCTTTGTTACACGAAAATACACCTGGAATGAAGTTATCTCGCATGGTACGAAAAAGAGATGATCGAAAATATTTTTTTTCAGATTCAAAATCGGACTTTGATGGGTGAGTTTCTGGGTGTATATAGACCCACTGGATCCAAAAATCCAACCTTTGATGACCAAAAATATGATTGGAAAAAAGTTATTTCGCATAGTACGAAAACGGGATGATCGAAAATATCTGTCTCCAGAATCGAAATCGAACTTTGATGGGTGGGTTTATAGGGGTATCTTGACCCGCTGAATCCGAAAATCCAAGCTTTGATAACCACAAACATGCTTGGAAAAAAGTTATTCCGCATGGTACGAAAAAGAGATGATCGGAAATATCTTTCTCCAGAATCGAAATCGATCTTTGATGGGTGGGTTCATAGGTGTATTTTGATCCGCTGAATCCAAAAATCCAACCTTCGTTACACGAAAATACACATGGAAAAAAGTTATTTCGCATGGTACGAAAAAAAGATGATCGGAAATATCTTTGTCCAGAATCAGAATCGAACTTTAATGGGTGGGTTCATAGGTGTATTTTGACCCGCTGGATCCGAGAATCCAAGCTTTGATGACCAAAAATATGCTTGGAAAAAAGTTATTTCGCTCGGTACGGAAAAGAGATGATCGAAAATATTTTTTTTCAGAATCAAAATCGGACTTCGATGGGTGAGTTTCTAGGTGTATTTCGACTCGCTGAATCCGAAAATCCAACCTTTGATGACCAAAAATATGCTTGGAAAAAAGTTATTTCGCATGGTACGAACAAGAGATGATCGAAAATATCTGTCTCCAGAATCGAAATCGAACTTTGATGGGTGGGTTTATAGGTGTATTTTGGACCGCTGAATCCAAAACTCCAAACTTTGTAACACGAAAATACACCTGGAAAAAAGTTATTTCGCATGGTCCGAAAAAGAGATGATCGAAAATATTTTTTTTCAGAATCAAAATCGGACTTTAATGGGTGAGTTTCTGGGTGTATTTCGACCCGCTGAATCCGAAAATCCAAACTTTGATGACCCAAATATGCTTGGAACAAAGTTATTTCGCATGGTCCGAAAAAGAGATGATCGAAAATATTTTTTTCCAGAATCAAAATCGGACTTTCATGGGTGAGTTTCTAGGTGTATTTCGACCCGCTGAATCTGAAAATCCAACCTCTGATGACCAAAAATATGCTTGGCACAAAGTTATTAAGCATGGTACGAAAAAGAGATGATCGAAAATATTTTTGTTCAGAATCAAAATCGGACTGTGATGGGTGAGTTTCTAGGTGTATTTCGACCCGCTGAATCCGAGAATCCAAGCTTTGATGACCAAAAATATGCGTGGAAAAAAGTTATTTCGCATGGTCCGAAAAAGAGATGATCGAAAATATTTTTTACCAGAATCAAAATCGGACTTTCATGGGTGAGTTTCTAGGTGTATTTCGACCCGCTGAATCCGAAAATCCAACCTCTGATGACCAAAAATATGCTTGGCAAAAAGTTATTTCGCATGGTACGAAAAAGAGATGATCGAAAATATTTTTGTTCAGAATCAAAATCGGACTGTGATGGGTGAGTTTCTAGGTGTATTTCGACCCGCTGAATCCGAGAATCCAAGCTTTGATGACCAAAAATATGATTGGAAAAAAGTTATTTCGCATGGTACGAAAAAGAGATGATCGGAAATATCTGTCTCCAGAATCGAAATCGAACTTTGATGGGTGGGTTCATAGGTGTATTTTGACCCGCTGAATCCAAAAATCCAACCTTTGTTACACGAAAATACACCTGGGAAGAAGTTATTTCGCATGGTACGAAAAAGAGATGATCGAAAATATTTTTTTTCAGAATCAAAATCGGACTTTGATGGGTGAGTTTCTGGGTGTATATAGACCCGCTGAATCCCAAAATCCAACCTTTGATGACCAAAAATATGATTGGAAAAAAGTTATTTCGCATGGTCCGAAAAAGGGATGATCGAAAATATCTGTCTCCAGAATCGAAATCGAACTTTGATGGGTGGGTTTATAGGTGTATTTTGACCCGCTGAATCCGAGAATCCAAGCTCTGATGACCAAAAATATGCTTGGAAAAAAGTTATTTCGCATGGTACGAAAAAGAGATGATCGAAAATATCTGTCTCCAGAATCAAAATCGAACTTTGATGGGTGGGTTTATAGGTGTATTTTGGCCCGCTGAATCTAAAAATTCAACCTTTGTTACACGAAAATACACCTGGAAAAAAGTTTTTCGCATGGCCCGAAAAAGAGATGATCGAAAATATTTTTTTTCAGAATCAAAATCGGACTTTAATGGGTGAGTTTCTGGGTGTATTTCGACCCGCTGAATCCGAAAATCCAAACTTTGATGACCAAAAATATGCTTGGACAAAAGTTATTTCGCATGGTCCGAAAAAGAGATGATCGAAAATATTTTTTTTCAGAATCAAAATCGGACTTTAATGGGTGACTTTCTAGGTGTATTTCGACCCGCTGAATCCGAGAATCCAACCTTCGTTACACGAAAATACACATGGAAAAAAGTTATTTCACATGGTACGAAAAAAAGATGATCGGAAATATCTTTCTCCAGAATCAAAATCGAACTTTAATAGGTGGGTTCATAGGTGTATTTTGACCCGCTGGATCCAAAAATCCAAACTTTGATGACCAAAAATATGCTTGGAAAAAAGTTATTTCGCATGGTCCGAAAAAGAGATGATCGAAAATATTTTTTTCCAGAATCAAAATCGGACTTTCATGGGTGAGTTTCTAGGTGTATTTCGACCCGCTGAATCCGAAAATCCAACCTCTGATGACCAAAAATATGCTTGGCAAAAAGTTATTTCGCATGGTACGAAAAAGAGATGATCGGAAATATTTTCGTTCAGAATCAAAATCGGACTGTGATGGGTGAGTTTCTAGGTGTATTTCGACCCGCTGAATCCGAGAATCCAAGCTTTGATGACCAAAAATATGATTGGAAAAAAGTTATTTCGCATGGTACGAAAAAGAGATGATCGGAAATATCTGTCTCCAGAATCGAAATCGAACTTTGATGGGTGGGTTCATAGGTGTATTTTGACCCGCTGAATCCAAAAACCCAACCTTTGTTACACGAAAATACACCTGGGAAGAAGTTATTTCGCATGGTACGAAAAAGAGATGATCGAAAATATTTTTTTTCAGAATCAAAATCGGACTTTGATGGGTGAGTTTCTGGGTGTATATAGACCCGCTGAATCCAAAAATCCAACCTTTGATGACCAAAAATATGATTGGAAAAAAGTTATTTCGCATGGTACGAAAAAGGGATGATCGAAAATATCTGTCTCCAGAATCGAAATCGAACTTTGATGGGTGGGTTTATAGGTGTATTTTGGCCCGCTGAATCCAAAAATCCAACCTTTGTAACACGAAAATACACCTGGAAAAAAGTTATTTCGCATGGTCCGAAAAAGAGATGATCGAAAATATTTTTTTTCAGAATCAAAATCGGACTTTAATGGGTGAGTTTCTGGCTGTATTTCGACCCGCTGAATCCGAAAATCCAAACTTTGATGACCCAAATATGCTTGGAAAAAAGTAATTTCGCATGGTCCGAAAAAGAGATGATCGAAAATATTTTTTTCCAGAATCAAAATCGGACTTTCATGGGTGAGTTTCTAGGTGTATTTCGACCCGCTGAATCCGAAAATCCAACCTCTGATGACCAAAAATATGCTGGGCAAAAAGTTATTAAGCATGGTACGAAAAAGAGATGATCGAAAATATTTTTGGTCAGAATCAAAATCGGACTGTGATGGGTGAGTTTCTAGGTGTATTTCGACCCGCTGAATCCGAGAATCCAAGCTTTGATGACCAAAAATATGCTTGGAAAAAAGTTATTTCGCATGGTCCGAAAAAGAGATGATCGAAAATATTTTTTACCAGAATCAAAATCGGACTTTCATGGGTGAGTTTCTAGGTGTATTTCGACCCGCTGAATCCGAAAATCCAACCTCTGATGACCAAAAATATGCTTGGCAAAAAGTTATTTCGCATGGTACGAAAAAGAGATGATCGAAAATATTTTTGTTCAGAATCAAAATCGGACTGTGATGGGTGAGTTTCTAGGTGTATTTCGACCCGCTGAATCCGAGAATCCAACCTTCGTTACACGAAAATACACATGGAAAAAAGTTATTTCGCATGGTACGAAAAAAAGATGATCGGAAATATCTTTCTCCAGAATCAAAATCGAACTTTAAGAGGTGGGTTCATAGCTGTATTTTGACCCGCTGGATCCAAAAATCCAAACTTTGATGACCGAAAATATGCTTGGAAAAAAGTTATTTCGCATGGTCCGAAAAAGAGATGATCGAAAATATTTTTTTCCAGAATCAAAATCGGACTTTCATGGGTGAGTTTCTAGGTGTATTTCGACCCGCTGAATCCGAAAATCCAACCTCTGATGACCAAAAATATGCTTGGCAAAAAGTTATTTCGCATGGTACGAAAAAGAGATGATCGAAAATATTTTTGTTCAGAATCAAAATCGGACTGTGATGGGTGAGTTTCTAGGTGTATTTCGACCCGCTGAATCCGAGAATCCAAGCTTTGATGACCAAAAATATGATTGGAAAAAAGTTATTTCGCATGGTACGAAAAAGAGATGATCGGAAATATCTGTCTCCAGAATTGAAATCGAACTTTGATGGGTGGGTTCATAGGTGTATTTTGACCCGCTGAATCCAAAAATCCAACCTTTGTTACACGAAAATACACCTGGGAAGAAGTTATTTCGCATGGTACGAAAAAGAGATGATCGAAAATATTTTTTTTCAGAATCAAAATCGGACTTTAATGGGTGAGTTTCTGGGTGTATTTCGACCCGCTGAATCCGAAAATCCAAACTTTGATGACCAAAAATATGCTTGGAAAAAAGTTATTTCGCATGGTCCGAAAAAGAGATGATCGAAAATATTTTTGTTCAGAATCAAAATCGGACTGTGATGGGTGAGTTTCTAGGTGTATTTCGACCCGCTGAATCAGAGAATCCAAGCTTTGATGACCAAAAATATGCTCGGAAAAAAGTTATTTCGCGTGGTACGAAAAAGAGATGATCGGAAATATCTGTCTCCAGAATCGAAATCGAACTTTGATGGGTGGGTTCATAGGTGTATTTTGACCCGCTGAATCCAAAAATCCAACCTTTGTTACACGAAAATACACCTGGAAAGAAGTTATTTCGCATGGTACGAAAAAGAGATGATCGAAAATATTTTTTTTCAGAATCAAAATCGGACTTTGATGCGTGAGTTTCTGGGTGTATATAGACCCGCTGAATCCGAAAATCCAAACTTTGATGACCAAAAATATGCTTGGAAAAAAGTTATTTCGCATGGTCCGAAAAAGAGATGATCGAAAATATTTTTTTCCAGAATCAAAATCGGACTTTCATGGGTGAGTTTCTAGGTGTATTTCGACCCGCTGAATCCGAAAATCCAACTTCTGATGACCAAAAATATGCTTGGAAAAAAGTTATTTCGCATGGTACGAAAAAGAGATGATCGGAAATATTTTTGTTCAGAATCAAAATCGGACTGTAATGGGTGAGATTCTAGGTGTATTTCGACCCGCTAAATCCGAGAATCCAAGCTTTGATGACCAAAAATATGCTTGGAAAAAAGTTATTTCGCATGGTACGAAAAAGAGATGATCGGAAATATCTGTCTCCAGAATCGAAATCGAACTTTGATGGGTGGGTTCATAGTTGTATTTTGACCCGCTGAATCCAAAAATCCGACCTTTGTTACACGAAAATACACCTGGAAAGAAGTTATTTCGCATGGTACGAAAAAGAGGTGATCGAAAATATTTTTTTTCAGATTCAAAATCGGACTTTCATGGGTGAGCTTCTGGGTGTATATAGACCCACTGAATCCAAAAATCCAACCTTTGATGACCAAAAATATGATTGGAAAAAAGTTATTTCGCATAGTACGAAAACGGGATGATCGAAAATATCTGTCTCCAGAATTGAAATCGAACTTTGATGGGTGGGTTTATAGGGGTATTTTGACCCGCTGAATCCGAGAATCCAAGCTTTGATAACCAAAAACATGCTTGGAAAAAAGTTATTTCGCATGGTACGAAAAAGAGATGATCGGAAATATCTTTCTCCAGAATCGAAATCGATCTTTGATGGGTGGGTTCATAGGTGTATTTTGATCCGCTGAATCCAAAAATCCAACCTTCGTTACACGAAAATACACATGGAAAAAAGTTATTTCGCATGGTACGAAAAAAAGATGATCGGAAATATCTTTCTCCAGAATCAGAATCGAACTTTAATTGGTGGGTTCATAGGTGTATTTTGACCCGCTGGATCCGAGAATCCAAGCTTTGATGACCAAAAATATGCTTGGACAAAAGTTATTTCGCACGGTACGAAAAAGAGATGATCGAAAATATTTTTTTTCAGAATCAAAATCGGACTTCGATGGGTGAGTTTCTAGGTGTATTTCGACTCGCTGAATCCGGAAATCCAACCTTTGATGACCAAAAATATGCTTGGAAAAAAGTTATTTCGCATGGTACGAACAAGAGATGATCGAAAATATCTGTCTCCAGAATCGAAATCGAACTTTGATGGGTGGGTTTATAGGTGTATTTTGGCCCGCTGAATCCAAAAATCCAAACTTTGTAACACGAAAATACACCTGGAAAAAAGTTATTTCGCATGGTCCGAAAAAGAGATGATCGAAAATATTTTTTTTCAGAATCAAAATCGGACTTTAATGGGTGAGTTTCTGGGTGTATTTCGACCCGCTGAATCCGAAAATCCAAACTTTGATGACCCAAATATGCTTGGAACAAAGTTATTTCGCATGGTCCGAAAAAGAGATGATCGAAAATATTTTTTTCCAGAATCAAAATCGGACTTTCATGGGTGAGTTTCTAGGTGTATTTCGACCCGCTGAATCCGAAAATCCAACCTCTGATGACCAAAAATATGCTTGGCACAAAGTTATTAAGCATGGTACGAAAAAGAGATGATCGAAAATATTTTTGTTCAGAATCAAAATCGGACTGTGATGGGTGAGTTTCTAGGTGTATTTCGACCCGCTGAATCAGAGAATCCAAGCTTTGATGACCAAAAATATGCTCGGAAAAAAGTTATTTCGCGTGGTACGAAAAAGAGATGATCGGAAATATCTGTCTCCAGAATCGAAATCGAACTTTGATGGGTGGGTTCATAGGTGTATTTTGACCCGCTGAATCCAAAAATCCAACCTTTGTTACACGAAAATACACCCGGGCAGAAGTTATTTCGCATGGTACGAAAAAGAGATGATCGAAAATATTTTTTTTCAGAATCAAAATCGGACTTTGATGGGTGAGTTTCTGGGTGTATATAGACCCGCTGAATCCAAAAATCCAACCTTTGATGACCAAAAATATGATTGGAAAAAAGTTATTTCGCATGGTACGAAAAAGGGATGATCGAAAATATCTGTCTCCAGAATCGAAATCAAACTTTGATGGGTGGGTTTATAGGTGTATTTTGACCCGCTGAATCCGAGAATCCAAGCTCTGATGACCAAAAATTTGCTTGGAAAAAAGTTATTTCGCATGGTACGAACAAGAGATGATCGAAAATATCTGTCTCCAGAATCGATATCGAACTTTGATGGGTGGGTTTATAGGTGTATTTTGGCCCGCTGAATCCAAAAATCCAACCTTTGTAACACGAAAATACACCTGGAAAAAAGTTATTTCGCATGGTCCGAAAAAGAGATGATCGAAAATATTTTTTTTCAGAATCAAAATCGGACTTTAATGGGTGAGTTTCTGGGTGTATTTCGACCCGCTGAATCCGAAAATCCAAACTTTGATGACCCAAATATGCTTGGAAAAAAGTTATTTCGCATGGTCCGAAAAAGAGATGATCGAAAATATTTTTTTCCAGAATCAAAATCGGACTGTGATGGGTGAGTTTCTAGGTGTATTTCGACCCGCTGAATCAGAGAATCCAAGCTTTGATGACCAAAAATATGCTCGGAAAAAAGTTATTTCGCGTGGTACGAAAAAGAGATGATCGGAAATATCTGTCTCCAGAATCGAAATCGAACTTTGATGGGTGGGTTCATACTTGTATTTTGACCCGCTGGATCCGAGAATCCAAGCTTTGATGAACAAAAATATGCTTGGAAAAAAGTTATTTCGCACGGTACGAAAAAGAGATGATCGAAAATATTTTTTTTCAGAATCAAAATCGGACTCCGATGGGTGAGTTTCTAGGTGTATTTCGACTCGCTGAATCCGAAAATCCAACCTTTGATGACCAAAAATATGCTTGGAAAAAAGTTATTTCGCATGGTACGAACAAGAGATGATCGAAAATATCTGTCTCCAGAATCGAAATCGAACTTTGATGGGTGGGTTTATAGGTGTATTTTGGCCCGCTGAATCCAAAAATCCAACCTTTGTAACACGAAAATACACCTGGAAAAAAGTTATTTCGCATGGTCCGAAAAAGAGATGATCGAAAATATTTTTTTTCAGAATCAAAATCGGACTTTAATGGGTGAGTTTCTGGGTGTATTTCGACCCGCTGAATCCGAAAATCCAAACTTTGATGACCCAAATATGCTTGGAAAAAAGTTATTTCGCATGGTCCGAAAAAGAGATGATCGAAAATATTTTTTTCCAGAATCAAAATCGGACTTTCATGGGTGAGTTTCTAGGTGTATTTCGACCCGCTGAATCCGAAAATCCAACCTCTGATGACCAAAAATATGCTGGGCAAAAAGTTATTAAGCATGGTACGAAAAAGAGATGATCGAAAATATTTTTGTTCAGAATCAAAATCGGACTGTGATGGGTGAGTTTCTAGGTGTATTTCGACCCGCTGAATCCGAGAATCCAAGCTTTGATGACCAAAAATATGCTTGGAAAAAAGTTATTTCGCATGGTCCGAAAAAGAGATGATCGAAAATATTTTTTACCAGAATCAAAATCGGACTTTCATGGGTGAGTTTCTAGGTGTATTTCGACCCGCTGAATCCGAAAATCCAACCTCTGATGACCAAAAATATGCTTGGCAAAAAGTTATTTCGCATGGTACGAAAAAGAGATGATCGAAAATATTTTTGTTCAGAATCAAAATCGGACTGTGATGGGTGAGTTTCTAGGTGTATTTCGACCCGCTGAATCCGAGAATCCAACCTTCGTTACACGAAAATACACATGGAAAAAAGTTATTTCGCATGGTACGAAAAAAAGATGATCGGAAATATCTTTCTCCAGAATCAAAATCGAACTTTAAGAGGTGGGTTCATAGGTGTATTTTGACCCGCTGGATCCAAAAATCCAAACTTTGATGACCGAAAATATGCTTGGAAAAAAGTTATTTCGCATGGTCCGAAAAAGAGATGATCGAAAATATTTTTTTCCAGAATCAAAATCGGACTTTCATGGGTGAGTTTCTAGGTGTATTTCGACCCGCTGAATCCGAAAATCCAACCTCTGATGACCAAAAATATGCTTGGCAAAAAGTTATTTCGCATGGTACGAAAAAGAGATGATCGAAAATATTTTTGTTCAGAAGCAAAATCGGACTGTGATGGGTGAGTTTCTAGGTGTATTTCGACCCGCTGAATCCGAGAATCCAAGCTTTGATGACCAAAAATATGATTGGAAAAAAGTTATTTCGCATGGTACGAAAAAGAGATGATCGGAAATATCTGTCTCCAGAATCGAAATCGAACTTTGATGGGTGGGTTCATAGGTGTATTTTGACCCGCTGAATCCAAAAATCCAACCTTTGTTACACGAAAATACACCTGGGAAGAAGTTATTTCGCATGGTACGAAAAAGAGATGATCGAAAATATTTTTTTTCAGAATCAAAATCGGACTTTGATGGGTGAGTTTCTGGGTGTATATAGACCCGCTGAATCCAAAAATCCAACCTTTGATGACCAAAAATATGATTGGAAAAAAGTTATTTCGCATGGTACGAAAAAGGGATGATCGAAAATATCTGTCTCCAGAATCGAAATCGAACTTTGATGGGTGGGTTTATAGGTGTATTTTGACCCGCTGATTCCGAGAATCCAAGCTCTGATGACCAAAAATATGCTTGGAAAAAAGTTATTTCGCATGGTACGAAAAAGAGATGATCGAAAATATCTGTCTCCAGAATCAAAATCGAACTTTGATGGGTGGGTTTATAGGTGTATTTTGGCCCGCTGAATCTAAAAATCCAACCTTTGTTACACGAAAATACACCTGGAAAAAAGTTTTTCGCATGGTCCGAAAAAGAGATGATCGAAAATATTTTTTTTCAGAATCAAAATCGGACTTTAATGGGTGAGTTTCTGGGTGTATTTCGACCCGCTGAATCCGAAAATCCAAACTTTGATGACCAAAAATATGCTTGGAAAAAAGTTATTTCGCATGGTCCGAAAAAGAGATGATCGAAAATATTTTTGTTCAGAATCAAAATCGGACTGTGATTGGTGAGTTTCTAGGTGTATTTCGACCCGCTGAATCAGAGAATCCAAGCTTTGATGACCAAAAATATGCTCGGAAAAAAGTTATTTCGCGTGGTACGAAAAAGAGATGATCGGAAATATCTGTCTCCAGAATCGAAATCGAACTTTGTTGGGTGGGTTCATAGGTGTATTTTGACCCGCTGAATCCAAAAATCCAACCTTTGTTACACGAAAATACACCTGGAAAGAAGTTATTTCGCATGGTACGAAAAAGAGATGATCGAAAATATTTTTTTTCAGAATCAAAATCGGACTTTGATGCGTGAGTTTCTGGGTGTATATGGACCCGCTGAATCCGAAAATCCAAACTTTGATGACCAAAAATATGCTTGGAAAAAAGTTATTTCGCATGGTCCGAAAAAGAGATGATCGAAAATATTTTTTTCCAGAATCAAAATCGGACTTTCATGGGTGAGTTTCTAGGTGTATTTCGACCCGCTGAATCCGAAAATCCAACTTCTGATGACCAAAAATATGCTTGGAAAAAAGTTATTTCGCATGGTACGAAAAAGAGATGATCGGAAATATTTTTGTTCAGAATCAAAATCGGACTGTGATGGGTGAGATTCTAGGTGTATTTCGACCCGCTAAATCCGAGAATCCAAGCTTTGATGACCAAAAATATGCTTGGAAAAAAGTTATTTCGCATAGTACGAAAACGGGATGATCGAAAATATCTGTCTCCAGAATCGAAATCGAACTTTGATGGGTGGGTTTATAGGGGTATTTTGACCCGCTGAATCCGAGAATCCAAGCTTTGATAACCGAAAACATGCTTGGAAAAAAGTTATTTCGCATGGTACGAAAAAGAGATGATCGGAAATATCTTTCTCCAGAATCGAAATCGATCTTTGATGGGTGGGTTCATAGTTGTATTTTGATCCGCTGAATCCAAAAATCCAACCTTCGTTACACGAAAATACACATGGAAAAAAGTTATTTCGCATGGTACGAAAAAAAGATGATCGGAAATATCTTTCTCCAGAATCAGAATCGAACTTTAATTGGTGGGTTCATAGGTGTATTTTGACCCGCTGGATCCGAGAATCCAAGCTTTGATGACCAAAAATATGCTTGGACAAAAGTTATTTCGCACGGTACGAAAAAGAGATGATCGAAAATATTTTTTTTCAGAATCAAAATCGGACTTCGATGGGTGAGTTTCTAGGTGTATTTCGACTCGCTGAATCCGGAAATCCAACCTTTGATGACCAAAAATATGCTTGGAAAAAAGTTATTTCGCATGGTACGAACAAGAGATGATCGAAAATATCTGTCTCCAGAATCGAAATCAAACTTTGATGGGTGGGTTTATAGGTGTATTTTGGCCCGCTGAATCCAAAAATCCAAACTTTTTAACACGAAAATACACCTGGAAAAAAGTTATTTCGCATGGTCCGAAAAAGAGATGATCGAAAATATTTTTTTTCAGAATCAAAATCGGACTTTAATGGGTGAGTTTCTGGGTGTATTTCGACCCGCTGAATCCGAAAATCCAAACTTTGATGACCCAAATATGCTTGGAACAAAGTTATTTCGCATGGTCCGAAAAAGAGATGATCGAAAATATTTTTTTCCAGAATCAAAATCGGACTTTCATGGGTGAGTTTCTAGGTGTATTTCGACCCGCTGAATCCGAAAATCCAACCTCTGATGACCAAAAATATGCTTGGCACAAAGTTATTAAGCATGGTACGAAAAAGAGATGATCGAAAATATTTTTGTTCAGAATCAAAATCGGACTGTGATGGGTGAGTTTCTAGGTGTATTTCGACCCGCTGAATCCGAGAATCCAACCTTCGTTACACGAAAATACACATGGAAAAAAGTTATTTCGCATGGTACGAAAAAAAGATGATCGGAAATATCTTTCTCCAGAATCAAAATCGAACTTTAATAGGTGGGTTCATAGGTGTATTTTGACCCGCTGGATCCAAAAATCCAAACTTTGATGACCAAAAATATGCTTGGAAAAAAGTTATTTCGCATGGTCCGAAAAAGAGATGATCAAAAATATTTTTTTCCAGAATCAAAATCGGACTTTCATGGGTGAGATTCTAGGTGTATTTCGACCCGCTGAATCCGAAAATCCAACCTCTGATGACCAAAAATATGCTTGGCAAAAAGTTATTTCGCATGGTACGAAAAAGAGATGATCGAAAATATTTTTGTTCAGAATCAAAATCGGACTGTGGTGGGTGAGTTTCTAGGTGTATTTCGACCCGCTGAATCCGAGAATCCAAGCTTTGATGACCAAAAATATGATTGGAAAAAAGTTATTTCGCATGGTACGAAAAAGAGATGATCGGAAATATCTGTCTCCAGAATCGAAATCGAACTTTGATGGGTGGGTTCATAGGTGTATTTTGACCCGCTGAATCCAAAAATCCAACCTTTGTTACACGAAAATACACCCGGGAAGAAGTTAATTCGCATGGTACGAAAAAGAGATGATCGAAAATATTTTTTTTCAGAATCAAAATCGGACTTTGATGGGTGAGTTTCTGGGTGTATATAGACCCGCTGAATCCAAAAATCTAACCTTTGATGACCAAAAATATGATTGGAAAAAAGTTATTTCGCATGGTACGAAAAAGGGATGATCGAAAATATCTGTCTCCAGAATCGAAATCAAACTTTGATGGGTGGGTTTATAGGTGTATTTTGACCCGCTGAATCCGAGAATCCAAGCTCTGATGACCAAAAATATGCTTGGAAAAAAGTTATTTCGCATGGTCCGAAAAAGAGATGATCAAAAATATTTTTTTTCAGAATCAAAATCGGACTTTAATGGGTGAGTTTCTACGTGTATTCCGACCCGCTGAATCCGAAAATCCAATCTTTGATGACCAAAAATATGCTTGGAAAAAAGTTATTTCGCATGGTACGAAAAAGAGATAATGGAAAATATCTGTCTCCAGAATCAAAATCGAACTTTAATGGGTGGGTTCATAGGTGTATTTTGACCCGCTGCATCCGAGAATCCAAGCTTTGATGACCGAAAATATGCTTGGAAAAAAGTTATTTCGCATGGTACGAAAAAGAGATGATCGAAAATATTTTTTTTCAGAATCAAAATCGGACTTCGATGGGTGAGTTTCTAGGTGTATTTCGACTCGCTGAATCCGAAAATCCAACCTTTGATGACCAAAAATATGCTTGGAAAAAAGTTATTTCGCATGGTACGAACAAGAGATGATCGAAAATTTCTGTCTCCAGAATCGAAATCGAACTTTGATGGGTGGGTTTATAGGTGTATTTTGGCCCGCTGAATCCAAAAATCCAACCTTTGTAACACGAAAATACACCTGGAAAAAAGTTATTTCGCATGGTCCGAAAAAGAGATGATCGAAAATATTTTTTTTCAGAATCAAAATCGGACTTTAATGGGTGAGTTTCTGGGTGTATTTCGACCCGCTGAATCCGAAAATCCAAACTTTGATGACCCAAATATGCTTGGAAAAAAGTTATTTCGCATGGTCCGAAAAAGAGATGATCGAAAATATTTTTTTCCAGAATCAAAATCGGACTGTGATGGGTGAGTTTCTAGGTGTATTTCGACCCGCTGAATCAGAGAATCCAAGCTTTGATGACCAAAAATATGCTCGGAAAAAAGTTATTTCGCGTAGTACGAAAAAGAGATGATCGGAAATATCTGTCTCCAGAATCGAAATCGAACTTTGATGGGTGGGTTCATACTTGTATTTTGACCCGCTGGATCCGAGAATCCAAGCTTTGATGACCAAAAATATGCTTGGAAAAAAGTTATTTCGCACGGTACGAAAAAGAGATGATCGAAAATATTTTTTTTCAGAATCAAAATCGGACTTCGATGGGTGAGTTTCTAGGTGTATTTCGACTCGCTGAATCCGAAAATCCAACCTTTGATGACCAAAAATATGCTTGGAAAAAAGTTATTTCGCATGGTACGAACAAGAGATGATCGAAAATATCTGTCTCCAGAATCGAAATCGAACTTTGATGGGTGGGTTTATAGGTGTATTTTGGCCCGCTGAATCCAAAAATCCAACCTTTGTAACACGAAAATACACCTGGAAAAAAGTTATTTCGCATGGTCCGAAAAAGAGATGATCGAAAATATTTTTTTTCAGAATCAAAATCGGACTTTAATGGGTGAGTTTCTGGGTGTATTTCGACCCGCTGAATCCGAAAATCCAAACTTTGATGACCCAAATATGCTTGGAAAAAAGTTATTTCGCATGGTCCGAAAAAGAGATGATCGAAAATATTTTTTTCCAGAATCAAAATCGGACTTTCATGGGTGAGTTTCTAGGTGTATTTCGACCCGCTGAATCCGAAAATCCAACCTCTGATGACCAAAAATATGCTGGGCAAAAAGTTATTAAGCATGGTACGAAAAAGAGATGATCGAAAATATTTTTGTTCAGAATCAAAATCGGACTGTGATGGGTGAGTTTCTAGGTGTATTTCGACCCGCTGAATCCGAGAATCCAAGCTTTGATGACCAAAAATATGCTTGGAAAAAAGTTATTTCGCATGGTCCGAAAAAGAGATGATCGAAAATATTTTTTACCAGAATCAAAATCGGACTTTCATGGGTGAGTTTCTAGGTGTATTTCGACCCGCTGAATCCGAAAATCCAACCTCTGATGACCAAAAATATGCTTGGCAAAAAGTTATTTCGCATGGTACGAAAAAGAGATGATCGAAAATATTTTTGTTCAGAATCAAAATCGGACTGTGATGGGTGAGTTTCTAGGTGTATTTCGACCCGCTGAATCCGAGAATCCAACCTTCGTTACACGAAAATACACATGGAAAAAAGTTATTTCGCATGGTACGAAAAAAAGATGATCGGAAATATCTTTCTCCAGAATCAAAATCGAACTTTAAGAGGTGGGTTCATAGGTGTATTTTGACCCGCTGGATCCAAAAATCCAAACTTTGATGACCGAAAATATGCTTGGAAAAAAGTTATTTCGCATGGTCCGAAAAAGAGATGATCGAAAATATTTTTTTCCAGAATCAAAATCGGACTTTCATGGGTGAGTTTCTAGGTGTATTTCGACCCGCTGAATCCGAAAATCCAACCTCTGATGACCAAAAATATGCTTGGCAAAAAGTTATTTCGCATGGTACGAAAAAGAGATGATCGAAAATATTTTTGTTCAGAATCAAAATCGGACTGTGATGGGTGAGTTTCTAGGTGTATTTCGACCCGCTGAATCCGAGAATCCAAGCTTTGATGACCAAAAATATGATTGGAAAAAAGTTATTTCGCATGGTACGAAAAAGAGATGATCGGAAATATCTGTCTCCAGAATCGAAATCGAACTTTGATGGGTGGGTTCATAGGTGTATTTTGACCCGCTGAATCCAAAAATCCAACCTTTGTTACACGAAAATACACCTGGGAAGAAGTTATTTCGCATGGTACGAAAAAGAGATGATCGAAAATATTTTTTTTCAGAATCAAAATCGGACTTTGATGGGTGAGTTTCTGGGTGTATATAGACCCGCTGAATCCAAAAATCCAACCTTTGATGACCAAAAATATGATTGGAAAAAAGTTATTTCGCATGGTACGAAAAAGGGATGATCGAAAATATCTGTCTCCAGAATCGAAATCGAACTTTGATGGGTGGGTTTATAGGTGTATTTTGACCCGCTGAATCCGAGAATCCAAGCTCTGATGACCAAAAATATGCTTGGAAAAAAGTTATTTCGCATGGTACGAAAAAGAGATGATCGAAAATATCTGTCTCCAGAATCAAAATCGAACTTTGATGGGTGGGTTTATAGGTGTATTTTGGCCCGCTGAATCTAAAAATCCAACCTTTGTTACACGAAAATACACCTGGAAAAAAGTTTTTCGCATGGTCCGAAAAAGAGATGATCGAAAATATTTTTTTTCAGAATCAAAATCGGACTTTAATGGGTGAGTTTCTGGGTGTATTTCGACCCGCTGAATCCGAAAATCCAAACTTTGATGACCAAAAATATGCTTGGAAAAAAGTTATTTCGCATGGTCCGAAAAAGAGATGATCGAAAATATTTTTGTTCAGAATTAAAATCGGACTGTGATGGGTGAGTTTCTAGGTGTATTTCGACCCGCTGAATCAGAGAATCCAAGCTTTGATGACCAAAAATATGCTCGGAAAAAAGTTATTTCGCGTGGTACGAAAAAGAGATGATCGGAAATATCTGTCTCCAGAATCGAAATCGAACTTTGATGGGTGGGTTCATAGGTGTATTTTGACCCGCTGAATCCAAAAATCCAACCTTTGTTACACGAAAATACACCTGGAAAGAAGTTATTTCGCATGGTACGAAAAAAAGATGATCGAAAATATTTTTTTTCAGAATCAAAATCGGACTTTGATGCGTGAGTTTCTGGGTGTATATAGACCCGCTGAATCCGAAAATCCAAACTTTGATGACCAAAAATATGCTTGGAAAAAAGTTATTTCGCATGGTCCGAAAAAGAGATGATCGAAAATATTTTTTTCCAGAATCAAAATCGGACTTTCATGGGCGAGTTTCTAGGTGTATTTCGACCCGCTGAATCCGAAAATCCAACTTCTGATGACCAAAAATATGCTTGGAAAAAAGTTATTTCGCATGGTACGAAAAAGAGATGATCGGAAATATTTTTGTTCAGAATCAAAATCGGACTGTGATGGGTGAGATTCTAGGTGTATTTCGACCCGCTAAATCCGAGAATCCAAGCTTTGATGACCAAAAATATGCTTGGAAAAAAGTTATTTCGCATGGTCCGAAAAAAAGATGATCGAAAATATTTTTTTCCAGAATCAAAATCGGACTGTGATGGGTGAGTTTCTAGGTGTATTTCGACCCGCTGAATCACAGAATCCAAGCTTTGATGACCAAAAATATGCTCGGAAAAAAGTTATTTCGCGTGGTACGAAAAAGAGATGATCGGAAATATCTGTCTCCAGAATCGAAATCGAACTTTGATGGGTGGGTTCATACTTGTATTTTGACCCGCTGGATCCGAGAATCCAAGCTTTGATGACCAAAAATATGCTTGGAAAAAAGTTATTCCGCACGGTACGATAAAGAGATGATCGAAAATATTTTTATTCAGAATCAAAATCGGACTTCGATGGGTGAGTTTCTAGGTGTATTTCGACTCGCTGAATCCGAAAATCCAACCTTTGATGACCAAAAATATGCGTGGAAAAAAGTTATTTCGCATGGTACGAACAAGAGATGATCGAAAATATCTGTCTCCAGAATCGAAATCGAACTTTGATGGGTGGGTTTATAGGTGTATTTTGGCCCGCTGAATCCAAAAATCCAACCTTTGTAACACGAAAATACACCTGGAAAAAAGTTATTTCGCATGGTCCGAAAAAGAGATGATCGAAAATATTTTTTTTCAGAATCAAAATCGGACTTTAATGGGTGAGTTTCTGGGTGTATTTCGACCCGCTGAATCCGAAAATCCAAACTTTGATGACCCAAATATGCTTGGAAAAAAGTTATTTCGCATGGTCCGAAAAAGAGATGATCGAAAATATTTTTTTCCAGAATCAAAATCGGACTTTCATGGGTGAGTTTCTAGGTGTATTTCGACCCGCTGAATCCGAAAATCCAACCTCTGATGACCAAAAATATGCTGGGCAAAAAGTTATTAAGCATGGTACGAAAAAGAGATGATCGAAAATATTTTTGTTCAGAATCAAAATCGGACTGTGATGGGTGAGTTTCTAGGTGTATTTCGACCCGCTGAATCCGAGAATCCAAGCTTTGATGACCAAAAATATGCTTGGAAAAAAGTTATTTCGCATGGTCCGAAAAAGAGATGATCGAAAATATTTTTTACCAGAATCAAAATCGGACTTTCATGGGTGAGTTTCTAGGTGTATTTCGACCCGCTGAATCCGAAAATCCAACCTCTGATGACCAAAAATATGCTTGGCAAAAAGTTATTTCGCATGGTACGAAAAACAGATGATCGAAAATATTTTTGTTCAGAATCAAAATCGGACTGTGATGGGTGAGTTTCTAGGTGTATTTCGACCCGCTGAATCCGAGAATCCAACCTTCGTTACACGAAAATACACATGGAAAAAAGTTATTTCGCATGGTACGAAAAAAAGATGATCGGAAATATCTTTCTCCAGAATCAAAATCGAACTTTAAGAGGTGGGTTCATAGGTGTATTTTGACCCGCTGGATCCAAAAATCCAAACTTTGATGACCGAAAATATGCTTGGAAAAAAGTTATTTCGCATGGTCCGAAAAAGAGATGATCGAAAATATTTTTTTCCAGAATCAAAATCGGACTTTCATGGGTGAGTTTCTAGGTGTATTTCGACCCGCTGAATCCGAAAATCCAACCTCTGATGACCAAAAATATGCTTGGCAAAAAGTTATTTCGCATGGTACGAAAAAGAGATGATCGAAAATATTTTTGTTCAGAATCAAAATCGGACTGTGATGGGTGAGTTTCTAGGTGTATTTCGACCCGCTGAATCCGAGAATCCAACCTTCGTTACACGAAAATACACATGGAAAAAAGTTATTTCGCATGGTACGAAAAAAAGATGATCGGAAATATCTTTCTCCAGAATCAAAATCGAACTTTAAGAGGTGGGTTCATAGGTGTATTTTGACCCGCTGGATCCAAAAATCCAAACTTTGATGACCGAAAATATGCTTGGAAAAAAGTTATTTCGCATGGTCCGAAAAAGAGATGATCGAAAATATTTTTTTCCAGAATCAAAATCGGACTTTCATGGGTGAGTTTCTAGGTGTATTTCGACCCGCTGAATCCGAAAATCCAACCTCTGATGACCAAAAATATGCTGGGCAAAAAGTTATTAAGCATGGTACGAAAAAGAGATGATCGAAAATATTTTTGTTCAGAATCAAAATCGGACTGTGATGGGTGAGTTTCTAGGTGTATTTCGACCCGCTGAATCCGAGAATCCAAGCTTTGATGACCAAAAATATGCTTGGAAAAAAGTTATTTCGCATGGTCCGAAAAAGAGATGATCGAAAATATTTTTTACCAGAATCAAAATCGGACTTTCATGGGTGAGTTTCTAGGTGTATTTCGACCCGCTGAATCCGAAAATCCAACCTCTGATGACCAAAAATATGCTTGGCAAAAAGTTATTTCGCATGGTACGAAAAAGAGATGATCGAAAATATTTTTGTTCAGAATCAAAATCGGACTGTGATGGGTGAGTTTCTAGGTGTATTTCGACCCGCTGAATCCGAGAATCCAACCTTCGTTACACGAAAATACACATGGAAAAAAGTTATTTCGCATGGTACGAAAAAAAGATGATCGGAAATATCTTTCTCCAGAATCAAAATCGAACTTTAAGAGGTGGGTTCATAGGTGTATTTTGACCCGCTGGATCCAAAAATCCAAACTTTGATGACCGAAAATATGCTTGGAAAAAAGTTATTTCGCATGGTCCGAAAAAGAGATGATCGAAAATATTTTTTTCCAGAATCAAAATCGGACTTTCATGGGTGAGTTTCTAGGTGTATTTCGACCCGCTGAATCCGAAAATCCAACCTCTGATGACCAAAAATATGCTTGGCAAAAAGTTATTTCGCATGGTACGAAAAAGAGATGATCGAAAATATTTTTGTTCAGAATCAAAATCGGACTGTGATGGGTGAGTTTCTAGGTGTATTTCGACCCGCTGAATCCGAGAATCCAAGCTTTGATGACCAAAAATATGATTGGAAAAAAGTTATTTCGCATGGTACGAAAAAGAGATGATCGGAAATATCTGTCTCCAGAATCGAAATCGAACTTTGATGGGTGGGTTCATAGGTGTATTTTGACCCGCTGAATCCAAAAATCCAACCTTTGTTACACGAAAATACACCTGGGAAGAAGTTATTTCGCATGGTACGAAAAAGAGATGATCGAAAATATTTTTTTTCAGAATCAAAATCGGACTTTGATGGGTGAGTTTCTGGGTGTATATAGACCCGCTGAATCCAAAAATCCAACCTTTGATGACCAAAAATATGATTGGAAAAAAGTTATTTCGCATGGTACGAAAAAGGGATGATCGAAAATATCTGTCTCCAGAATCGAAATCGAACTTTGATGGGTGGGTTTATAGGTGTATTTTGACCCGCTGAATCCGAGAATCCAAGCTCTGATGACCAAAAATATGCTTGGAAAAAAGTTATTTCGCATGGTACGAAAAAGAGATGATCGAAAATATCTGTCTCCAGAATCAAAATCGAACTTTGATGGGTGGGTTTATAGGTGTATTTTGGCCCGCTGAATCTAAAAATCCAACCTTTGTTACACGAAAATACACCTGGAAAAAAGTTTTTCGCATGGTCCGAAAAAGAGATGATCGAAAATATTTTTTTTCAGAATCAAAATCGGACTTTAATGGGTGAGTTTCTGGGTGTATTTCGACCCGCTGAATCCGAAAATCCAAACTTTGATGACCAAAAATATGCTTGGAAAAAAGTTATTTCGCATGGTCCGAAAAAGAGATGATCGAAAATATTTTTGTTCAGAATTAAAATCGGACTGTGATGGGTGAGTTTCTAGGTGTATTTCGACCCGCTGAATCAGAGAATCCAAGCTTTGATGACCAAAAATATGCTCGGAAAAAAGTTATTTCGCGTGGTACGAAAAAGAGATGATCGGAAATATCTGTCTCCAGAATCGAAATCGAACTTTGATGGGTGGGTTCATAGGTGTATTTTGACCCGCTGAATCCAAAAATCCAACCTTTGTTACACGAAAATACACCTGGAAAGAAGTTATTTCGCATGGTACGAAAAAAAGATGATCGAAAATATTTTTTTTCAGAATCAAAATCGGACTTTGATGCGTGAGTTTCTGGGTGTATATAGACCCGCTGAATCCGAAAATCCAAACTTTGATGACCAAAAATATGCTTGGAAAAAAGTTATTTCGCATGGTCCGAAAAAGAGATGATCGAAAATATTTTTTTCCAGAATCAAAATCGGACTTTCATGGGCGAGTTTCTAGGTGTATTTCGACCCGCTGAATCCGAAAATCCAACTTCCGATGACCAAAAATATGCTTGGAAAAAAGTTATTTCGCATGGTACGAAAAAGAGATGATCGGAAATATTTTTGTTCAGAATCAAAATCGGACTGTGATGGGTGAGATTCTAGGTGTATTTCGACCCGCTAAATCCGAGAATCCAAGCTTTGATGACCAAAAATATGCTTGGAAAAAAGTTATTTCGCATGGTCCGAAAAAAAGATGATCGAAAATATTTTTTTCCAGAATCAAAATCGGACTGTGATGGGTGAGTTTCTAGGTGTATTTCGACCCGCTGAATCACAGAATCCAAGCTTTGATGACCAAAAATATGCTCGGAAAAAAGTTATTTCGCGTGGTACGAAAAAGAGATGATCGGAAATATCTGTCTCCAGAATCGAAATCGAACTTTGATGGGTGGGTTCATACTTGTATTTTGACCCGCTGGATCCGAGAATCCAAGCTTTGATGACCAAAAATATGCTTGGAAAAAAGTTATTCCGCACGGTACGATAAAGAGATGATCGAAAATATTTTTATTCAGAATCAAAATCGGACTTCGATGGGTGAGTTTCTAGGTGTATTTCGACTCGCTGAATCCGAAAATCCAACCTTTGATGACCAAAAATATGCGTGGAAAAAAGTTATTTCGCATGGTACGAACAAGAGATGATCGAAAATATCTGTCTCCAGAATCGAAATCGAACTTTGATGGGTGGGTTTATAGGTGTATTTTGGCCCGCTGAATCCAAAAATCCAACCTTTGTAACACGAAAATACACCTGGAAAAAAGTTATTTCGCATGGTCCGAAAAAGAGATGATCGAAAATATTTTTTTTCAGAATCAAAATCGGACTTTAATGGGTGAGTTTCTGGGTGTATTTCGACCCGCTGAATCCGAAAATCCAAACTTTGATGACCCAAATATGCTTGGAAAAAAGTTATTTCGCATGGTCCGAAAAAGAGATGATCGAAAATATTTTTTTCCAGAATCAAAATCGGACTTTCATGGGTGAGTTTCTAGGTGTATTTCGACCCGCTGAATCCGAAAATCCAACCTCTGATGACCAAAAATATGCTGGGCAAAAAGTTATTAAGCATGGTACGAAAAAGAGATGATCGAAAATATTTTTGTTCAGAATCAAAATCGGACTGTGATGGGTGAGTTTCTAGGTGTATTTCGACCCGCTGAATCCGAGAATCCAAGCTTTGATGACCAAAAATATGCTTGGAAAAAAGTTATTTCGCATGGTCCGAAAAAGAGATGATCGAAAATATTTTTTACCAGAATCAAAATCGGACTTTCATGGGTGAGTTTCTAGGTGTATTTCGACCCGCTGAATCCGAAAATCCAACCTCTGATGACCAAAAATATGCTTGGCAAAAAGTTATTTCGCATGGTACGAAAAACAGATGATCGAAAATATTTTTGTTCAGAATCAAAATCGGACTGTGATGGGTGAGTTTCTAGGTGTATTTCGACCCGCTGAATCCGAGAATCCAACCTTCGTTACACGAAAATACACATGGAAAAAAGTTATTTCGCATGGTACGAAAAAAAGATGATCGGAAATATCTTTCTCCAGAATCAAAATCGAACTTTAAGAGGTGGGTTCATAGGTGTATTTTGACCCGCTGGATCCAAAAATCCAAACTTTGATGACCGAAAATATGCTTGGAAAAAAGTTATTTCGCATGGTCCGAAAAAGAGATGATCGAAAATATTTTTTTCCAGAATCAAAATCGGACTTTCATGGGTGAGTTTCTAGGTGTATTTCGACCCGCTGAATCCGAAAATCCAACCTCTGATGACCAAAAATATGCTTGGCAAAAAGTTATTTCGCATGGTACGAAAAAGAGATGATCGAAAATATTTTTGTTCAGAATCAAAATCGGACTGTGATGGGTGAGTTTCTAGGTGTATTTCGACCCGCTGAATCCGAGAATCCAAGCTTTGATGACCAAAAATATGATTGGAAAAAAGTTATTTCGCATGGTACGAAAAAGAGATGATCGGAAATATCTGTCTCCAGAATCGAAATCGAACTTTGATGGGTGGGTTCATAGGTGTATTTTGACCCGCTGAATCCAAAAATCCAACCTTTGTTACACGAAAATACACCTGGGAAGAAGTTATTTCGCATGGTACGAAAAAGAGATGATCGAAAATATTTTTTTTCAGAATCAAAATCGGACTTTGATGGGTGAGTTTCTGGGTGTATATAGACCCGCTGAATCCAAAAATCCAACCTTTGATGACCAAAAATATGATTGGAAAAAAGTTATTTCGCATGGTACGAAAAAGGGATGATCGAAAATATCTGTCTCCAGAATCGAAATCGAACTTTGATGGGTGGGTTTATAGGTGTATTTTGACCCGCTGAATCCGAGAATCCAAGCTCTGATGACCAAAAATATGCTTGGAAAAAAGTTATTTCGCATGGTACGAAAAAGAGATGATCGAAAATATCTGTCTCCAGAATCAAAATCGAACTTTGATGGGTGGGTTTATAGGTGTATTTTGGCCCGCTGAATCTAAAAATCCAACCTTTGTTACACGAAAATACACCTGGAAAAAAGTTTTTCGCATGGTCCGAAAAAGAGATGATCGAAAATATTTTTTTTCAGAATCAAAATCGGACTTTAATGGGTGAGTTTCTGGGTGTATTTCGACCCGCTGAATCCGAAAATCCAAACTTTGATGACCAAAAGTATGCTTGGAAAAAAGTTATTTCGCATGGTCCGAAAAAGAGATGATCGAAAATATTTTTGTTCAGAATCAAAATCGGACTGTGATGGGTGAGTTTCTAGGTGTATTTCGACCCGCTGAATCAGAGAATCCAAGCTTTGATGACCAAAAATATGCTCGGAAAAAAGTTATTTCGCGTGGTACGAAAAAGAGATGATCGGAAATATCTGTCTCCAGAATCGAAATCGAACTTTGATGGGTGGGTTCATAGGTGTATTTTGACCCGCTGAATCCAAAAATCCAACCTTTGTTACACGAAAATACACCTGGAAAGAAGTTATCTCGCATGGTACGAAAAAGAGATGATCGAAAATATTTTTTTTCAGAATCAAAATCGGACTTTGATGCGTGAGTTTCTGGGTGTATATAGACCCGCTGAATCCGAAAATCCAAACTTTGATGACCAAAAATATGCTTGGAAAAAAGTTATTTCGCATGGTCCGAAAAAGAGATGATCGAAAATATTTTTTTCCAGAATCAAAATCGGACTTTCATGGGTGAGTTTCTAGGTGTATTTCGACCCGCTGAATCCGAAAATCCAACTTCTGATGACCAAAAATATGCTTGGAAAAAAGTTATTTCGCATGGTACGAAAAAGAGATGATCGGAAATATTTTTGTTCAGAATCAAAATCGGACTGTGATGGGTGAGATTCTAGGTGTATTTCGACCCGCTAAATCCGAGAATCCAAGCTTTGATGACCAAAAATATGCTTGGAAAAAAGTTATTCCGCATGGTCCGAAAAAGAGATGATCGAAAATATTTTTTTCCAGAATCAAAATCGGACTGTGATGGGTGAGTTTCTAGGTGTATTTCGACCCGCTGAATCACAGAATCCAAGCTTTGATGACCAAAAATATGCTCGGAAAAAAGTTATTTCGCGTGGTACGAAAAAGAGATGATCGGAAATATCTGTCTCCAGAATCGAAATCGAACTTTGATGGGTGGGTTCATACTTGTATTTTGACCCGCTGGATCCGAGAATCCAAGCTTTGATGACCAAAAATATGCTTGGAAAAAAGTTATTTCGCACGGTACGATAAAGAGATGATCGAAAATATTTTTTTTCAGAATCAAAATCGGACTTCGATGGGTGAGTTTCTAGGTGTATTTCGACTCGCTGAATCCGAAAATCCAACCTTTGATGACCAAAAATATGCTTGGAAAAAAGTTATTTCGCATGGTACGAACAAGAGATGATCGAAAATATCTGTCTCCAGAATCGAAATCGAACTTTGATGGGTGGGTTTATAGGTGTATTTTGGCCCGCTGAATCCAAAAATCCAACCTTTGTAACACGAAAATACACCTGGAAAAAAGTTATTTCGCATGGTCCGAAAAAGAGATGATCGAAAATATTTTTTTCCAGAATCAAAATCGGACTTTCATGGGTGAGTTTCTAGGTGTATTTCGACCCGCTGAATCCGAAAATCCAACCTCTGATGACCAAAAATATGCTGGGCAAAAAGTTATTAAGCATGGTACGAAAAAGAGATGATCGAAAATATTTTTGTTCAGAATCAAAATCGGACTGTGATGGGTGAGTTTCTAGGTGTATTTCGACCCGCTGAATCCGAGAATCCAAGCTTTGATGACCAAAAATATGCTTGGAAAAAAGTTATTTCGCATGGTCCGAAAAAGAGATGATCGAAAATATTTTTTACCAGAATCAAAATCGGACTTTCATGGGTGAGTTTCTAGGTGTATTTCGACCCGCTGAATCCGAAAATCCAACCTCTGATGACCAAAAATATGCTTGGCAAAAAGTTATTTCGCATGGTACGAAAAACAGATGATCGAAAATATTTTTGTTCAGAATCAAAATCGGACTGTGATGGGTGAGTTTCTAGGTGTATTTCGACCCGCTGAATCCGAGAATCCAACCTTCGTTACACGAAAATACACATGGAAAAAAGTTATTTCGCATGGTACGAAAAAAAGATGATCGGAAATATCTTTCTCCAGAATCAAAATCGAACTTTAAGAGGTGGGTTCATAGGTGTATTTTGACCCGCTGGATCCAAAAATCCAAACTTTGATGACCGAAAATATGCTTGGAAAAAAGTTATTTCGCATGGTCCGAAAAAGAGATGATCGAAAATATTTTTTTCCAGAATCAAAATCGGACTTTCATGGGTGAGTTTCTAGGTGTATTTCGACCCGCTGAATCCGAAAATCCAACCTCTGATGACCAAAAATATGCTTGGCAAAAAGTTATTGCGCATGGTACGAAAAAGAGATGATCGAAAATATTTTTGTTCAGAATCAAAATCGGACTGTGATGGGTGAGTTTCTAGGTGTATTTCGACCCGCTGAATCCGAGAATCCAAGCTTTGATGACCAAAAATATGATTGGAAAAAAGTTATTTCGCATGGTACGAAAAAGAGATGATCGGAAATATCTGTCTCCAGAATCGAAATCGAACTTTGATGGGTGGGTTCATAGGTGTATTTTGACCCGCTGAATCCAAAAATCCAACCTTTGTTACACGAAAATACACCTGGGAAGAAGTTATTTCGCATGGTACGAAAAAGAGATGATCGAAAATATTTTTTTTCAGAATCAAAATCGGACTTTGATGGGTGAGTTTCTGGGTGTATATAGACCCGCTGAATCCAAAAATCCAACCTTTGATGACCAAAAATATGATTGGAAAAAAGTTATTTCGCATGGTACGAAAAAGGGATGATCGAAAATATCTGTCTCCAGAATCGAAATCGAACTTTGATGGGTGGGTTTATAGGTGTATTTTGACCCGCTGAATCCGAGAATCCAAGCTCTGATGACCAAAAATATGCTTGGAAAAAAGTTATTTCGCATGGTACGAAAAAGAGATGATCGAAAATATCTGTCTCCAGAATCAAAATCGAACTTTGATGGGTGGGTTTATAGGTGTATTTTGGCCCGCTGAATCTAAAAATCCAACCTTTGTTACACAAAAATACACCTGGAAAAAAGTTTTTCGCATGGTCCGAAAAAGAGATGATCGAAAATATTTTTTTTCAGAATCAAAATCGGACTTTAATGGGTGAGTTTCTGGGTGTATTTCGACCCGCTGAATCCGAAAATCCAAACTTTGATGACCAAAAATATGCTTGGAAAAAAGTTATTTCGCATGGTCCGAAAAAGAGATGATCGGAAATATCTGTCTCCAGAATCGAAATCGAACTTTGATGGGTGGGTTCATAGGTGTATTTTGACCCGCTGAATCCAAAAATCCAACCTTTGTTACACGAAAATACACCTGGAAAGAAGTTATTTCGCATGGTACGAAAAAGAGATGATCGAAAATATTTTTTTTCAGAATCAAAATCGGACTTTGATGCGTGAGTTTCTGGGTGTATATAGACCCGCTGAATCCGAAAATCCAAACTTTGATGACCAAAAATATGCTTGGAAAGAAGTTATTTCGCATGGTCCGAAAAAGAGATGATCGAAAATATTTTTTTCCAGAATCAAAATCGGACTTTCATGGGTGAGTTTCTAGGTGTATTTCGACCCGCTGAATCCGAAAATCCAACTTCTGATGACCAAAAATATGCTTGGAAAAAAGTTATTTCGCATGGTACGAAAAAGAGATGATCGGAAATATTTTTGTTCAGAATCAAAATCGGACTGTGATGGGTGAGATTCTAGGTGTATTTCGACCCGCTAAATCCGAGAATCCAAGCTTTGATGACCAAAAATATGCTTGGAAAAAAGTTATTTCGCATGGTACGAAAAAGAGATGATCGGAAATATCTGTCTCCAGAATCGAAATCGAACTTTGATGGGTGGGTTCATAGGTGTATTTTGACCCGCTGAATCCAAAAATCCAACCTTTGTTACACGAAAATACACCTGGAAAGAAGTTATTTCGCATGGTACGAAAAAGAGATGATCGAAAATATTTTTTTTCAGATTCAAAATCGGACTTTGATGGGTGAGTTTCTGGGTGTATATAGACCCACTGAATCCAAAAATCCAACCTTTGATGACCAAAAATATGATTGGAAAAAAGTTATTTCGCATAGTACGAAAACGGGATGATCGAAAATATCTGTCTCCAGAATCGAAATCGAACTTTGATGGGTGGGTTTATAGGGGTATTTTGACCCGCTGAATCCGAGAATCCAAGCTTTGATAACCAAAAACATGCTTGGAAAAAAGTTATTTCGCATGGTACGAAAAAGAGATGATCGGAAATATCTTTCTCCAGAATCGAAATCGATCTTTGATGGGTGGGTTCATAGGTGTATTTTGATCCGCTGAATCCAAAAATCCAACCTTCGTTACACGAAAATACACATGGAAAAAAGTTATTTCGCATGGTACGAAAAAAAGATGATCGGAAATATCTTTCTCCAGAATCAGAATCGAACTTTAATTGGTGGGTTCATAGGTGTATTTTGACCCGCTGGATCCGAGAATCCAAGCTTTGATGACCAAAAATATGCTTGGACAAAAGTTATTTCGCACGGTACGAAAAAGAGATGATCGAAAATATTTTTTTTCAGAATCAAAATCGGACTTCGATGGGTGAGTTTCTAGGTGTATTTCGACTCGCTGAATCCGAAAATCCAACCTTTGATGACCAAAAATATGCTTGGAAAAAAGTTATTTCGCATGGTACGAACAAGAGATGATCGAAAATATCTGTCTCCAGAATCGAAATCGAACTTTGATGGGTGGGTTTATAGGTGTATTTTGGCCCGCTGAATCCAAAAATCCAAACTTTGTAACACGAAAATACACCTGGAAAAAAGTTATTTCGCATGGTCCGAAAAAGAGATGATCGGAAATATCTTTCTCCAGAATCAAAATCGAACTTTAATAGGTGGGTTCATAGGTGTATTTTGACCCGCTGGATCCAAAAATCCAACCTTTGTTACACGAAAATACACCTGGAATGAAGTTATTTCGCATGGTCCGAAAAAGAGATGATCGAAAATATTTTTTTTCAGAATCAAAATCGGACTTTCATGGGTGAGTTTCTAGGTGTATTTCGACCCGCTGAATCCGAAAATCCAACCTCTGATGACCAAAAATATGCTTGGCACAAAGTTTTTAAGCATGGTACGAAAAAGAGATGATCGAAAATATTTTTGTTCAGAATCAAAATCGGACTGTGATGGGTGAGTTTCTAGGTGTATTTCGACCCGCTGAATCCGAGAATCCAACCTTCGTTACACGAAAATACACATGGAAAAAAGTTATTTCGCATGGTACGAAAAAAAGATGATCGGAAATATCTTTCTCCAGAATCATAATCGAACTTTAATAGGTGGGTTCATAGGTGTATTTTGACCCGCTGGATCCAAAAATCCAAACTTTGATGACCAAAAATATGCTTGGAAAAAAGTTATTTCGCATGGTACGAAAAAGGGATGATCGAAAATATCTGTCTCCAGAATCGAAATCGAACTTTGATGGGTGGGTTCATAGGTGTATTTTGACCCGCTGAATCCGAGAATCCAAGCTCTGATGACCGAAAATATGCTTGGAAAAAAGTTATTTCGCATGGTACGAAAAAGAGATAATGGAAAATATCTGTCTCCAGAATCAAAATCGAACTATAATGGGTGGGTTCATAGGTGTATTTTGACCCGCTGCATCCGAGAATCCAAGCTTTGATGACCGAAAATATGCTTGGAAAAAAGTTATTTCGCATGGTACGAAAAAGAGATGATCGGAAATATCTTTCTCCAGAATCGAAATCGAACTTTGATGGGTGGGTTCATAGGTGTATTTTGACCCGCTGGATCCAAAAATCCAACCTTTGTTACACGAAAATACACCTGGAAAGAAGTTATTTCGCATGGTCCGAAAAAGAGATGATCGAAAAGATTTTTTTTCATAATCAAAATCGGACTGTAATGGGTAAGTTTCTAGGTGTATTCCGACCCGCTGAATCCAAAAATCCAACCTTTGTTACACGAAAATACACCTGGAAAGGAGTTGTTCCGCATGGTACGAAAAAGAGATGATCGAAAATATTTTTTTTCAGAATCGAAATCGGACTTTGATGGGTGAGTTTCTAGGTGTATTTCAACCCGCTGGATCCGAAAATCCAACCTCTGATGACCAAAAATATGCTTGGAAAAAAGTTATTCCGCATGGTACGAAAAAGAGATGATCGAAAATATCTGTCTCCAGAATCGAAATCGAACTTTGTTGGATGGGTTCATAGGTGTATTTTGACCCGCTGAATCCGAAAATCCAAACTTTGATGACCAAAAATATGCTTGGAAAAAAGTTATTTCGCATGGTACGAAAAAGAGATGATCGAAAATATCTGTCTCCAGAATCGAAATGGAACTTTGATCGGTGGGTTTATAGGTGTATTTTGACTCGCTGAATCCGAGAATCCAAGCTGTGATGACCAAAAATATGCTTGGAAAAAAGATATTTCGCATGGTACGAAAAAGAGATGATCGGAAATATCTTTCTCCAGAATCGACATCGAACTTTGATGGGTGGGTTCATAGGTGTATTTTGACCCGCTGGATCCAAAAATCCAACCTTTGTTACAGGAAAATACATCTGGAATGAAGTTATTTCGAATGGTCCGAAAAAGAGATGATCGAAAATATTTTTTTTCAGAATCAAAATCGGACTTTAATGGGTGAGTTTCTAGGTGTATTCCGACCCGCTGAATCCGAAAATCCAAGCTTTGATGACCAAAAATATGCTTGGAAAAAAGTTATTCCGCATGGTACGAAAAAGAGATGATCGAAAATATCTGTCTCCAGAATCGAAATCGAACTTTGATGGGTGGGTTCATAGGTGTATTTTGACCCGCTGAATCCAAAAATCCAGCCTTTGTTAAACGAAAATACACCTGGAAAGAAGTTAATCCGCATGGTACGAAAAAGAGATGATCGAAAATATCTGTCTCCAGATTCGAAATGGAACTTTGATGGGTGGGTTTATAGGTGTATTTTGACCAGCTGAATCCGAGAATCCAAGCTTTGATGACCAAAAATATGCTTGGAAAAAAGTTATTTCGCATGGTACGAAAAAGAGATGATCGGAAATATCTTTCTCCAGAATCGACATCGAACTTTGATGGGTGGGTTCATAGGTGTATTTTGACCCGCTGAATCCCAAAATCCAACCTTTGTTACACGAAAATACACCTGGAAAGGAGTTATTCCGCATGGTACGAAAAAGAGATGATCGAAAATATTTTTTTTCAGAATCGAAATCGGACTTTGATGAGTGAGTTTCTAGGTGTATCTCGACCCGCTGGATCCGAAAATCCAACCTCTGAAGACCAAAAATATGCTTGGAAAACAGTTATTCCGCATGGTACGAAAAAGAGATGATCGAAAATATTTTTGTTCAGAATCAAAATCGGACTGTGATGGGTGAGTTTCTAGGTGTATTTCGACCCGCTGAATCCGAGAATCCAACCTTCGTTACACGAAAATACACATGGAAAAAAGTTATTTCGCATGGTACGAAAAAAAGATGATCGGAAATATCTTTCTCCAGAATCAAAATCGAACTTTAATAGGTGGGTTCATAGGTGTATTTTGACCCGCTGGATCCAAAAATCCAAACTTTGATGACCAAAAATATGCTTGGAAAAAAGTTATTTCGCATGGTCCGAAAAAGAGATGATCAAAAATATTTTTTTCCAGAATCAAAATCGGACTTTCATGGGTGAGATTCTAGGTGTATTTCGACCCGCTGAATCCGAAAATCCAACCTCTGATGACCAAAAATATGCTTGGCAAAAAGTTATTTCGCATGGTACGAAAAAGAGATGATCGAAAATATTTTTGTTCAGAATCAAAATCGGACTGTGGTGGGTGAGTTTCTAGGTGTATTTCGACCCGCTGAATCCGAGAATCCAAGCTTTGATGACCAAAAATATGATTGGAAAAAAGTTATTTCGCATGGTACGAAAAAGAGATGATCGGAAATATCTGTCTCCAGAATCGAAATCGAACTTTGATGGGTGGGTTCATAGGTGTATTTTGACCCGCTGAATCCAAAAATCCAACCTTTGTTACACGAAAATACACCCGGGAAGAAGTTATTTCGCATGGTACGAAAAAGAGATGATCGAAAATATTTTTTTTCAGAATCAAAATCGGACTTTGATGGGTGAGTTTCTGGGTGTATATAGACCCGCTGAATCCAAAAATCTAACCTTTGATGACCAAAAATATGATTGGAAAAAAGTTATTTCGCATGGTACGAAAAAGGGATGATCGAAAATATCTGTCTCCAGAATCGAAATCAAACTTTGATGGGTGGGTTTATAGGTGTATTTTGACCCGCTGAATCCGAGAATCCAAGCTCTGATGACCAAAAATATGCTTGGAAAAAAGTTATTTCGCATGGTCCGAAAAAGAGATGATCAAAAATATTTTTTTTCAGAATCAAAATCGGACTTTAATGGGTGAGTTTCTACGTGTATTCCGACCCGCTGAATCCGAAAATCCAATCTTTGATGACCAAAAATATGCTTGGAAAAAAGTTATTTCGCATGGTACGAAAAAGAGATAATGGAAAATATCTGTCTCCAGAATCAAAATCGAACTTTAATGGGTGGGTTCATAGGTGTATTTTGACCCGCTGCATCCGAGAATCCAAGCTTTGATGACCGAAAATATGCTTGGAAAAAAGTTATTTCGCATGGTACGAAAAAGAGATGATCGAAAATATTTTTTTTCAGAATCAAAATCGGACTTCGATGGGTGAGTTTCTAGGTGTATTTCGACTCGCTGAATCCGAAAATCCAACCTTTGATGACCAAAAATATGCTTGGAAAAAAGTTATTTCGCATGGTACGAACAAGAGATGATCGAAAATTTCTGTCTCCAGAATCGAAATCGAACTTTGATGGGTGGGTTTATAGGTGTATTTTGGCCCGCTGAATCCAAAAATCCAACCTTTGTAACACGAAAATACACCTGGAAAAAAGTTATTTCGCATGGTCCGAAAAAGAGATGATCGAAAATATTTTTTTTCAGAATCAAAATCGGACTTTAATGGGTGAGTTTCTGGGTGTATTTCGACCCGCTGAATCCGAAAATCCAAACTTTGATGACCCAAATATGCTTGGAAAAAAGTTATTTCGCATGGTCCGAAAAAGAGATGATCGAAAATATTTTTTTCCAGAATCAAAATCGGACTGTGATGGGTGAGTTTCTAGGTGTATTTCGACCCGCTGAATCAGAGAATCCAAGCTTTGATGACCAAAAATATGCTCGGAAAAAAGTTATTTCGCGTAGTACGAAAAAGAGATGATCGGAAATATCTGTCTCCAGAATCGAAATCGAACTTTGATGGGTGGGTTCATACTTGTATTTTGACCCGCTGGATCCGAGAATCCAAGCTTTGATGACCAAAAATATGCTTGGAAAAAAGTTATTTCGCACGGTACGAAAAAGAGATGATCGAAAATATTTTTTTTCAGAATCAAAATCGGACTTCGATGGGTGAGTTTCTAGGTGTATTTCGACTCGCTGAATCCGAAAATCCAACCTTTGATGACCAAAAATATGCTTGGAAAAAAGTTATTTCGCATGGTACGAACAAGAGATGATCGAAAATATCTGTCTCCAGAATCGAAATCGAACTTTGATGGGTGGGTTTATAGGTGTATTTTGGCCCGCTGAATCCAAAAATCCAACCTTTGTAACACGAAAATACACCTGGAAAAAAGTTATTTCGCATGGTCCGAAAAAGAGATGATCGAAAATATTTTTTTTCAGAATCAAAATCGGACTTTAATGGGTGAGTTTCTGGGTGTATTTCGACCCGCTGAATCCGAAAATCCAAACTTTGATGACCCAAATATGCTTGGAAAAAAGTTATTTCGCATGGTCCGAAAAAGAGATGATCGAAAATATTTTTTTCCAGAATCAAAATCGGACTTTCATGGGTGAGTTTCTAGGTGTATTTCGACCCGCTGAATCCGAAAATCCAACCTCTGATGACCAAAAATATGCTGGGCAAAAAGTTATTAAGCATGGTACGAAAAAGAGATGATCGAAAATATTTTTGTTCAGAATCAAAATCGGACTGTGATGGGTGAGTTTCTAGGTGTATTTCGACCCGCTGAATCCGAGAATCCAAGCTTTGATGACCAAAAATATGCTTGGAAAAAAGTTATTTCGCATGGTCCGAAAAAGAGATGATCGAAAATATTTTTTACCAGAATCAAAATCGGACTTTCATGGGTGAGTTTCTAGGTGTATTTCGACCCGCTGAATCCGAAAATCCAACCTCTGATGACCAAAAATATGCTTGGCAAAAAGTTATTTCGCATGGTACGAAAAAGAGATGATCGAAAATATTTTTGTTCAGAATCAAAATCGGACTGTGATGGGTGAGTTTCTAGGTGTATTTCGACCCGCTGAATCCGAGAATCCAACCTTCGTTACACGAAAATACACATGGAAAAAAGTTATTTCGCATGGTACGAAAAAAAGATGATCGGAAATATCTTTCTCCAGAATCAAAATCGAACTTTAAGAGGTGGGTTCATAGGTGTATTTTGACCCGCTGGATCCAAAAATCCAAACTTTGATGACCGAAAATATGCTTGGAAAAAAGTTATTTCGCATGGTCCGAAAAAGAGATGATCGAAAATATTTTTTTCCAGAATCAAAATCGGACTTTCATGGGTGAGTTTCTAGGTGTATTTCGACCCGCTGAATCCGAAAATCCAACCTCTGATGACCAAAAATATGCTTGGCAAAAAGTTATTTCGCATGGTACGAAAAAGAGATGATCGAAAATATTTTTGTTCAGAATCAAAATCGGACTGTGATGGGTGAGTTTCTAGGTGTATTTCGACCCGCTGAATCCGAGAATCCAAGCTTTGATGACCAAAAATATGATTGGAAAAAAGTTATTTCGCATGGTACGAAAAAGAGATGATCGGAAATATCTGTCTCCAGAATCGAAATCGAACTTTGATGGGTGGGTTCATAGGTGTATTTTGACCCGCTGAATCCAAAAATCCAACCTTTGTTACACGAAAATACACCTGGGAAGAAGTTATTTCGCATGGTACGAAAAAGAGATGATCGAAAATATTTTTTTTCAGAATCAAAATCGGACTTTGATGGGTGAGTTTCTGGGTGTATATAGACCCGCTGAATCCAAAAATCCAACCTTTGATGACCAAAAATATGATTGGAAAAAAGTTATTTCGCATGGTACGAAAAAGGGATGATCGAAAATATCTGTCTCCAGAATCGAAATCGAACTTTGATGGGTGGGTTTATAGGTGTATTTTGACCCGCTGAATCCGAGAATCCAAGCTCTGATGACCAAAAATATGCTTGGAAAAAAGTTATTTCGCATGGTACGAAAAAGAGATGATCGAAAATATCTGTCTCCAGAATCAAAATCGAACTTTGATGGGTGGGTTTATAGGTGTATTTTGGCCCGCTGAATCTAAAAATCCAACCTTTGTTACACGAAAATACACCTGGAAAAAAGTTTTTCGCATGGTCCGAAAAAGAGATGATCGAAAATATTTTTTTTCAGAATCAAAATCGGACTTTAATGGGTGAGTTTCTGGGTGTATTTCGACCCGCTGAATCCGAAAATCCAAACTTTGATGACCAAAAATATGCTTGGAAAAAAGTTATTTCGCATGGTCCGAAAAAGAGATGATCGAAAATATTTTTGTTCAGAATTAAAATCGGACTGTGATGGGTGAGTTTCTAGGTGTATTTCGACCCGCTGAATCAGAGAATCCAAGCTTTGATGACCAAAAATATGCTCGGAAAAAAGTTATTTCGCGTGGTACGAAAAAGAGATGATCGGAAATATCTGTCTCCAGAATCGAAATCGAACTTTGATGGGTGGGTTCATAGGTGTATTTTGACCCGCTGAATCCAAAAATCCAACCTTTGTTACACGAAAATACACCTGGAAAGAAGTTATTTCGCATGGTACGAAAAAAAGATGATCGAAAATATTTTTTTTCAGAATCAAAATCGGACTTTGATGCGTGAGTTTCTGGGTGTATATAGACCCGCTGAATCCGAAAATCCAAACTTTGATGACCAAAAATATGCTTGGAAAAAAGTTATTTCGCATGGTCCGAAAAAGAGATGATCGAAAATATTTTTTTCCAGAATCAAAATCGGACTTTCATGGGCGAGTTTCTAGGTGTATTTCGACCCGCTGAATCCGAAAATCCAACTTCTGATGACCAAAAATATGCTTGGAAAAAAGTTATTTCGCATGGTACGAAAAAGAGATGATCGGAAATATTTTTGTTCAGAATCAAAATCGGACTGTGATGGGTGAGATTCTAGGTGTATTTCGACCCGTTAAATCCGAGAATCCAAGCTTTGATGACCAAAAATATGCTTGGAAAAAAGTTATTTCGCATGGTCCGAAAAAAAGATGATCGAAAATATTTTTTTCCAGAATCAAAATCGGACTGTGATGGGTGAGTTTCTAGGTGTATTTCGACCCGCTGAATCACAGAATCCAAGCTTTGATGACCAAAAATATGCTCGGAAAAAAGTTATTTCGCGTGGTACGAAAAAGAGATGATCGGAAATATCTGTCTCCAGAATCGAAATCGAACTTTGATGGGTGGGTTCATACTTGTATTTTGACCCGCTGGATCCGAGAATCCAAGCTTTGATGACCAAAAATATGCTTGGAAAAAAGTTATTTCGCACGGTACGATAAAGAGATGATCGAAAATATTTTTTTTCAGAATCAAAATCGGACTTCGATGGGTGAGTTTCTAGGTGTATTTCGACTCGCTGAATCCGAAAATCCAACCTTTGATGACCAAAAATATGCTTGGAAAAAAGTTATTTCGCATGGTACGAACAAGAGATGATCGAAAATATCTGTCTCCAGAATCGAAATCGAACTTTGATGGGTGGGTTTATAGGTGTATTTTGGCCCGCTGAATCCAAAAATCCAACCTTTGTAACACGAAAATACACCTGGAAAAAAGTTATTTCGCATGGTCCGAAAAAGAGATGATCGAAAATATTTTTTTTCAGAATCAAAATCGGACTTTAATGGGTGAGTTTCTAGGTGTATTTCGACCCGCTGAATCCGAGAATCCAAGCTTTGATGACCAAAAATATGCTTGGAAAAAAGTTATTTCGCATGGTCCGAAAAAGAGATGATCGAAAATATTTTTTACCAGAATCAAAATCGGACTTTCATGGGTGAGTTTCTAGGTGTATTTCGACCCGCTGAATCCGAAAATCCAACCTCTGATGACCAAAAATATGCTTGGCAAAAAGTTATTTCGCATGGTACGAAAAACAGATGATCGAAAATATTTTTGTTCAGAATCAAAATCGGACTGTGATGGGTGAGTTTCTAGGTGTATTTCGACCCGCTGAATCCGAGAATCCAACCTTCGTTACACGAAAATACACATGGAAAAAAGTTATTTCGCATGGTACGAAAAAAAGATGATCGGAAATATCTTTCTCCAGAATCAAAATCGAACTTTAAGAGGTGGGTTCATAGGTGTATTTTGACCCGCTGGATCCAAAAATCCAAACTTTGATGACCGAAAATATGCTTGGAAAAAAGTTATTTCGCATGGTCCGAAAAAGAGATGATCGAAAATATTTTTTTCCAGAATCAAAATCGGACTTTCATGGGTGAGTTTCTAGGTGTATTTCGACCCGCTGAATCCGAAAATCCAACCTCTGATGACCAAAAATATGCTTGGCAAAAAGTTATTTCGCATGGTACGAAAAAGAGATGATCGAAAATATTTTTGTTCAGAATCAAAATCGGACTGTGATGGGTGAGTTTCTAGGTGTATTTCGACCCGCTGAATCCGAGAATCCAAGCTTTGATGACCAAAAATATGATTGGAAAAAAGTTATTTCGCATGGTACGAAAAAGGGATGATCGAAAATATCTGTCTCCAGAATCGAAATCGAACTTTGATGGGTGGGTTTATAGGTGTATTTTGACCCGCTGAATCCGAGAATCCAAGCTCTGATGACCAAAAATATGCTTGGAAAAAAGTTATTTCGCATGGTACGAAAAAGAGATGATCGAAAATATCTGTCTCCAGAATCAAAATCGAACTTTGATGGGTGGGTTTATAGGTGTATTTTGGCCCGCTGAATCTAAAAATCCAACCTTTGTTACACGAAAATACACCTGGAAAAAAGTTTTTCGCATGGTCCGAAAAAGAGATGATCGAAAATATTTTTTTTCAGAATCAAAATCGGACTTTAATGGGTGAGTTTCTGGGTGTATTTCGACCCGCTGAATCCGAAAATCCAAACTTTGATGACCAAAAATATGCTTGGAAAAAAGTTATTTCGCATGGTCCGAAAAAGAGATGATCGAAAATATTTTTGTTCAGAATCAAAATCGGACTGTGATGGGTGAGTTTCTAGGTGTATTTCGACCCGCTGAATCAGAGAATCCAAGCTTTGATGACCAAAAATATGCTCGGAAAAAAGTTATTTCGCGTGGTACGAAAAAGAGATGATCGGAAATATCTGTCTCCAGAATCGAAATCGAACTTTGATGGGTGGGTTCATAGGTGTATTTTGACCCGCTGAATCCAAAAATCCAACCTTTGTTACACGAAAATACGCCTGGAAAGAAGTTATTTCGCATGGTACGAAAAAGAGATGATCGAAAATATTTTTTTTCAGAATCAAAATCGGACTTTGATGCGTGAGTTTCTGGGTGTATATAGACCCGCTGAATCCGAAAATCCAAACTTTGATGACCAAAAATATGCTTGGAAAAAAGTTATTTCGCATGGTCCGAAAAAGAGATGATCGAAAATATTTTTTTCCAGAATCAAAATCGGACTTTCATGGGTGAGTTTCTAGGTGTATTTCGACCCGCTGAATCCGAAAATCCAACTTCTGATGACCAAAAATATGCTTGGAAAAAAGTTATTTCGCATGGTACGAAAAAGAGATGATCGGAAATATTTTTGTTCAGAATCAAAATCGGACTGTGATGGGTGAGATTCTAGGTGTATTTCGACCCGCTAAATCCGAGAATCCAAGCTTTGATGACCAAAAATATGCTTGGAAAAAAGTTATTTCGCATGGTCCGAAAAAGAGATGATCGAAAATATTTTTTTCCAGAATCAAAATCGGACTGTGATGGGTGAGTTTCTAGGTGTATTTCGACCCGCTGAATCACAGAATCCAAGCTTTGATGACCAAAAATATGCTCGGAAAAAAGTTATTTCGCGTGGTACGAAAAAGAGATGATCGGAAATATCTGTCTCCAGAATCGAAATCGAACTTTGATGGGTGGGTTCATACTTGTATTTTGACCCGCTGGATCCGAGAATCCAAGCTTTGATGACCAAAAATATGCTTGGAAAAAAGTTATTTCGCACGGTACGATAAAGAGATGATCGAAAATATTTTTTTTCAGAATCAAAATCGGACTTCGATGGGTGAGTTTCTAGGTGTATTTCGACTCGCTGAATCCGAAAATCCATCCTTTGATGACCAAAAATATGCTTGGAAAAAAGTTATTTCGCATGGTACGAACAAGAGATGATCGAAAATATCTGTCTCCAGAATCGAAATCGAACTTTGATGGGTGGGTTTATAGGTGTATTTTGGCCCGCTGAATCCAAAAATCCAACCTTTGTAACACGAAAATACACCTGGAAAAAAGTTATTTCGCATGGTCCGAAAAAGAGATGATCGAAAATATTTTTTTCCAGAATCAAAATCGGACTTTCATGGGTGAGTTTCTAGGTGTATTTCGACCCGCTGAATCCGAAAATCCAACCTCTGATGACCAAAAATATGCTGGGCAAAAAGTTATTAAGCATGGTACGAAAAAGAGATGATCGAAAATATTTTTGTTCAGAATCAAAATCGGACTGTGATGGGTGAGTTTCTAGGTGTATTTCGACCCGCTGAATCCGAGAATCCAAGCTTTGATGACCAAAAATATGCTTGGAAAAAAGTTATTTCGCATGGTCCGAAAAAGAGATGATCGAAAATATTTTTTACCAGAATCAAAATCGGACTTTCATGGGTGAGTTTCTAGGTGTATTTCGACCCGCTGAATCCGAAAATCCAACCTCTGATGACCAAAAATATGCTTGGCAAAAAGTTATTTCGCATGGTACGAAAAACAGATGATCGAAAATATTTTTGTTCAGAATCAAAATCGGACTGTGATGGGTGAGTTTCTAGGTGTATTTCGACCCGCTGAATCCGAGAATCCAACCTTCGTTACACGAAAATACACATGGAAAAAAGTTATTTCGCATGGTACGAAAAAAAGATGATCGGAAATATCTTTCTCCAGAATCAAAATCGAACTTTAAGAGGTGGGTTCATAGGTGTATTTTGACCCGCTGGATCCAAAAATCCAAACTTTGATGACCGAAAATATGCTTGGAAAAAAGTTATTTCGCATGGTCCGAAAAAGAGATGATCGAAAATATTTTTTTCCAGAATCAAAATCGGACTTTCATGGGTGAGTTTCTAGGTGTATTTCGACCCGCTGAATCCGAAAATCCAACCTCTGATGACCAAAAATATGCTTGGCAAAAAGTTATTTCGCATGGTACGAAAAACAGATGATCGAAAATATTTTTGTTCAGAATCAAAATCGGACTGTGATGGGTGAGTTTCTAGGTGTATTTCGACCCGCTGAATCCGAGAATCCAACCTTCGTTACACGAAAATACACATGGAAAAAAGTTATTTCGCATGGTACGAAAAAAAGATGATCGGAAATATCTTTCTCCAGAATCAAAATCGAACTTTAAGAGGTGGGTTCATAGGTGTATTTTGACCCGCTGGATCCAAAAATCCAACCTTTGTTACACGAAAATACACCTGGGAAGAAGTTATTTCGCATGGTACGAAAAAGAGATGATCGAAAATATTTTTTTTCAGAATCAAAATCGGACTTTGATGGGTGAGTTTCTGGGTGTATATAGACCCGCTGAATCCAAAAATCCAACCTTTGATGACCAAAAATATGATTGGAAAAAAGTTATTTCGCATGGTACGAAAAAGGGATGATCGAAAATATCTGTCTCCAGAATCGAAATCGAACTTTGATGGGTGGGTTTATAGGTGTATTTTGACCCGCTGAATCCGAGAATCCAAGCTCTGATGACCAAAAATATGCTTGGAAAAAAGTTATTTCGCATGGTACGAAAAAGAGATGATCGAAAATATCTGTCTCCAGAATCAAAATCGAACTTTGATGGGTGGGTTTATAGGTGTATTTTGGCCCGCTGAATCTAAAAATCCAACCTTTGTTACACAAAAATACACCTGGAAAAAAGTTTTTCGCATGGTCCGAAAAAGAGATGATCGAAAATATTTTTTTTCAGAATCAAAATCGGACTTTAATGGGTGAGTTTCTGGGTGTATTTCGACCCGCTGAATCCGAAAATCCAAACTTTGATGACCAAAAATATGCTTGGAAAAAAGTTATTTCGCATGGTCCGAAAAAGAGATGATCGGAAATATCTGTCTCCAGAATCGAAATCGAACTTTGATGGGTGGGTTCATAGGTGTATTTTGACCCGCTGAATCCAAAAATCCAACCTTTGTTACACGAAAATACACCTGGAAAGAAGTTATTTCGCATGGTACGAAAAAGAGATGATCGAAAATATTTTTTTTCAGAATCAAAATCGGACTTTGATGCGTGAGTTTCTGGGTGTATATAGACCCGCTGAATCCGAAAATCCAAACTTTGATGACCAAAAATATGCTTGGAAAGAAGTTATTTCGCATGGTCCGAAAAAGAGATGATCGAAAATATTTTTTTCCAGAATCAAAATCGGACTTTCATGGGTGAGTTTCTAGGTGTATTTCGACCCGCTGAATCCGAAAATCCAACTTCTGATGACCAAAAATATGCTTGGAAAAAAGTTATTTCGCATGGTACGAAAAAGAGATGATCGGAAATATTTTTGTTCAGAATCAAAATCGGACTGTGATGGGTGAGATTCTAGGTGTATTTCGACCCGCTAAATCCGAGAATCCAAGCTTTGATGACCAAAAATATGCTTGGAAAAAAGTTATTTCGCATGGTACGAAAAAGAGATGATCGGAAATATCTGTCTCCAGAATCGAAATCGAACTTTGATGGGTGGGTTCATAGGTGTATTTTGACCCGCTGAATCCAAAAATCCAACCTTTGTTACACGAAAATACACCTGGAAAGAAGTTATTTCGCATGGTACGAAAAAGAGATGATCGAAAATATTTTTTTTCAGATTCAAAATCGGACTTTGATGGGTGAGTTTCTGGGTGTATATAGACCCACTGAATCCAAAAATCCAACCTTTGATGACCAAAAATATGATTGGAAAAAAGTTATTTCGCATAGTACGAAAACGGGATGATCGAAAATATCTGTCTCCAGAATCGAAATCGAACTTTGATGGGTGGGTTTATAGGGGTATTTTGACCCGCTGAATCCGAGAATCCAAGCTTTGATAACCAAAAACATGCTTGGAAAAAAGTTATTTCGCATGGTACGAAAAAGAGATGATCGGAAATATCTTTCTCCAGAATCGAAATCGATCTTTGATGGGTGGGATCATAGGTGTATTTTGATCCGCTGAATCCAAAAATCCAACCTTCGTTACACGAAAATACACATGGAAAAAAGTTATTTCGCATGGTACGAAAAAAAGATGATCGGAAATATCTTTCTCCAGAATCAGAATCGAACTTTAATTGGTGGGTTCATAGGTGTATTTTGACCCGCTGGATCCGAGAATCCAAGCTTTGATGACCAAAAATATGCTTGGACAAAAGTTATTTCGCACGGTACGAAAAAGAGATGATCGAAAATATTTTTTTTCAGAATCAAAATCGGACTTCGATGGGTGAGTTTCTAGGTGTATTTCGACTCGCTGAATCCGAAAATCCAACCTTTGATGACCAAAAATATGCTTGGAAAAAAGTTATTTCGCATGGTACGAACAAGAGATGATCGAAAATATCTGTCTCCAGAATCGAAATCGAACTTTGATGGGTGGGTTTATAGGTGTATTTTGGCCCGCTGAATCCAAAAATCCAAACTTTGTAACACGAAAATACACCTGGAAAAAAGTTATTTCGCATGGTCCGAAAAAGAGATGATCGGAAATATCTTTCTCCAGAATCAAAATCGAACTTTAATAGGTGGGTTCATAGGTGTATTTTGACCCGCTGGATCCAAAAATCCAACCTTTGTTACACGAAAATACACCTGGAATGAAGTTATTTCGCATGGTCCGAAAAAGAGATGATCGAAAATATTTTTTTTCAGAATCAAAATCGGACTTTCATGGGTGAGTTTCTAGGTGTATTTCGACCCGCTGAATCCGAAAATCCAACCTCTGATGACCAAAAATATGCTTGGCACAAAGTTATTAAGCATGGTACGAAAAAGAGATGATCGAAAATATTTTTGTTCAGAATCAAAATCGGACTGTGATGGGTGAGTTTCTAGGTGTATTTCGACCCGCTGAATCCGAGAATCCAACCTTCGTTACACGAAAATACACATGGAAAAAAGTTATTTCGCATGGTACGAAAAAAAGATGATCGGAAATATCTTTCTCCAGAATCAAAATCGAACTTTAATAGGTGGGTTCATAGGTGTATTTTGACCCGCTGGATCCAAAAATCCAAACTTTGATGACCAAAAATATGCTTGGAAAAAAGTTATTTCGCATGGTACGAAAAAGGGATGATCGAAAATATCTGTCTCCAGAATCGAAATCGAACTTTGATGGGTGGGTTCATAGGTGTATTTTGACCCGCTGAATCCGAGAATCCAAGCTCTGATGACCGAAAATATGCTTGGAAAAAAGTTATTTCGCATGGTACGAAAAAGAGATAATGGAAAATATCTGTCTCCAGAATCAAAATCGAACTATAATGGGTGGGTTCATAGGTGTATTTTGACCCGCTGCATCCGAGAATCCAAGCTTTGATGACCGAAAATATGCTTGGAAAAAAGTTATTTCGCATGGTACGAAAAAGAGATGATCGGAAATATCTTTCTCCAGAATCGAAATCGAACTTTGATGGGTGGGTTCATAGGTGTATTTTGACCCGCTGGATCCAAAAATCCAACCTTTGTTACACGAAAATACACCTGGAAAGAAGTTATTTCGCATGGTCCGAAAAAGAGATGATCGAAAAGATTTTTTTTCATAATCAAAATCGGACTGTAATGGGTAAGTTTCTAGGTGTATTCCGACCCGCTGAATCCAAAAATCCAACCTTTGTTACACGAAAATACACCTGGAAAGGAGTTGTTCCGCATGGTACGAAAAAGAGATGATCGAAAATATTTTTTTTCAGAATCGAAATCGGACTTTGATGGGTGAGTTTCTAGGTGTATTTCAACCCGCTGGATCCGAAAATCCAACCTCTGATGACCAAAAATATGCTTGGAAAAAAGTTATTCCGCATGGTACGAAAAAGAGATGATCGAAAATATCTGTCTCCAGAATCGAAATCGAACTTTGTTGGATGGGTTCATAGGTGTATTTTGACCCGCTGAATCCGAAAATCCAAACTTTGATGACCAAAAATATGCTTGGAAAAAAGTTATTTCGCATGGTACGAAAAAGAGATGATCGAAAATATCTGTCTCCAGAATCGAAATGGAACTTTGATCGGTGGGTTTATAGGTGTATTTTGACTCGCTGAATCCGAGAATCCAAGCTGTGATGACCAAAAATATGCTTGGAAAAAAGATATTTCGCATGGTACGAAAAAGAGATGATCGGAAATATCTTTCTCCAGAATCGACATCGAACTTTGATGGGTGGGTTCATAGGTGTATTTTGACCCGCTGGATCCAAAAATCCAACCTTTGTTACAGGAAAATACATCTGGAATGAAGTTATTTCGAATGGTCCGAAAAAGAGATGATCGAAAATATTTTTTTTCAGAATCAAAATCGGACTTTAATGGGTGAGTTTCTAGGTGTATTCCGACCCGCTGAATCCGAAAATCCAAGCTTTGATGACCAAAAATATGCTTGGAAAAAAGTTATTCCGCATGGTACGAAAAAGAGATGATCGAAAATATGTGTCTCCAGAATCGAAATCGAACTTTGATGGGTGGGTTCATAGGTGTATTTTGACCCGCTGAATCCAAAAATCCAGCCTTTGTTAAACGAAAATACACCTGGAAAGAAGTTAATCCGCATGGTACGAAAAAGAGATGATCGAAAATATCTGTCTCCAGATTCGAAATGGAACTTTGATGGGTGGGTTTATAGGTGTATTTTGACCAGCTGAATCCGAGAATCCAAGCTTTGATGACCAAAAATATGCTTGGAAAAAAGTTATTTCGCATGGTACGAAAAAGAGATGATCGGAAATATCTTTCTCCAGAATCGACATCGAACTTTGATGGGTGGGTTCATAGGTGTATTTTGACCCGCTGAATCCCAAAATCCAACCTTTGTTACACGAAAATACACCTGGAAAGGAGTTATTCCGCATGGTACGAAAAAGAGATGATCGAAAATATTTTTTTTCAGAATCGAAATCGGACTTTGATGAGTGAGTTTCTAGGTGTATCTCGACCCGCTGGATCCGAAAATCCAACCTCTGAAGACCAAAAATATGCTTGGAAAACAGTTATTCCGCATGGTACGAAAAAGAGATGATCGAAAATATTTTTTTTCAGAATCAAAATCGGACTTTGATGGGTGAGTTTCTAGGTGTATTTCGACCCGCTGGATCCGAAAATCCACACTTTGATGACCAAAAATATGCTTGGAAAAAAGTTATTTCGCATGGTACGAAAAAGAGATGATCGAAAATATCTGTCTCCAGAATCGAAATCGAACTTTGATGGGTGGGTTTATGGGTGTATTTTGACCCGCTGGATTCAAAAATCCAACCTTTGTCTCACGAAAATACATCTGGAATGAAGTTATTTCGCATGGTCCGAAAAAGAGATGATCGAAAATATTTTTTTTCAGAATCAAAATCGGACTTCAATGTGTGAGTTTCTAGGTGTATTCCGACCCGCTGAATCCGAAAATCCAAACTTTGATGACCAAAAATATGCTTGGAAAAAAGTTATTCCGCATGGTACGAAAAAGAGATGATCGAAAATATCTGTCTCCAGAATCGAAATCGAACTTTGATGGGTGGGTTCATAGGTGTATTTTGACCCGCTGAATCCAAAAATCCAGCCTTTGTTAAACGAAAATACACCTGGAAAGAAGTTATTCCGCATGGTACGAAAAAGAGATGATCGAAAATATTTTTTTTCAGAATCGAAATCGGACTTTGATGGGTGAGTTTCTAGGTGTAATTCGACCCGCTGAATCCGAAAATCCAACCTCTGATGACCAAAAATATGCTTGGAAAGAAGTTATTCCGCATGGTACGAAAAAGAGATGATCGAAAATATTTTTTGTCAGAATCGAAATCGGACTTTGATGGGTGAGTTTCTAGGCGTATTTCGACCCGCTAAATCCGAAAATCCAACCTCTGATGACCAAAAATATGCTTGGAAAAAAGTTATTCCGCATGGTACGAAAAAGAGATGATCGAAAATATCTGTCTCCAGAATCGAAATCGAACTTTGATGGATTGGTTCATAGGTGTATTTTGACCCGCTGAATCCGAAAATCCAAACTTTGATGACCAAAAATATGCTTGGAGAAAAGTTATTTCGCATGGTACGAAAAAGAGATGATCGAAAATATCTGTCTCCAGAATCGAAATGGAACTTCGATCGGTGGGTTTATAGGTGTATTTTGACTCGCTGAATCCGAGAATCCAAGCTGTGATGACCAAAAATATGCTTGGAAAAAAGATATTTCGCATGGTACGAAAAAGAGATGAATGGAAATATCTTTCTCCAGAATCGACATCGAACTTTGATGGGTGGGTTCATAGGTGTATTTTGACCCGCTGGATCCAAAAATCCAACCTTTGTTACAGGAAAATACACCTGGAATGAAGTTATTTCGCATGGTCCGAAAAAGAGATGATCGAAAATATTTTTTTTCAGAATCAAAATCGGACTTTAATGGGTGAGTTTCCAGGTGTATTCCGACCCGCTGAATCCGAAAATCCAAGCTTTGATGACCAAAAATATGCTTGGAAAAAAGTTATTCCGCATGGTACGAAAAAGAGATGATCGAAAATATCTGACTCCAGAATCGAAATCGAACTTTGATGGGTGGGTTCATAGGTGTATTTTGACCCGCTGAATCCAAAAATCCAGCCTTTGTTAAACGAAAATACACCTGGAAAGAAGTTATTCCGCATGGTACGAAAAAGAGATGATCAAAAATATCTGTCTCCAGATTCGAAATGGAACTTTGATGGGTGGGTTTATAGGTGTATTTTGACCAGCTGAATCCGAGAATCCAAGCTTTGATGACCAAAAATATGCTTGGAAAAAAGTTATTTCGCATGGTACGAAAAAGAGATGATCGGAAATATCTTTCTCCAGAATCGACATCGAACTTTGATGGGTGGGTTCATAGGTGTATTTTGACCCGCTGAATCCCAAAATCCAACCTTTGTTACACGAAAATACACCTGGAAAGGAGTTATTCCGCATGGTACGAAAAGGAGATGATCGAAAATATTTTTTTTCAGAATCGAAATCGGACTTTGATGAGTGAGTTTCTAGGTGTATCTCGACCCGCTGGACTCGAAAATCCAACCTCTGGCGACCAAAAATATGCTTGGAAAAAAGTTATTCCGCATGGTACGAAAAAGAGATGATCGAAAATATTTTTTTTCAGAATCAAAATCGGACTTTGATGGGTGAGTTTTTAGGTGTATTTCGACCCGCTGAATCCGAAAATCCACACTTTGATGACCAAAAATATGCTTGGAAAAAAGTTATTTCGCATGGTACGAAAAAGAGATGATCGAAAATATCTGTCTCCAGAATCGAAATCGAACTTTGATGGGTGGGTTTATGGGTGTATTTTGACCCGCTGGATTCAAAAATCCAACCTTTGTCACACGAAAATACACCTGGAATGAAGTTATTTCGCATGGTCCGAAAAAGAAATGATCGAAAATATTTTTTTTCAGAATCAAAATCGGACTTCAATGTGTGAGTTTCTAGGTGTATTCCGACCCGCTGAATCCGAAAATCCAAACTTTGATGACCAAAAATATGCTTGGAAAAAAGTTATTCCGCATGGTACGAACAAGAGATGATCGAAAATATCTGTCTCCAGAATCGAAATCGAACTTTGATGGATGGGTTCATAGGTGTATTTTGACCCGCTGAATCCGAAAATCCAAACTTTGATGACCAAAAATATGCTTGGAAAAAAGTTATTTCGCATGGTACGAAAAAGAGATGATCGAAAATATCTGTCTCCAGAAGCGAAATGGAACTTTGATCGGTGGGTTTATAGGTGTATTTTGACTCGCTGAATCCGAGAATCCAAGCTTTGATGACCAAAAATATGCTTGGAAAAAAGTTATTTCGCATGGTCCGAAAAAGAGATGATCGAAAATATTTTTTTTCAGAATCAAAATCGGAATTTAACGGGCGAGTTTCTAGGTGTATTCCGACCCGCTGAATCCGAAAATCCAAGCTTTGATGACCAAAAATATGCTTGGAAAAAAGTTATTCCGGATGGTACGAAAAAGATATGATCGAGAAGATCTGTCTCCAGAATCGAAATCGAACTTTGATGGATGGGTTCATAGGTGTATTTTGACCCGCTGAATCCGAAAATCCAAACTTTGATAACCAAAAATATGCTTGGAAAAAAGTTATTTCGCATGGTACGAAAAAGAGATGATCGAAAATATCTGTCTCCAGAATCGAAATGGAACTTTGATGGGTGGGTTTATAGGTGTATTTTGACCCGCTGAATCCGAAAATCCAAACTTTGATGACCAAAAATATGCTTGGAAAAAAGTTATTCCGCATGGTACGAAAAAGAGATGATCGAAAATATTTTTTGTCAGAATCAAAATCGGACTTTGATGGGTGAGTTTCTAGGTGTATTTCGACCCGCTGAATTCGAAAATCCAAACGTTGGTGACCAAAAATATGATTGGAAAAAAGTTATTTCGCATGGTACGAAAAAGAGATGATCGAAAATATCTGTCTCCAGAATCGAAATCGAACTTTGATGGGTGGGTTCATAGGTGTATTTTGACCCGCTGAATCCAAAAATCCAGCCTTTGTTAAACGAAACTACACCTGGAAAGAAGTTATTCCGCATGGTTTGAAAAAGATATGATCGAAAATGTTTTTTTTTAGACTCGAAATCGGACTTTGATGGGTGAGTTTCTAGGTGTATTTCGACCCGCTGAATCCGAAAATCCAACCTCTGATGACCAAAAATATGCTTGGAAAAAAGTTATTCCGCATGGTACGAAAAAGAGATGATCGAAAATATCTGTCTCCAAAATCGAAATCGAACTTTGATGGATGGGTTCATAGGTGTATTTTGACCCGCTGAATCCGAAAATCCAAATTCTGATGACCAAAAATATGCTTGGAAAAAAGTTATTTCGCATGGTACGAAAAAGAGATGATCGAAAATATCTGTCTCCAGAATCGAAATGGAACTTTGATCGGTGGGTTTATAGGTGTATTTCGACTCGCTGAATCCGAGAATCCAAGCTTTGATGACCAAAAATATGCTTGGAAAAAAGTTATTTCGCATGGTACGAAAAAGAGATGATCGGAAATATCTTTCTCCAGAATCGACATCGAACTTTGATGGGTGGGTTCATAGGTGTATTTTGACCCGCTGGATCCAAAAATCCAACCTTTGTCACGGGAAAATACACCTGGAATGAAGTTATTTCGCATGGTCCGAAAAAGAGATGATCGAAAATATTTTTTTTCAGAATCGAAATCGGACTTTAATGGGTGAGTTTCTAGGTGTATTCCGACCCGCTGAATCCGAAAATCCAAGCTCTGATGACCAAAAATATGCTTGGAAAAAAGTTATTCCGCATGGTACGAAAAAGAGATGATCGAAAATATCTGTCTCCAGAATCGGAATCGAACTTTGATGGGTGGGTTCATAGGTGTATTTTGACCCGCCGAATCCAAAAATCCAGCCTTTGTTAAACGAAAATACACCTGGAAAGAAGTTATTCCGCATGGTCCGAAAAAGAGATGATCGAAAATATTTTTTTTCAGAATCAAAATCGGACTTCAATGTGTGAGTTTCTAGGTGTATTCCGACCCGCTGAATCCGAAAATCCAAACTTTGATGACCAAAAATATGCTTGGAAAAAAGTTATTCCGCATGGTACGAAAAAGAGATGATCGAAAATATCTGTCTCCAGAATCGAAATCGAACTTTGATGGGTGGGTTCATAGGTGTATTTTGACCCGCTGAATCCAAAAATCCAGCCTTTGTTAAACGAAACTACACCTGGAAAGAAGTGATTCCGCATGGTACGAAAAAGATATGATCGAAAATGTTTTTTTTCAGACTCGAAATCGGACTTTGATGGGTGAGTTTCTAGGTGTATTTCGACCCGCTGAATCCGAAAATCCAACCTCTGATGACCAAAAATATGCTTGGAAAAAAGTTATTCCGCATGGTACGAAAAAGAGATGATCGAAAATATCTGTCTCCAGAATCGAAATCGAACTTTGATGGATGGGTTCATAGGTGTATTTTGACCCGCTGAATCCGAAAATCCAAACTTTGATGACCAAAAATATGCTTGGAAAAACGTCATTTCGCATGGTACGAAAAAGAGATGATCGAAAATATCTGTCTCCAGAATCGAAATGGAACTTTGATCGGTGGGTTTATAGGTGTATTTTGACTCGCTGAATCCGAGAATCCAAGCTTTGATGACCAAAAATATGCTTGGAAAAAAGTTATTTCGCATGGTACGAAAAAGAGATGATCGGAAATATCTTTCTCCAGAATCGACATCGAACTTTGATGGGTGGGTTCATAGGTGTATTTTGACCCGCTGGATCCAAAAATCCAACCTTTGTTACAGGAAAATACACCTGGAATGAAGTTATCTCGCATGGTCCGAAAAAGAGATGATCGAAAATATTTTTTTTCAGAATCAAAATCGGACTTTAATGGGTGAGTTTCTAGGTGTATTACGACCCGCTGAATCCGAAAATCCAAGCTCTGATGACCAAAAATATGCTTGGAAAAAAGTTATTCCGCATGGTACGAAAAAGAGATGATCGAAAATATCTGTCTCCAGAATCGAAATCGAACTTTGTTGGGTGGGTTCATAGGTGTATTTTGACCCGCCGAATCCAAAAATCCAGCCTTTGTTAAACGAAAATACACCTGGAAAGAAGTTATTCCGCATGGTACGAAAAAGAGATGATCGAAAATATTTTTTTTCAGAATCGAAATCGGACTTTGATGGGTGGGTTTCTAGGTGTATTTCGACCCGCTGAATCCGGAAATCCAACCTCTGATGACCAAAAATATGCTTGGAAAAAAGTTATTCCGCATGGTACGAAAAAGAGATGATCGAAAATATCTGTCTCCAGAATCGAAATCGAACTTTGATGGATGGGTTCATAGGTGTATTTTGACCCGCTGAATCCGAAAATCCAAACTTTGATGACCAAAAATATGCTTGGAAAAAAGTTATTTCGCATGGTACGAAAAAGAGATGATCGAAAATATCTGTCTCCAGAAGCGAAATGGAACTTTGATCGGTGGGTTTATAGGTGTATTTTGACTCGCTGAATCCGAGAATCCAAGCTTTGATGACCAAAAATATGCTTGGAAAAAAGTTATTCCGCATGGTACGAAAAAGAGATGATCGAAAATATCTTTCTCCAGAATCGACATCGAACTTTGATGGGTGGGTTCGTAGGTGTATTTTGACCCGCTGGATCCAAAAATCCAACCTTTGTTACAGGAAAATACACCTGGAATGAAGTTATTTCGCATGGTCCGAAAAAGAGATGATCGAAAATATTTTTTTTCAGAATCAAAATCGGAATTTAACGGGTGAGTTTCTAGGTGTATTCCGACCCGCTGAATCCGAAAATCCAAGCTTTGATGACCAAAAATATGCTTGGAAAAAAGTTATTCCGGATGGTACGAAAAAGATATGATCGAGAATATCTGTCTCCAGAATCGAAATCGAACTTTGATGGATGGGTTCATAGGTGTATTTTGACCCGCTGAATCCGAAAATCCAAACTTTGATGACCAAAAATATGCTTGGAAAAAAGTTATTTCGCATGGTACGAAAAAGAGATGATCGAAAATATCTGTCTCCAGAATCGAAATGGAACTTTGATGAGTGGGTTTATAGGTGTATTTTGACCCGCTGAATCCGAAAATCCAAACTTTGATGACCAAAAATATGCTTGGAAAAAAGTTATTCCGCATGGTACGAAAAAGAGATGATCGAAAATATTTTTTGTCAGAATCAAAATCGGACTTTGATGGGTGAGTTTCTAGGTGTATTTCGACCCGCTGAATTCGACAATCCAAACGTTGGTGACCAAAAATATGATTGGAAAAAAGTTATTTCGCATGGTACGAAAAAGAGATGATCGAAAATATCTGTCTCCAGAATCGAAATCGAACTTTGATGGGTGGGTTCATAGGTGTATTTTGACCCGCTGAATCCAAAAATCCAGCCTTTGTTAAACGAAACTACACCTGGAAAGAAGTTATTCCGCATTGTACGAAAAAGATATGATCGAAAATGTTTTTTTTCAGACTCGAAATCGGACTTTGATGGGTGAGTTTCTAGGTGTATTTCGACCCGCTGAATCCGAAAATCCAACCTCTGATGACCGAAAATATGCTTGGAAAAAAGTTATTCCGCATGGTACGAAAAAGAGATGATCGAAAATATCTGTCTCCAAAATCGAAATCGAACTTTGATGGATGGGTTCATAGGTGTATTTTGACCCGCTGAATCCGAAAATCCAAACTTTGATGACCAAAAATATGCTTGGAAAAAAGTTATTTCGCATGGTACGAAAAAGAGATGATCGAAAATATCTGTCTCCAGAATCGAAATGGAACTTTGATCGGTGGGTTTATAGGTGTATTTTGACTCGCTGAATCCGAGAATCCAAGCTTTGATGACCAAAAATATGCTTGGAAAAAAGTTATTTCGCATGGTACGAAAAAGAGATGATCGGAAATATCATTCTCCAGAATCGACATCGAACTTTGATGGGTGGGTTCATAGGTGTATTTTGACCCGCTGGATCCAAAAATCCAACCTTTGTTACAGGAAAATACACCTGGAATGAAGTTATTTCGCATGGTCCGAAAAAGAGATGATCGAAAATATTTTTTTTCAGAATCGAAATCGGACTTTAATGGGTGAGTTTCTAGGTGTATTCCGACCCGCTGAATCCGAAAATCCAAGCTCTGATGACCAAAAATATGCTTGGAAAAAAGTTATTCCGCATGGTACGAAAAAGAGATGATCGAAAATATCTGTCTCCAGAATCGAAATCGAACTTTGATGGGTGGGTTCATAGGTGTATTTTGACCCGCCGAATCCAAAAATCCAGCCTTTGTTAAACGAAAATACACCTGGAAAGAAGTTATTCCGCATGGTCCGAAAAAGAGATGATCGAAAATATTTTTTTTCAGAATCAAAATCGGACTTCAATGTGTGAGTTTCTAGGTGTATTCCGACCCGCTGAATCCGAAAATCCAAACTTTGATGACCAAAAATATGCTTGGAAAAAAGTTATTCCGCATGGTACGAAAAAGAGATGATCGAAAATATCTGTCTCCAGAATCGAAATCGAACTTTGATGGGTGGGTTCATAGGTGTATTTTGACCCGCTGAATCCAAAAATCCAGCCTTTGTTAAACGAAACTACACCTGGAAAGAAGTTATTCCGCATGGTACGAAAAAGATATGATCGAAAATGTTTTTTTTCAGACTCGAAATCGGACTTTGATGGGTGAGTTTCTAGGTGTATTTCGACCCGCTGAATCCGAAAATCCAACCTCTGATGACCAAAAATATGCTTGGAAAAAAGTTATTCCGCATGGTACGAAAAAGAGATGATCGAAAATATCTGTCTCCAGAATCGAAATCGAACTTTGATGGATGGGTTCATAGGTGTATTTTGACCCGCTGAATCCGAAAATCCAAACTTTGATGACCAAAAATATGCTTGGAAAAAAGTTATTTCGCATGGTACGAAAAAGAGATGATCGAAAATATCTGTCTCCAGAATCGAAATGGAACTTTGATGGGTGGGTTTATAGGTGTATTTTGACCCGCTGAATCCGAAAATCCAAACTTTGATGACCAAAAATATGCTTGGAAAAAAGTTATTCCGCATGGTACGAAAAAGAGATGATCGAAAATATTTTTTGTCAGAATCAAAATCGGACTTTGATGGGTGAGTTTCTAGGTGTATTTCGACCCGCTGAATTCGAAAATCCAAACGTTGGTGACCAAAAATATGATTGGAAAAAAGTTATTTCGCATGGTACGAAAAAGAGATGATCGAAAATATCTGTCTCCAGAATCGAAATCGAACTTTGATGGGTGGGTTCATAGGTGTATTTTGACCCGCTGAATCCAAAAATCCAGCCTTTGTTAAACGAAACTACACCTGGAAAGAAGTTATTCCGCATTGTACGAAAAAGATATGATCGAAAATGTTTTTTTTCAGACTCGAAATCGGACTTTGATGGGTGAGTTTCTAGGTGTATTTCGACCCGCTGAATCCGAAAATCCAACCTCTGATGACCAAAAATATGCTTGGAAAAAAGTTATTCCGCATGGTACGAAAAAGAGATGATCGAAAATATCTGTCTCCAAAATCGAAATCGAACTTTGATGGATGGGTTCATAGGTGTATTTTGACCCGCTGAATCCGAAAATCCAAACTTTGATGACCAAAAATATGCTTGGAAAAAAGTTATTTCGCATGGTACGAAAAAGAGATGATCGAAAATATCTGTCTCCAGAATCGAAATGGAACTTTGATCGGTGGGTTTATAGGTGTATTTTGACTCGCTGAATCCGAGAATCCAAGCTTTGATGACCAAAAATATGCTTGGAAAAAAGTTATTTCGCATGGTACGAAAAAGAGATGATCGGAAATATCTTTCTCCAGAATCGACATCGAACTTTGATGGGTGGGTTCATAGGTGTATTTTGACCCGCTGGATCCAAAAATCCAACCTTTGTTACAGGAAAATACACCTGGAATGAAGTTATTTCGCATGGTCCGAAAAAGAGATGATCGAAAATATTTTTTTTCAGAATCGAAATCGGACTTTAATGGGTGAGTTTCTAGGTGTATTCCGACCCGCTGAATCCGAAAATCCAAGCTCTGATGACCAAAAATATGCTTGGAAAAAAGTTATTCCGCATGGTACGAAAAAGAGATGATCGAAAATATCTGTCTCCAGAATCGAAATCGAACTTTGATGGGTGGGTTCATAGGTGTATTTTGACCCGCCGAATCCAAAAATCCAGCCTTTGTTAAACGAAAATACACCTGGAAAGAAGTTATTCCGCATGGTCCGAAAAAGAGATGATCGAAAATATTTTTTTTCAGAATCAAAATCGGACTTCAATGTGTGAGTTTCTAGGTGTATTCCGACCCGCTGAATCCGAAAATCCAAACTTTGATGACCAAAAATATGCTTGGAAAAAAGTTATTCCGCATGGTACGAAAAAGAGATGATCGAAAATATCTGTCTCCAGAATCGAAATCGAACTTTGATGGGTGGGTTCATAGGTGTATTTTGACCCGCTGAATCCAAAAATCCAGCCTTTGTTAAACGAAACTACACCTGGAAAGAAGTTATTCCGCATGGTACGAAAAAGATATGATCGAAAATGTTTTTTTTCAGACTCGAAATCGGACTTTGATGGGTGAGTTTCTAGGTGTATTTCGACCCGCTGAATCCGAAAATCCAACCTCTGATGACCAAAAATATGCTTGGAAAAAAATTATTCCGCATGGTACGAAAAAGAGATGATCGAAAATATCTGTCTCCAGAATCGAAATCGAACTTTGATGGATGGGTTCATAGGTGTATTTTGACCCGCTGAATCCGAAAATCCAAACTTTGATGACCAAAAATATGCTTGGAAAAAAGTTATTTCGCATGGTACGAAAAAGAGATGATCGAAAATATCTGTCTCCAGAATCGAAATGGAACTTTGATGGGTGGGTTTATAGGTGTATTTTGACCCGCTGAATCCGAAAATCCAAACTTTGATGACCAAAAATATGCTTGGAAAAAAGTTATTCCGCATGGTACGAAAAAGAGATGATCGAAAATATTTTTTGTCAGAATCAAAATCGGACTTTGATGGGTGAGTTTCTAGGTGTATTTCGACCCGCTGAATTCGAAAATCCAAACGTTGGTGACCAAAAATATGATTGGAAAAAAGTTATTTCGCATGGTACGAAAAAGAGATGATCGAAAATATCTGTCTCCAGAATCGAAATCGAACTTTGATGGGTGGGTTCATAGGTGTATTTTGACCCGCTGAATCCAAAAATCCAGCCTTTGTTAAACGAAACTACACCTGGAAAGAAGTTATTCCGCATTGTACGAAAAAGATATGATCGAAAATGTTTTTTTTCAGACTCGAAATCGGACTTTGATGGGTGAGTTTCTAGGTGTATTTCGACCCGCTGAATCCGAAAATCCAACCTCTGATGACCAAAAATATGCTTGGAAAAAAGTTATTCCGCATGGTACGAAAAAGAGATGATCGAAAATATCTGTCTCCAAAATCGAAATCGAACTTTGATGGATGGGTTCATAGGTGTATTTTGACCCGCTGAATCCGAAAATCCAAACTTTGATGACCAAAAATATGCTTGGAAAAAAGTTATTTCGCATGGTACGAAAAAGAGATGATCGAAAATATCTGTCTCCAGAATCGAAATGGAACTTTGATCGGTGGGTTTATAGGTGTATTTTGACTCGCTGAATCCGAGAATCCGAACTTTGATGACCAAAAATATGCTTGGAAAAAAGTTATTTCGCATGGTACGAAAAAGAGATGATCGGAAATATCTTTCTCCAGAATCGACATCGAACTTTGATGGGTGGGTTCATAGGTGTATTTTGACCCGCTGGATCCAAAAATCCAACCTTTGTTACAGGAAAATACACCTGGAATGAAGTTATTTCGCATGGTCCGAAAAAGAGATGATCGAAAATATTTTTTTTCAGAATCGAAATCGGACTTTAATGGGTGAGTTTCTAGGTGTATTCCGACCCGCTGAATCCGAAAATCCAAGCTCTGATGACCAAAAATATGCTTGGAAAAAAGTTATTCCGCATGGTACGAAAAAGAGATGATCGAAAATATCTGTCTCCAGAATCGAAATCGAACTTTGATGGGTGGGTTCATAGGTGTATTTTGACCCGCCGAATCCAAAAATCCAGCCTTTGTTAAACGAAAATACACCTGGAAAGAAGTTATTCCGCATGGTCCGAAAAAGAGATGATCGAAAATATTTTTTTTCAGAATCAAAATCGGACTTCAATGTGTGAGTTTCTAGGTGTATTCCGACCCGCTGAATCCGGAAATCCAAACTTTGATGACCAAAAATATGCTTGGAAAAAAGTTATTCCGCATGGTACGAAAAAGAGATGATCGAAAATATCTGTCTCCAGAATCGAAATCGAACTTTGATGGGTGGGTTCATAGGTGTATTTTGACCCGCTGAATCCAAAAATCCAGCCTTTGTTAAACGAAACTACACCTGGAAAGAAGTTATTCCGCATGGTACGAAAAAGATATGATCGAAAATGTTTTTTTTCAGACTCGAAATCGGACTTTGATGGGTGAGTTTCTAGGTGTATTTCGACCCGCTGAATCCGAAAATCCAACCTCTGATGACCAAAAATATGCTTGGAAAAAAGTTATTCCGCATGGTACGAAAAAGAGATGATCGAAAATATCTGTCTCCAGAATCGAAATCGAACTTTGATGGATGGGTTCATAGGTGTATTTTGACCCGCTGAATCCGAAAATCCAAACTTTGATGACCAAAAATATGCTTGGAAAAAAGTTATTTCGCATGGTACGAAAAAGAGATGATCGAAAATATCTGTCTCCAGAATCGAAATGGAACTTTGATCGGTGGGTTTATAGGTGTATTTTGACTCGCTGAATGCGAGAATCCAAGCTTTGATGACCAAAAATATGCTTGGAAAAAAGTTATTTCGCATGGTACGAAAAAGAGATGATCGGAAATATCTTTCTCCAGAATCGACATCGAACTTTGATGGGTGGGTTCATAGGTGTATTTTGACCCGCTGGATCCAAAAATCCAACCTTTGTTACAGGAAAATACACCTGGAATGAAGTTATCTCGCATGGTCCGAAAAAGAGATGATCGAAAATATTTTTTTTCAGAATCAAAATCGGACTTTAATGGGTGAGTTTCTAGGTGTATTACGACCCGCTGAATCCGAAAATCCAAGCTCTGATGACCAAAAATATGCTTGGAAAAAAGTTATTCCGCATGGTACGAAAAAGAGATGATCGAAAATATCTGTCTCCAGAATCGAAATCGAACTTTGTTGGGTGGGTTCATAGGTGTATTTTGACCCGCCGAATCCAAAAATCCAGCCTTTGTTAAACGAAAATACACCTGGAAAGAAGTTATTCCGCATGGTACGAAAAAGAGATGATCGAAAATATTTTTTTTCAGAATCGAAATCGGACTTTGATGGGTGAGTTTCTAGGTGTATTTCGACCCGCTGAATCCGAAAATCCAACCTCTGATGACCAAAAATATGCTTGGAAAAAAGTTATTCCGCATGGTACGAAAAAGAGATGATCGAAAATATCTGTCTCCAGAATCGAAATCGAACTTTGATGGATGGGTTCATAGGTGTATTTTGACCCGCTGAATCCGAAAATCCAAACTTTGATGCCCAAAAATATGCTTGGAAAAAAGTTATTTCGCATGGTACGAAAAAGAGATGATCGAAAATATCTGTCTCCAGGAGCGAAATGGAACTTTGATCGGTGGGTTTATAGGTGTATTTTGACTCGCTGAATCCGAGAATCCAAGCTTTGATGACCAAAAATATGCTTGGAAAAAAGTTATTCCGCATGGTACGAAAAAGAGATGATCGAAAATATCTTTCTCCAGAATCGACATCGAACTTTGATGGGTGGGTTCGTAGGTGTATTTTGACCCGCTGGATCCAAAAATCCAACCTTTGTTACAGGGAAATACACCTGGAATGAAGTTATTTCGCATGGTCCGAAAAAGAGATGATCGAAAATATTTTTTTTCAGAATCAAAATCGGAATTTAACGGGTGAGTTTCTAGGTGTATTCCGACCCGCTGAATCCGAAAATCCAAGCTTTGATGACCAAAAATATGCTTGGAAAAAAGTTATTCCGGATGGTACGAAAAAGATATGATCGAGAATATCTGTCTCCAGAATCGAAATCGAACTTTGATGGATGGGTTCATAGGTGTATTTTGACCCGCTGAATCCGAAAATCCAAACTTTGATGACCAAAAATATGCTTGGAAAAAAGTTATTTCGCATGGTACGAAAAAGAGATGATCGAAAATATCTGTCTCCAGAATCGAAATGGAACTTTGATGGGTGGGTTTATAGGTGTATTTTGACCCGCTGAATCCGAAAATCCAAACTTTGATGACCAAAAATATGCTTGGAAAAGAGTTATTCCGCATGGTACGAAAAAGAGATGATCGAAAATATTTTTTGTCAGAATCAAAATCGGACTTTGATGGGTGAGTTTCTAGGTGTATTTCGACCCGCTGAATTCGAAAATCCAAACGTTGGTGACCAAAAATATGATTGGAAAAAAGTTATTTCGCATGGTACGAAAAAGAGATGATCGAAAATATCTGTCTCCAGAATCGAAATCGAACTTTGATGGGTGGGTTCATAGGTGTATTTTGACCCGCTGAATCCAAAAATCCAGCCTTTGTTAAACGAAACTACACCTGGAAAGAAGTTATTCCGCATTGTACGAAAAAGATATGATCGAAAATGTTTTTTTTCAGACTCGAAATCGGACTTTGATGGGTGAGTTTCTAGGTGTATTTCGACCCGCTGAATCCGAAAATCCAACCTCTGATGACCAAAAATATGCTTGGAAAAAAGTTATTCCGCATGGTACGAAAAAGAGATGATCGAAAATATCTGTCTCCAAAATCGAAATCGAACTTTGATGGATGGGTTCATAGGTGTATTTTGACCCGCTGAATCCGAAAATCCAAACTTTGATGACCAAAAATATGCTTGGAAAAAAGTTATTTCGCATGGTACGAAAAAGAGATGATCGAAAATATCTGTCTCCAGAATCGAAATGGAACTTTGATCGGTGGGTTTATAGGTGTATTTTGACTCGCTGAATCCGAGAATCCGAACTTTGATGACCAAAAATATGCTTGGAAAAAAGTTATTTCGCATGGTACGAAAAAGAGATGATCGGAAATATCTTTCTCCAGAATCGACATCGAACTTTGATGGGTGGGTTCATAGGTGTATTTTGACCCGCTGGATCCAAAAATCCAACCTTTGTTACAGGAAAATACACCTGGAATGAAGTTATTTCGCATGGTCCGAAAAAGAGATGATCGAAAATATTTTTTTTCAGAATCGAAATCGGACTTTAATGGGTGAGTTTCTAGGTGTATTCCGACCCGCTGAATCCGAAAATCCAAGCTCTGATGACCAAAAATATGCTTGGAAAAAAGTTATTCCGCATGGTACGAAAAAGAGATGATCGAAAATATCTGTCTCCAGAATCGAAATCGAACTTTGATGGGTGGGTTCATAGGTGTATTTTGACCCGCCGAATCCAAAAATCCAGCCTTTGTTAAACGAAAATACACCTGGAAAGAAGTTATTCCGCATGGTCCGAAAAAGAGATGATCGAAAATATTTTTTTTCAGAATCAAAATCGGACTTCAATGTGTGAGTTTCTAGGTGTATTCCGACCCGCTGAATCCGGAAATCCAAACTTTGATGACCAAAAATATGCTTGGAAAAAAGTTATTCCGCATGGTACGAAAAAGAGATGATCGAAAATATCTGTCTCCAGAATCGAAATCGAACTTTGATGGGTGGGTTCATAGGTGTATTTTGACCCGCTGAATCCAAAAATCCAGCCTTTGTTAAACGAAACTACACCTGGAAAGAAGTTATTCCGCATGGTACGAAAAAGATATGATCGAAAATGTTTTTTTTCAGACTCGAAATCGGACTTTGATGGGTGAGTTTCTAGGTGTATTTCGACCCGCTGAATCCGAAAATCCAACCTCTGATGACCAAAAATATGCTTGGAAAAAAGTTATTCCGCATGGTACGAAAAAGAGATGATCGAAAATATCTGTCTCCAGAATCGAAATCGAACTTTGATGGATGGGTTCATAGGTGTATTTTGACCCGCTGAATCCGAAAATCCAAACTTTGATGACCAAAAATATGCTTGGAAAAAAGTTATTTCGCATGGTACGAAAAAGAGATGATCGAAAATATCTGTCTCCAGAATCGAAATGGAACTTTGATCGGTGGGTTTATAGGTGTATTTTGACTCGCTGAATGCGAGAATCCAAGCTTTGATGACCAAAAATATGCTTGGAAAAAAGTTATTTCGCATGGTACGAAAAAGAGATGATCGAAAATATCTGTCTCCAGAATCGAAATCGAACTTTGATGGGTGGGTTCATAGGTGTATTTTGACCCGCCGAATCCAAAAATCCAGCCTTTGTTAAACGAAAATACACCTGGAAAGAAGTTATTCCGCATGGTACGAAAAAGATATGATCGAAAATGTTTTTTTTCAGAATCGAAATCGGACTTTGATGGGTGAGTTTCTAGGTGTATTTCGACCCGCTGAATCCGAAAATCCAACCTCTGATGACCAAAAATATGCTTGGAAAAAAGTTATTCCGCATGGTACGAAAAAGAGATGATCGAAAATATCTTTCTCCAGAATCGACATCGAACTTTGATGGGTGGGTTCGTAGGTGTATTTTGACCCGCTGGATCCAAAAATCCAACCTTTGTTACAGGGAAATACACCTGGAATGAAGTTATTTCGCATGGTCCGAAAAAGAGATGATCGAAAATATTTTTTTTCAGAATCAAAATCGGAATTTAACGGGTGAGTTTCTAGGTGTATTCCGACCCGCTGAATCCGAAAATCCAAGCTTTGATGACCAAAAATATGCTTGGAAAAAAGTTATTCCGGATGGTACGAAAAAGATATGATCGAGAATATCTGTCTCCAGAATCGAAATCGAACTTTGATGGATGGGTTCATAGGTGTATTTTGACCCGCTGAATCCGAAAATCCAAACTTTGATGACCAAAAATATGCTTGGAAAAAAGTTATTTCGCATGGTACGAAAAAGAGATGATCGAAAATATCTGTCTCCAGAATCGAAATGGAACTTTGATGGGTGGGTTTATAGGTGTATTTTGACCCGCTGAATCCGAAAATCCAAACTTTGATGACCAAAAATATGCTTGGAAAAAAGTTATTCCGCATGGTACGAAAAAGAGATGATCGAAAATATTTTTTGTCAGAATCAAAATCGGACTTTGATGGGTGAGTTTCTAGGTGTATTTCGACCCGCTGAATTCGAAAATCCAAACGTTGGTGACCAAAAATATGATTGGAAAAAAGTTATTTCGCATGGTACGAAAAAGAGATGATCGAAAATATCTGTCTCCAGAATCGAAATCGAACTTTGATGGGTGGGTTCATAGGTGTATTTTGACCCGCTGAATCCAAAAATCCAGCCTTTGTTAAACGAAACTACACCTGGAAAGAAGTTATTCCGCATTGTACGAAAAAGATATGATCGAAAATGTTTTTTTTCAGACTCGAAATCGGACTTTGATGGGTGAGTTTCTAGGTGTATTTCGACCCGCTGAATCCGAAAATCCAACCTCTGATGACCAAAAATATGCTTGGAAAAAAGTTATTCCGCATGGTACGAAAAAGAGATGATCGAAAATATCTGTCTCCAAAATCGAAATCGAACTTTGATGGATGGGTTCATAGGTGTATTTTGACCCGCTGAATCCGAAAATCCAAACTTTGATGACCAAAAATATGCTTGGAAAAAAGTTATTTCGCATGGTACGAAAAAGAGATGATCGAAAATATCTGTCTCCAGAATCGAAATGGAACTTTGATCGGTGGGTTTATAGGTGTATTTTGACTCGCTGAATCCGAGAATCCGAACTTTGATGACCAAAAATATGCTTGGAAAAAAGTTATTTCGCATGGTACGAAAAAGAGATGATCGGAAATATCTTTCTCCAGAATCGACATCGAACTTTGATGGGTGGGTTCATAGGTGTATTTTGACCCGCTGGATCCAAAAATCCAACCTTTGTTACAGGAAAATACACCTGGAATGAAGTTATTTCGCATGGTCCGAAAAAGAGATGATCGAAAATATTTTTTTTCAGAATCGAAATCGGACTTTAATGGGTGAGTTTCTAGGTGTATTCCGACCCGCTGAATCCGAAAATCCAAGCTCTGATGACCAAAAATATGCTTGGAAAAAAGTTATTCCGCATGGTACGAAAAAGAGATGATCGAAAATATCTGTCTCCAGAATCGAAATCGAACTTTGATGGGTGGGTTCATAGGTGTATTTTGACCCGCCGAATCCAAAAATCCAGCCTTTGTTAAACGAAAATACACCTGGAAAGAAGTTATTCCGCATGGTCCGAAAAAGAGATGATCGAAAATATTTTTTTTCAGAATCAAAATCGGACTTCAATGTGTGAGTTTCTAGGTGTATTCCGACCCGCTGAATCCGAAAATCCAAACTTTGATGACCAAAAATATGCTTGGAAAAAAGTTATTCCGCATGGTACGAAAAAGAGATGATCGAAAATATCTGTCTCCAGAATCGAAATCGAACTTCGATGGGTGGGTTCATAGGTGTATTTTGACCCGCTGAATCCAAAAATCCAGCCTTTGTTAAACGAAACTACACCTGGAAAGAAGTTATTCCGCATGGTACGAAAAAGATATGATCGAAAATGTTTTTTTTCAGACTCGAAATCGGACTTTGATGGGTGAGTTTCTAGGTGTATTTCGACCCGCTGAATCCGAAAATCCAACCTCTGATGACCAAAAATATGCTTGGAAAAAAGTTATTCCGCATGGTACGAAAAAGAGATGATCGAAAATATCTGTCTCCAGAATCGAAATCGAACTTTGATGGATGGGTTCATAGGTGTATTTTGACCCGCTGAATCCGAAAATCCAAACTTTGATGACCAAAAATATGCTTGGAAAAAAGTTATTTCGCATGGTACGAAAAAGAGATGATCGAAAATATCTGTCTCCAGAATCGAAATGGAACTTTGATCGGTGGGTTTATAGGTGTATTTTGACTCGCTGAATGCGAGAATCCAAGCTTTGATGACCAAAAATATGCTTGGAAAAAAGTTATTTCGCATGGTACGAAAAAGAGATGATCGGAAATATCTTTCTCCAGAATCGACATCGAACTTTGATGGGTGGGTTCATAGGTGTATTTTGACCCGCTGGATCCAAAAATCCAACCTTTGTTACAGGAAAATACACCTGGAATGAAGTTATCTCGCATGGTCCGAAAAAGAGATGATCGAAAATATTTTTTTTCAGAATCAAAATCGGACTTTAATGGGTGAGTTTCTAGGTGTATTACGACCCGCTGAATCCGAAAATCCAAGCTCTGATGACCAAAAATATGCTTGGAAAAAAGTTATTCCGCATGGTACGAAAAAGAGATGATCGAAAATATCTGTCTCCAGAATCGAAATCGAACTTTGTTGGGTGGGTTCATAGGTGTATTTTGACCCGCCGAATCCAAAAATCCAGCCTTTGTTAAACGAAAATACACCTGGAAAGAAGTTATTCCGCATGGTACGAAAAAGAGATGATCGAAAATATTTTTTTTCAGAATCGAAATCGGACTTTGATGGGTGAGTTTCTAGGTGTATTTCGACCCGCTGAATCCGAAAATCCAACCTCTGATGACCAAAAATATGCTTGGAAAAAAGTTATTCCGCATGGTACGAAAAAGAGATGATCGAAAATATCTGTCTCCAGAATCGAAATCGAACTTTGATGGATGGGTTCATAGGTGTATTTTGACCCGCTGAATCCGAAAATCCAAACTTTGATGCCCAAAAATATGCTTGGAAAAAAGTTATTTCGCATGGTACGAAAAAGAGATGATCGAAAATATCTGTCTCCAGGAGCGAAATGGAACTTTGATCGGTGGGTTTATAGGTGTATTTTGACTCGCTGAATCCGAGAATCCAAGCTTTGATGACCAAAAATATGCTTGGAAAAAAGTTATTCCGCATGGTACGAAAAAGAGATGATCGAAAATATCTTTCTCCAGAATCGACATCGAACTTTGATGGGTGGGTTCGTAGGTGTATTTTGACCCGCTGGATCCAAAAATCCAACCTTTGTTACAGGGAAATACACCTGGAATGAAGTTATTTCGCATGGTCCGAAAAAGAGATGATCGAAAATATTTTTTTTCAGAATCAAAATCGGAATTTAACGGGTGAGTTTCTAGGTGTATTCCGACCCGCTGAATCCGAAAATCCAAGCTTTGATGACCAAAAATATGCTTGGAAAAAAGTTATTCCGGATGGTACGAAAGAGATATGATCGAGAATATCTGTCTCCAGAATCGAAATCGAACTTTGATGGATGGGTTCATAGGTGTAGTTTGACCCGCTGAATCCGAAAATCCAAACTTTGATGACCAAAAATATGCTTGGAAAAAAGTTATTTCGCATGGTACGAAAAAGAGATGATCGAAAATATCTGTCTCCAGAATCGAAGTGGAACTTTGATGGGTGGGTTTATAGGTGTATTTTGACCCGCTGAATCCGAAAATCCAAACTTTGATGACCAAAAATATGCTTGGAAAAAAGTTATTCCGCATGGTACGAAAAAGAGATGATCGAAAATATTTTTTGTCAGAATCAAAATCGGACTTTGATGGGTGAGTTTCTAGGTGTATTTCGACCCGCTGAATTCGAAAATCCAAACGTTGGTGACCAAAAATATGATTGGAAAAAAGTTATTTCGCATGGTACGAAAAAGAGATGATCGAAAATATCTGTCTCCAGAATCGAAATCGAACTTTGATGGGTGGGTTCATAGGTGTATTTTGACCCGCTGAATCCAAAAATCCAGCCTTTGTTAAACGAAACTACACCTGGAAAGAAGTTATTCCGCATTGTACGAAAAAGATATGATCGAAAATGTTTTTTTTCAGACTCGAAATCGGACTTTGATGGGTGAGTTTCTAGGTGTATTTCGACCCGCTGAATCCGAAAATCCAACCTCTGATGACCAAAAATATGCTTGGAAAAAAGTTATTCCGCATGGTACGAAAAAGAGATGATCGAAAATATCTGTCTCCAAAATCGAAATCGAACTTTGATGGATGGGTTCATAGGTGTATTTTGACCCGCTGAATCCGAAAATCCAAACTTTGATGACCAAAAATATGCTTGGAAAAAAGTTATTTCGCATGGTACGAAAAAGAGATGATCGAAAATATCTGTCTCCAGAATCGAAATGGAACTTTGATCGGTGGGTTTATAGGTGTATTTTGACTCGCTGAATCCGAGAATCCAAGCTTTGATGACCAAAAATATGCTTGGAAAAAAGTTATTTCGCATGGTACGAAAAAGAGATGATCGGAAATATCTTTCTCCAGAATCGACATCGAACTTTGATGGGTGGGTTCATAGGTGTATTTTGACCCGCTGGATCCAAAAATCCAACCTTTGTTACAGAAAAATACACCTGGAATGAAGTTATTTCGCATGGTCCGAAAAAGAGATGATCGAAAATATTTTTTTTCAGAATCGAAATCGGACTTTAATGGGTGAGTTTCTAGGTGTATTCCGACCCGCTGAATCCGAAAATCCAAGCTCTGATGACCAAAAATATGCTTGGAAAAAAGTTATTCCGCATGGTACGAAAAAGAGATGATCGAAAATATCTGTCTCCAGAATCGAAATCGAACTTTGATGGGTGGGTTCATAGGTGTATTTTGACCCGCCGAATCCAAAAATCCAGCCTTTGTTAAACGAAAATACACCTGGAAAGAAGTTATTCCGCATGGTCCGAAAAAGAGATGATCGAAAATATTTTTTTTCAGAATCAAAATCGGACTTCAATGTGTGAGTTTCTAGGTGTATTCCGACCCGCTGAATCCGAAAATCCAAACTTTGATGACCAAAAATATGCTTGGAAAAAAGTTATTCCGCATGGTACGAAAAAGAGATGATCGAAAATATCTGTCTCCAGAATCGAAATCGAACTTTGATGGGTGGGTTCATAGGTGTATTTTGACCCGCTGAATCCAAAAATCCAGCCTTTGTTAAACGAAACTACACCTGGAAAGAAGTTATTCCGCATGGTACGAAAAAGATATGATCGAAAATGTTTTTTTTCAGACTCGAAATCGGACTTTGATGGGTGAGTTTCTAGGTGTATTTCGACCCGCTGAATCCGAAAATCCAACCTCTGATGACCAAAAATATGCTTGGAAAAAAGTTATTCCGCATGGTACGAAAAAGAGATGATCGAAAATATCTGTCTCCAGAATCGAAATCGAACTCTGATGGATGGGTTCATAGGTGTATTTTGACCCGCTGAATCCGAAAATCCAAACTTTGATGACCAAAAATATGCTTGGAAAAAAGTTATTTCGCATGGTACGAAAAAGAGATGATCGAAAATATCTGTCTCCAGAATCGAAATGGAACTTTGATCGGTGGGTTTATAGGTGTATTTTGACTCGCTGAATCCGAGAATCCAAGCTTTGATGACCAAAAATATGCTTGGAAAAAAGTTATTTCGCATGGTACGAAAAAGAGATGATCGGAAATATCTTTCTCCAGAATCGACATCGAACTTTGATGGGTGGGTTCATAGGTGTATTTTGACCCGCTGGATCCAAAAATCCAACCTTTGTTACAGGAAAATACACCTGGAATGAAGTTATCTCGCATGGTCCGAAAAAGAGATGATCGAAAATATTTTTTTTCAGAATCAAAATCGGACTTTAATGGGTGAGTTTCTAGGTGTATTACGACCCGCTGAATCCGAAAATCCAAGCTCTGATGACCAAAAATATGCTTGGAAAAAAGTTATTCCGCATGGTACGAAAAAGAGATGATCGAAAATATCTGTCTCCAGAATCGAAATCGAACTTTGTTGGGTGGGTTCATAGGTGTATTTTGACCCGCCGAATCCAAAAATCCAGCCTTTGTTAAACGAAAATACACCTGGAAAGAAGTTATTCCGCATGGTACGAAAAAGAGATGATCGAAAATATTTTTTTTCAGAATCGAAATCGGACTTTGATGGGTGAGTTTCTAGGTGTATTTCGACCCGCTGAATCCGAAAATCCAACCTCTGATGACCAAAAATATGCTTGGAAAAAAGTTATTCCGCATGGTACGAAAAAGAGATGATCGAAAATATCTGTCTCCAGAATCGAAATCGAACTTTGATGGATGGGTTCATAGGTGTATTTTGACCCGCTGAATCCGAAAATCCAAACTTTGATGACCAAAAATATGCTTGGAAAAAAGTTATTTCGCATGGTACGAAAAAGAGATGATCGAAAATATCTGTCTCCAGGAGCGAAATGGAACTTTGATCGGTGGGTTTATAGGTGTATTTTGACTCGCTGAATCCGAGAATCCAAGCTTTGATGACCAAAAATATGCTTGGAAAAAAGTTATTCCGCATGGTACGAAAAAGAGATGATCGAAAATATCTTTCTCCAGAATCGACATCGAACTTTGATGGGTGGGTTCGTAGGTGTATTTTGACCCGCTGGATCCAAAAATCCAACCTTTGTTACAGGGAAATACACCTGGAATGAAGTTATTTCGCATGGTCCGAAAAAGAGATGATCGAAAATATTTTTTTTCAGAATCAAAATCGGAATTTAACGGGTGAGTTTCTAGGTGTATTCCGACCCGCTGAATCCGAAAATCCAAGCTTTGATGACCAAAAATATGCTTGGAAAAAAGTTATTCCGGATGGTACGAAAAAGATATGATCGAGAATATCTGTCTCCAGAATCGAAATCGAACTTTGATGGATGGGTTCATAGGTGTAGTTTGACCCGCTGAATCCGAAAATCCAAACTTTGATGACCAAAAATATGCTTGGAAAAAAGTTATTTCGCATGGTACGAAAAAGAGATGATCGAAAATATCTGTCTCCAGAATCGAAGTGGAACTTTGATGGGTGGGTTTATAGGTGTATTTTGACCCGCTGAATCCGAAAATCCAAACTTTGATGACCAAAAATATGCTTGGAAAAAAGTTATTCCGCATGGTACGAAAAAGAGATGATCGAAAATATTTTTTGTCAGAATCAAAATCGGACTTTGATGGGTGAGTTTCTAGGTGTATTTCGACCCGCTGAATTCGAAAATCCAAACGTTGGTGACCAAAAATATGATTGGAAAAAAGTTATTTCGCATGGTACGAAAAAGAGATGATCGAAAATATCTGTCTCCAGAATCGAAATCGAACTTTGATGGGTGGGTTCATAGGTGTATTTTGACCCGCTGAATCCAAAAATCCAGCCTTTGTCAAACGAAACTACACCTGGAAAGAAGTTATTCCGCATTGTACGAAAAAGATATGATCGAAAATGTTTTTTTTCAGACTCGAAATCGGACTTTGATGGGTGAGTTTCTAGGTGTATTTCGACCCGCTGAATCCGAAAATCCAACCTCTGATGACCAAAAATATGCTTGGAAAAAAGTTATTCCGCATGGTACGAAAAAGAGATGATCGAAAATATCTGTCTCCAAAATCGAAATCGAACTTTGATGGATGGGTTCATAGGTGTATTTTGACCCGCTGAATCCGAAAATCCAAACTTTGATGACCAAAAATATGCTTGGAAAAAAGTTATTTCGCATGGTACGAAAAAGAGATGATCGAAAATATCTGTCTCCAGAATCGAAATGGAACTTTGATCGGTGGGTTTATAGGTGTATTTTGACTCGCTGAATCCGAGAATCCAAGCTTTGATGACCAAAAATATGCTTGGAAAAAAGTTATTTCGCATGGTACGAAAAAGAGATGATCGGAAATATCTTTCTCCAGAATCGACATCGAACTTTGATGGGTGGGTTCATAGGTGTATTTTGACCCGCTGGATCCAAAAATCCAACCTTTGTTACAGGAAAATACACCTGGAATGAAGTTATTTCGCATGGTCCGAAAAAGAGATGATCGAAAATATTTTTTTTCAGAATCGAAATCGGACTTTAATGGGTGAGTTTCTAGGTGTATTCCGACCCGCTGAATCCGAAAATCCAAGCTCTGATGACCAAAAATATGCTTGGAAAAAAGTTATTCCGCATGGTACGAAAAAGAGATGATCGAAAATATCTGTCTCCAGAATCGAAATCGAACTTTGATGGGTGGGTTCATAGGTGTATTTTGACCCGCCGAATCCAAAAATCCAGCCTTTGTTAAACGAAAATACACCTGGAAAGAAGTTATTCCGCATGGTACGAAAAAGAGATGATCGAAAATATTTTTTTTCAGAATCGAAATCGGACTTTGATGGGTGAGTTTCTAGGTGTATTTCGACCCGCTGAATCCGAAAATCCAACCTCTGATGACCAAAAATATGCTTGGAAAAAAGTTATTCCGCATGGTACGAAAAAGAGATGATCGAAAATATCTGTCTCCAGAATCGAAATCGAACTTTGATGGATGGGTTCATAGGTGTATTTTGACCCGCTGAATCCGAAAATCCAAACTTTGATGCCCAAAAATATGCTTGGAAAAAAGTTATTTCGCATGGTACGAAAAAGAGATGATCGAAAATATCTGTCTCCAGGAGCGAAATGGAACTTTGATCGGTGGGTTTATAGGTGTATTTTGACTCGCTGAATCCGAGAATCCAAGCTTTGATGACCAAAAATATGCTTGGAAAAAAGTTATTCCGCATGGTACGAAAAAGAGATGATCGAAAATATCTTTCTCCAGAATCGACATCGAACTTTGATGGGTGGGTTCGTAGGTGTATTTTGACCCGCTGGATCCAAAAATCCAACCTTTGTTACAGGGAAATACACCTGGAATGAAGTTATTTCGCATGGTCCGAAAAAGAGATGATCGAAAATATTTTTTTTCAGAATCAAAATCGGAATTTAACGGGTGAGTTTCTAGGTGTATTCCGACCCGCTGAATCCGAAAATCCAAGCTTTGATGACCAAAAATATGCTTGGAAAAAAGTTATTCCGGATGGTACGAAAAAGATATGATCGAGAATATCTGTCTCCAGAATCGAAATCGAACTTTGATGGATGGGTTCATAGGTGTATTTTGACCCGCTGAATCCGAAAATCCAAACTTTGATGACCAAAAATATGCTTGGAAAAAAGTTATTTCGCATGGTACGAAAAAGAGATGATCGAAAATATCTGTCTCCAGAATCGAAATGGAACTTTGATGGGTGGGTTTATAGGTGTATTTTGACCCGCTGAATCCGAAAATCCAAACTTTGATGACCAAAAATATGCTTGGAAAAAAGTTATTCCGCATGGTACGAAAAAGAGATGATCGAAAATATTTTTTGTCAGAATCAAAATCGGACTTTGATGGGTGAGTTTCTAGGTGTATTTCGACCCGCTGAATTCGAAAATCCAAACGTTGGTGACCAAAAATATGATTGGAAAAAAGTTATTTCGCATGGTACGAAAAAGAGATGATCGAAAATATCTGTCTCCAGAATCGAAATCGAACTTTGATGGGTGGGTTCATAGGTGTATTTTGACCCGCCGAATCCAAAAATCCAGCCTTTGTTAAACGAAAATACACCTGGAAAGAAGTTATTCCGCATGGTCCGAAAAAGAGATGATCGAAAATATTTTTTTTCAGAATCAAAATCGGACTTCAATGTGTGAGTTTCTAGGTGTATTCCGACCCGCTGAATCCGAAAATCCAAACTTTGATGACCAAAAATATGCTTGGAAAAAAGTTATTCCGCATGGTACGAAAAAGAGATGATCGAAAATATCTGTCTCCAGAATCGAAATCGAACTTCGATGGGTGGGTTCATAGGTGTATTTTGACCCGCTGAATCCAAAAATCCAGCCTTTGTTAAACGAAACTACACCTGGAAAGAAGTTATTCCGCATGGTACGAAAAAGATATGATCGAAAATGTTTTTTTTCAGACTCGAAATCGGACTTTGATGGGTGAGTTTCTAGGTGTATTTCGACCCGCTGAATCCGAAAATCCAACCTCTGATGACCAAAAATATGCTTGGAAAAAAGTTATTCCGCATGGTACGAAAAAGAGATGATCGAAAATATCTGTCTCCAGAATCGAAATCGAACTTTGATGGATGGGTTCATAGGTGTATTTTGACCCGCTGAATCCGAAAATCCAAACTTTGATGACCAAAAATATGCTTGGAAAAAAGTTATTTCGCATGGTACGAAAAAGAGATGATCGAAAATATCTGTCTCCAGAATCGAAATGGAACTTTGATCGGTGGGTTTATAGGTGTATTTTGACTCGCTGAATGCGAGAATCCAAGCTTTGATGACCAAAAATATGCTTGGAAAAAAGTTATTTCGCATGGTACGAAAAAGAGATGATCGGAAATATCTTTCTCCAGAATCGACATCGAACTTTGATGGGTGGGTTCATAGGTGTATTTTGACCCGCTGGATCCAAAAATCCAACCTTTGTTACAGGAAAATACACCTGGAATGAAGTTATCTCGCATGGTCCGAAAAAGAGATGATCGAAAATATTTTTTTTCAGAATCGAAATCGGACTTTAATGGGTGAGTTTCTAGGTGTATTCCGACCCGCTGAATCCGAAAATCCAAGCTCTGATGACCAAAAATATGCTTGGAAAAAAGTTATTCCGCATGGTACGAAAAAGAGATGATCGAAAATATCTGTCTCCAGAATCGAAATCGAACTTTGATGGGTGGGTTCATAGGTGTATTTTGACCCGCCGAATCCAAAAATCCAGCCTTTGTTAAACGAAAATACACCTGGAAAGAAGTTATTCCGCATTGTACGAAAAAGATATGATCGAAAATGTTTTTTTTCAGACTCGAAATCGGACTTTGATGGGTGAGTTTCTAGGTGTATTTCGACCCGCTGAATCCGAAAATCCAACCTCTGATGACCAAAAATATGCTTGGAAAAAAGTTATTCCGCATGGTACGAAAAAGAGATGATCGAAAATATCTGTCTCCAAAATCGAAATCGAACTTTGATGGATGGGTTCATAGGTGTATTTTGACCCGCTGAATCCGAAAATCCAAACTTTGATGACCAAAAATATGCTTGGAAAAAAGTTATTTCGCATGGTACGAAAAAGAGATGATCGAAAATATCTGTCTCCAGAATCGAAATGGAACTTTGATCGGTGGGTTTATAGGTGTATTTTGACTCGCTGAATCCGAGAATCCAAGCTTTGATGACCAAAAATATGCTTGGAAAAAAGTTATTTCGCATGGTACGAAAAAGAGATGATCGGAAATATCTTTCTCCAGAATCGACATCGAACTTTGATGGGTGGGTTCATAGGTGTATTTTGACCCGCTGGATCCAAAAATCCAACCTTTGTTACAGGAAAATACACCTGGAATGAAGTTATTTCGCATGGTCCGAAAAAGAGATGATCGAAAATATTTTTTTTCAGAATCGAAATCGGACTTTAATGGGTGAGTTTCTAGGTGTATTCCGACCCGCTGAATCCGAAAATCCAAGCTCTGATGACCAAAAATATGCTTGGAAAAAAGTTATTCCGCATGGTACGAAAAAGAGATGATCGAAAATATCTGTCTCCAGAATCGAAATCGAACTTTGATGGGTGGGTTCATAGGTGTATTTTGACCCGCCGAATCCAAAAATCCAGCCTTTGTTAAACGAAAATACACCTGGAAAGAAGTTATTCCGCATGGTACGAAAAAGAGATGATCGAAAATATTTTTTTTCAGAATCGAAATCGGACTTTGATGGGTGAGTTTCTAGGTGTATTTCGACCCGCTGAATCCGAAAATCCAACCTCTGATGACCAAAAATATGCTTGGAAAAAAGTTATTCCGCATGGTACGAAAAAGAGATGATCGAAAATATCTGTCTCCAGAATCGAAATCGAACTTTGATGGATGGGTTCATAGGTGTATTTTGACCCGCTGAATCCGAAAATCCAAACTTTGATGCCCAAAAATATGCTTGGAAAAAAGTTATTTCGCATGGTACGAAAAAGAGATGATCGAAAATATCTGTCTCCAGGAGCGAAATGGAACTTTGATCGGTGGGTTTATAGGTGTATTTTGACTCGCTGAATCCGAGAATCCAAGCTTTGATGACCAAAAATATGCTTGGAAAAAAGTTATTCCGCATGGTACGAAAAAGAGATGATCGAAAATATCTTTCTCCAGAATCGACATCGAACTTTGATGGGTGGGTTCGTAGGTGTATTTTGACCCGCTGGATCCAAAAATCCAACCTTTGTTACAGGGAAATACACCTGGAATGAAGTTATTTCGCATGGTCCGAAAAAGAGATGATCGAAAATATTTTTTTTCAGAATCAAAATCGGAATTTAACGGGTGAGTTTCTAGGTGTATTCCGACCCGCTGAATCCGAAAATCCAAGCTTTGATGACCAAAAATATGCTTGGAACAAAGTTATTCCGGATGGTACGAAAAAGATATGATCGAGAATATCTGTCTCCAGAATCGAAATCGAACTTTGATGGATGGGTTCATAGGTGTATTTTGACCCGCTGAATCCGAAAATCCAAACTTTGATGACCAAAAATATGCTTGGAAAAAAGTTATTTCGCATGGTACGAAAAAGAGATGATCGAAAATATCTGTCTCCAGAATCGAAATGGAACTTTGATGGGTGGGTTTATAGGTGTATTTTGACCCGCTGAATCCGAAAATCCAAACTTTGATGACCAAAAATATGCTTGGAAAAAAGTTATTCCGCATGGTACGAAAAAGAGATGATCGAAAATATTTTTTGTCAGAATCAAAATCGGACTTTGATGGGTGAGTTTCTAGGTGTATTTCGACCCGCTGAATTCGAAAATCCAAACGTTGGTGACCAAAAATATGATTGGAAAAAAGTTATTTCGCATGGTACGAAAAAGAGATGATCGAAAATATCTGTCTCCAGAATCGAAATCGAACTTTGATGGGTGGGTTCATAGGTGTATTTTGACCCGCCGAATCCAAAAATCCAGCCTTTGTTAAACGAAAATACACCTGGAAAGAAGTTATTCCGCATGGTCCGAAAAAGAGATGATCGAAAATATTTTTTTTCAGAATCAAAATCGGACTTCAATGTGTGAGTTTCTAGGTGTATTCCGACCCGCTGAATCCGAAAATCCAAACTTTGATGACCAAAAATATGCTTGGAAAAAAGTTATTCCGCATGGTACGAAAAAGAGATGATCGAAAATATCTGTCTCCAGAATCGAAATCGAACTTCGATGGGTGGGTTCATAGGTGTATTTTGACCCGCTGAATCCAAAAATCCAGCCTTTGTTAAACGAAACTACACCTGGAAAGAAGTTATTCCGCATGGTACGAAAAAGATATGATCGAAAATGTTTTTTTTCAGACTCGAAATCGGACTTTGATGGGTGAGTTTCTAGGTGTATTTCGACCCGCTGAATCCGAAAATCCAACCTCTGATGACCAAAAATATGCTTGGAAAAAAGTTATTCCGCATGGTACGAAAAAGAGATGATCGAAAATATCTGTCTCCAGAATCGAAATCGAACTTTGATGGATGGGTTCATAGGTGTATTTTGACCCGCTGAATCCGAAAATCCAAACTTTGATGACCAAAAATATGCTTGGAAAAAAGTTATTTCGCATGGTACGAAAAAGAGATGATCGAAAATATCTGTCTCCAGAATCGAAATGGAACTTTGATCGGTGGGTTTATAGGTGTATTTTGACTCGCTGAATGCGAGAATCCAAGCTTTGATGACCAAAAATATGCTTGGAAAAAAGTTATTTCGCATGGTACGAAAAAGAGATGATCGGAAATATCTTTCTCCAGAATCGACATCGAACTTTGATGGGTGGGTTCATAGGTGTATTTTGACCCGCTGGATCCAAAAATCCAACCTTTGTTACAGGAAAATACACCTGGAATGAAGTTATCTCGCATGGTCCGAAAAAGAGATGATCGAAAATATTTTTTTTCAGAATCGAAATCGGACTTTAATGGGTGAGTTTCTAGGTGTATTCCGACCCGCTGAATCCGAAAATCCAAGCTCTGATGACCAAAAATATGCTTGGAAAAAAGTTATTCCGCATGGTACGAAAAAGAGATGATCGAAAATATCTGTCTCCAGAATCGAAATCGAACTTTGATGGGTGGGTTCATAGGTGTATTTTGACCCGCCGAATCCAAAAATCCAGCCTTTGTTAAACGAAAATACACCTGGAAAGAAGTTATTCCGCATGGTCCGAAAAAGAGATGATCGAAAATATTTTTTTTCAGAATCAAAATCGGACTTCAATGTGTGAGTTTCTAGGTGTATTCCGACCCGCTGAATCCGAAAATCCAAACTTTGATGACCAAAAATATGCTTGGAAAAAAGTTATTCCGCATGGTACGAAAAAGAGATGATCGAAAATATCTGTCTCCAGAATCGAAATCGAACTTTGATGGGTGGGTTCATAGGTGTATTTTGACCCGCTGAATCCAAAAATCCAGCCTTTGTTAAACGAAACTACACCTGGAAAGAAGTTATTCCGCATGGTACGAAAAAGATATGATCGAAAATGTTTTTTTTCAGACTCGAAATCGGACTTTGATGGGTGAGTTTCTAGGTGTATTTCGACCCGCTGAATCCGAAAATCCAACCTCTGATGACCAAAAATATGCTTGGAAAAAAGTTATTCCGCATGGTACGAAAAAGAGATGATCGAAAATATCTGTCTCCAGAATCGAAATCGAACTCTGATGGATGGGTTCATAGGTGTATTTTGACCCGCTGAATCCGAAAATCCAAACTTTGATGACCAAAAATATGCTTGGAAAAAAGTTATTTCGCATGGTACGAAAAAGAGATGATCGAAAATATCTGTCTCCAGAATCGAAATGGAACTTTGATCGGTGGGTTTATAGGTGTATTTTGACTCGCTGAATCCGAGAATCCAAGCTTTGATGACCAAAAATATGCTTGGAAAAAAGTTATTTCGCATGGTACGAAAAAGAGATGATCGGAAATATCTTTCTCCAGAATCGACATCGAACTTTGATGGGTGGGTTCATAGGTGTATTTTGACCCGCTGGATCCAAAAATCCAACCTTTGTTACAGGAAAATACACCTGGAATGAAGTTATCTCGCATGGTCCGAAAAAGAGATGATCGAAAATATTTTTTTTCAGAATCAAAATCGGACTTTAATGGGTGAGTTTCTAGGTGTATTACGACCCGCTGAATCCGAAAATCCAAGCTCTGATGACCAAAAATATGCTTGGAAAAAAGTTATTCCGCATGGTACGAAAAAGAGATGATCGAAAATATCTGTCTCCAGAATCGAAATCGAACTTTGTTGGGTGGGTTCATAGGTGTATTTTGACCCGCCGAATCCAAAAATCCAGCCTTTGTTAAACGAAAATACACCTGGAAAGAAGTTATTCCGCATGGTACGAAAAAGAGATGATCGAAAATATTTTTTTTCAGAATCGAAATCGGACTTTGATGGGTGAGTTTCTAGGTGTATTTCGACCCGCTGAATCCGAAAATCCAACCTCTGATGACCAAAAATATGCTTGGAAAAAAGTTATTCCGCATGGTACGAAAAAGAGATGATCGAAAATATCTGTCTCCAGAATCGAAATCGAACTTTGATGGATGGGTTCATAGGTGTATTTTGACCCGCTGAATCCGAAAATCCAAACTTTGATGACCAAAAATATGCTTGGAAAAAAGTTATTTCGCATGGTACGAAAAAGAGATGATCGAAAATATCTGTCTCCAAAATCGAAATCGAACTTTGATGGATGGGTTTATGGGTGTATTTTGACCCGCTGGATCCAAAAATCCAACCTTTGTTACACGAAAATACACCTGGAATGAAGTTATTTCGCATGGTCCGAAAAAGAGATGATCGAAAATATTTTTTTTCAGAATCAAAATCGGACTTTCATGGGTGAGTTTCTAGGTGTATTCCGACCCGCTGAATCCGAAAATCCAAACTTTGATGCCCAAAAATATGCTTGGAAAAAAGTTATTTCGCATGGTACGAAAAAGAGATGATCGAAAATATCTGTCTCCAGGAGCGAAATGGAACTGTGATCGGTGGGTTTATAGGTGTATTTTGACTCGCTGAATCCGAGAATCCAAGCTTTGATGACCAAAAATATGCTTGGAAAAAAGTTATTCCGCATGGTACGAAAAAGAGATGATCGAAAATATCTTTCTCCAGAATCGACATCGAACTTTGATGGGTGGGTTCGTAGGTGTATTTTGACCCGCTGGATCCAAAAATCCAACCTTTGTTACAGGGAAATACACCTGGAATGAAGTTATTTCGCATGGTCCGAAAAAGAGATGATCGAAAATATTTTTTTTCAGAATCAAAATCGGAATTTAACGGGTGAGTTTCTAGGTGTATTCCGACCCGCTGAATCCGAAAATCCAAGCTTTGATGACCAAAAATATGCTTGGAAAAAAGTTATTCCGGATGGTACGAAAAAGATATGATCGAGAATATCTGTCTCCAGAATCGAAATCGAACTTTGATGGATGGGTTCATAGGTGTATTTTGACCCGCTGAATCCGAAAATCCAAACTTTGATGACCAAAAATATGCTTGGAAAAAAGTTATTTCGCATGGTACGAAAAAGAGATGATCGAAAATATCTGTCTCCAGAATCGAAATGGAACTTTGATGGGTGGGTTTATAGGTGTATTTTGACCCGCTGAATCCGAAAATCCAAACTTTGATGACCAAAAATATGCTTGGAAAAAAGTTATTCCGCATGGTACGAAAAAGAGATGATCGAAAATATTTTTTGTCAGAATCAAAATCGGACTTTGATGGGTGAGTTTCTAGGTGTATTTCGACCCGCTGAATTCGAAAATCCAAACGTTGGTGACCAAAAATATGATTGGAAAAAAGTTATTTCGCATGGTACGAAAAAGAGATGATCGAAAATATCTGTCTCCAGAATCGAAATCGAACTTTGATGGGTGGGTTCATAGGTGTATTTTGACCCGCTGAATCCAAAAATCCAGCCTTTGTTAAACGAAACTACACCTGGAAAGAAGTTATTCCGCATTGTACGAAAAAGATATGATCGAAAATGTTTTTTTTCAGACTCGAAATCGGACTTTGATGGGTGAGTTTCTAGGTGTATTTCGACCCGCTGAATCCGAAAATCCAACCTCTGATGACCAAAAATATGCTTGGAAAAAAGTTATTCCGCATGGTACGAAAAAGAGATGATCGAAAATATCTGTCTCCAAAATCGAAATCGAACTTTGATGGATGGGTTCATAGGTGTATTTTGACCCGCTGAATCCGAAAATCCAAACTTTGATGACCAAAAATATGCTTGGAAAAAAGTTATTTCGCATGGTACGGAAAAGAGATGATCGAAAATATCTGTCTCCAGAATCGAAATGGAACTTTGATCGGTGGGTTTATAGGTGTATTTTGACTCGCTGAATCCGAGAATCCGAACTTTGATGACCAAAAATATGCTTGGAAAAAAGTTATTTCGCATGGTACGAAAAAGAGATGATCGGAAATATCTTTCTCCAGAATCGACATCGAACTTTGATGGGTGGGTTCATAGGTGTATTTTGACCCGCTGGATCCAAAAATCCAACCTTTGTTACAGGAAAATACACCTGGAATGAAGTTATTTCGCATGGTCCGAAAAAGAGATGATCGAAAATATTTTTTTTCAGAATCGAAATCGGACTTTAATGGGTGAGTTTCTAGGTGTATTCCGACCCGCTGAATCCGAAAATCCAAGCTCTGATGACCAAAAATATGCTTGGAAAAAAGTTATTCCGCATGGTACGAAAAAGAGATGATCGAAAATATCTGTCTCCAGAATCGAAATCGAACTTTGATGGGTGGGTTCATAGGTGTATTTTGACCCGCCGAATCCAAAAATCCAGCCTTTGTTAAACGAAAATACACCTGGAAAGAAGTTATTCCGCATGGTCCGAAAAAGAGATGATCGAAAATATTTTTTTTCAGAATCAAAATCGGACTTCAATGTGTGAGTTTCTAGGTGTATTCCGACCCGCTGAATCCGAAAATCCAAACTTTGATGACCAAAAATATGCTTGGAAAAAAGTTATTCCGCATGGTACGAAAAAGAGATGATCGAAAATATCTGTCTCCAGAATCGAAATCGAACTTCGATGGGTGGGTTCATAGGTGTATTTTGACCCGCTGAATCCAAAAATCCAGCCTTTGTTAAACGAAACTACACCTGGAAAGAAGTTATTCCGCATGGTACGAAAAAGATATGATCGAAAATGTTTTTTTTCAGACTCGAAATCGGACTTTGATGGGTGAGTTTCTAGGTGTATTTCGACCCGCTGAATCCGAAAATCCAACCTCTGATGACCAAAAATATGCTTGGAAAAAAGTTATTCCGCATGGTACGAAAAAGAGATGATCGAAAATATCTGTCTCCAGAATCGAAATCGAACTTTGATGGATGGGTTCATAGGTGTATTTTGACCCGCTGAATCCGAAAATCCAAACTTTGATGACCAAAAATATGCTTGGAAAAAAGTTATTTCGCATGGTACGAAAAAGAGATGATCGAAAATATCTGTCTCCAGAATCGAAATGGAACTTTGATCGGTGGGTTTATAGGTGTATTTTGACTCGCTGAATGCGAGAATCCAAGCTTTGATGACCAAAAATATGCTTGGAAAAAAGTTATTTCGCATGGTACGAAAAAGAGATGATCGGAAATATCTTTCTCCAGAATCGACATCGAACTTTGATGGGTGGGTTCATAGGTGTATTTTGACCCGCTGGATCCAAAAATCCAACCTTTGTTACAGGAAAATACACCTGGAATGAAGTTATCTCGCATGGTCCGAAAAAGAGATGATCGAAAATATTTTTTTTCAGAATCGAAATCGGACTTTAATGGGTGAGTTTCTAGGTGTATTCCGACCCGCTGAATCCGAAAATCCAAGCTCTGATGACCAAAAATATGCTTGGAAAAAAGTTATTCCGCATGGTACGAAAAAGAGATGATCGAAAATATCTGTCTCCAGAATCGAAATCGAACTTTGATGGGTGGGTTCATAGGTGTATTTTGACCCGCCGAATCCAAAAATCCAGCCTTTGTTAAACGAAAATACACCTGGAAAGAAGTTATTCCGCATGGTCCGAAAAAGAGATGATCGAAAATATTTTTTTTCAGAATCAAAATCGGACTTCAATGTGTGAGTTTCTAGGTGTATTCCGACCCGCTGAATCCGAAAATCCAAACTTTGATGACCAAAAATATGCTTGGAAAAAAGTTATTCCGCATGGTACGAAAAAGAGATGATCGAAAATATCTGTCTCCAGAATCGAAATCGAACTTTGATGGGTGGGTTCATAGGTGTATTTTGACCCGCTGAATCCAAAAATCCAGCCTTTGTTAAACGAAACTACACCTGGAAAGAAGTTATTCCGCATGGTACGAAAAAGATATGATCGAAAATGTTTTTTTTCAGACTCGAAATCGGACTTTGATGGGTGAGTTTCTAGGTGTATTTCGACCCGCTGAATCCGAAAATCCAACCTCTGATGACCAAAAATATGCTTGGAAAAAAGTTATTCCGCATGGTACGAAAAAGAGATGATCGAAAATATCTGTCTCCAGAATCGAAATCGAACTCTGATGGATGGGTTCATAGGTGTATTTTGACCCGCTGAATCCGAAAATCCAAACTTTGATGACCAAAAATATGCTTGGAAAAAAGTTATTTCGCATGGTACGAAAAAGAGATGATCGAAAATATCTGTCTCCAGAATCGAAATGGAACTTTGATCGGTGGGTTTATAGGTGTATTTTGACTCGCTGAATCCGAGAATCCAAGCTTTGATGACCAAAAATATGCTTGGAAAAAAGTTATTTCGCATGGTACGAAAAAGAGATGATCGGAAATATCTTTCTCCAGAATCGACATCGAACTTTGATGGGTGGGTTCATAGGTGTATTTTGACCCGCTGGATCCAAAAATCCAACCTTTGTTACAGGAAAATACACCTGGAATGAAGTTATCTCGCATGGTCCGAAAAAGAGATGATCGAAAATATTTTTTTTCAGAATCAAAATCGGACTTTAATGGGTGAGTTTCTAGGTGTATTACGACCCGCTGAATCCGAAAATCCAAGCTCTGATGACCAAAAATATGCTTGGAAAAAAGTTATTCCGCATGGTACGAAAAAGAGATGATCGAAAATATCTGTCTCCAGAATCGAAATCGAACTTTGTTGGGTGGGTTCATAGGTGTATTTTGACCCGCCGAATCCAAAAATCCAGCCTTTGTTAAACGAAAATACACCTGGAAAGAAGTTATTCCGCATGGTACAAAAAAGAGATGATCGAAAATATTTTTTTTCAGAATCGAAATCGGACTTTGATGGGTGAGTTTCTAGGTGTATTTCGACCCGCTGAATCCGAAAATCCAACCTCTGATGACCAAAAATATGCTTGGAAAAAAGTTATTCCGCATGGTACGAAAAAGAGATGATCGAAAATATCTGTCTCCAGAATCGAAATCGAACTTTGATGGATGGGTTCATAGGTGTATTTTGACCCGCTGAATCCGAAAATCCAAACTTTGATGACCAAAAATATGCTTGGAAAAAAGTTATTTCGCATGGTACGAAAAAGAGATGATCGAAAATATCTGTCTCCAAAATCGAAATCGAACTTTGATGGATGGGTTTATGGGTGTATTTTGACCCGCTGGATCCAAAAATCCAACCTTTGTTACACGAAAATACACCTGGAATGAAGTTATTTCGCATGGTCCGAAAAAGAGATGATCGAAAATATTTTTTTTCAGAATCAAAATCGGACTTTCATGGGTGAGTTTCTAGGTGTATTCCGACCCGCTGAATCCGAAAATCCAAACTTTGATGACCAAAAATATGCTTGGAAAAAAGTTATTCCGCATGGTACGAAAAAGAGATGATCGAAAATATCTTTCTCCAGAATCGACATCGAACTTTGATGGGTGGGTTCGTAGGTGTATTTTGACCCGCTGGATCCAAAAATCCAACCTTTGTTACAGGGAAATACACCTGGAATGAAGTTATTTCGCATGGTCCGAAAAAGAGATGATCGAAAATATTTTTTTTCAGAATCAAAATCGGAATTTAACGGGTGAGTTTCTAGGTGTATTCCGACCCGCTGAATCCGAAAATCCAAGCTTTGATGACCAAAAATATGCTTGGAAAAAAGTTATTCCGGATGGTACGAAAAAGATATGATCGAGAATATCTGTCTCCAGAATCGAAATCGAACTTTGATGGATGGGTTCATAGGTGTAGTTTGACCCGCTGAATCCGAAAATCCAAACTTTGATGACCAAAAATATGCTTGGAAAAAAGTTATTTCGCATGGTACGAAAAAGAGATGATCGAAAATATCTGTCTCCAGAATCGAAGTGGAACTTTGATGGGTGGGTTTATAGGTGTATTTTGACCCGCTGAATCCGAAAATCCAAACTTTGATGACCAAAAATATGCTTGGAAAAAAGTTATTCCGCATGGTACGAAAAAGAGATGATCGAAAATATCTGTCTCCAGAATCGAAATCGAACTTCGATGGGTGGGTTCATAGGTGTATTTTGACCCGCTGAATCCAAAAATCCAGCCTTTGTTAAACGAAACTACACCTGGAAAGAAGTTATTCCGCATGGTACGAAAAAGATATGATCGAAAATGTTTTTTTTCAGACTCGAAATCGGACTTTGATGGGTGAGTTTCTAGGTGTATTTCGACCCGCTGAATCCGAAAATCCAACCTCTGATGACCAAAAATATGCTTGGAAAAAAGTTATTCCGCATGGTACGAAAAAGAGATGATCGAAAATATCTGTCTCCAGAATCGAAATCGAACTTTGATGGATGGGTTCATAGGTGTATTTTGACCCGCTGAATCCGAAAATCCAAACTTTGATGACCAAAAATATGCTTGGAAAAAAGTTATTTCGCATGGTACGAAAAAGAGATGATCGAAAATATCTGTCTCCAGAATCGAAATGGAACTTTGATCGGTGGGTTTATAGGTGTATTTTGACTCGCTGAATGCGAGAATCCAAGCTTTGATGACCAAAAATATGCTTGGAAAAAAGTTATTTCGCATGGTACGAAAAAGAGATGATCGGAAATATCTTTCTCCAGAATCGACATCGAACTTTGATGGGTGGGTTCATAGGTGTATTTTGACCCGCTGGATCCAAAAATCCAACCTTTGTTACAGGAAAATACACCTGGAATGAAGTTATTTCGCATGGTCCGAAAAAGAGATGATCGAAAATATTTTTTTTCAGAATCGAAATCGGACTTTAATGGGTGAGTTTCTAGGTGTATTCCGACCCGCTGAATCCGAAAATCCAAGCTCTGATGACCAAAAATATGCTTGGAAAAAAGTTATTCCGCATGGTACGAAAAAGAGATGATCGAAAATATCTGTCTCCAGAATCGAAATCGAACTTTGATGGGTGGGTTCATAGGTGTATTTTGACCCGCCGAATCCAAAAATCCAGCCTTTGTTAAACGAAAATACACCTGGAAAGAAGTTATTCCGCATGGTCCGAAAAAGAGATGATCGAAAATATTTTTTTTTCAGAATCAAAATCGGACTTCAATGTGTGAGTTTCTAGGTGTATTCCGACCCGCTGAATCCGAAAATCCAAACTTTGATGACCAAAAATATGCTTGGAAAAAAGTTATTCGCATGGTACGAAAAAGAGATGATCGAAAATATCTGTCTCCAGAATCGAAATCGAACTTTGATGGGTGGGTTCATAGGTGTATTTTGACCCGCTGAATCCAAAAATCCAGCCTTTGTTAAACGAAACTACACCTGGAAAGAAGTTATTCCGCATGGTACGAAAAAGATATGATCGAAAATGTTTTTTTTCAGACTCGAAATCGGACTTTGATGGGTGAGTTTCTAGGTGTATTTCGACCCGCTGAATCCGAAAATCCAACCTCTGATGACCAAAAATATGCTTGGAAAAAAGTTATTCCGCATGGTACGAAAAAGAGATGATCGAAAATATCTGTCTCCAGAATCGAAATCGAACTCTGATGGATGGGTTCATAGGTGTATTTTGACCCGCTGAATCCGAAAATCCAAACTTTGATGACCAAAAATATGCTTGGAAAAAAGTTATTTCGCATGGTACGAAAAAGAGATGATCGAAAATATCTGTCTCCAGAATCGAAATGGAACTTTGATCGGTGGGTTTATAGGTGTATTTTGACTCGCTGAATCCGAGAATCCAAGCTTTGATGACCAAAAATATGCTTGGAAAAAAGTTATTCCGCATGGTACGAAAAAGAGATGATCGGAAATATCTTTCTCCAGAATCGACATCGAACTTTGATGGGTGGGTTCATAGGTGTATTTTGACCCGCTGGATCCAAAAATCCAACCTTTGTTACAGGAAAATACACCTGGAATGAAGTTATCTCGCATGGTCCGAAAAAGAGATGATCGAAAATATTTTTTTTCAGAATCAAAATCGGACTTTAATGGGTGAGTTTCTAGGTGTATTACGACCCGCTGAATCCGAAAATCCAAGCTCTGATGACCAAAAATATGCTTGGAAAAAAGTTATTCCGCATGGTACGAAAAAGAGATGATCGAAAATATCTGTCTCCAGAATCGAAATCGAACTTTGTTGGGTGGGTTCATAGGTGTATTTTGACCCGCCGAATCCAAAAATCCAGCCTTTGTTAAACGAAAATACACCTGGAAAGAAGTTATTCCGCATGGTACGAAAAAGAGATGATCGAAAATATTTTTTTTCAGAATCGAAATCGGACTTTGATGGGTGAGTTTCTAGGTGTATTTCGACCCGCTGAATCCGAAAATCCAACCTCTGATGACCAAAAATATGCTTGGAAAAAAGTTATTCCGCATGGTACGAAAAAGAGATGATCGAAAATATCTGTCTCCAGAATCGAAATCGAACTTTGATGGATGGGTTCATAGGTGTATTTTGACCCGCTGAATCCGAAAATCCAAACTTTGATGACCAAAAATATGCTTGGAAAAAAGTTATTTCGCATGGTACGAAAAAGAGATGATCGAAAATATCTGTCTCCAAAATCGAAATCGAACTTTGATGGATGGGTTTATGGGTGTATTTTGACCCGCTGGATCCAAAAATCCAACCTTTGTTACACGAAAATACACCTGGAATGAAGTTATTTCGCATGGTCCGAAAAAGAGATGATCGAAAATATTTTTTTTCAGAATCAAAATCGGACTTTCATGGGTGAGTTTCTAGGTGTATTCCGACCCGCTGAATCCGAAAATCCAAACTTTGATGACCAAAAATATGCTTGGAAAAAAGTTATTCCGCATGGTACGAAAAAGAGATGATCGAAAATATCTTTCTCCAGAATCGACATCGAACTTTGATGGGTGGGTTCGTAGGTGTATTTTGACCCGCTGGATCCAAAAATCCAACCTTTGTTACAGGGAAATACACCTGGAATGAAGTTATTTCGCATGGTCCGAAAAAGAGATGATCGAAAATATTTTTTTTCAGAATCAAAATCGGAATTTAACGGGTGAGTTTCTAGGTGTATTCCGACCCGCTGAATCCGAAAATCCAAGCTTTGATGACCAAAAATATGCTTGGAAAAAAGTTATTCCGGATGGTACGAAAAAGATATGATCGAGAATATCTGTCTCCAGAATCGAAATCGAACTTTGATGGATGGGTTCATAGGTGTAGTTTGACCCGCTGAATCCGAAAATCCAAACTTTGATGACCAAAAATATGCTTGGAAAAAAGTTATTTCGCATGGTACGAAAAAGAGATGATCGAAAATATCTGTCTCCAGAATCGAAGTGGAACTTTGATGGGTGGGTTTATAGGTGTATTTTGACCCGCTGAATCCGAAAATCCAAACTTTGATGACCAAAAATATGCTTGGAAAAAAGTTATTCCGCATGGTACGAAAAAGAGATGATCGAAAATATCTGTCTCCAGAATCGAAATCGAACTTCGATGGGTGGGTTCATAGGTGTATTTTGACCCGCTGAATCCAAAAATCCAGCCTTTGTTAAACGAAACTACACCTGGAAAGAAGTTATTCCGCATGGTACGAAAAAGATATGATCGAAAATGTTTTTTTTCAGACTCGAAATCGGACTTTGATGGGTGAGTTTCTAGGTGTATTTCGACCCGCTGAATCCGAAAATCCAACCTCTGATGACCAAAAATATGCTTGGAAAAAAGTTATTCCGCATGGTACGAAAAAGAGATGATCGAAAATATCTGTCTCCAGAATCGAAATCGAACTTTGATGGATGGGTTCATAGGTGTATTTTGACCCGCTGAATCCGAAAATCCAAACTTTGATGACCAAAAATATGCTTGGAAAAAAGTTATTTCGCATGGTACGAAAAAGAGATGATCGAAAATATCTGTCTCCAGAATCGAAATGGAACTTTGATCGGTGGGTTTATAGGTGTATTTTGACTCGCTGAATGCGAGAATCCAAGCTTTGATGACCAAAAATATGCTTGGAAAAAAGTTATTTCGCATGGTACGAAAAAGAGATGATCGGAAATATCTTTCTCCAGAATCGACATCGAACTTTGATGGGTGGGTTCATAGGTGTATTTTGACCCGCTGGATCCAAAAATCCAACCTTTGTTACAGGAAAATACACCTGGAATGAAGTTATTTCGCATGGTCCGAAAAAGAGATGATCGAAAATATTTTTTTTCAGAATCGAAATCGGACTTTAATGGGTGAGTTTCTAGGTGTATTCCGACCCGCTGAATCCGAAAATCCAAGCTCTGATGACCAAAAATATGCTTGGAAAAAAGTTATTCCGCATGGTACGAAAAAGAGATGATCGAAAATATCTGTCTCCAGAATCGAAATCGAACTTTGATGGGTGGGTTCATAGGTGTATTTTGACCCGCCGAATCCAAAAATCCAGCCTTTGTTAAACGAAAATACACCTGGAAAGAAGTTATTCCGCATGGTCCGAAAAAGAGATGATCGAAAATATTTTTTTTCAGAATCAAAATCGGACTTCAATGTGTGAGTTTCTAGGTGTATTCCGACCCGCTGAATCCGAAAATCCAAACTTTGATGACCAAAAATATGCTTGGAAAAAAGTTATTCCGCATGGTACGAAAAAGAGATGATCGAAAATATCTGTCTCCAGAATCGAAATCGAACTTTGATGGGTGGGTTCATAGGTGTATTTTGACCCGCTGAATCCAAAAATCCAGCCTTTGTTAAACGAAACTACACCTGGAAAGAAGTTATTCCGCATGGTACGAAAAAGATATGATCGAAAATGTTTTTTTTCAGACTCGAAATCGGACTTTGATGGGTGAGTTTCTAGGTGTATTTCGACCCGCTGAATCCGAAAATCCAACCTCTGATGACCAAAAATATGCTTGGAAAAAAGTTATTCCGCATGGTACGAAAAAGAGATGATCGAAAATATCTGTCTCCAGAATCGAAATCGAACTCTGATGGATGGGTTCATAGGTGTATTTTGACCCGCTGAATCCGAAAATCCAAACTTTGATGACCAAAAATATGCTTGGAAAAAAGTTATTTCGCATGGTACGAAAAAGAGATGATCGAAAATATCTGTCTCCAGAATCGAAATGGAACTTTGATCGGTGGGTTTATAGGTGTATTTTGACTCGCTGAATCCGAGAATCCAAGCTTTGATGACCAAAAATATGCTTGGAAAAAAGTTATTCCGCATGGTACGAAAAAGAGATGATCGGAAATATCTTTCTCCAGAATCGACATCGAACTTTGATGGGTGGGTTCATAGGTGTATTTTGACCCGCTGGATCCAAAAATCCAACCTTTGTTACAGGAAAATACACCTGGAATGAAGTTATCTCGCATGGTCCGAAAAAGAGATGATCGAAAATATTTTTTTTCAGAATCAAAATCGGACTTTAATGGGTGAGTTTCTAGGTGTATTACGACCCGCTGAATCCGAAAATCCAAGCTCTGATGACCAAAAATATGCTTGGAAAAAAGTTATTCCGCATGGTACGAAAAAGAGATGATCGAAAATATCTGTCTCCAGAATCGAAATCGAACTTTGTTGGGTGGGTTCATAGGTGTATTTTGACCCGCCGAATCCAAAAATCCAGCCTTTGTTAAACGAAAATACACCTGGAAAGAAGTTATTCCGCATGGTACGAAAAAGAGATGATCGAAAATATTTTTTTTCAGAATCGAAATCGGACTTTGATGGGTGAGTTTCTAGGTGTATTTCGACCCGCTGAATCCGAAAATCCAACCTCTGATGACCAAAAATATGCTTGGAAAAAAGTTATTCCGCATGGTACGAAAAAGAGATGATCGAAAATATCTGTCTCCAGAATCGAAATCGAACTTTGATGGATGGGTTCATAGGTGTATTTTGACCCGCTGAATCCGAAAATCCAAACTTTGATGACCAAAAATATGCTTGGAAAAAAGTTATTTCGCATGGTACGAAAAAGAGATGATCGAAAATATCTGTCTCCAAAATCGAAATCGAACTTTGATGGATGGGTTTATGGGTGTATTTTGACCCGCTGGATCCAAAAATCCAACCTTTGTTACAAGAAAATACACCTGGAATGAAGTTATTTCGCATGGTCCGAAAAAGAGATGATCGAAAATATTTTTTTTCAGAATCAAAATCGGACTTTCATGGGTGAGTTTCTAGGTGTATTCCGACCCGCTGAATCCGAAAATCCAAACTTTGATGACCAAAAATATGCTTGGAAAAAAGTTATTCCGCATGGTACGAAAAAGAGATGATCGAAAATATCTTTCTCCAGAATCGACATCGAACTTTGATGGGTGGGTTCGTAGGTGTATTTTGACCCGCTGGATCCAAAAATCCAACCTTTGTTACAGGGAAATACACCTGGAATGAAGTTATTTCGCATGGTCCGAAAAAGAGATGATCGAAAATATTTTTTTTCAGAATCAAAATCGGAATTTAACGGGTGAGTTTCTAGGTGTATTCCGACCCGCTGAATCCGAAAATCCAAGCTTTGATGACCAAAAATATGCTTGGAAAAAAGTTATTCCGGATGGTACGAAAAAGATATGATCGAGAATATCTGTCTCCAGAATCGAAATCGAACTTTGATGGATGGGTTCATAGGTGTAGTTTGACCCGCTGAATCCGAAAATCCAAACTTTGATGACCAAAAATATGCTTGGAAAAAAGTTATTTCGCATGGTACGAAAAAGAGATGATCGAAAATATCTGTCTCCAGAATCGAAGTGGAACTTTGATGGGTGGGTTTATAGGTGTATTTTGACCCGCTGAATCCGAAAATCCAAACTTTGATGACCAAAAATATGCTTGGAAAAAAGTTATTCCGCATGGTACGAAAAAGAGATGATCGAAAATATTTTTTGTCAGAATCAAAATCGGACTTTGATGGGTGAGTTTCTAGGTGTATTTCGACCCGCTGAATTCGAAAATCCAAACGTTGGTGACCAAAAATATGATTGGAAAAAAGTTATTTCGCATGGTACGAAAAAGAGATGATCGAAAATATCTGTCTCCAGAATCGAAATCGAACTTTGATGGGTGGGTTCATAGGTGTATTTTGACCCGCTGAATCCAAAAATCCAGCCTTTGTTAAACGAAACTACACCTGGAAAGGAGTTATTCCGCATGGTACGAAAAAGATATGATCGAAAATGTTTTTTTTCAGACTCGAAATCGGACTTTGATGGGTGAGTTTCTAGGTGTATTTCGACCCGCTGAATCCGAAAATCCAACCTCTGATGACCAAAAATATGCTTGGAAAAAAGTTATTCCGCATGGTACGAAAAAGAGATGATCGAAAATATCTGTCTCCAAAATCGAAATCGAACTTTGATGGATGGGTTCATAGGTGTATTTTGACCCGCTGAATCCGAAAATCCAAACTTTGATGACCAAAAATATGCTTGGAAAAAAGTTATTTCGCATGGTACGAAAAAGAGATGATCGAAAATATCTGTCTCCAGAATCGAAATGGAACTTTGATCGGTGGGTTTATAGGTGTATTTTGACTCGCTGAATCCGAGAATCCAAGCTTTGATGACCAAAAATATGCTTGGAAAAAAGTTATTTCGCATGGTACGAAAAAGAGATGATCGGAAATATCTTTCTCCAGAATCGACATCGAACTTTGATGGGTGGGTTCATAGGTGTATTTTGACCCGCTGGATCCAAAAATCCAACCTTTGTTACAGGAAAATACACCTGGAAAGAAGTTATTCCGCATGGTCCGAAAAAGAGATGATCGAAAATATTTTTTTTCAGAATCGAAATCGGACTTTAATGGGTGAGTTTCTAGGTGTATTCCGACCCGCTGAATCCGAAAATCCAAGCTCTGATGACCAAAAATATGCTTGGAAAAAAGTTATTCCGCATGGTACGAAAAAGAGATGATCGAAAATATCTGTCTCCAGAATCGAAATCGAACTTTGATGGGTGGGTTCATAGGTGTATTTTGACCCGCCGAATCCAAAAATCCAGCCTTTGTTAAACGAAAATACACCTGGAAAGAAGTTATTCCGCATGGTCCGAAAAAGAGATGATCGAAAATATTTTTTTTCAGAATCAAAATCGGACTTCAATGTGTGAGTTTCTAGGTGTATTCCGACCCGCTGAATCCGAAAATCCAAACTTTGATGACCAAAAATATGCTTGGAAAAAAGTTATTCCGCATGGTACGAAAAAGAGATGATCGAAAATATCTGTCTCCAGAATCGAAATCGAACTTTGATGGGTGGGTTCATAGGTGTATTTTGACCCGCTGAATCCAAAAATCCAGCCTTTGTTAAACGAAACTACACCTGGAAAGAAGTTATTCCGCATGGTACGAAAAAGATATGATCGAAAATGTTTTTTTTCAGACTCGAAATCGGACTTTGATGGGTGAGTTTCTAGGTGTATTTCGACCCGCTGAATCCGAAAATCCAACCTCTGATGACCAAAAATATGCTTGGAAAAAAGTTATTCCGCATGGTACGAAAAAGAGATGATCGAAAATATCTGTCTCCAGAATCGAAATCGAACTTTGATGGATGGGTTCATAGGTGTATCTTGACCCGCTGAATCCGAAAATCCAAACTTTGATGACCAAAAATATGCTTGGAAAAAAGTTATTTCGCATGGTACGAAAAAGAGATGATCGAAAATATCTGTCTCCAGGAGCGAAATGGAACTTTGATCGGTGGGTTTATAGGTGTATTTTGACTCGCTGAATCCGAGAATCCAAGCTTTGATGACCAAAAATATGCTTGGAAAAAAGTTATTCCGCATGGTACGAAAAAGAGATGATCGAAAATATCTTTCTCCAGAATCGACATCGAACTTTGATGGGTGGGTTCGTAGGTGTATTTTGACCCGCTGGATCCAAAAATCCAACCTTTGTTACAGGGAAATACACCTGGAATGAAGTTATTTCGCATGGTCCGAAAAAGAGATGATCGAAAATATTTTTTTTCAGAATCAAAATCGGAATTTAACGGGTGAGTTTCTAGGTGTATTCCGACCCGCTGAATCCGAAAATCCAAGCTTTGATGACCAAAAATATGCTTGGAAAAAAGTTATTCCGGATGGTACGAAAAAGATATGATCGAGAATATCTGTCTCCAGAATCGAAATCGAACTTTGATGGATGGGTTCATAGGTGTAGTTTGACCCGCTGAATCCGAAAATCCAAACTTTGATGACCAAAAATATGCTTGGAAAAAAGTTATTTCGCATGGTACGAAAAAGAGATGATCGAAAATATCTGTCTCCAGAATCGAAATGGAACTTTGATCGGTGGGTTTATAGGTGTATTTTGACTCGCTGAATCCGAGAATCCAAGCTTTGATGACCAAAAATATGCTTGGAAAAAAGTTATTTCGCATGGTACGAAAAAGAGATGATCGGAAATATCTTTCTCCAGAATCGACATCGAACTTTGATGGGTGGGTTCATGGGTGTATTTTGACCCGCTGGATCCAAAAATCCAACCTTTGTTACAGGAAAATACACCTAGAATGAAGTTATCTCGCATGGTCCGAAAAAGAGATGATCGAAAATATTTTTTTTCAGAATCAAAATCGGACTTTAATGGGTGAGTTTCTAGGTGTATTACGACCCGCTGAATCCGAAAATCCAAGCTCTGATGACCAAAAATATGCTTGGAAAAAAGTTATTCCGCATGGTACGAAAAAGAGATGATCGAAAATATCTGTCTCCAGAATCGAAATCGAACTTTGTTGGGTGGGTTCATAGGTGTATTTTGACCCGCCGAATCCAAAAATCCAGCCTTTGTTAAACGAAAATACACCTGGAAAGAAGTTATTCCGCATGGTACGAAAAAGAGATGATCGAAAATATTTTTTTTCAGAATCGAAATCGGACTTTGATGGGTGAGTTTCTAGGTGTATTTCGACCCGCTGAATCCGAAAATCCAACCTCTGATGACCAAAAATATGCTTGGAAAAAAGTTATTCCGCATGGTACGAAAAAGAGATGATCGAAAATATCTGTCTCCAGAATCGAAATCGAACTTTGATGGATGGGTTCATAGGTGTATTTTGACCCGCTGAATCCGAAAATCCAAACTTTGATGACCAAAAATATGCTTGGAAAAAAGTTATTTCGCATGGTACGAAAAAGAGATGATCGAAAATATCTGTCTCCAGGAGCGAAATGGAACTTTGATCGGTGGGTTTATAGGTGTATTTTGACTCGCTGAATCCGAGAATCCAAGCTTTGATGACCAAAAATATGCTTGGAAAAAAGTTATTCCGCATGGTACGAAAAAGAGATGATCGAAAATATCTTTCTCCAGAATCGACATCGAACTTTGATGGGTGGGTTCGTAGGTGTATTTTGACCCGCTGGATCCAAAAATCCAACCTTTGTTACAGGGAAATACACCTGGAATGAAGTTATTTCGCATGGTCCGAAAAAGAGATGATCGAAAATATTTTTTTTCAGAATCAAAATCGGAATTTAACGGGTGAGTTTCTAGGTGTATTCCGACCCGCTGAATCCGAAAATCCAAGCTTTGATGACCAAAAATATGCTTGGAAAAAAGTTATTCCGGATGGTACGAAAAAGATATGATCGAGAATATCTGTCTCCAGAATCGAAATCGAACTTTGATGGATGGGTTCATAGGTGTAGTTTGACCCGCTGAATCCGAAAATCCAAACTTTGATGACCAAAAATATGCTTGGAAAAAAGTTATTTCGCATGGTACGAAAAAGAGATGATCGAAAATATCTGTCTCCAGAATCGAAATGGAACTTTGATCGGTGGGTTTATAGGTGTATTTTGACTCGCTGAATCCGAGAATCCAAGCTTTGATGACCAAAAATATGCTTGGAAAAAAGTTATTTCGCATGGTACGAAAAAGAGATGATCGGAAATATCTTTCTCCAGAATCGACATCGAACTTTGATGGGTGGGTTCATAGGTGTATTTTGACCCGCTGGATCCAAAAATCCAACCTTTGTTACAGGAAAATACACCTCGAAAGAAGTTATTCCGCATGGTCCGAAAAAGAGATGATCGAAAATATTTTTTTTCAGAATCGAAATCGGACTTTAATGGGTGAGTTTCTAGGTGTATTCCGACCCGCTGAATCCGAAAATCCAAGCTCTGATGACCAAAAATATGCTTGGAAAAAAGTTATTCCGCATGGTACGAAAAAGAGATGATCGAAAATATCTGTCTCCAGAATCGAAATCGAACTTTGATGGGTGGGTTCATAGGTGTATTTTGACCCGCCGAATCCAAAAATCCAGCCTTTGTTAAACGAAAATACACCTGGAAAGAAGTTATTCCGCATGGTCCGAAAAAGAGATGATCGAAAATATTTTTTTTCAGAATCAAAATCGGACTTCAATGTGTGAGTTTCTAGGTGTATTCCGACCCGCTGAATCCGAAAATCCAAACTTTGATGACCAAAAATATGCTTGGAAAAAAGTTATTCCGCATGGTACGAAAAAGAGATGATCGAAAATATCTGTCTCCAGAATCGAAATCGAACTTTGATGGGTGGGTTCATAGGTGTATTTTGACCCGCTGAATCCAAAAATCCAGCCTTTGTTAAACGAAACTACACCTGGAAAGAAGTTATTCCGCATGGTACGAAAAAGATATGATCGAAAATGTTTTTTTTCAGACTCGAAATCGGACTTTGATGGGTGAGTTTCTAGGTGTATTTCGACCCGCTGAATCCGAAAATCCAACCTCTGATGACCAAAAATATGCTTGGAAAAAAGTTATTCCGCATGGTACGAAAAAGAGATGATCGAAAATATCTGTCTCCAGAATCGAAATCGAACTCTGATGGATGGGTTCATAGGTGTATTTTGACCCGCTGAATCCGAAAATCCAAACTTTGATGACCAAAAATATGCTTGGAAAAAAGTTATTTCGCATGGTACGAAAAAGAGATGATCGAAAATATCTGTCTCCAGAATCGAAATGGAACTTTGATCGGTGGGTTTATAGGTGTATTTTGACTCGCTGAATCCGAGAATCCAAGCTTTGATGACCAAAAATATGCTTGGAAAAAAGTTATTTCGCATGGTACGAAAAAGAGATGATCGGAAATATCTTTCTCCAGAATCGACATCGAACTTTGATGGGTGGGTTCATAGGTGTATTTTGACCCGCTGGATCCAAAAATCCAACCTTTGTTACAGGAAAATACACCTGGAATGAAGTTATCTCGCATGGTCCGAAAAAGAGATGATCGAAAATATTTTTTTTCAGAATCAAAATCGGACTTTAATGGGTGAGTTTCTAGGTGTATTACGACCCGCTGAATCCGAAAATCCAAGCTCTGATGACCAAAAATATGCTTGGAAGAAAGTTATTCCGCATGGTACGAAAAAGAGATGATCGAAAATATCTGTCTCCAGAATCGAAATCGAACTTTGTTGGGTGGGTTCATAGGTGTATTTTGACCCGCCGAATCCAAAAATCCAGCCTTTGTTAAACGAAAATACACCTGGAAAGAAGTTATTCCGCATGGTACGAAAAAGAGATGATCGAAAATATTTTTTTTCAGAATCGAAATCGGACTTTGATGGGTGAGTTTCTAGGTGTATTTCGACCCGCTGAATCCGAAAATCCAACCTCTGATGACCAAAAATATGCTTGGAAAAAAGTTATTCCGCATGGTACGAAAAAGAGATGATCGAAAATATCTGTCTCCAGAATCGAAATCGAACTTTGATGGATGGGTTCATAGGTGTATCTTGACCCGCTGAATCCGAAAATCCAAACTTTGATGACCAAAAATATGCTTGGAAAAAAGTTATTTCGCATGGTACGAAAAAGAGATGATCGAAAATATCTGTCTCCAGGAGCGAAATGGAACTTTGATCGGTGGGTTTATAGGTGTATTTTGACTCGCTGAATCCGAGAATCCAAGCTTTGATGACCAAAAATATGCTTGGAAAAAAGTTATTCCGCATGGTACGAAAAAGAGATGATCGAAAATATCTTTCTCCAGAATCGACATCGAACTTTGATGGGTGGGTTCGTAGGTGTATTTTGACCCGCTGGATCCAAAAATCCAACCTTTGTTACAGGGAAATACACCTGGAATGAAGTTATTTCGCATGGTCCGAAAAAGAGATGATCGAAAATATTTTTTTTCAGAATCAAAATCGGAATTTAACGGGTGAGTTTCTAGGTGTATTCCGACCCGCTGAATCCGAAAATCCAAGCTTTGATGACCAAAAATATGCTTGGAAAAAAGTTATTCCGGATGGTACGAAAAAGATATGATCGAGAATATCTGTCTCCAGAATCGAAATCGAACTTTGATGGATGGGTTCATAGGTGTAGTTTGACCCGCTGAATCCGAAAATCCAAACTTTGATGACCAAAAATATGCTTGGAAAAAAGTTATTTCGCATGGTACGAAAAAGAGATGATCGAAAATATCTGTCTCCAGAATCGAAATGGAACTTTGATCGGTGGGTTTATAGGTGTATTTTGACTCGCTGAATCCGAGAATCCAAGCTTTGATGACCAAAAATATGCTTGGAAAAAAGTTATTTCGCATGGTACGAAAAAGAGATGATCGGAAATATCTTTCTCCAGAATCGACATCGAACTTTGATGGGTGGGTTCATGGGTGTATTTTGACCCGCTGGATCCAAAAATCCAACCTTTGTTACAGGAAAATACACCTAGAATGAAGTTATCTCGCATGGTCCGAAAAAGAGATGATCGAAAATATTTTTTTTCAGAATCAAAATCGGACTTTAATGGGTGAGTTTCTAGGTGTATTACGACCCGCTGAATCCGAAAATCCAAGCTCTGATGACCAAAAATATGCTTGGAAAAAAGTTATTCCGCATGGTACGAAAAAGAGATGATCGAAAATATCTGTCTCCAGAATCGAAATCGAACTTTGTTGGGTGGGTTCATAGGTGTATTTTGACCCGCCGAATCCAAAAATCCAGCCTTTGTTAAACGAAAATACACCTGGAAAGAAGTTATTCCGCATGGTACGAAAAAGAGATGATCGAAAATATTTTTTTTCAGAATCGAAATCGGACTTTGATGGGTGAGTTTCTAGGTGTATTTCGACCCGCTGAATCCGAAAATCCAACCTCTGATGACCAAAAATATGCTTGGAAAAAAGTTATTCCGCATGGTACGAAAAAGAGATGATCGAAAATATCTGTCTCCAGAATCGAAATCGAACTTTGATGGATGGGTTCATAGGTGTATTTTGACCCGCTGAATCCGAAAATCCAAACTTTGATGACCAAAAATATGCTTGGAAAAAAGTTATTTCGCATGGTACGAAAAAGAGATGATCGAAAATATCTGTCTCCAGGAGCGAAATGGAACTTTGATCGGTGGGTTTATAGGTGTATTTTGACTCGCTGAATCCGAGAATCCAAGCTTTGATGACCAAAAATATGCTTGGAAAAAAGTTATTCCGCATGGTACGAAAAAGAGATGATCGAAAATATCTTTCTCCAGAATCGACATCGAACTTTGATGGGTGGGTTCGTAGGTGTATTTTGACCCGCTGGATCCAAAAATCCAACCTTTGTTACAGGGAAATACACCTGGAATGAAGTTATTTCGCATGGTCCGAAAAAGAGATGATCGAAAATATTTTTTTTCAGAATCAAAATCGGAATTTAACGGGTGAGTTTCTAGGTGTATTCCGACCCGCTGAATCCGAAAATCCAAGCTTTGATGACCAAAAATATGCTTGGAAAAAAGTTATTCCGGATGGTACGAAAAAGATATGATCGAGAATATCTGTCTCCAGAATCGAAATCGAACTTTGATGGATGGGTTCATAGGTGTAGTTTGACCCGCTGAATCCGAAAATCCAAACTTTGATGACCAAAAATATGCTTGGAAAAAAGTTATTTCGCATGGTACGAAAAAGAGATGATCGAAAATATCTGTCTCCAGAATCGAAGTGGAACTTTGATGGGTGGGTTTATAGGTGTATTTTGACCCGCTGAATCCGAAAATCCAAACTTTGATGACCAAAAATATGCTTGGAAAAAAGTTATTCCGCATGGTACGAAAAAGAGATGATCGAAAATATTTTTTGTCAGAATCAAAATCGGACTTTGATGGGTGAGTTTCTAGGTGTATTTCGACCCGCTGAATTCGAAAATCCAAACGTTGGTGACCAAAAATATGATTGGAAAAAAGTTATTTCGCATGGTACGAAAAAGAGATGATCGAAAATATCTGTCTCCAGAATCGAAATCGAACTTTGATGGGTGGGTTCATAGGTGTATTTTGACCCGCTGAATCCAAAAATCCAGCCTTTGTTAAACGAAACTACACCTGGAAAGGAGTTATTCCGCATGGTACGAAAAAGATATGATCGAAAATGTTTTTTTTCAGACTCGAAATCGGACTTTGATGGGTGAGTTTCTAGGTGTATTTCGACCCGCTGAATCCGAAAATCCAACCTCTGATGACCAAAAATATGCTTGGAAAAAAGTTATTCCGCATGGTACGAAAAAGAGATGATCGAAAATATCTGTCTCCAAAATCGAAATCGAACTTTGATGGATGGGTTCATAGGTGTATTTTGACCCGCTGAATCCGAAAATCCAAACTTTGATGACCAAAAATATGCTTGGAAAAAAGTTATTTCGCATGGTACGAAAAAGAGATGATCGAAAATATCTGTCTCCAGAATCGAAATGGAACTTTGATCGGTGGGTTTATAGGTGTATTTTGACTCGCTGAATCCGAGAATCCAAGCTTTGATGACCAAAAATATGCTTGGAAAAAAGTTATTTCGCATGGTACGAAAAAGAGATGATCGGAAATATCTTTCTCCAGAATCGACATCGAACTTTGATGGGTGGGTTCATAGGTGTATTTTGACCCGCTGGATCCAAAAATCCAACCTTTGTTACAGGAAAATACACCTGGAAAGAAGTTATTCCGCATGGTCCGAAAAAGAGATGATCGAAAATATTTTTTTTCAGAATCGAAATCGGACTTTAATGGGTGAGTTTCTAGGTGTATTCCGACCCGCTGAATCCGAAAATCCAAGCTCTGATGACCAAAAATATGCTTGGAAAAAAGTTATTCCGCATGGTACGAAAAAGAGATGATCGAAAATATCTGTCTCCAGAATCGAAATCGAACTTTGATGGGTGGGTTCATAGGTGTATTTTGACCCGCCGAATCCAAAAATCCAGCCTTTGTTAAACGAAAATACACCTGGAAAGAAGTTATTCCGCATGGTCCGAAAAAGAGATGATCGAAAATATTTTTTTTCAGAATCAAAATCGGACTTCAATGTGTGAGTTTCTAGGTGTATTCCGACCCGCTGAATCCGAAAATCCAAACTTTGATGACCAAAAATATGCTTGGAAAAAAGTTATTCCGCATGGTACGAAAAAGAGATGATCGAAAATATCTGTCTCCAGAATCGAAATCGAACTTTGATGGGTGGGTTCATAGGTGTATTTTGACCCGCTGAATCCAAAAATCCAGCCTTTGTTAAACGAAACTACACCTGGAAAGGAGTTATTCCGCATGGTACGAAAAAGATATGATCGAAAATGTTTTTTTTCAGACTCGAAATCGGACTTTGATGGGTGAGTTTCTAGGTGTATTTCGACCCGCTGAATCCGAAAATCCAACCTCTGATGACCAAAAATATGCTTGGAAAAAAGTTATTCCGCATGGTACGAAAAAGAGATGATCGAAAATATCTGTCTCCAAAATCGAAATCGAACTTTGATGGATGGGTTCATAGGTGTATTTTGACCCGCTGAATCCGAAAATCCAAACTTTGATGACCAAAAATATGCTTGGAAAAAAGTTATTTCGCATGGTACGAAAAAGAGATGATCGAAAATATCTGTCTCCAGAATCGAAATGGAACTTTGATCGGTGGGTTTATAGGTGTATTTTGACTCGCTGAATCCGAGAATCCAAGCTTTGATGACCAAAAATATGCTTGGAAAAAAGTTATTTCGCATGGTACGAAAAAGAGATGATCGGAAATATCTTTCTCCAGAATCGACATCGAACTTTGATGGGTGGGTTCATAGGTGTATTTTGACCCGCTGGATCCAAAAATCCAACCTTTGTTACAGGAAAATACACCTGGAATGAAGTTATTTCGCATGGTCCGAAAAAGAGATGATCGAAAATATTTTTTTTCAGAATCGAAATCGGACTTTAATGGGTGAGTTTCTAGGTGTATTCCGACCCGCTGAATCCGAAAATCCAAGCTCTGATGACCAAAAATATGCTTGGAAAAAAGTTATTCCGCATGGTACGAAAAAGAGATGATCGAAAATATCTGTCTCCAGAATCGAAATCGAACTTTGATGGGTGGGTTCATAGGTGTATTTTGACCCGCCGAATCCAAAAATCCAGCCTTTGTTAAACGAAAATACACCTGGAAAGAAGTTATTCCGCATGGTACGAAAAAGAGATGATCGAAAATATTTTTTTTCAGAATCGAAATCAGACTTTGATGGGTGAGTTTCTAGGTGTATTTCGACCCGCTGAATCCGAAAATCCAACCTCTGATGACCAAAAATATGCTTGGAAAAAAGTTATTCCGCATGGTACGAAAAAGAGATGATCGAAAATATCTGTCTCCAGAATCGAAATCGAACTTTGATGGATGGGTTCATAGGTGTATTTTGACCCGCTGAATCCGAAAATCCAAACTTTGATGACCAAAAATATGCTCGGAAAAAAGTTATTTCGCATGGTACGAAAAAGAGATGATCGAAAATATCTGTCTCCAGAAGCGAAATGGAACTTTGATCGGTGGGTTTATAGGTGTATTTTGACTCGCTGAATCCGAGAATCCAAGCTTTGATGACCAAAAATATGCTTGGAAAAAAGTTATTTCGCATGGTACGAAAAAGAGATGATCGGAAATATCTTTCTCCAGAATCGACATCGAACTTTGATGGGTGGGTTCGTAGGTGTATTTTGACCCGCTGGATCCAAAAATCCAACCTTTGTCACAGGAAAATACACCCGGAATGAAGTTATTTCGCATGGTCCGAAAAAGAGATGATCGAAAATATTTTTTTTCAGAATCAAAATCGGAATTTAACGGGTGAGTTTCTAGGTGTATTCCGACCCGCTGAATCCGAAAATCCAAGCTTTGATGACCAAAAATATGCTTGGAAAAAAGTTATTCCGGATGGTACGAAAAAGATATGATCGAAAATATCTGTCTCCAGAATCGAAATCAAACTTTGATGGATGGGATCATAGGTGTATTTTGACCCGCTGAATCCGAAAATCCAAACTTTGATGACCAAAAATATGCTTGGAAAAAAGTTATTTCGCATGGTACGAAAAAGAGATGATCGAAAATATCTGTCTCCAGAATCGAAATGGAACTTTGATGGGTGGGTTTATAGGTGTATTTTGACCCGCTGAATCCGAAAATCCAAACTTTGATGACCAAAAATATGCTTGGAAAAAAGTTATTCCGCATGGTACGAAAAAGAGATGATCGAAAATATTTTTTGTCAGAATCAAAATCGGACTTTGATGGGTGAGTTTCTAGGTGTATTTCGACCCGCTGAATTCGAAAATCCAAACGTTGGTGACCAAAAATATGATTGGAAGAAAGTTATTTCGCATGGTACGAAAAAGAGATGATCGAAAATATCTGTCTCCAGAATCGAAATCGAACTTTGATGGGTGGGTTCATAGGTGTATTTTGACCCGCTGAATCCAAAAATCCAGCCTTTGTTAAACGAAACTACACCTGGAAAGGAGTTATTCCGCATGGTACGAAAAAGATATGATCGAAAATGTTTTTTTTCAGACTCGAAATCGGACTTTGATGGGTGAGTTTCTAGGTGTATTTCGACCCGCTGAATCCGAAAATCCAACCTCTGATGACCAAAAATATGCTTGGAAAAAAGTTATTCCGCATGGTACGAAAAAGAGATGATCGAAAATATCTGTCTCCAAAATCGAAATCGAACTTTGATGGATGGGTTCATAGGTGTATTTTGACCCGCTGAATCCGAAAATCCAAACTTTGATGACCAAAAATATGCTTGGAAAAAAGTTATTTCGCATGGTACGAAAAAGAGATGATCGAAAATATCTGTCTCCAGAATCGAAATGGAACTTTGATCGGTGGGTTTATAGGTGTATTTTGACTCGCTGAATCCGAGAATCCAAGCTTTGATGACCAAAAATATGCTTGGAAAAAAGTTATTTCGCATGGTACGAAAAAGAGATGATCGGAAATATCTTTCTCCAGAATCGACATCGAACTTTGATGGGTGGGTTCATAGGTGTATTTTGACCCGCTGGATCCAAAAATCCAACCTTTGTTACAGGAAAATACACCTGGAATGAAGTTATTTCGCATGGTCCGAAAAAGAGATGATCGAAAATATTTTTTTTCAGAATCGAAATCGGACTTTGATGGGTGAGTTTCTAGGTGTATTTCGACCCGCTGAATCCGAAAATCCAACCTCTGATGACCAAAAATATGCTTGGAAAAAAGTTATTCCGCATGGTACGAAAAAGAGATGATCGAAAATATCTGTCTCCAGAATCGAAATCGAACTTTGATGGATGGGTTCATAGGTGTATTTTGACCCGCTGAATCCGAAAATCCAAACTTTGATGACCAAAAATATGCTCGGAAAAAAGTTATTTCGCATGGTACGAAAAAGAGATGATCGAAAATATCTGTCTCCAGAAGCGAAATGGAACTTTGATCGGTGGGTTTATAGGTGTATTTTGACTCGCTGAATCCGAGAATCCAAGCTTTGATGACCAAAAATATGCTTGGAAAAAAGTTATTTCGCATGGTACGAAAAAGAGATGATCGGAAATATCTTTCTCCAGAATCGACATCGAACTTTGATGGGTGGGTTCGTAGGTGTATTTTGACCCGCTGGATCCAAAAATCCAACCTTTGTCACAGGAAAATACACCCGGAATGAAGTTATTTCGCATGGTCCGAAAAAGAGATGATCGAAAATATTTTTTTTCAGAATCAAAATCGGAATTTAACGGGTGAGTTTCTAGGTGTATTCCGACCCGCTGAATCCGAAAATCCAAGCTTTGATGACCAAAAATATGCTTGGAAAAAAGTTATTCCGGATGGTACGAAAAAGATATGATCGAAAATATCTGTCTCCAGAATCGAAATCAAACTTTGATGGATGGGATCATAGGTGTATTTTGACCCGCTGAATCCGAAAATCCAAACTTTGATGACCAAAAATATGCTTGGAAAAAAGTTATTTCGCATGGTACGAAAAAGAGATGATCGAAAATATCTGTCTCCAGAATCGAAGTGGAACTTTGATGGGTGGGTTTATAGGTGTATTTTGACCCGCTGAATCCGAAAATCCAAACTTTGATGACCAAAAATATGCTTGGAAAAAAGTTATTCCGCATGGTACGAAAAAGAGATGATCGAAAATATTTTTTGTCAGAATCAAAATCGGACTTTGATGGGTGAGTTTCTAGGTGTATTTCGACCCGCTGAATTCGAAAATCCAAACGTTGGTGACCAAAAATATGATTGGAAAAAAGTTATTTCGCATGGTACGAAAAAGAGATGATCGAAAATATCTGTCTCCAGAATCGAAATCGAACTTTGATGGGTGGGTTCATAGGTGTATTTTGACCCGCTGAATCCAAAAATCCAGCCTTTGTTAAACGAAACTACACCTGGAAAGGAGTTATTCCGCATGGTACGAAAAAGATATGATCGAAAATGTTTTTTTTCAGACTCGAAATCGGACTTTGATGGGTGAGTTTCTAGGTGTATTTCGACCCGCTGAATCCGAAAATCCAACCTCTGATGACCAAAAATATGCTTGGAAAAAAGTTATTCCGCATGGTACGAAAAAGAGATGATCGAAAATATCTGTCTCCAAAATCGAAATCGAACTTTGATGGATGGGTTCATAGGTGTATTTTGACCCGCTGAATCCGAAAATCCAAACTTTGATGACCAAAAATATGCTTGGAAAAAAGTTATTTCGCATGGTACGAAAAAGAGATGATCGAAAATATCTGTCTCCAGAATCGAAATGGAACTTTGATCGGTGGGTTTATAGGTGTATTTTGACTCGCTGAATCCGAGAATCCAAGCTTTGATGACCAAAAATATGCTTGGAAAAAAGTTATTTCGCATGGTACGAAAAAGAGATGATCGGAAATATCTTTCTCCAGAATCGACATCGAACTTTGATGGGTGGGTTCATAGGTGTATTTTGACCCGCTGGATCCAAAAATCCAACCTTTGTTACAGGAAAATACACCTGGAAAGAAGTTATTCCGCATGGTCCGAAAAAGAGATGATCGAAAATATTTTTTTTCAGAATCGAAATCGGACTTTAATGGGTGAGTTTCTAGGTGTATTCCGACCCGCTGAATCCGAAAATCCAAGCTCTGATGACCAAAAATATGCTTGGAAAAAAGTTATTCCGCATGGTACGAAAAAGAGATGATCGAAAATATCTGTCTCCAGAATCGAAATCGAACTTTGATGGGTGGGTTCATAGGTGTATTTTGACCCGCCGAATCCAAAAATCCAGCCTTTGTTAAACGAAAATACACCTGGAAAGAAGTTATTCCGCATGGTCCGAAAAAGAGATGATCGAAAATATTTTTTTTCAGAATCAAAATCGGACTTCAATGTGTGAGTTTCTAGGTGTATTCCGACCCGCTGAATCCGAAAATCCAAACTTTGATGACCAAAAATATGCTTGGAAAAAAGTTATTCCGCATGGTACGAAAAAGAGATGATCGAAAATATCTGTCTCCAGAATCGAAATCGAACTTTGATGGGTGGGTTCATAGGTGTATTTTGACCCGCTGAATCCAAAAATCCAGCCTTTGTTAAACGAAACTACACCTGGAAAGGAGTTATTCCGCATGGTACGAAAAAGATATGATCGAAAATGTTTTTTTTCAGACTCGAAATCGGACTTTGATGGGTGAGTTTCTAGGTGTATTTCGACCCGCTGAATCCGAAAATCCAACCTCTGATGACCAAAAATATGCTTGGAAAAAAGTTATTCCGCATGGTACGAAAAAGAGATGATCGAAAATATCTGTCTCCAAAATCGAAATCGAACTTTGATGGATGGGTTCATAGGTGTATTTTGACCCGCTGAATCCGAAAATCCAAACTTTGATGACCAAAAATATGCTTGGAAAAAAGTTATTTCGCATGGTACGAAAAAGAGATGATCGAAAATATCTGTCTCCAGAATCGAAATGGAACTTTGATCGGTGGGTTTATAGGTGTATTTTGACTCGCTGAATCCGAGAATCCAAGCTTTGATGACCAAAAATATGCTTGGAAAAAAGTTATTTCGCATGGTACGAAAAAGAGATGATCGGAAATATCTTTCTCCAGAATCGACATCGAACTTTGATGGGTGGGTTCATAGGTGTATTTTGACCCGCTGGATCCAAAAATCCAACCTTTGTTACAGGAAAATACACCTGGAATGAAGTTATTTCGCATGGTCCGAAAAAGAGATGATCGAAAATATTTTTTTTCAGAATCGAAATCGGACTTTAATGGGTGAGTTTCTAGGTGTATTCCGACCCGCTGAATCCGAAAATCCAAGCTCTGATGACCAAAAATATGCTTGGAAAAAAGTTATTCCGCATGGTACGAAAAAGAGATGATCGAAAATATCTGTCTCCAGAATCGAAATCGAACTTTGATGGGTGGGTTCATAGGTGTATTTTGACCCGCCGAATCCAAAAATCCAGCCTTTGTTAAACGAAAATACACCTGGAAAGAAGTTATTCCGCATGGTACGAAAAAGAGATGATCGAAAATATTTTTTTTCAGAATCGAAATCAGACTTTGATGGGTGAGTTTCTAGGTGTATTTCGACCCGCTGAATCCGAAAATCCAACCTCTGATGACCAAAAATATGCTTGGAAAAAAGTTATTCCGCATGGTACGAAAAAGAGATGATCGAAAATATCTGTCTCCAGAATCGAAATCGAACTTTGATGGATGGGTTCATAGGTGTATTTTGACCCGCTGAATCCGAAAATCCAAACTTTGATGACCAAAAATATGCTCGGAAAAAAGTTATTTCGCATGGTACGAAAAAGAGATGATCGAAAATATCTGTCTCCAGAAGCGAAATGGAACTTTGATCGGTGGGTTTATAGGTGTATTTTGACTCGCTGAATCCGAGAATCCAAGCTTTGATGACCAAAAATATGCTTGGAAAAAAGTTATTTCGCATGGTACGAAAAAGAGATGATCGGAAATATCTTTCTCCAGAATCGACATCGAACTTTGATGGGTGGGTTCGTAGGTGTATTTTGACCCGCTGGATCCAAAAATCCAACCTTTGTCACAGGAAAATACACCCGGAATGAAGTTATTTCGCATGGTCCGAAAAAGAGATGATCGAAAATATTTTTTTTCAGAATCAAAATCGGAATTTAACGGGTGAGTTTCTAGGTGTATTCCGACCCGCTGAATCCGAAAATCCAAGCTTTGATGACCAAAAATATGCTTGGAAAAAAGTTATTCCGGATGGTACGAAAAAGATATGATCGAAAATATCTGTCTCCAGAATCGAAATCAAACTTTGATGGATGGGATCATAGGTGTATTTTGACCCGCTGAATCCGAAAATCCAAACTTTGATGACCAAAAATATGCTTGGAAAAAAGTTATTTCGCATGGTACGAAAAAGAGATGATCGAAAATATCTGTCTCCAGAATCGAAATGGAACTTTGATGGGTGGGTTTATAGGTGTATTTTGACCCGCTGAATCCGAAAATCCAAACTTTGATGACCAAAAATATGCTTGGAAAAAAGTTATTCCGCATGGTACGAAAAAGAGATGATCGAAAATATTTTTTGTCAGAATCAAAATCGGACTTTGATGGGTGAGTTTCTAGGTGTATTTCGACCCGCTGAATTCGAAAATCCAAACGTTGGTGACCAAAAATATGATTGGAAGAAAGTTATTTCGCATGGTACGAAAAAGAGATGATCGAAAATATCTGTCTCCAGAATCGAAATCGAACTTTGATGGGTGGGTTCATAGGTGTATTTTGACCCGCTGAATCCAAAAATCCAGCCTTTGTTAAACGAAACTACACCTGGAAAGGAGTTATTCCGCATGGTACGAAAAAGATATGATCGAAAATGTTTTTTTTCAGACTCGAAATCGGACTTTGATGGGTGAGTTTCTAGGTGTATTTCGACCCGCTGAATCCGAAAATCCAACCTCTGATGACCAAAAATATGCTTGGAAAAAAGTTATTCCGCATGGTACGAAAAAGAGATGATCGAAAATATCTGTCTCCAAAATCGAAATCGAACTTTGATGGATGGGTTCATAGGTGTATTTTGACCCGCTGAATCCGAAAATCCAAACTTTGATGACCAAAAATATGCTTGGAAAAAAGTTATTTCGCATGGTACGAAAAAGAGATGATCGAAAATATCTGTCTCCAGAATCGAAATGGAACTTTGATCGGTGGGTTTATAGGTGTATTTTGACTCGCTGAATCCGAGAATCCAAGCTTTGATGACCAAAAATATGCTTGGAAAAAAGTTATTTCGCATGGTACGAAAAAGAGATGATCGGAAATATCTTTCTCCAGAATCGACATCGAACTTTGATGGGTGGGTTCATAGGTGTATTTTGACCCGCTGGATCCAAAAATCCAACCTTTGTTACAGGAAAATACACCTGGAATGAAGTTATTTCGCATGGTCCGAAAAAGAGATGATCGAAAATATTTTTTTTCAGAATCGAAATCGGACTTTGATGGGTGAGTTTCTAGGTGTATTTCGACCCGCTGAATCCGAAAATCCAACCTCTGATGACCAAAAATATGCTTGGAAAAAAGTTATTCCGCATGGTACGAAAAAGAGATGATCGAAAATATCTGTCTCCAGAATCGAAATCGAACTTTGATGGATGGGTTCATAGGTGTATTTTGACCCGCTGAATCCGAAAATCCAAACTTTGATGACCAAAAATATGCTCGGAAAAAAGTTATTTCGCATGGTACGAAAAAGAGATGATCGAAAATATCTGTCTCCAGAAGCGAAATGGAACTTTGATCGGTGGGTTTATAGGTGTATTTTGACTCGCTGAATCCGAGAATCCAAGCTTTGATGACCAAAAATATGCTTGGAAAAAAGTTATTTCGCATGGTACGAAAAAGAGATGATCGGAAATATCTTTCTCCAGAATCGACATCGAACTTTGATGGGTGGGTTCGTAGGTGTATTTTGACCCGCTGGATCCAAAAATCCAACCTTTGTCACAGGAAAATACACCCGGAATGAAGTTATTTCGCATGGTCCGAAAAAGAGATGATCGAAAATATTTTTTTTCAGAATCAAAATCGGAATTTAACGGGTGAGTTTCTAGGTGTATTCCGACCCGCTGAATCCGAAAATCCAAGCTTTGATGACCAAAAATATGCTTGGAAAAAAGTTATTCCGGATGGTACGAAAAAGATATGATCGAAAATATCTGTCTCCAGAATCGAAATCAAACTTTGATGGATGGGATCATAGGTGTATTTTGACCCGCTGAATCCGAAAATCCAAACTTTGATGACCAAAAATATGCTTGGAAAAAAGTTATTTCGCATGGTACGAAAAAGAGATGATCGAAAATATCTGTCTCCAGAATCGAAATGGAACTTTGATGGGTGGGTTTATAGGTGTATTTTGACCCGCTGAATCCGAAAATCCAAACTTTGATGACCAAAAATATGCTTGGAAAAAAGTTATTCCGCATGGTACGAAAAAGAGATGATCGAAAATATTTTTTGTCAGAATCAAAATCGGACTTTGATGGGTGAGTTTCTAGGTGTATTTCGACCCGCTGAATTCGAAAATCCAAACGTTGGTGACCAAAAATATGATTGGAAAAAAGTTATTTCGCATGGTACGAAAAAGAGATGATCGAAAATATCTGTCTCCAGAATCGAAATCGAACTTTGATGGGTGGGTTCATAGGTGTATTTTGACCCGCTGAATCCAAAAATCCAGCCTTTGTTAAACGAAACTACACCTGGAAAGGAGTTATTCCGCATGGTACGAAAAAGATATGATCGAAAATGTTTTTTTTCAGACTCGAAATCGGACTTTGATGGGTGAGTTTCTAGGTGTATTTCGACCCGCTGAATCCGAAAATCCAACCTCTGATGACCAAAAATATGCTTGGAAAAAAGTTATTCCGCATGGTACGAAAAAGAGATGATCGAAAATATCTGTCTCCAAAATCGAAATCGAACTTTGATGGATGGGTTCATAGGTGTATTCTGACCCGCTGAATCCGAAAATCCAAACTTTGATGACCAAAAATATGCTTGGAAAAAAGTTATTTCGCATGGTACGAAAAAGAGATGATCGAAAATATCTGTCTCCAGAATCGAAATGGAACTTTGATCGGTGGGTTTATAGGTGTATTTTGACTCGCTGAATCCGAGAATCCAAGCTTTGATGACCAAAAATATGCTTGGAAAAAAGTTATTCCGCATGGTACGAAAAAGAGATGATCGAAAATATCTGTCTCCAGAATCGAAATCGAACTTTGATGGGTGGGTTCATAGGTGTATTTTGACCCGCCGAATCGAAAAATCCAGCCTTTGTTATACGAAAATACACCTGGAAAGAAGTTATTCCGCATGGTACGAAAAAGAGATGATCGAAAATATTTTTTTTCAGAATCGAAATCGGACTTTGATGGGTGAGTTTCTAGGTGTATTTCGACCCGCTGAATCCGAAAATCCAACCTCTGATGACCAAAAATATGCTTGGAAAAAAGTTATTCCGCATGGTACGAAAAAGAGATGATCGAAAATATCTGTCTCCAGAATCGAAATCGAACTTTGATGGATGGGTTCATAGGTGTATTTTGACCCGCTGAATCCGAAAATCCAAACTTTGATGACCAAAAATATGCTCGGAAAAAAGTTATTTCGCATGGTACGAAAAAGAGATGATCGAAAATATCTGTCTCCAGAAGCGAAATGGAACTTTGATCGGTGGGTTTATAGGTGTATTTTGACTCGCTGAATCCGAGAATCCAAGCTTTGATGACCAAAAATATGCTTGGAAAAAAGTTATTTCGCATGGTACGAAAAAGAGATGATCGGAAATATCTTTCTCCAGAATCGACATCGAACTTTGATGGGTGGGTTCGTAGGTGTATTTTGACCCGCTGGATCCAAAAATCCAACCTTTGTCACAGGAAAATACACCCGGAATGAAGTTATTTCGCATGGTCCGAAAAAGAGATGATCGAAAATATTTTTTTTCAGAATCAAAATCGGAATTTAACGGGTGAGTTTCTAGGTGTATTCCGACCCGCTGAATCCGAAAATCCAAGCTTTGATGACCAAAAATATGCTTGGAAAAAAGTTATTCCGGATGGTACGAAAAAGATATGATCGAAAATATCTGTCTCCCGAATCGAAATCAAACTTTGATGGATGGGATCATAGGTGTATTTTGACCCGCTGAATCCGAAAATCCAAACTTTGATGACCAAAAATATGCTTGGAAAAAAGTTATTTCGCATGGTACGAAAAAGAGATGATCGAAAATATCTGTCTCCAGAATCGAAATGGAACTTTGATGGGTGGGTTTATAGGTGTATTTTGACCCGCTGAATCCGAAAATCCAAACTTTGATGACCAAAAATATGCTTGGAAAAAAGTTATTCCGCATGGTACGAAAAAGAGATGATCGAAAATATTTTTTGTCAGAATCAAAATCGGACTTTGATGGGTGAGTTTCTAGGTGTATTTCGACCCGCTGAATTCGAAAATCCAAACGTTGGTGACCAAAAATATGATTGGAAAAAAGTTATTTCGCATGGTACGAAAAAGAGATGATCGAAAATATCTGTCTCCAGAATCGAAATCGAACTTTGATGGGTGGGTTCATAGGTGTATTTTGACCCGCTGAATCCAAAAATCCAGCCTTTGTTGAACGAAACTACACCTGGAAAGAAGTTATTCCGCATGGTACGAAAAAGATATGATCGAAAATGTTTTTTTTCAGACTCGAAATCGGACTTTGATGGGTGAGTTTCTAGGTGTATTTCGACCCGCTGAATCCGAAAATCCAACCTCTGATGACCAAAAATATGCTTGGAAAAAAGTTATTCCGCATGGTACGAAAAAGAGATGATCGAAAATATCTGTCTCCAGAATCGAAATCGAACTTTGATGGATGGGTTCATAGGTGTATTTTGACCCGCTGAATCCGAAAATCCAAACTTTGATGACCAAAAATATGCTTGGAAAAAAGTTATTTCGCATGGTACGAAAAAGAGATGATCGAAAATATCTGTCTCCAGAATCGAAATGGAACTTTGATCGGTGGGTTTATAGGTGTATTTTGACTCGCTGAATCCGAGAATCCAAGCTTTGATGACCAAAAATATGCTTGGAAACAAGTTATTTCGCATGGTACGAAAAAGAGATGATCGGAAATATCTTTTTCCAGAATCGACATCGAACTTTGATGGGTGGGTTCATAGGTGTATTTTGACCCGCTGGATCCAAAAATCCAACCTTTGTTACAGGAAAATACACCTGGAATGAAGTTATTTCGCATGGTCCGAAAAAGAGATGATCGAAAATATTTTTTTTCAGAATCAAAATCGGACTTTAATGGGTGAGTTTCTAGGTGTATTCCGACCCGCTGAATCCGAAAATCCAAGCTCTGATGACCAAAAATATGCTTGGAAAAAAGTTATTCCGCATGGTACGAAAAAGAGATGATCGAAAATATCTGTCTCCAGAATCGAAATCGAACTTTGATGGGTGGGTTCATAGGTGTATTTTGACCCGCCGAATCCAAAAATCCAGCCTTTGTTCAACGAAAATACACCTGGAAAGAAGTTATTCCGCATGGTACGAAAAAGAGATGATCGAAAATATTTTTTTTCAGAATCGAAATCGGACTTTGATGGGTGAGTTTCTAGGTGTATTTCGACCCGCTGAATCCGAAAATCCAACCTCTGATGACCAAAAATATGCTTGGAAAAAAGTTATTCCGCATGGTACGAAAAAGAGATGATCGAAAATATCTGTCTCCAGAATTGAAATCGAACTTTGATGGATGGGTTCATAGGTGTATTTTGACCCGCTGAATCCGAAAATCCAAACTTTGATGACCAAAAATATGCTCGGAAAAAAGTTATTTCGCATGGTACGAAAAAGAGATGATCGAAAATATCTGTCTCCAGAAGCGAAATGGAACTTCGATCGGTGGGTTTATAGGTGTATTTTGACTCGCTGAATCCGAGAATCCAAGCTTTGATGACCAAAAATATGCTTGGAAAAAAGTTATTTCGCATGGTACGAAAAAGAGATGATCGGAAATATCTTTCTCCAGAATCGACATCGAACTTTGATGGGTGGGTTCGTAGGTGTATTTTGACCCGCTGGATCCAAAAATCCAACCTTTGTCACAGGAAAATACACCCGGAATGAAGTTATTTCGCATGGTCCGAAAAAGAGATGATCGAAAATATTTTTTTTCAGAATCAAAATCGGAATTTAACGGGTGAGTTTCTAGGTGTATTCCGACCCGCTGAATCCGAAAATCCAAGCTTTGATGACCAAAAATATGCTTGGAAAAAAGTTATTCCGGATGGTACGAAAAAGATATGATCGAAAATATCTGTCTCCAGAATCGAAATCAAACTTTGATGGATGGGATCATAGGTGTATTTTGACCCGCTGAATCCGAAAATCCAAACTTTGATGACCAAAAATATGCTTGGAAAAAAGTTATTTCGCATGGTACGAAAAAGAGATGATCGAAAATATCTGTCTCCAGAATCGAAATGGAACTTTGATGGGTGGGTTTATAGGTGTATTTTGACCCGCTGAATCCGAAAATCCAAACTTTGATGACCAAAAATATGCTTGGAAAAAAGTTATTCCGCATGGTACGAAAAAGAGATGATCGAAAATATTTTTTGTCAGAATCAAAATCGGACTTTGATGGGTGAGTTTCTAGGTGTATTTCGACCCGCTGAATTCGAAAATCCAAACGTTGGTGACCAAAAATATGATTGGAAAAAAGTTATTTCGCATGGTACGAAAAAGAGATGATCGAAAATATCTGTCTCCAGAATCGAAATCGAACTTTGATGGGTGGGTTCATAGGTGTATTTTGACCCGCTGAATCCAAAAATCCAGCCTTTGTTAAACGAAACTACACCTGGAAAGGAGTTATTCCGCATGGTACGAAAAAGATATGATCGAAAATGTTTTTTTTCAGACTCGAAATCGGACTTTGATGGGTGAGTTTCTAGGTGTATTTCGACCCGCTGAATCCGAAAATCCAACCTCTGATGACCAAAAATATGCTTGGAAAAAAGTTATTCCGCATGGTACGAAAAAGAGATGATCGAAAATATCTGTCTCCAAAATCGAAATCGAACTTTGATGGATGGGTTCATAGGTGTATTTTGACCCGCTGAATCCGAAAATCCAAACTTTGATGACCAAAAATATGCTTGGAAAAAAGTTATTTCGCATGGTACGAAAAAGAGATGATCGAAAATATCTGTCTCCAGAATCGAAATGGAACTTTGATCGGTGGGTTTATAGGTGTATTTTGACTCGCTGAATCCGAGAATCCAAGCTTTGATGACCAAAAATATGCTTGGAAAAAAGTTATTTCGCATGGTACGAAAAAGAGATGATCGAAAATATCTGTCTCCAGAATCGAAATCGAACTTTGATGGGTGGGTTCATAGGTGTATTTTGACCCGCCGAATCCAAAAATCCAGCCTTTGTTATACGAAAATACACCTGGAAAGAAGTTATTCCGCATGGTACGAAAAAGAGATGATCGAAAATATTTTTTTTCAGAATCGAAATCGGACTTTGATGGGTGAGTTTCTAGGTGTATTTCGACCCGCTGAATCCGAAAATCCAACCTCTGATGACCAAAAATATGCTTGGAAAAAAGTTATTCCGCATGGTACGAAAAAGAGATGATCGAAAATATCTGTCTCCAGAATCGAAATCGAACTTTGATGGATGGGTTCATAGGTGTATTTTGACCCGCTGAATCCGAAAATCCAAACTTTGATGACCAAAAATATGCTCGGAAAAAAGTTATTTCGCATGGTACGAAAAAGAGATGATCGAAAATATCTGTCTCCAGAAGCGAAAGGGAACTTTGATCGGTGGGTTTATAGGTGTATTTTGACTCGCTGAATCCGAGAATCCAAGCTTTGATGACCAAAAATATGCTTGGAAAAAAGTTATTTCGCATGGTACGAAAAAGAGATGATCGGAAATATCTTTCTCCAGAATCGACATCGAACTTTGATGGGTGGGTTCGTAGGTGTATTTTGACCCGCTGGATCCAAAAATCCAACCTTTGTCACAGGAAAATACACCCGGAATGAAGTTATTTCGCATGGTCCGAAAAAGAGATGATCGAAAATATTTTTTTTCAGAATCAAAATCGGAATTTTAACGGGAGAGTTTCTAGGTGTATTCCGACCCGCTGAATCCGAAAATCCAAGCTTTGATGACCAAAAATATGCTTGGAAAAAAGTTATTCCGGATGGTACGAAAAAGATATGATCGAAAATATCTGTCTCCCGAATCGAAATCAAACTTTGATGGATGGGATCATAGGTGTATTTTGACCCGCTGAATCCGAAAATCCAAACTTTGATGACCAAAAATATGCTTGGAAAAAAGTTATTTCGCATGGTACGAAAAAGAGATGATCGAAAATATCTGTCTCCAGAATCGAAATGGAACTTTGATGGGTGGGTTTATAGGTGTATTTTGACCCGCTGAATCCGAAAATCCAAACTTTGATGACCAAAAATATGCTTGGAAAAAAGTTATTCCGCATGGTACGAAAAAGAGATGATCGAAAATATTTTTGTCAGAATCAAAATCGGACTTTGATGGGTGAGTTTCTAGGTGTATTTCGACCCGCTGAATTCGAAAATCCAAACGTTGGTGACCAAAAATATGATTGGAAAAAAGTTATTTCGCATGGTACGAAAAAGAGATGATCGAAAATATCTGTCTCCAGAATCGAAATCGAACTTTGATGGGTGGGTTCATAGGTGTATTTTGACCCGCTGAATCCAAAAATCCAGCCTTTGTTGAACGAAACTACACCTGGAAAGAAGTTATTCCGCATGGTACGAAAAAGATATGATCGAAAATGTTTTTTTTCAGACTCGAAATCGGACTTTGATGGGTGAGTTTCTAGGTGTATTTCGACCCGCTGAATCCGAAAATCCAACCTCTGATGACCAAAAATATGCTTGGAAAAAAGTTATTCCGCATGGTACGAAAAAGAGATGATCGAAAATATCTGTCTCCAGAATCGAAATCGAACTTTGATGGATGGGTTCATAGGTGTATTTTGACCCGCTGAATCCGAAAATCCAAACTTTGATGACCAAAAATATGCTTGGAAAAAAGTTATTTCGCATGGTACGAAAAAGAGATGATCGAAAATATCTGTCTCCAGAATCGAAATGGAACTTTGATCGGTGGGTTTATAGGTGTATTTTGACTCGCTGAATCCGAGAATCCAAGCTTTGATGACCAAAAATATGCTTGGAAACAAGTTATTTCGCATGGTACGAAAAAGAGATGATCGGAAATATCTTTTTCCAGAATCGACATCGAACTTTGATGGGTGGGTTCATAGGTGTATTTTGACCCGCTGGATCCAAAAATCCAACCTTTGTTACAGGAAAATACACCTGGAATGAAGTTATTTCGCATGGTCCGAAAAAGAGATGATCGAAAATATTTTTTTTCAGAATCAAAATCGGACTTTAATGGGTGAGTTTCTAGGTGTATTCCGACCCGCTGAATCCGAAAATCCAAGCTCTGATGACCAAAAATATGCTTGGAAAAAAGTTATTCCGCATGGTACGAAAAAGAGATGATCGAAAATATCTGTCTCCAGAATCGAAATCGAACTTTGATGGGTGGGTTCATAGGTGTATTTTGACCCGCCGAATCCAAAAATCCAGCCTTTGTTCAACGAAAATACACCTGGAAAGAAGTTATTCCGCATGGTACGAAAAAGAGATGATCGAAAATATTTTTTTTCAGAATCGAAATCGGACTTTGATGGGTGAGTTTCTAGGTGTATTTCGACCCGCTGAATCCGAAAATCCAACCTCTGATGACCAAAAATATGCTTGGAAAAAAGTTATTCCGCATGGTACGAAAAAGAGATGATCGAAAATATCTGTCTCCAGAATTGAAATCGAACTTTGATGGATGGGTTCATAGGTGTATTTTGACCCGCTGAATCCGAAAATCCAAACTTTGATGACCAAAAATATGCTCGGAAAAAAGTTATTTCGCATGGTACGAAAAAGAGATGATCGAAAATATCTGTCTCCAGAAGCGAAATGGAACTTCGATCGGTGGGTTTATAGGTGTATTTTGACTCGCTGAATCCGAGAATCCAAGCTTTGATGACCAAAAATATGCTTGGAAAAAAGTTATTTCGCATGGTACGAAAAAGAGATGATCGGAAATATCTTTCTCCAGAATCGACATCGAACTTTGATGGGTGGGTTCGTAGGTGTATTTTGACCCGCTGGATCCAAAAATCCAACCTTTGTCACAGGAAAATACACCCGGAATGAAGTTATTTCGCATGGTCCGAAAAAGAGATGATCGAAAATATTTTTTTTCAGAATCAAAATCGGAATTTAACGGGTGAGTTTCTAGGTGTATTCCGACCCGCTGAATCCGAAAATCCAAGCTTTGATGACCAAAAATATGCTTGGAAAAAAGTTATTCCGGATGGTACGAAAAAGATATGATCGAAAATATCTGTCTCCAGAATCGAAATCAAACTTTGATGGATGGGATCATAGGTGTATTTTGACCCGCTGAATCCGAAAATCCAAACTTTGATGACCAAAAATATGCTTGGAAAAAAGTTATTTCGCATGGTACGAAAAAGAGATGATCGAAAATATCTGTCTCCAGAATCGAAATGGAACTTTGATGGGTGGGTTTATAGGTGTATTTTGACCCGCTGAATCCGAAAATCCAAACTTTGATGACCAAAAATATGCTTGGAAAAAAGTTATTCCGCATGGTACGAAAAAGAGATGATCGAAAATATTTTTTGTCAGAATCAAAATCGGACTTTGATGGGTGAGTTTCTAGGTGTATTTCGACCCGCTGAATTCGAAAATCCAAACGTTGGTGACCAAAAATATGATTGGAAAAAAGTTATTTCGCATGGTACGAAAAAGAGATGATCGAAAATATCTGTCTCCAGAATCGAAATCGAACTTTGATGGGTGGGTTCATAGGTGTATTTTGACCCGCTGAATCCAAAAATCCAGCCTTTGTTAAACGAAACTACACCTGGAAAGGAGTTATTCCGCATGGTACGAAAAAGATATGATCGAAAATGTTTTTTTTCAGACTCGAAATCGGACTTTGATGGGTGAGTTTCTAGGTGTATTTCGACCCGCTGAATCCGAAAATCCAACCTCTGATGACCAAAAATATGCTTGGAAAAAAGTTATTCCGCATGGTACGAAAAAGAGATGATCGAAAATATCTGTCTCCAAAATCGAAATCGAACTTTGATGGATGGGTTCATAGGTGTATTTTGACCCGCTGAATCCGAAAATCCAAACTTTGATGACCAAAAATATGCTTGGAAAAAAGTTATTTCGCATGGTACGAAAAAGAGATGATCGAAAATATCTGTCTCCAGAATCGAAATGGAACTTTGATCGGTGGGTTTATAGGTGTATTTTGACTCGCTGAATCCGAGAATCCAAGCTTTGATGACCAAAAATATGCTTGGAAAAAAGTTATTTCGCATGGTACGAAAAAGAGATGATCGGAAATATCTTTCTCCAGAATCGACATCGAACTTTGATGGGTGGGTTCAAAGGTGTATTTTGACCCGCTGGATCCAAAAATCCAACCTTTGTTACAGGAAAATACACCTGGAATGAAGTTATTTCGCATGGTCCGAAAAAGAGATGATCGAAAATATTTTTTTTCAGAATCGAAATCGGACTTTAATGGGTGAGTTTCTAGGTGTATTCCGACCCGCTGAATCCGAAAATCCAAGCTCTGATGACCAAAAATATGCTTGGAAAAAAGTTATTCCGCATGGTACGAAAAAGAGATGATCGAAAATATCTGTCTCCAGAATCGAAATCGAACTTTGATGGGTGGGTTCATAGGTGTATTTTGACCCGCCAAATCCAAAAATCCAGCCTTTGTTATACGAAAATACACCTGGAAAGAAGTTATTCCGCATAGTACGAAAAAGAGATGATCGAAAATATTTTTTTTCAGAATCGAAATCGGACTTTGATGGGTGAGTTTCTAGGTGTATTTCGACCCGCTGAATCCGAAAATCCAACCTCTGATGACCAAAAATATGCTTGGAATAAAGTTATTCCGCATGGTACGAAAAAGAGATGATCGAAAATATCTGTCTCCAGAATCGAAATCGAACTTTGATGGATGGGTTCATAGGTGTATTTTGACCCGCTGAATCCGAAAATCCAAACTTTGATGACCAAAAATATGCTCGGAAAAAAGTTATTTCGCATGGTACGAAAAAGAGATGATCGAAAATATCTGTCTCCAGAAGCGAAATGGAACTTTGATCGGTGGGTTTATAGGTGTATTTTGACTCGCTGAATCCGAGAATCCAAGCTTTGATGACCAAAAATATGCTTGGAAAAAAGTTATTTCGCATGGTACGAAAAAGAGATGATCGGAAATATCTTTCTCCAGAATCGACATCGAACTTTGATGGGTGGGTTCGTAGGTGTATTTTGACCCGCTGGATCCAAAAATCCAACCTTTGTCACAGGAAAATACACCCGGAATGAAGTTATTTCGCATGGTCCGAAAAAGAGATGATCGAAAATATTTTTTTTCAGAATCAAAATCGGAATTTAACGGGTGAGTTTCTAGGTGTATTCCGACCCGCTGAATCCGAAAATCCAAGCTTTGATGACCAAAAATATGCTTGGAAAAAAGTTATTCCGGATGGTACGAAAAAGATATGATCAAAAATATCTGTCTCCCGAATCGAAATCAAACTTTGATGGATGGGATCATAGGTGTATTTTGACCCGCTGAATCCGAAAATCCAAACTTTGATGACCAAAAATATGCTTGGAAAAAAGTTATTTCGCATGGTACGAAAAAGAGATGATCGAAAATATCTGTCTCCAGAATCGAAATGGAACTTTGATGGGTGGGTTTATAGGTGTATTTTGACCCGCTGAATCCGAAAATCCAAACTTTGATGACCAAAAATATGCTTGGAAAAAAGTTATTCCGCATGGTACGAAAAAGAGATGATCGAAAATATTTTTTGTCAGAATCAAAATCGGACTTTGATGGGTGAGTTTCTAGGTGTATTTCGACCCGCTGAATTCGAAAATCCAAACGTTGGTGACCAAAAATATGATTGGAAAAAAGTTATTTCGCATGGTACGAAAAAGAGATGATCGAAAATATCTGTCTCCAGAATCGAAATCGAACTTTGATGGGTGGGTTCATAGGTGTATTTTGACCCGCTGAATCCAAAAATCCAGCCTTTGTTAAACGAAACTACACCTGGAAAGAAGTTATTCCGCATGGTACGAAAAAGATATGATCGAAAATGTTTTTTTTCAGACTCGAAATCGGACTTTGATGGGTGAGTTTCTAGGTGTATTTCGACCCGCTGAATCCGAAAATCCAACCTCTGATGACCAAAAATATGCTTGGAAAAAAGTTATTCCGCATGGTACGAAAAAGAGATGATCGAAAATATCTGTCTCCAGAATCGAAATCGAACTTTGATGGATGGGTTCATAGGTGTATTTTGACCCGCTGAATCCGAAAATCCAAACTTTGATGACCAAAAATATGCTTGGAAAAAAGTTATTTCGCATGGTACGAAAAAGAGATGATCGAAAATATCTGTCTCCAGAATCGAAATGGAACTTTGATCGGTGGGTTTATAGGTGTATTTTGACTCGCTGAATCCGAGAATCCAAGCTTTGATGACCAAAAATATGCTTGGAAACAAGTTATTTCGCATGGTACGAAAAAGAGATGATCGGAAATATCTTTCTCCAGAATCGACATCGAACTTTGATGGGTGGGTTCATAGGTGTATTTTGACCCGCTGGATCCAAAAATCCAACCTTTGTTACAGGAAAATACACCTGGAATGAAGTTATTTCGCATGGTCCGAAAAAGAGATGATCGAAAATATTTTTTTTCAGAATCAAAATCGGACTTTAATGGGTGAGTTTCTAGGTGTATTCCGACCCGCTGAATCCGAAAATCCAAGCTCTGATGACCAAAAATATGCTTGGAAAAAAGTTATTCCGCATGGTACGAAAAAGAGATGATCGAAAATATCTGTCTCCAGAATCGAAATCGAACTTTGATGGGTGGGTTCATAGGTGTATTTTGACCCGCCGAATCCAAAAATCCAGCCTTTGTTCATCGAAAATACACCTGGAAAGAAGTTATTCCGCATGGTACGAAAAAGAGATGATCGAAAATATTTTTTTTCAGAATCAAAATCGGACTTTAATGGGTGAGTTTCTAGGTGTATTCCGACCCGCTGAATCCGAGAATCCAAGCTTTGATGACCAAAAATATGCTTGGAAAAAAGTTATTCCGGATGGTACGAAAAAGATATGATCGAAAATATCTGTCTCCAGAATCGAAATCGAACTTTGATGGATGGGTTCATAGGTGTATTTTGACCCGCTGAATCCGAAAATCCAAACTTTGATGACCAAAAATATGCTTGGAACAAAGTTATTTCGCATGGTACGAAAAAGAGATGATCGAAAATATCTGTCTCCAGAATCGAAATGGAACTTTGATGGGTGGGTTTATAGGTGTATTTTGACCCGCTGAATCCGAAAATCCAAACTTTTATGACCAAAAATATGCTTGGAAAAAAGTTATTCCGCATGGTACGAAAAAGAGATGATCGGAAATATCTTTCTCCAGAATCGACATCGAACTTTGATGGGTGGGTTCATAGGTGTATTTTGACCCGCTGGATCCAAAAATCCAACCTTTGTCACAGAAAAATACACCTGGAATGAAGTTATTTCGCATGGTCCGAAAAAGAGATGATCGGAAATATTTTTTTTCAGAATCAAAATCGGAATTTAACGGGTGAGTTTCTAGGTGTATTCCGACCCGCTGAATCCGAAAATCCAAGCTTTGATGACCAAAAATATGCTTGGAAAAAAGTTATTCCGGATGGTACGAAAAAGATATGATCGAAAATATCTGTCTCCAGAATCGAAATCGAACTTTGATGGATGGGTTCATAGGTGTATTTTGACCCGCTGAATCCGAAAATCCAAACTTTGATGACCAAAAATATGCTTGGAACAAAGTTATTTCGCATGGTACGAAAAAGAGATGATCGAAAATATCTGTCTCCAGAATCGAAATGGAACTTTGATGGGTGGGTTTATAGGTGTATCTTGACCCGCTGAATCCGAAAATCCAAACTTTTATGACCAAAAATATGCTTGGAAAAAAGTTATTCCGCATGGTACGAAAAAGAGATGATCGAAAATATTTTTTGTCAGAATCAAAATCGGACTTTGATGGGTGAGTTTCTAGGTGTATTTCGACCCGCTGAATTCGAAAATCCAAACGTTGGTGACCAAAAATATGATTGGAAAAAAGTTATTTCGCATGGTACGAAAAAGAGATGATCGAAAATATCTGTCTCCAGAATCGAAATCGAACTTTGATGGGTGGGTTCATAGGTGTATTTTGACCCGCTGGATCCAAAAATCCAACCTTTGTTACACGAAAATACACCTGGAATGAAGTTATTCCGCATGGTCCGAAAAAGAGATGATCGAAAATATTTTTTTTCAGAATCAAAATCGGACTTTAATGGGTGAGTTTCTAGGTGTATTTCGACCCGCTGAATCCGAAAATCCAAGCTTTGATGACCAAAAATTTGCTTGGAAAAAAGTTATTCCGCATGGTACGAAAAAGAGATGATCGAAAATATCTGTCTCCAGAATCGAAATCGAACTTTGATGGGTGGGTTCATAGGTGTATTTTGACCCGCCGAATCCAAAAATCCAGCCTTTGTTCAACGAAAATACACCTGGAAAGAAGTTATTCCGCATGGTACGAAAAAGAGATGATCGAAAATATTTTTTTTCAGAATCGAAATCGGACTTTGATGGGTGAGTTTCTAGGTGTATTTCGACCCGCTGAATCCGAAAATCCAACCTCTGATGACCAAAAATATGCTTGGAAAAAAGTTATTCCGCATGGTACGAAAAAGAGATGATCGAAAATATCTGTCTCCAGAATCGAAATCGAACTTTGATGGATGGGTTCATAGGTGTATTTTGACCCGCTGAATCCGAAAATCCAAACTTTGATGACCAAAAATATGCTCGGAAAAAAGTTATTTCGCATGGTACGAAAAAGAGATGATCGAAAATATCTGTCTCCAGAAGCGAAATGGAACTTTGATCGGTGGGTTTATAGGTGTATTTTGACTCGCTGAATCCGAGAATCCAAGCTTTGATGACCAAAAATATGCTTGGAAAAAAGTTATTTCGCATGGTACGAAAAAGAGATGATCGGCAATATCTTTCTCCAGAATCGACATCGAACTTTGATGGGTGGGTTCGTAGGTGTATTTTGACCCGCTGGATCCAAAAATCCAACCTTTGTCACAGGAAAATACACCTGGAATAAAGTTATTTCGCATGGTCCGAAAAAGAGATGATCGAAAATATTTTTTTTCAGAATCAAAATCGGAATTTAACGGGTGAGTTTCTAGGTGTATTCCGACCCGCTGAATCCGAAAATCCAAGCTTTGATGACCAAAAATATGCTTGGAAAAAAGTTATTCCGGATGGTACGAAAAAGATATGATCGAAAATATCTGTCTCCAGAATCGAAATCGAACTTTGATGGATGGGTTCATAGGTGTATTTTGACCCGCTGAATCCGAAAATCCAAACTTTGATGACCAAAAATATGCTTGGAACAAAGTTATTTCGCATGGTACGAAAAAGAGATGATCGAAAATATCTGTCTCCAGAATCGAAATGGAACTTTGATGGGTGGGTTTATAGGTGTATTTTGACCCACTGAATCCGAAAATCCAAACTTTGATGACCAAAAATATGCTTGGAAAAAAGTTATTCCGCATGGTACGAAAAAGAGATGATCGAAAATATTTTTTGTCAGAATCAAAATCGGACTTTGATGGGTGAGTTTCTAGGTGTATTTCGACCCGCTGAATTCGAAAATCCAAACGTTGGTGACCAAAAATATGATTGGAAAAAAGTTATTTCGCATGGTACGAAAAAGAGATGATCGAAAATATCTGTCTCCAGAATCGAAATCGAACTTTGATGGGTGGGTTCATAGGTGTATTTTGACCCGCTGGATCCAAAAATCCAACCTTTGTTACACGAAAATACACCTGGAATGAAGTTATTCCGCATGGTCCGAAAAAGAGATGATCGAAAATATTTTTTTTCAGAATCAAAATCGGACTTTAATGGGTGAGTTTCTAGGTGTATTCCGACCGGCTGAATCCGAAAATCCAACCTTTGATGACCAAAAATATGCTTGGAAAAAAGTTATTCCGCATGGTACGAAAAAGAGATGATCGAACATATCTGTCTCCGGAATCAAAATCGAACTTTGATGGGTGGGTTTATAGGTGTATTTTGACCCGCTGAATCCGAAAATCCAAGCTTTGATGACCAAAAATATGCTTGGAAAAAAGTTATTTCGCATGGTACGAAAAAGAGATGATCGGAAATATCTTCCTCCAGAATCGAAATCGAACTTTGATGGGTGGGTTCATAGGTGTATTTTGGCCCGCTGAATCCAAAAATCCAACCTTTGTTACACGAAAATACACCTGGAAAAAAGTTATTTCGCATGGTCCGGAAAAGAGATGATCGAAAATAGTTTTTTTCAGAATGAAAATCGGACTTTAATGGGTGAGTTTCTGGGTGTATTACGACCCGCTGAATCCGAAAATCCAAACTTTGATGACCAAAAATATGCTTGGAAAGAAGTTATTTCGCATGGTACGAAAAAGAGATGATCGAAAATATTTTTTTTCAGAATCAAAGTCGGACTATGATGGGTGAGTTTCTAGGTGTATATAGACCCGCTGAATCCAAAAATCCAACCTTTGATGACCAAAAATATGCTTGGAAGAAAGTTATTTCGCATGGTACGATAAAGGGATGATCGAAAATATCTGTCTCCAGAATCGGAATCGAACTTTAATGGGTGGGTTTATAGGTGTATTTTGACCCGCTGAATCCGAGAATCCAAGCTTTGACGACCAAAAATATGCTCGTAAAAAAGTTATTTCGCATGGTACGAAAAAGAGATGATCGGAAATATCTTTTTCCAGAATCGAAATCGAACTTTGATGGGTGGGTTCATAGGTATATTTTGACCCGCTGGATCCAAAAATCCAACCTTTGTTACACGAAAATATACCTGGAAAGAAGTTACTTCGCATGGTCAGAAAAAGAGATTATCGAAAATATTTTTTTTCAGAATCAAAATCGGACTTTAATGGGTGAGTTTCTAGGTGTATTTCGACCCGCTGAATCCGAAAATCCAAGCTTTGATGACCAAAAATATGCTTGGAAAAAAGTTATTCCGCATGGTACGAAAAAGAGATGATCGAAAATATCTGTCTCCAGAATCGAAATCGAACTTTGATGGGTGGGTTCATAGGTGTATTTTGACCCGCTGAATCCAAAAATCCAACCTTTGTTACACGAAAATACACCTGGAAAGAAGTAATTCCGCATGGTACGAAAAAGAGATGATCGAAAATATTTTTTTTCAGAATCGAAATCGGACTTTGATGGGTGAGTTTCTAGGTGTATTTCGACCCGCTGAATCCGAAAATCCAAGCTCTGATGACCAAAAATATGCTTGGAAAAAAGTTATTCCGCATGGTACGAAAAAGAGATGATCGAAAATATCTGTCTCCAGAATCGAAATCGAACTTTGATGGGTGGGTTCATAGGTGTATTTTGACCCGCTGGATCCAAAAATCCAACCTTTGCTACAGGAAAATACACCTGGAATGAAGTTATTTCGCATGGTCCGAAAAAGAGATGATCGAAAATATTTTTTTTCAGAATCAAAATCGGACTTTAATGGGTGAGTTTCTAGGTGTATTCCGACCCGCTGAATCCGAAAATCCAAGCTCTGATGACCAAAAATATGCTTGGAAAAAAGTTATTCCGCATGGTACGAAAAAGAGATGATCGAAAATATCTGTCTCCAGAATCGAAATCGAACTTTGATGGGTGGGTTCATAGGTGTATTTTGACCCGCCGAATCCAAAAATCCAGCCTTTGTTAAACGAAAATACACCTGGAAAGAAGTTATTCCGCATGGTACGAAAAAGAGATGATCGAAAATATTTTTTTTCAGAATCGAAATCGGACTTTGATGCTTGAGTTTCTAGGTGTATTTCGACCCGCTGAATCTGAAAATCCAACCTCTGATGACCAAAAATATGCTTGGAAAAAAGTTATTCCGCATGGTACGAAAAAGAGATGATCGAAAATATTTTTTGTCAGAATCAAAATCGGACTTTGATGGGTGAGTTTCTAGGTGTATTTCGACCCGCTGAATTCGAAAATCCAAACGTTAGTGACCAAAAATATGATTGGAAAAAAGTTATTTCGCATGGTACGAAAAAGAGATGATCGAAAATATCTGTCTCCAGAATCGAAATCGAACTTTGATGGGTGGGTTCATAGGTGTATTTTGACCCGCTGAATCCAAAAATCCAGCCTTTGTTAAACGAAACTACACCTGGAAAGAAGTTATTCCGCATGGTACGAAAAAGATATGATCGAAAATGTTTTTTTTCAGACTCGAAATCGGACTTTGATGGGTGAGTTTCTAGGTGTATTTCGACCCGCTGAATCCAAAAATCCAACCTCTGATGACCAAAAATATGCTTGGAAAAAAGTTATTCCGCATGGTACGAAAAAGAGATGATCGAAAATATCTGTCTCCAGAATCGAAATCGAACTTTGATGGATGGGTTCATAGGTGTATTTTGACCCGCTGAATCCGAAAATCCAAACTTTGATGACCAAAAATATGCTTGGAAAAAAGTTATTTCGCATGGTACGAAAAAGAGAAGATCGAAAATATCTGTCTCCAGAATCGAAATGGAACTTTGATCGGTGGGTTTATAGGTGTATTTTGACTCGCTGAATCCGAGAATCCAAGCTTTGATGACCAAAAATATGCTTGGAAAAAAGTTATTTCGCATGGTACGAAAAAGAGATGATCGGAAATATCTTTCTCCAGAATCGACATCGAACTTTGATGGGTGGGTTCATAGGTGTATTTTGACCCGCTGGATCCAAAAATCCAACCTTTGTTACAGGAAAATACACCTGGAATGAAGTTATATCGCATGGTCCGAAAAAGAGATGATCGAAAATATTTTTTTTCAGAATCAAAATCGGACTTTAATGGGTGAGTTTCTAGGTGTATTTCGACCCGCTGAATTCGAAAATCCAAACGTTAGTGACCAAAAATATGATTGGAAACAAGTTATTTCGCATGGTACGAAAAAGAGATGATCGAAAATATCTGTCTCCAGAATCGAAATCGAACTTTGATGGGTGGGTTCATAGGTGTATTTTGACCCGCTGAATCCAAAAATCCAGCCTTTGTTAAACGAAACTACACCTGGAAAGAAGTTATTCCGCATGGTACGAAAAAGATATGATCGAAAATGTTTTTTTTCAGACTCGAAATCGGACTTTGATGGGTGAGTTTCTAGGTGTATTTCGACCCGCTGAATCCGAAAATCCAACCTCTGATGACCAAAAATATGCTTGGAAAAAAGTTATTCCGCATGGTACGAAAAAGAGATGATCGAAAATATCTGTCTCCAGAATCGAAATCGAACTTTGATGGATGGGTTCATAGGTGTATTTTGACCCGCTGAATCCGAAAATCCAAACTTTGATGACCAAAAATATGCTTGGAAAAAAGTTATTTCGCATGGTACGAAAAAGAGAAGATCGAAAATATCTGTCTCCAGAATCGAAATGGAACTTTGATCGGTGAGTTTATAGGTGTATTTTGACTCGCTGAATCCGAGAATCCAAGCTTTGATGACCAAAAATATGCTTGGAAAAAAGTTATTTCGCATGGTACGAAAAAGAGATGATCGGAAATATCTTTCTCCAGAATCGACATCGAACTTTGATGGGTGGGTTCATAGGTGTATTTTGACCCGCTGGATCCAAAAATCCAACCTTTGTTACAGGAAAATACACCTGGAATGAAGTTATATCGCATGGTCCGAAAAAGAGATGATCGAAAATATTTTTTTTCAGAATCAAAATCGGACTTTAATGGGTGAGTTTCTAGGTGTATTCCGACCCGCTGAATCCGAAAATCCAAGCTCTGATGACCAAAACTATGCTTGGAAAAAAGTTATTCCGCATGGTACGAAAAAGAGATGATCGAAAATATCTGTCTCCAGAATCGAAATCGAACTTTGATGGGTGGGTTCATAGGTGTATTTTGACCCGCCGAATCCAAAAATCCAGCCTTTGTTGAACGAAAATACACCTGGAAAGAAGTTATTCCGCATGGTACGAAAAAGAGATGATCGAAAATATTTTTTTGCAGAATCGAAATCGGACTTTGATGGGTGAGTTTCTAGGTGTATTTCGACCCGCTGAATTCGAAAATCCAAACGTTAGTGACCAAAAATATGATTGGAAAAAAGTTATTTCGCATGGTACGAAAAAGAGATGATCGAAAATATCTGTCTCCAGAATCGAAATCGAACTTTGATGGGTGGGTTCATAGGTGTATTTTGACCCGCTGAATCCAAAAATCCAGCCTTTGTTAAACGAAACTACACCTGGAAAGAAGTTATTCCGCATGGTACGAAAAAGATATGATCGAAAATGTTTTTTTTCAGACTCGAAATCGGACTTTGATGGGTGAGTTTCTAGGTGTATTTCGACCCGCTGAATCCGAAAATCCAACCTCTGATGACCAAAAATATGCTTGGAAAGAAGTTATTCCGCATGGTACGAAAAAGAGATGATCGAAAATATCTGTCTCCAGAATCGAAATCGAACTTTGATGGATGGGTTCATAGGTGTATTTTGACCCGCTGAATCCGAAAATCCAAACTTTGATGACCAAAAATATGCTTGGAAAAAAGTTATTTCGCATGGTACGAAAAAGAGAAGATCGAAAATATCTGTCTCCAGAATCGAAATGGAACTTTGATCGGTGGGTTTATAGGTGTATTTTGACTCGCTGAATCCGAGAATCCAAGCTTTGATGACCAAAAATATGCTTGGAAAAAAGTTATTTCGCATGGTACGAAAAAGAGATGATCGGAAATATCTTTCTCCAGAATCGACATCGAACTTTGATGGGTGGGTTCATAGGTGTATTTTGACCCGCTGGATCCAAAAATCCAACCTTTGTTACAGGAAAATACACCTGGAATGAAGTTATATCGCATGGTCCGAAAAAGAGATGATCGAAAATATTTTTTTTCAGAATCAAAATCGGACTTCAATGGGTGAGTTTCTAGGTGTATTCCGACCCGCTGAATCCGAAAATCCAAGCTCTGATGACCAAAACTATGCTTGGAAAAAAGTTATTCCGCATGGTACGAAAAAGATATGATCGAAAATATCTGTCTCCAGAATCGAAATCGAACTTTGATGGGTGGGTTCATAGGTGTATTTTGACCCGCTGAATCCAAAAATCCAACCTTTGTTACACGAAAATACACCTGGAAAGAAGTAATTCCGCATGGTACGAAAAAGAGATGATCGAAAATATTTTTTTTCAGAATCGAAATCGGACTTTGATGGGTGAGTTTCTAGGTGTATTTCGACCCGCTGAATCCGAAAATCCAACCTCTGATGGCCAAAAATATGCTTGGAAAAAAGTTATTCCGCATTGTACGAAAAAGAGATGATCGAAAATATCTGTCTCCAGATTCGAAATGGAACTTTGATTGGTGGGTTTATAGGTGTATTTCGACCCGCTGAATCCGAGAATCCAAGCTTTGATGACCAAAAATATGCTTGGAAAAAAGTTATTTCGCATGGTACGAAAAAGAGATGATCGGAAATATCTTTCTCCAGAATCGACATCGAACTTTGATGGGTGGGTTCATAGGTGTATTTTGACCCGCTGAATCCCAAAATCCAACCTTTGTTACACGAAAATACACCTGGAAAGGAGTTATTCCGCATGGTACGAAAAAGAGATGATCGAAAATATTTTTTTTCAGAATCGAAATCGGACTTCGATGGGTGAGTTTCTAGGTGTATTTCGACCCGCTGGATCCGAAAATCCAACCTCTGATGACCAAAAATATGCTTGGAAAAAAGTTATTCCGCATGGTACGAAAAAGAGATGATCGAAAATATTTTTTTTCAGAATCAAAATCGGACTTTGATGGGTGAGTTTCTAGGTGGATTTCGACCCGCTGAATCCGAAAATCCACACTTTGATGACCAAAAATATGCTTGGAAAAAAGTTATTTCGCATGGTACGAAAAAGAGATGATCGAAAATATCTGTCTCCAGAATCGAAATCGAACTTTGATGGGTGGGTTTATGGGTGTATTTTGACCCGCTGGATTCAAAAATCCAACCTTTGTCACACGAAAATACACCTGGAATGAAGTTATTTCGCATGGTCCGAAAAAGAGATGATCGAAAATATTTTTTTTCAGAATCGAAATCGGACTTCAATGTGTGAGTTTCTAGGTGTATTCCGACCCGCTGAATCCGAAAATCCAAACTTTGATGACCAAAAATATGCTTGGAAAAAAGTTATTCCGCATGGTCCGGAAAAGAGATGATCGAAAATATTTTTTTTCAGAATGAAAATCGGACTTTAATGGGTGAGTTTCTGGGTGTATTACGACCCGCTGAATCCGAAAATCCAAACTTTGATGACCAAAAATATGCTTGGAAAGAAGTTATTTCGCATGGTACGAAAAAGAGATGATCGAAAATATTTTTTTTCAGAATCAAAGTCGGACTTTGATGGGTGAGTTTCTAGGTGTATATAGACCCGCTGAATCCAAACATCCAACCTTTGATGACCAAAAATATGCTTGGAAGAAAGTTATTTCGCATGGTACGATAAAGGAATGATCGGAAATATCTGTCTCCAGAATCGGAATCGAACTTTAATGGGTGGGTTTATAGGTGTATTTTGACCCGCTGAATCCGAGAATCCAAGCTTTGACGACCAAAAATATGCTCGTAAAAAAGTTATTTCGAATGGTACGAAAAAGAGATGATCGGAAATATCTTTTTCCAGAATCGAAATCGAACTTTGATGGGTGGGTTCATAGGTATATTTTGACCCGCTGGATCCAAAAATCCAACCTTTGTTACACGAAAATATACCTGGAAAGAAGTTACTTCGCATGGTCAGAAAAAGAGATTATCGAAAATATTTTTTTTCAGAATCAAAATCGGACTTTAATGGGTGAGTTTCTAGGTGTATTTCGACCCGCTGAATCCGAAAATCCAAGCTTTGATGACCAAAAATATGCTTGGAAAAAAGTTATTCCGCATGGTACGAAAAAGAGATGATCGAAAATATCTGTCTCCAGAATCGAAATCGAACTTTGATGGGTGGGTTCATAGGTGTATTTTGACCCGCTGAATCCAAAAATCCAACCTTTGTTACACGAAAATACACCTGGAAAGAAGTAATTCCGCATGGTACGAAAAAGAGATGATCGAAAATATTTTTTTTCAGAATCGAAATCGGACTTTGATGGGTGAGTTTCTAGGTGTATTTCGACCCGCTGAATCCGAAAATCCAACCTCTGATGACCAAAAATATGCTTGGAAAAAAGTTATTCCGCATTGTACGAAAAAGAGATGATCGAAAATATTTTTTTTCAGAATCAAAATCGGACTTTGATGGGTGAGTTTCTAGGTGTATTCCGACCGGCTGAATCCGAAAATCCAACCTTTGATGACCAAAAATATGCTTGGAAAAAAGTTATTTCGCATGGTACGAAAAAGAGATGATCGAACATATCTGTCTCCAGAATCGAAATCGAACTTTGATGGGTGGGTTCATAGGTGTATTTTGACCCGCTGAATCCAAAAATCCAGCCTTTGTTAAACGAAACTACACCTGGAAAGAAGTTATTCCGCATGGTACGAAAAAGATATGATCGAAAATGTTTTTTTCCAGACTCGAAATCGGACTTTGATGGGTGAGTTTCTAGGTGTATTTCGACCCTCTGAATCCGAAAATCCAAGCTCTGATGACCAAAAATATGCTTGGAAAAAAGTTATTCCGCATGGTACGAAAAAGAGATGATCGAAAATATCTGTCTCCAGAATCGAAATCGAACTTTGATGGGTGGGTTCATAGGTGTATTTTGACCCGCCGAATCCAAAAATCCAGCCTATGTCAAACGAAAATACACCTGGAAAGAAGTTATTCCGCATGGTACGAAAAAGAGATGATCGGAAATATCTTTCTCCAGAATCGACATCGAACTTTGATGGGTGGGTTCATAGGTGTATTTCGACCCGCTGAATCCGAAAATCCAACCTCTGATGACCAAAAATATGCTTGAAAAAAAGTTATTCCGCATTGTACGAAAAAGAGATGATCGAAAATATTTTTTTTCAGAATCAAAATCGGACTTTGATGGGTGAGTTTCTAGGTGTATTCCGACCGGCTGAATCCGAAAATCCAACCTTTGATGACCAAAAATATGCTTGGAAAAAAGTTATTTTGCATGGTACGAAAAAGAGATGATCGAACATATCTGTCTCCGGAATCAAAATCGAACTTTGATGGGTGGGTTTATAGGTGTATTTTGACCCGCTGAATCCGAGAATCCAAGCTTTGATGACCAAAAATATGCGTGGAAAAAAGTTATTTCGCATGGTACGAAAAAGAGATGATCGGAAATATCTTCCTCCAGAATCGAAATCGAACTTTGATGGGTGGGTTCATAGGTGTATTTTGGCCCGCTGAATCCAAAAATCCAACCTTTGTTACACGAAAATACACCTGGAAAAAAGTTATTTCGCATGGTCCGGAAAAGAGATGATCGAAAATATTTTTTTTCAGAATGAAAATCGGACTTTAATGGGTGAGTTTCTGGGTTTATTACGACCCGCTGAATCCGAAAATCCAAACTTTGATGACCAAAAATATGCTTGGAAAGAAGTTATTTCGCATGGTACGAAAAAGAGATGATCGAAAACATTTTTTTTCAGAATCAAAGTCGGACTTTGATGGGTGAGTTTCTAGGTGTATATAGACCCGCTGAATCCAAACATCCAACCTTTGATGACCAAAAATATGCTTGGAAGAAAGTTATTTCGCATGGTACGATAAAGGGATGATCGAAAATATCTGTCTCCAGAATCGGAATCGAACTTTAATGGGTGGGTTTATAGGTGTATTTTGACCCGCTGAATCCGAGAATCCAAGCTTTGACGACCAAAAATATGCTCGTAAAAAAGTTATTTCGAATGGTACGAAAAAGAGATGATCGGAAATATCTTTTTCCAGAATCGAAATCGAACTTTGATGGGTGGGTTCATAGGTATATTTTGACCCGCTGGATCCAAAAATCCAACCTTTGTTACACGAAAATATACCTGGAAAGAAGTTACTTCGCATGGTCAGAAAAAGAGATTATCGAAAATATTTTTTTTCAGAATCAAAATCGGACTTTAATGGGTGAGTTTCTAGGTGTATTTCGACCCGCTGAATCCGAAAATCCAAGCTTTGATGACCAAAAATATGCTTGGAAAAAAGTTATTCCGCATGGTACGAAAAAGAGATGATCGAAAATATCTGTCTCCAGAATCGAAATCGAACTTTGATGGGTGGGTTCATAGGTGTATTTTGACCCGCTGAATCCAAAAATCCAACCTTTGTTACACGAAAATACACCTGGAAAGAAGTAATTCCGCATGGTACGAAAAAGAGATGATCGAAAATATTTTTTTTCAGAATCGAAATCGGACTTTGATGGGTGAGTTTCTAGGTGTATTTCGACCCGCTGAATCCGAAAATCCAACCTCTGATGACCAAAAATATGCTTGGAAAAAAGTTATTCCGCATTGTACGAAAAAGAGATGATCGAAAATATTTTTTTTCAGAATCAAAATCGGACTTTGATGGGTGAGTTTCTAGGTGTATTCCGACCTTCTGAATCCGAAAATCCGACCTTTGATGACCAAAAATATGCTTGGAAAAAAGTTATTTCGCATGGTACGAAAAAGAGATGATCGAACATATCTGTCTCCAGAATCGAAATCGAACTTTGATGGGTGGGTTCATAGGTGTATTTTGACCCGCTGAATCCAAAAATCCAGCCTTTGTTAAACGAAACTACACCTGGAAAGAAGTTATTCCGCATGGTACGAAAAAGAGATGATCGAACATATCTGTCTCCGGAATCAAAATCGAACTATGATGGGTGGGTTTATAGGTGTATTTTGACCCGCTGAATCCGAGAATCCAAGCTTTGATGACCAAAAATATGCTTGGAAAAAAGTTATTTCGCATGGTACGAAAAAGAGATGATCGGAAATATCTTCCTCCAGAATCGAAATCGAACTTTGATGGGTGGGTTCATAGGTGTATTTTGGCCCGCTGAATCCAAAAATCCAACCTTTGTTACACGAAAATACACCTGGAAAGAAGTTATTTCGCATGGTCCGGAAAAGAGATGATCGAAAATATTTTTTTTCAGAATGAAAATCGGACTTTAATGGGTGAGTTTCTGGGTGTATTACGACCCGCTGAATCCGAAAATCCAAACTTTGATGACCAAAAATATGCTTGGAAAGAAGTTATTTCGCATGGTACGAAAAAGAGATGATCGAAAATATTTTTTTTCAGAATCAAAGTCGGACTTTGATGGGTGAGTTTCTAGGTGTATATAGACCCGCTGAATCCAAACATCCAACCTTTGATGACCAAAAATATGCTTGGAAGAAAGTTATTTCGCATGGTACGATAAAGGGATGATCGAAAATATCTGTCTCCAGAATCGGAATCGAACTTTAATGGGTGGGTTTATAGGTGTATTTTGACCCGCTGAATCCGAGAATCCAAGCTTTGACGACCAAAAATATGCTCGTAAAAAAGTTATTTCGAATGGTACGAAAAAGAGATGATCGGAAATATCTTTTTCCAGAATCGAAATCGAACTTTGATGGGTGGGTTCATAGGTATATTTTGACCCGCTGGATCCAAAAATCCAACCTTTGTTACACGAAAATATACCTGGAAAGAAGTTACTTCGCATGGTCAGAAAAAGAGATTATCGAAAATATTTTTTTTCAGAATCAAAATCGGACTTTAATGGGTGAGTTTCTAGGTGTATTTCGACCCGCTGAATCCGAAAATCCAAGCTTTGATGACCAAAAATATGCTTGGAAAAAAGTTATTCCGCATGGTACGAAAAAGAGATGATCGAAAATATCTGTCTCCAGAATCGAAATCGAACTTTGATGGGTGGGTTCATAGGTGTATTTTGACCCGCTGAATCCAAAAATCCAACCTTTGTTACACGAAAATACACCTGGAAAGAAGTAATTCCGCATGGTACGAAAAAGAGATGATCGAAAATATTTTTTTTCAGAATCGAGATCGGACTTTGATGGGTGAGTTTCTAGGTGTATTTCGACCCGCTGAATCCGAAAATCCAACCTCTGATGACCAAAAATATGCTTGGAAAAAAGTTATTCCGCATTGTACGAAAAAGAGATGATCGAAAATATTTTTTTTCAGAATCAAAATCGGACTTTGATGGGTGAGTTTCTAGGTGTATTCCGACCGGCTGAATCCGAAAATCCAACCTTTGATGACCAAAAATATGCTTGGAAAAAAGTTATTTCGCATGGTACGAAAAAGAGATGATCGAACATATCTGTCTCCAGAATCGAAATCGAACTTTGATGGGTGGGTTCATAGGTGTATTTTGACCCGCTGAATCCAAAAATCCAGCCTTTGTTGAACGAAACTACACCTGGAAAGAAGTTATTCCGCATGGTACGAAAAAGATATGATCGAAAATGTTTTTTTTCAGACTCGAAATCGGACTTTGATGGGTGAGTTTCTAGGTGTATTTCGACCCGCTGAATCCGAAAATCCAACCTCTGATGACCAAAAATATGCTTGGAAAAAAGTTATTCCGCATGGTACGAAAAAGAGATGATCGAAAATATCTGTCTCCAGAATCGAAATCGAACTTTGATGGATGGGTTCATAGGTGTATTTTGACCCGCTGAATCCGAAAATCCAAACTTTGATGACCAAAAATATGCTTGGAAAAAAGTTATTTCGCATGGTACGAAAAAGAGATGATCGAAAATATCTGTCTCCAGAATCGAAATGGAACTTTGATCGGTGGGTTTATAGGTGTATTTTGACTCGCTGAATCCGAGAATCCAAGCTTTGATGACCAAAAATATGCTTGGAAAAAAGTTATTTCGCATGGTACGAAAAAGAGATGATCGGAAATATCTTTCTCCAGAATCGACATCGAACTTTGATGGGTGGGTTCATAGGTGTATTTCGACCCGCTGAATCCGAAAATCCAACCTCTGATGACCAAAAATATGCTTGGAAAAAAGTTATTCCGCATTGTACGAAAAAGAGATGATCGAAAATATTTTTTTTCAGAATCAAAATCGGACTTTGATGGGTGAGTTTCTAGGTGTATTCCGACCGGCTGAATCCGAAAATCCAACCTTTGATGACCAAAAATATGCTTGGAAAAAAGTTATTTCGCATGGTACGAAAAAGAGATGATCGAACATATCTGTCTCCGGAATCAAAATCGAACTTTGATGGGTGGGTTCATAGGTGTATTTTGACCCGCTGAATCCGAGAATCCAAGCTTTGATGACCAAAAATATGCTTGGAAAAAAGTTATTTCGCATGGTACGAAAAAGAGATGATCGGAAATATCTTCCTCCAGAATCGAAATCGAACTTTGATGGGTGGGTTCATAGGTGTATTTTGGCCCGCTGAATCCAAAAATCCAACCTTTGTTACACGAAAATACACCTGGAAAAAAGTTATTTCGCATGGTCCGGAAAAGAGATGATCGGAAATATTTTTTTTCAGAATGAAAATCGGACTTTAATGGGTGAGTTTCTGGGTGTATTACGACCCGCTGAATCCGAAAATCCAAACTTTGATGACCAAAAATATGCTTGGAAAGAAGTTATTTCGCATGGTACGAAAAAGAGATGATCGAAAATATTTTTTTTCAGAATCAAAGTCGGACTTTGATGGGTGAGTTTCTAGGTGTATATAGACCCGCTGAATCCAAACATCCAACCGGTGATGACCAAAAATATGCTTGGAAGAAAGTTATTTCGCATGGTACGATAAAGGGATGATCGAAAATATCTGTCTCCAGAATCGGAATCGAACTTTAATGGGTGGGTTTATAGGTGTATTTTGACCCGCTGAATCCGAGAATCCAAGCTTTGACGACCAAAAATATGCTCGTAAAAAAGTTATTTCGAATGGTACGAAAAAGAGATGATCGGAAATATCTTTTTCCAGAATCGAAATCGAACTTTGATGGGTGGGTTCATAGGTATATTTTGACCCGCTGGATCCAAAAATCCAACCTTTGTTACACGAAAATATACCTGGAAAGAAGTTACTTCGCATGGTCAGAAAAAGAGATTATCGAAAATATTTTTTTTCAGAATCAAAATCGGACTCTAATGGGTGAGTTTCTAGGTGTATTTCGACCCGCTGAATCCGAAAATCCAAGCTTTGATGACCAAAAATATGCTTGGAAAAAAGTTATTCCGCATGGTACGAAAAAGAGATGATCGAAAATATCTGTCTCCAGAATCGAAATCGAACTTTGATGGGTGGGTTCATAGGTGTATTTTGACCCGCTGAATCCAAAAATCCAACCTTTGTTACACGAAAATACACCTGGAAAGAAGTAATTCCGCATGGTACGAAAAAGAGATGATCGAAAATATTTTTTTTCAGAATCGAAATCGGACTTTGATGGGTGAGTTTCTAGGTGTATTTCGACCCGCTGAATCCGAAAATCCAACCTCTGATGACCAAAAATATGCTTGGAAAAAAGTTATTCCGCATTGTACGAAAAAGAGATGATCGAAAATATTTTTTTTCAGAATCAAAATCGGACTTTGATGGGTGAGTTTCTAGGTGTATTCCGACCGGCTGAATCCGAAAATCCGACCTTTGATGACCAAAAATATGCTTGGAAAAAAGTTATTTCGCATGGTACGAAAAAGAGATGATCGAACATATCTGTCTCCAGAATCGAAATCGAACTTTGATGGGTGGGTTCATAGGTGTATTTTGACCCGCTGAATCCAAAAATCCAGCCTTTGTTAAACGAAACTACACCTGGAAAGAAGTTATTCCGCATGGTACGAAAAAGATATGATCGAAAATGTTTTTTTTCAGACTCGAAATCGGACTTTGATGGGTGAGTTTCTAGGTGTATTTCGACCCGCTGAATCCGAAAATCCAACCTCTGATGACCAAAAATATGCTTGGAAAAAAGTTATTCCGCATGGTACGAAAAAGAGATGATCGAAAATATCTGTCTCCAGAATCGAAATCGAACTTTGATGGATGGGTTCATAGGTGTATTTTGACCCGCTGAATCCGAAAATCCAAACTTTGATGACCAAAAATATGCTTGGAAAAAAGTTATTTCGCATGGTACGAAAAAGAGATGATCGAAAATATCTGTCTCCAGAATCGAAATGGAACTTTGATCGGTGGGTTTATAGGTGTATTTTGACTCGCTGAATCCGAGAATCCAAGCTTTGATGACCAAAAATATGCTTGGAAAAAAGTTATTTCGCATGGTACGAAAAAGAGATGATCGGAAATATCTTTCTCCAGAATCGACATCGAACTTTGATGGGTGGGTTCATAGGTGTATTTTGACCCGCTGGATCCAAAAATCCAACCTTTGTTACAGGAAAATACACCTGGAATGAAGTTATTTCGCATGGTCTGAAAAAGAGATGATCGAAAATATTTTTTTTCAGAATCAAAATCGGACTTTAATGGGTGAGTTTCTAGGTGTATTTCGACCCGCTGAATCCGAAAATCCAAGCTCTGATGACCAAAAATATGCTTGGAAAAAAGTTATTCCGCATGGTACGAAAAAGAGATGATCGAAAATATCTGTCTCCAGAATCGAAATCGAACTTTGATGGGTGGGTTCATAGGTGTATTTTGACCCGCCGAATCCAAAAATCCAGCCTTTGTTAAACGAAAATACACCTGGAAAGAAGTTATTCCGCATGGTACGAAAAAGAGATGATCGAAAATATTTTTTTTCAGAATCGAAATCGGACTTTGATGGGTGAGTTTCTAGGTGTATTTCGACCCGCTGAATCCGAAAATCCAACCTCTGATGACCAAAAATATGCTTGGAAAAAAGTTATTCCGCATGGTACGAAAAAGAGATGATCGAAAATATCTGTCTCCAGAATCGAAATCGAACTTTGATGGATGGGTTCATAGGTGTATTTTGACCCGCTGAATCCGAAAATCCAAGCTCTGATGACCAAAAATATGCTTGGAAAAAAGTTATTCCGCATGGTACGAAAAAGAGATGATCGAAAATATCTGTCTCCAGAATCGAAATCGAACTTTGATGGGTGGGTTCATAGGTGTATTTTGACCCGCCGAATCCAAAAATCCAGCCTTTGTTAAACGAAAATACACCTGGAAAGAAGTTATTCCGCATGGTACGAAAAAGAGATGATCGAAAATATTTTTTTTCAGAATCGAAATCGGACTTTGATGGGTGAGTTTCTAGGTGTATTTCGACCCGCTGAATCCGAAAATCCAACCTCTGATGACCAAAAATATGCTTGGAAAAAAGTTATTCCGCATGGTACGAAAAAGAGATGATCGAAAATATCTGTCTCCAGAATCGAAATCGAACTTTGATGGATGGGTTCATAGGTGTATTTTGACCCGCTGAATCCGAAAATCCAAGCTTTGATGACCAAAAATATGCTTGGAAAAAAGTTATTTCGCATGGTACGAAAAAGAGATGATCGGAAATATCTTTCTCCAGAATCGACATCGAACTTTGATGGGTGGGTTCGTAGGTGTATTTTGACCCGCTGGATCCAAAAATCCAACCTTTGTCACAGGAAAATACACCTGGAATGAAGTTATTTCGCATGGTCCGAAAAAGAGATGATCGAAACTATTTTTTTTCAGAATCAAAATCGGAATTTAACGGGTGAGTTTCTAGGTGTATTCCGACCCGCTGAATCCGAAAATCCAAACTTTGATGACCAAAAATATGCTTGGAAAAAAGTTATTTCGCGAGTACGAAAAAGAGATGATCGAAAATATCTGTCTCCAGAATCGAAATCGAACTTTGATGGATGGGTTCATAGGTGTATTTTGACCCGCTGAATCCGAAAATCCAAACTTTGATGACCAAAAATATGCTTGGAAAAAAGTTATTCCGCATTGTACGAAAAAGAGATGATCGAAAATATTTTTTTTCAGAATCAAAATCGGACTTTGATGGGTGAGTTTCTAGGTGTATTCCGACCGGCTGAATCCGAAAATCCAACCTTTGATGACCAAAAATATGCTTGGAAAAAAGTTATTTCGCATGGTACGAAAAAGAGATGATCGAACATATCTGTCTCCGGAATCAAAATCGAACTTTGATGGGTGGGTTTATAGGTGTATTTTGACCCGCTGAATCCGAGAATCCAAGCTTTGATGACCAAAAATATGCTTGGAAAAAAGTTATTTCGCATGGTACGAAAAAGAGATGATCGGAAATATATTCCTCCAGAATCGAAATCGAACTTTGATGGGTGGGTTCATAGGTGTATTTTGGCCCGCTGAATCCAAAAATCCAACCTTTGTTACACGAAAATACACCTGGAAAAAAGTTATTTCGCATGGTCCGGGAAAGAGATGATCGAAAATATTTTTTTTCAGAATGAAGATCGGACTTCAATGGGTGAGTTTCTGGGTGTATTACGACCCGCTGAATCCGAAAATCCAAACTTTGATGACCAAAAATATGCTTGGAAAGAAGTTATTTCGCATGGTACGAAAAAGAGATGATCGAAAATATTTTTTTTCAGAATCAAAGTCGGACTTTGATGGGTGAGTTTCTAGGTGTATATAGACCCGCTGAATCCAAACATCCAACCTTTGATGACCAAAAATATGCTTGGAAGAAAGTTATTTCGCATGGTACGATAAAGGGATGATCGAAAATATCTGTCTCCAGAATCGGAATCGAACTTTAATGGATGGGTTCATAGGTGTATTTTGACCCGCTGAATCCGAAAATCCAAACTTTGATGACCAAAAATATGCTTGGAAAAAAGTTATTTCGCATGGTACGAAAAAGAGATGATCGAAAATATCTGTCTCCAGAATCGAAATGGAACTTTGATCGGTGGGTTTATAGGTGTATTTTGACTCGCTGAATCCGAGAATCCAAGCTTTGATGACCAAAAATATGCTTGGAAAAAAGTTATTTCGCATGGTACGAAAAAGAGATGATCGGAAATATCTTTCTCCAGAATCGACATCGAACTTTGATGGGTGGGTTCATAGGTGTATTTTGACCCGCTGGATCCAAAAATCCAACCTTTGTTACAGGAAAATACACCTGGAATGAAGTTATTTCGCATGGTCCGAAAAAGAGATGATCGAAAATATTTTTTTTCAGAATCAAAATCGGACTTTAATGGGTGAGTTTCTAGGTGTATTCCGACCCGCTGAATCCGAAAATCCAAGCTCTGATGACCAAAAATATGCTTGGAAAAAAGTTATTCCGCATGGTACGAAAAAGAGATGATCGAAAATATCTGTCTCCAGAATCGAAATCGAACTTTGATGGGTGGGTTCATAGGTGTATTTTGACCCGCCGAATCAAAAAATCCAGCCTTTGTTAAACGAAAATACACCTGGAAAGAAGTTATTCCGCATGGTACGAAAAAGAGATGATCGAAAATATTTTTTTTCAGAATCGAAATCGGACTTTGATGGGTGAGTTTCTAGGTGTATTTCGACCCGCTGAATCCGAAAATCCAACCTCTGATGACCAAAAATATGCTTGGAAAAAAGTTATTCCGCATGGTACGAAAAAGAGATGATCGAAAATATCTGTCTCCAGAATCGAAATCGAACTTTGATGGATGGGTTCATAGGTGTATTTTGACCCGCTGAATCCGAAAATCCAAGCTTTGATGACCAAAAATATGCTTGGAAAAAAGTTATTTCGCATGGTACGAAAAAGAGATGATCGAAAATATCTGTCTCCAGAAGCGAAATGGAACTTTGATCGGTGGGTTTATAGGTGTATTTTGACTCGCTGAATCCGAGAATCCAAGCTTTGATGACCAAAAATATGCTTGGAAAAAAGTTATTTCGCATGGTACGAAAAAGAGATGATCGGAAATATCTTTCTCCAGAATCGACATCGAACTTTGATGGGTGGGTTCGTAGGTGTATTTTGACCCGCTGGATCCAAAAATCCAACCTTTGTCACAGGAAAATACACCTGGAATGAAGTTATTTCGCATGATCCGAAAAAGAGATGATCGAAACTATTTTTTTTCAGAATCAAAATCGGAATTTAACGGGTGAGTTTCTAGGTGTATTCCGACCCGCTGAATCCGAAAATCCAAGCTTCGATGACCAAAAATATGCTTGGAAAAAAGTTATTCCGGATGGTACGAAAAAGATATGATCGAAAATATCTGTCTCCAGAATCGAAATCGAACTTTGATGGATGGGTTCATAGGTGTATTTTGACCCGCTGAATCCGAAAATCCAAACTTTGATGACCAAAAATATGCTTGGAAAAAAGTTATTTCGCGAGTACGAAAAAGAGATGATCGAAAATATCTGTCTCCAGAATCGAAATCGAACTTTGATGGATGGGTTCATAGGTGTATTTTGACCCGCTGAATCCGAAAATCCAAACTTTGATGACCAAAAATATGCTTGGAAAAAAGTTATTCCGCATGGTACGAAAAAGAGATGATCGAAAATATTTTTTGTCAGAATCAAAATCGGACTTTGATGGGTGAGTTTCTAGGTGTATTTCGACCCGCTGAATTCGAAAATCCAAACGTTGGTGACCAAAAATATGATTGGAAAAAAGTTATTTCGCGAGTACGAAAAAGAGATGATCGAAAATATCTGTCTCCAGAATCGAAATCGAACTTTGATGGGTGGGTTCATAGGTGTATTTTGACCCGCTGGATCCAAAAATCCAACCTTTGTTACACGAAAATACACCTGGAATGAAGTTATTCCGCATGGTCCGAAAAAGAGATGATCGAAAATATTTTTTTTCAGAATCAAAATCGGACTTTAATGGGTGAGTTTCTAGGTGTATTTCGACCCGCTGAATCCGAAAATCCAAGCTTTGATGACCAAAAATTTGCTTGGAAAAAAGTTATTCCGCATGGTACGAAAAAGAGTTGATCGAAAATATCTGTTTCCCGAATCGAAATCGAACTTTGATGAGTGGGTTCATAGGTGTATTTTGACCCGCTGAATCCAAAAATCCAACCTTTGTTACACGAAAATACACCTGGAAAGAAGTAATTCCGCATGGTACGAAAAAGAGATGATCGAAAATATTTTTTTTCAGAATCGAAATCGGACTTCGATGGGTGAGTTTCTAGGTGTATTTCGACCCGCTGAATCCGAAAATCCAACCTCTGATGACCAAAAATATGCTTGGAAAAAAGTTATTCCGCATTGTACGAAAAAGAGATGATCGAAAATATTTTTTTTCAGAATCAAAATCGGACTTTGATGGGTGAGTTTTTAGGTGTATTTCGACCGGCTGAATCCGAAAATCCAACCTTTGATGACCAAAAATATGCTTGGAAAAAAGTTATTTCGCATGGTACGAAAAAGAGATGATCGAACATATCTGTCTCCGGAATCAAAATCGAACTTTGATGGGTGGGTTTATAGGTGTATTTTGACCCGCTGAATCCGAGAATCCAAGCTTTGATGACCAAAAATATGCTTGGAAAAAAGTTATTTCGCATGGTACGAAAAAGAGATGATCGGAAATATCTTCCTCCAGAATCGAAATCGAACTTTGATGGGTGGGTTTATAGGTGTATTTTGGCCCGCTGAATCCAAAAATCCAACCTTTGTTACACGAAAATACACCTGGAAAAAAGTTATTTCGCATGGTCCGGGAAAGAGATGATCGAAAATATTTTTTTTCAGAATGAAAATCGGACTTTAATGGGTGAGTTTCTGGGTGTATTACGACCCGCTGAATCCGAAAATCCAAACTTTGATGACCAAAAATATGCTTGGAAAGAAGTTATTTCGCATGGTACGAAAAAGAGATGATCGAAAATATTTTTTTTCAGAATCAAAGTCGGACTTTGATGGGTGAGTTTCTAGGTGTATATAGACCCGCTGAATCCAAACATCCAACCTTTGATGACCAAAAATATGCTTGGAAGAAAGTTATTTCGCATGGTACGATAAAGGGATGATCGAAAATATCTGTCTCCAGAATCGGAATCGAATTTTAATGGATGGGTTCATAGGTGTATTTTGACCCGCTGAATCCGAAAATCCAAACTTTGATGACCAAAAATATGCTTGGAAAAAAGTTATTTCGCATGGTACGAAAAAGAGATGATCGAAAATATCTGTCTCCAGAATCGAAATGGAACTTTGATCGGTGGGTTTATAGGTGTATTTTGACTCGCTGAATCCGAGAATCCAAGCATTGATGACCAAAAATATGCTTGGATAAAAGTTATTTCGCATGGTACGAAAAAGAGATGATCGGAAATATCTTTCTCCAGAATCGACATCGAACTTTGATGGGTGGGTTCATAGGTGTATTTTGACCCGCTGGATCCAAAAATCCAACCTTTGTTACCGGAAAATACACCTGGAATGAAGTTATTTCGCATGGTCCGAAAAAGAGATGATCGAAAATATTTTTTTTCAGAATTAAAATCGGACTTTAATGGGTGAGTTTCTAGGTGTATTCCGACCCGCTGAATCCGAAAATCCAAGCTCTGATGACCAAAAATATGCTTGGAAAAAAGTTATTCCGCATGGTACGAAAAAGAGATGATCGAAAATATCTGTCTCCAGAATCGAAATCGAACTTTGATGGGTGGGTTCATAGGTGTATTTTGACCCGCCGAATCCAAAAATCCAGCCTTTGTTAAACGAAAATACACCTGGAAAGAAGTTATTCCGCATGGTACGAAAAAGAGATGATCGAAAATATTTTTTTTCAGAATCGAAATCGGACTTTGATGGGTGAGTTTCTAGGTGTATTTCGACCCGCTGAATCCGAAAATCCAACCTCTGATGACCAAAAATATGCTTGGAAAAAAGTTATTCCGCATGGTACGAAAAAGAGATGATCGAAAATATCTGTCTCCAGAATCGAAATCGAACTTTGATGGATGGGTTCATAGGTGTATTTTGACCCGCTGAATCCGAAAATCCAAGCTTTGATGACCAAAAATATGCTTGGAAAAAAGTTATTTCGCATGGTACGAAAAAGAGATGATCGAAAATATCTGTCTCCAGAAGCGAAATGGAACTTTGATCGGTGGGTTTATAGGTGTATTTTGACTCGCTGAATTCGAGAATCCAAGCTTTGATGACCAAAAATATGCTTGGAAAAAAGTTATTTCGCATGGTACGAAAAAGAGATGATCGGAAATATCTTTCTCCAGAATCGACATCGAACTTTGATGGGTGGGTTCGTAGGTGTATTTTGACCCGCTGGATCCAAAAATCCAACCTTTGTCACAGGAAAATACACCTGGAATGAAGTTATTTCGCATGATCCGAAAAAGAGATGATCGAAACTATTTTTTTTCAGAATCAAAATCGGAATTTAACGGGTGAGTTTCTAGGTGTATTCCGACCCGCTGAATCCGAAAATACAAGCTTTGATGACCAAAAATATGCTTGGAAAAAAGTTATTCCGGATGGTACGAAAAAGATATGATCGAAAATATCTGTCTCCAGAATCGAAATCGAACTTTGATGGATGGGTTCATAGGTGTATTTTGACCCGCTGAATCCGAAAATCCAAACTTTGATGACCAAAAATATGCTTGGAAAAAAGTTATTTCGCGAGTACGAAAAAGAGATGATCGAAAATATCTGTCTCCAGAATCGAAATCGAACTTTGATGGATGGGTTCATAGGTGTATTTTGACCCGCTGAATCCGAAAATCCAAACTTTGATGACCAAAAATATGCTTGGAAAAAAGTTATTCCGCATGGTACGAAAAAGAGATGATCGAAAATATTTTTTGTCAGAATCAAAATCGGACTTTGATGGGTGAGTTTCTAGGTGTATTTCGACCCGCTGAATTCGAAAATCCAAACGTTGGTGACCAAAAATATGATTGGAAAAAAGTTATTTCGCGAGTACGAAAAAGAGATGATCGAAAATATCTGTCTCCAGAATCGAAATCGAACTTTGATGGGTGGGTTCATAGGTGTATTTTGACCCGCTGGATCCAAAAATCCAACCTTTGTTACACGAAAATACACCTGGAATGAAGTTATTCCGCATGGTCCGAAAAAGAGATGATCGAAAATATTTTTTTTCAGAATCAAAATCGGACTTTAATGGGTGAGTTTCTAGGTGTATTTCGACCCGCTGAATCCGAAAATCCAAGCTTTGATGACCAAAAATTTGCTTGGAAAAAAGTTATTCAGCATGGTACGAAAAAGAGATGATCGAAAATATCTGTCTCCAGAATCGAAATCGAACTTTGATGGGTGGGTTCACAGGTGTATTTTGACCCGCTGAATCCAAAAATCCAACCTTTGTTACACGAAAATACACCTGGAAAGAAGTAATTCCGCATGGTACGAAAAAGAGATGATCGAAATTATTTTTTTTCAGAATCGAAATCGGACTCCGATGGGTGAGTTTCTAGGTGTATTTCGACCCGCTGAATCCGAAAATCCAACCTCTGATGACCAAAAATATGCTTGGAAAAAAGTTATTCCGCATTGTACGAAAAAGAGATGATCGAAAATATTTTTTTTCAGAATCAAAATCGGACTTTGATGGGTGAGTTTCTAGGTGTATTCCGACCGGCTGAATCCGAAAATCCAACCTTTGATGACCAAAAATATGCTTGGAAAAAAGTTATTTCGCATGGTACGAAAAAGAGATGATCGAACATATCTGTCTCCGGAATCAAAATCGAACTTTGATGGGTGGGTTTATAGGTGTATTTTGACCCGCTGAATCCGAGAATCCAAGCTTTGATGACCAAAAATATGCTTGGAAAAAAGTTATTTCGCATGGTACGAAAAAGAGATGATCGGAAATATCTTCCTCCAGAATCGAAATCGAACTTTGATGGGTGGGTTCATAGGTGTATTTTGGCCCGCTGAATCCAAAAATCCAACCTTTGTTACACGAAAATACACCTGGAAAAAAGTTATTTCGCATGGTCCGGGAAAGAGATGATCGAAAATATTTTTTTTCAGAATGAAAATCGGACTTTAATGGGTGAGTTTCTGGGTGTATTACGACCCGCTGAATCCGAAAATCCAAACTTTGATGACCAAAAATATGCTTGGAAAGAAGTTATTTCGCATGGTACGAAAAAGAGATGATCGAAAATATTTTTTTTCAGAATCAAAGTCGGACTTTGATGGGTGAGTTTCTAGGTGTATATAGACCCGCTGAATCCAAACATCCAACCTTTGATGACCAAAAATATGCTTGGAAGAAAGTTATTTCGCATGGTACGATGAAGGGATGATCGAAAATATCTGTCTCCAGAATCGGAATCGAACTTTAATGGATGGGTTCATAGGTGTATTTTGACCCGCTGAATCCGAAAATCCAAACTTTGATGACCAAAAATATGCTTGGAAAAAAGTTATTTCGCATGGTACGAAAAAGAGATGATCGAAAATATCTGTCTCCAGAATCGAAATGGAACTTTGATCGGTGGGTTTATAGGTGTATTTTGACTCGCTGAATCCGAGAATCCAAGCTTTGATGACCAAAAATATGCTTGGAAAAAAGTTATTTCGCATGGTACGAAAAAGAGATGATCGGAAATATCTTTCTCCAGAATCGACATCGAACTTTGATGGGTGGGTTCATAGGTGTATTTTGACCCGCTGGATCCAAAAATCCAACCTTTGTTACAGGAAAATACACCTGGAATGAAGTTATTTCGCATGGTCCGAAAAAGAGATGATCGAAAATATTTTTTTTCAGAATCAAAATCGGACTTTAATGGGTGAGTTTCTAGGTGTATTCCGACCCGCTGAATCCGAAAATCCAAGCTCTGATGACCAAAAATATGCTTGGAAAAAAGTTATTCCGCATGGTACGAAAAAGAGATGATCGAAAATATCTGTCTCCAGAATCGAAATCGAACTTTGATGGGTGGGTTCATAGGTGTATTTTGACCCGCCGAATCCAAAAATCCAGCCTTTGTTGAACGAAAATACACCTGGAAAGAAGTTATTCCGCATGGTACGGAAAAGAGATGATCGAAAATATTTTTTTTCAGAATCGAAATCGGACTTTGATGGGTGACTTTCTAGGTGTATTTCGACCCGCTGAATCCGAAAATCCAACCTCTGATGACCAAAAATATGCTTGGAAAAAAGTTATTCCGCATGGTACGAAAAAGAGATGATCGAAAATATCTGTCTCCAGAATCGAAATCGAACTTTGATGGATGGGTTCATAGGTGTATTTTGACCCGCTGAATCCGAAAATCCAAGCTTTGATGACCAAAAATATGCTTGGAAAAAAGTTATTTCGCATGGTACGAAAAAGAGATGATCGAAAATATCTGTCTCCAGAAGCGAAATGGAACTTTGATCGGTGGGTTTATAGGTGTATTTTGACTCGCTGAATCCGAGAATCCAAGCTTTGATGACCAAAAATATGCTTGGAAAAAAGTTATTTCGCATGGTACGAAAAAGAGATGATCGGAAATATCTTTCTCCAGAATCGACATCGAACTTTGATGGGTGGGTTCGTAGGTGTATTTTGACCCGCTGGATCCAAAAATCCAACCTTTGTCACAGGAAAATACACCTGGAATGAAGTTATTTCGCATGGTCCGAAAAAGAGATGATCGAAACTATTTTTTTTCAGAATCAAAATCGGAATTTAACGGGTGAGTTTCTAGGTGTATTCCGACCCGCTGAATCCGAAAATCCAAGCTTTGATGACCAAAAATATGCTTGGAAAAAAGTTATTCCGGATGGTACGAAAAAGATATGATCGAAAATATCTGTCTCCAGAATCGAAATCGAACTTTGATGGATGGGTTCATAGGTGTATTTTGACCCGCTGAATCCGAAAATCCAAACTTTGATGACCAAAAATATGCTTGGAAAAAAGTTATTTCGCGAGTACGAAAAAGAGATGATCGAAAATATCTGTCTCCAGAATCGAAATCGAACTTTGATGGATGGGTTCATAGGTGTATTTTGACCCGCTGAATCCGAAAATCCAAACTTTGATGACCAAAAATATGCTTGGAAAAAAGTTATTCCGCATGGTACGAAAAAGAGATGATCGAAAATATTTTTTGTCAGAATCAAAATCGGACTTTGATGGGTGAGTTTCTAGGTGTATTTCGACCCGCTGAATTCGAAAATCCAAACGTTGGTGACCAAAAATATGATTGGAAAAAAGTTATTTCGCGAGTACGAAAAAGAGATGATCGAAAATATCTGTCTCCAGAATCGAAATCGAACTTTGATGGGTGGGTTCATAGGTGTATTTTGACCCGCTGGATCCAAAAATCCAACCTTTGTTACACGAAAATACACCTGGAATGAAGTTATTCCGCATGGTCCGAAAAAGAGATGATCGAAAATATTTTTTTTCAGAATCAAAATCGGACTTTAATGGGTGAGTTTCTAGGTGTATTTCGACCCGCTGAATCCGAAAATCCAAGCTTTGATGACCAAAAATTTGCTTGGAAAAAAGTTATTCCGCATGGTACGAAAAAGAGATGATCGAAAATATCTGTCTCCAGAATCGGAATCGAACTTTGATGGGTGGGTTCACAGGTGTATTTTGACCCGCTGAATCCAGAAATCCAACCTTTGTTACACGAAAATACACCTGGAAAGAAGTAATTCCGCATGGTACGAAAAAGAGATGATCGAAAATATTTTTTTTCAGAATCGAAATCGGACTTCGATGGGTGAGTTTCTAGGTGTATTTCGACCCGCTGAATCCGAAAATCCAACTTCTGATGACCAAAAATATGCTTGGAAAAAAGTTATTCCGCATTGTACGAAAAAGAGATGATCGAAAATATTTTTTTTCAGAATCAAAATCGGACTTTGATGGGTGAGTTTCTAGGTGTATTCCGACCGGCTGAATCCGAAAATCCAACCTTTGATGACCAAAAATATGCTTGGAAAAAAGTTATTTCGCATGGTACGAAAAAGAGATGATCGAACATATCTGTCTCCGGAATCAAAATCGAACTTTGATGGGTGGGTTTATAGGTGTATTTTGACCCGCTGAATCCGAGAATCCAAGCTTTGATGACCAAAAATATGCTTGGAAAAAAGTTATTTCGCATGGTACGAAAAAGAGATGATCGGAAATATCTTCCTCCAGAATCGAAATCGAACTTTGATGGGTGGGTTCATAGGTGTATTTTGGCCCGCTGAATCCAAAAATCCAACCTTTGTTACACGAAAATACACCTGGAAAAAAGTTATTTCGCATGGTCCGGGAAAGAGATGATCGAAAATATTTTTTTTCAGAATGAAAATCGGACTTTAATGGGTGAGTTTCTGGGTGTATTACGACCCGCTGAATCCGAAAATCCAAACTGTGATGACCAAAAATATGCTTGGAAAGAAGTTATTTCGCATGGTACGAAAAAGAGATGATCGAAAATATTTTTTTTCAGAATCAAAGTCGGACTTTGATGGGTGAGTTTCTAGGTGTATATAGACCCGCTGAATCCAAACATCCAACCTTTGATGACCAAAAATATGCTTGGAAGAAAGTTATTTCGCATGGTACGATAAAGGGATGATCGAAAATATCTGTCTCCAGAATCGGAATCGAACTTTAATGGATGGGTTCATAGGTGTATTTTGACCCGCTGAATCCGAAAATCCAAACTTTGATGACCAAAAATATGCTTGGAAAAAAGTTATTTCGCATGGTACGAAAAAGAGATGATCGAAAATATCTGTCTCCAGAATCGAAATGGAACTTTGATCGGTGGGTTTATAGGTGTATTTTGACTCGCTGAATCCGAGAATTCAAGCTTTGATGACCAAAAATATGCTTGGAAAAAAGTTATTTCGCATGGTACGAAAAAGAGATGATCGGAAATATCTTTCTCCAGAATCGACATCGAACTTTGATGGGTGGGTTCATAGGTGTATTTTGACCCGCTGGATCCAAAAATCCAACCTTTGTTACAGGAAAATACACCTGGAATGAAGTTATTTCGCATGGTCCGAAAAAGAGATGATCGAAAATATTTTTTTTCAGAATCAAAATTGGACTTTAATGGGTGAGTTTCTAGGTGTATTCCGACCCGCTGAATCCGAAAATCCAAGCTCTGATGACCAAAAATATGCTTGGAAAAAAGTTATTCCGCATGGTACGAAAAAGAGATGATCGAAAATATCTGTCTCCAGAATCGAAATCGAACTTTGATGGGTGGGTTCATAGGTGTATTTTGACCCGCCGAATCCAAAAATCCAGCCTTTGTTAAACGAAAATACACCTGGAAAGAAGTTATTCCGCATGGTACGAAAAAGAGATGATCGAAAATATTTTTTTTCAGAATCGAAATCGGACTTTGATGGGTGAGTTTCTAGGTGTATTTCGACCCGCTGAATCCGAAAATCCAACCTCTGATGACCAAAAATATGCTTGGAAAAAAGTTATTCCGCATGGTACGAAAAAGAGATGATCGAAAATATCTGTCTCCAGAATCGAAATCGAACTTTGATGGATGGGTTCATAGGTGTATTTTGACCCGCTGAATCCGAAAATCCAAGCTTTGATGACCAAAAATATGCTTGGAAAAAAGTTATTTCGCATGGTACGAAAAAGAGATGATCGAAAATATCTGTCTCCAGAAGCGAAATGGAACTTTGATCGGCGGGTTTATAGGTGTATTTTGACTCGCTGAATCCGAGAATCCAAGCTTTGATGACCAAAAATATGCTTGGAAAAAAGTTATTTCGCATGGTACGAAAAAGAGATGATCGGAAATATCTTTCTCCAGAATCGACATCGAACTTTGATGGGTGGGTTCGTAGGTGTATTTTGACCCGCTGGATCCAAAAATCCAACCTTTGTCACAGGAAAATACACCTGGAATGAAGTTATTTCGCATGGTCCGAAAAAGAGATGATCGAAACTATTTTTTTTCAGAATCAAAATCGGAATTTAACGGGTAAGTTTCTAGGTGTATTTCGACCCGCTGAATCCGAAAATCCAAGCTTTGATGACCAAAAATATGCTTGGAAAAAAGTTATTCCGCATGGTACGAAAAAGAGATGATCGAAAATATCTCTCTCCAGAATCGAAATCGAACTTTGATGGGTGGGTTCATAGGTGTATTTTGACCCGCTGAATCCAAAAATCCAACCTTTGTTACACGAAAATACACCTGGAAAGAAGTAATTCCGCATTGTACGAAAAAGAGATGATCGAAAATATTTTTTTTCAGAATCGAAATCGGACTTTGATGGGTGAGTTTCTAGGTGTATTTCGACCCGCTGAATCCGAAAATCCAACCTCTGATGACCAAAAATATGCTTGGAAAAAAGTTATTCCGCATTGTACGAAAAAGAGATGATCGAAAATATTTTTTTTCAGAATCAAAATCGGACTTTGATGGGTGAGTTTCTAGGTGTATTCCGACCGGCTGAATCCGAAAATCCAACCTTTGATGACCAAAAATATGCTTGGAAAAAAGTTATTTCGCATGGTACGAAAAAGAGATGATCGAACATATCTGTCTCCAGAATCAAAATCGAACTTTGATGGGTGGGTTTATAGGTGTATTTTGACCCGCTGAATCCGAGAATCCAAGCTTTGATGACCAAAAATATGCTTGGAAAAAAGTTATTTCGCATGGTACGAAAAAGAGATGATCGGAAATATCTTCCTCCAGAATCGAAATCGAACTTTGATGGGTGGGTTCGTAGGTGTATTTTGGCCCGCTGAATCCAAAAATCCAACCTTTGTTACACGAGAATACACCTGGAAAAAAGTTATTTCGCATGGTCCGGAAAAGAGATGATCGTAAATATTTTTTTTCAGAATGAAATCGGACTTTAATGGGTGAGTTTCTGGGTGTATTACGACCCGCTGAATCCGAAAATCCAAACTTTGATGACCAAAAATATGCTTGGAAAGAAGTTATTTCGCATGGTCCGAAAAAGAGATGATCGAAAATATTTTTTTTCAGAATCAAAATTGGACTTTAATGGGTGAGTTTCTAGGTGTATTCCGACCCGCTGAATCCGAAAATCCAAGCTCTGATGACCAAAAATATGCTTGGAAAAAAGTTATTCCGCATGGTACGAAAAAGAGATGATCGAAAATATCTGTCTCCAGAATCGAAATCGAACTTTGATGGGTGGGTTCATAGGTGTATTTTGACCCGCCGAATCCAAAAATCCAGCCTTTGTTAAACGAAAATACACCTGGAAAGAAGTTATTCCGCATGGTACGAAAAAGAGATGATCGAAAATATTTTTTTTCAGAATCGAAATCGGACTTTGATGGGTGAGTTTCTAGGTGTATTTCGACCCGCTGAATCCGAAAATCCAACCTCTGATGACCAAAAATATGCTTGGAAAAAAGTTATTCCGCATGGTACGAAAAAGAGATGATCGAAAATATCTGTCTCCAGAATCGAAATCGAACTTTGATGGATGGGTTCATAGGTGTATTTTGACCCGCTGAATCCGAAAATCCAAGCTTTGATGACCAAAAATATGCTTGGAAAAAAGTTATTTCGCATGGTACGAAAAAGAGATGATCGAAAATATCTGTCTCCAGAAGCGAAATGGAACTTTGATCGGCGGGTTTATAGGTGTATTTTGACTCGCTGAATCCGAGAATCCAAGCTTTGATGACCAAAAATATGCTTGGAAAAAAGTTATTTCGCATGGTACGAAAAAGAGATGATCGGAAATATCTTTCTCCAGAATCGACATCGAACTTTGATGGGTGGGTTCGTAGGTGTATTTTGACCCGCTGGATCCAAAAATCCAACCTTTGTCACAGGAAAATACACCTGGAATGAAGTTATTTCGCATGGTCCGAAAAAGAGATGATCGAAACTATTTTTTTTCAGAATCAAAATCGGAATTTAACGGGTAAGTTTCTAGGTGTATTTCGACCCGCTGAATCCGAAAATCCAAGCTTTGATGACCAAAAATATGCTTGGAAAAAAGTTATTCCGCATGGTACGAAAAAGAGATGATCGAAAATATCTGTCTCCAGAATCGAAATCGAACTTTGATGGGTGGGTTCATAGGTGTATTTTGACCCGCTGAATCCAAAAATCCAACCTTTGTTACACGAAAATACACCTGGAAAGAAGTAATTCCGCATTGTACGAAAAAGAGATGATCGAAAATATTTTTTTTCAGAATCGAAATCGGACTTTGATGGGTGAGTTTCTAGGTGTATTTCGACCCGCTGAATCCGAAAATCCAACCTCTGATGACCAAAAATATGCTTGGAAAAAAGTTATTCCGCATTGTACGAAAAAGAGATGATCGAAAATATTTTTTTTCAGAATCAAAATCGGACTTTGATGGGTGAGTTTCTAGGTGTATTCCGACCGGCTGAATCCGAAAATCCAACCTTTGATGACCAAAAATATGCTTGGAAAAAAGTTATTTCGCATGGTACGAAAAAGAGATGATCGAACATATCTGTCTCCAGAATCAAAATCGAACTTTGATGGGTGGGTTTATAGGTGTATTTTGACCCGCTGAATCCGAGAATCCAAGCTTTGATGACCAAAAATATGCTTGGAAAAAAGTTATTTCGCATGGTACGAAAAAGAGATGATCGGAAATATCTTCCTCCAGAATCGAAATCGAACTTTGATGGGTGGGTTCGTAGGTGTATTTTGGCCCGCTGAATCCAAAAATCCAACCTTTGTTACACGAAAATACACCTGGAAAAAAGTTATTTCGCATGGTCCGGAAAAGAGATGATCGTAAATATTTTTTTTCAGAATGAAATCGGACTTTAATGGGTGAGTTTCTGGGTGTATTACGACCCGCTGAATCCGAAAATCCAAACTTTGATGACCAGAAATATGCTTGGAAAGAAGTTATTTCGCATGGTACGAAAAAGAGATGATCGAAAATATTTTGTTTCAGAATCAAAGTCGGACTTTGATGGGTGAGTTTCTAGGTGTATATAGACCCGCTGAATCCAAAAATCCAACCTTTGATGACCAAAAATATGCTTGGAAGAAAGTTATTTCGCATGGTACGATAAAGGGATGATCGGAAATATCTTTTTCCAGAATCGAAATCGAACTTTGATGGGTGGGTTCATAGGTATATTTTGACCCGCTGGATCCAAAAATCCAACCTTTGTTACACGAAAATATACCTGGAAAGAGGTTACTTCGCATGGTCAGAAAAAGAGATTATCGAAAATATTTTTTTTTAGAATCAAAATCGGACTTCAATGGGTGAGTTTCTAGGTGTATTCCGACCCGCTGAATCCAAAAATCAAAACTTTGATGACCAAAAATATGCTTGGAAAAAAGTTATTCCGCATGGTACGAAAAAGAGATGATCGAAAATATCTGTCTCCAGAATCGAAATCGAACTTTGATGGATGGGTTCATAGGTGTATTTTGACCCGCTGAATCCGAAAATCCAAACTTTGATGACCAAAAATATGCTTGGAAAGAAGTTATTCCGCATGGTACGAAAAAGAGATGATCGAAAATATCTGTCTCCAGAATCGAAATGGAACTTTGATCGGTGGGTTTATAGGTGTATTTTGACTCGCTGAATCCGAGAATCCAAGCTTTGATGACCAAAAATATGCTTGGAAAAAAGTTATTTCGCATGGTACGAAAAAGAGATGATCGGAAATATCTTTTTCCAGAATCGAAATCGAACTTTGATGGGTGGGTTCATAGGTGTAATTCGACCCGCTGAATCCAAAAATCCAACCTTTGATGACAGAAAATATGCTTGGAAAAAAGTTATTTCGCATGGTACGAAAAAGAGATGATCGGAATTATCTTTCTCCAGAATCGACATCGAACTTTGATGGGTGGGTTGATAGGTGTATTTTGACCCGCTGGATCCTAAAATCCAACCTTTGTTACACGAAAATACACCTGGAATGAAGTTATTTCGCATGGTCCGAAAAAGAGATGATCGAAAATATTTTTTTTCAGAATCAAAATCGGACTTTCATGGGTGAGTTTCTAGGTGTATTCCGACCCGCTGAATCCGAAAATCCAAGCTTTGATGACCAAAAATATGCTTGGAAAGAAGTTATTCCGCATGGTACGAAAAAGAGATGATCGAAAATATCTGTCTCCAGAATCGAAATCGAACTTTGATGGGTGGGTTCATAGGTGTATTTTGACCCGCCGAATCCAAAAATCCAGCCTTTGTTAAACGAAAATACACCTGGAAAGAAGTTATTCCGCATGGTACGAAAAAGAGATGATCGAAAATATTTTTTTTCAGAATCGAAATCGGACTTTGATGGGTGAGTTTCTAGGTGTATTTCGACCCGCTAAATCCGAAAATCCAACCTCTGATGACCAAAAATATGCTTGGAAAAAAGTTATTCCGCATGGTACGAAAAAGAGATGATCGAAAATATCTGTCTCCAGAATCGAAATCGAACTTTGATGGATGGGTTCATAGGTGTATTTTGACCCGCTGAATCCGAAAATCCAAGCTCTGATGACCAAAAATATGCTTGGAAAAAAGTTATTTCGCATGGTACGAAAAAGAGATGATCGAAAATATCTGTCTCCAGAAGCGAAATGGAACTTTGATCGGTGGGTTTATAGGTGTATTTTGACTCGCTGAATCCGAGAATCCAAGCTTTGATGACCAAAAATATGCTTGGAAAAAAGTTATTTCGCATGGTACGAAAAAGAGATGATCGGAAATATCTTTCTCCAGAATCGACATCGAACTTTGATGGGTGGGTTCGTAGGTGTATTTTGACCCGCTGGATCCAAAAATCCAACCTTTGTCACAGGAAAATACACCTGGAATGAAGTTATTTCGCATGATCCGAAAAAGAGATGATCGAAACTATTTTTTTTCAGAATCAAAATCGGAATTTAACGGGTGAGTTTCTAGGTGTATTCCGACCCGCTGAATCCGAAAATCCAAGCTTTGATGACCAAAAATATGCTTGGAAAAAAGTTATTCCGGATGGTACGAAAAAGATATGATCGAAAATATCTGTCTCCAGAATCGAAATCGAACTTTGATGGATGGGTTCATAGGTGTATTTTGACCCGCTGAATCCGAAAATCCAAACTTTGATGACCAAAAATATGCTTGGAAAAAAGTTATTTCACGAGTACGAAAAAGAGATGATCGAAAATATCTGTCTCCAGAATCGAAATCGAACTTTGATGGATGGGTTCATAGGTGTATTTTGACCCGCTGAATCCGAAAATCCAAACTTTGATGACCAAAAATATGCTTGGAAAAAAGTTATTCCGCATGGTACGAAAAAGAGATGATCGAAAATATTTTTTGTCAGAATCAAAATCGGACTTTGATGAGTGAGTTTCTAGGTGTATTTCGACCCGCTGAATTCGAAAATCCAAACGTTGGTGACCAAAAATATGATTGGAAAAAAGTTATTTCGCGAGTACGAAAAAGAGATGATCAAAAATATCTGTCTCCAGAATCGAAATCGAACTTTGATGGGTGGGTTCATAGGTGTATTTTGACCCGCTGGATCCAAAAATCCAACCTTTGTTACACGAAAATACACCTGGAATGAAGTTATTCCGCATGGTCCGAAAAAGAGATGATCGAAAATATTTTTTTTCAGAATCAAAATCGGACTTTAATGGGTGAGTTTCTAGGTGTATTTCGACCCGCTGAATCCGAAAATCCAAGCTTTGATGACCAAAAATTTGATTGGAAAAAAGTTATTCAGCATGGTACGAAAAAGAGATGATCGAAAATATCTGTCTCCAGAATCGAAATCGAACTTTGATGGGTGGGTTCACAGGTGTATTTTGACCCGCTGAATCCAAAAATCCAACCTTTGTTACACGAAAATACACCTGGAAAGAAGTAATTCCGCATGGTACGAAAAAGAGATGATCGAAAATATTTTTTTTCAGAATCGAAATCGGACTTCGATGGGTGAGTTTCTAGGTGTATTTCGACCCGCTGAATCCGAAAATCCAACCTCTGATGACCAAAAATATGCTTGGAAAAAAGTTATTCCGCATTGTACGAAAAAGAGATGATCGAAAATATTTTTTTTCAGAATCAAAATCGGACTTTGATGGGTGAGTTTCTAGGTGTATTCCGACCGGCTGAATCCGAAAATCCAACCTTTGATGACCAAAAATATGCTTGGAAAAAAGTTATTTCGCATGGTCAGAAAAAGAGATTATCGAAAATATTTTTTTTTAGAATCAAAATCGGACTTCAATGGGTGAGTTTCTAGGTGTATTCCGACCCGCTGAATCCAAAAATCAAAACTTTGATGACCAAAAATATGCTTGGAAAAAAGTTATTCCGCATGGTACGAAAAAGAGATGATCGAAAATATCTGTCTCCAGAATCGAAATCGAACTTTGATGGATGGGTTCATAGGTGTATTTTGACCCGCTGAATCCGAAAATCCAAACTTTGATGACCAAAAATATGCTTGGAAAGAAGTTATTCCGCATGGTACGAAAAAGAGATGATCGAAAATATCTGTCTCCAGAATCGAAATGGAACTTTGATCGGTGGGTTTATAGGTGTATTTTGACTCGCTGAATCCGAGAATCCAAGCTTTGATGACCAAAAATATGCTTGGAAAAAAGTTATTTCGCATGGTACGAAAAAGAGATGATCGGAAATATCTTTTTCCAGAATCGAAATCGAACTTTGATGGGTGGGTTCATAGGTGTATTTCGACCCGCTGAATCCAAAAATCCAACCTTTGATGACAGAAAATATGCTTGGAAAAAAGTTATTTCGCATGGTACGAAAAAGAGATGATCGGAATTATCTTTCTCCAGAATCGACATCGAACTTTGATGGGTGGGTTGATAGGTGTATTTTGACCCGCTGGATCCTAAAATCCAACCTTTGTTACACGAAAATACACCTGGAATGAAGTTATTTCGCATGGTCCGAAAAAGAGATGATCGAAAATATTTTTTTTCAGAATCAAAATCGGACTTTCATGGGTGAGTTTCTAGGTGTATTCCGACCCGCTGAATCCGAAAATCCAAGCTTTGATGACCAAAAATATGCTTGGAAAGAAGTTATTCCGCATGGTACGAAAAAGAGATGATCGAAAATATCTGTCTCCAGAATCGAAATCGAACTTTGATGGGTGGGTTCATAGGTGTATTTTGACCCGCCGAATCCAAAAATCCAGCCTTTGTTAAACGAAAATACACCTGGAAAGAAGTTATTCCGCATGGTACGAAAAAGAGATGATCGAAAATATTTTTTTTCAGAATCGAAATCGGACTTTGATGGGTGAGTTTCTAGGTGTATTTCGACCCGCTAAATCCGAAAATCCAACCTCTGATGACCAAAAATATGCTTGGAAAAAAGTTATTCCGCATGGTACGAAAAAGAGATGATCGAAAATATCTGTCTCCAGAATCGAAATCGAACTTTGATGGATGGGTTCATAGGTGTATTTTGACCCGCTGAATCCGAAAATCCAAGCTCTGATGACCAAAAATATGCTTGGAAAAAAGTTATTTCGCATGGTACGAAAAAGAGATGATCGAAAATATCTGTCTCCAGAAGCGAAATGGAACTTTGATCGGTGGGTTTATAGGTGTATTTTGACTCGCTGAATCCGAGAATCCAAGCTTTGATGACCAAAAATATGCTTGGAAAAAAGTTATTTCGCATGGTACGAAAAAGAGATGATCGGAAATATCTTTCTCCAGAATCGACATCGAACTTTGATGGGTGGGTTCGTAGGTGTATTTTGACCCGCTGGATCCAAAAATCCAACCTTTGTCACAGGAAAATACACCTGGAATGAAGTTATTTCGCATGATCCGAAAAAGAGATGATCGAAACTATTTTTTTTCAGAATCAAAATCGGAATTTAACGGGTGAGTTTCTAGGTGTATTCCGACCCGCTGAATCCGAAAATCCAAGCTTTGATGACCAAAAATATGCTTGGAAAAAAGTTATTCCGGATGGTACGAAAAAGATATGATCGAAAATATCTGTCTCCAGAATCGAAATCGAACTTTGATGGATGGGTTCATAGGTGTATTTTGACCCGCTGAATCCGAAAATCCAAACTTTGATGACCAAAAATATGCTTGGAAAAAAGTTATTTCGCGAGTACGAAAAAGAGATGATCGAAAATATCTGTCTCCAGAATCGAAATCGAACTTTGATGGATGGGTTCATAGGTGTATTTTGACCGGCTGAATCCGAAAATCCAAACTTTGATGACCAAAAATATGCTTGGAAAAAAGTTATTCCGCATGGTACGAAAAAGAGATGATCGAAAATATTTTTTGTCAGAATCAAAATCGGACTTTGATGAGTGAGTTTCTAGGTGTATTTCGACCCGCTGAATTCGAAAATCCAAACGTTGGTGACCAAAAATATGATTGGAAAAAAGTTATTTCGCGAGTACGAAAAAGAGATGATCAGAAATATCTGTCTCCAGAATCGAAATCGAACTTTGATGGGTGGGTTCATAGGTGTATTTTGACCCGCTGGATCCAAAAATCCAACCTTTGTTACACGAAAATACACCTGGAATGAAGTTATTCCGCATGGTCCGAAAAAGAGATGATCGAAAATATTTTTTTTCAGAATCAAAATCGGACTTTAATGGGTGAGTTTCTAGGTGTATTTCGACCCGCTGAATCCGAAAATCCAAGCTTTGATGACCAAAAATTTGCTTGGAAAAAAATTATTCAGCATGGTACGAAAAAGAGATGATCGAAAATATCTGTCTCCAGAATCGAAATCGAACTTTGATGGGTGGGTTCACAGGTGTATTTTGACCCGCTGAATCCAAAAATCCAACCTTTGTTACACGAAAATACACCTGGAAAGAAGTAATTCCGCATGGTACGAAAAAGAGATGATCGAAAATATTTTTTTTCAGAATCGAAATCGGACTTCGATGGGTGAGTTTCTAGGTGTATTTCGACCCGCTGAATCCGAAAATCCAACCTCTGATGACCAAAAATATGCTTGGAAAAAAGTTATTCCGCATTGTACGAAAAAGAGATGATCGAAAATATTTTTTTTCAGAATCAAAATCGGACTTTGATGGGTGAGTTTCTAGGTGTATTCCGACCGGCTGAATCCGAAAATCCAACCTTTGATGACCAAAAATATGCTTGGAAAAAAGTTATTTCGCATGGTACGAAAAAGAGATGATCGAACATATCTGTCTCCGGAATCAAAATCGAACTTTGATGGGTGGGTTTATAGGTGTATTTTGACCCGCTGAATCCGAGAATCCAAGCTTTGATGACCAAAAATATGCTTGGAAAAAAGTTATTTCGCATGGTACGAAAAAGAGATGATCGGAAATATCTTCCTCCAGAATCGAAATCGAACTTTGATGGGTGGGTTCATAGGTGTATTTTGGCCCGCTGAATCCAAAAATCCAACCTTTGTTACACGAAAATACACCTGGAAAAAAGTTATTTCGCATGGTCCGGGAAAGAGATGATCGAAAATATTTTTTTTCAGAACGAAAATCGGACTCTAATGGGTGAGTTTCTGGGTGTATTACGACCCGCTGAATCCGAAAATCCAAACTTTGATGACCAAAAATATGCTTGGAAAGAAGTTATTTCGCATGGTACGAAAAAGAGATGATCGAAAATATTTTTTTTCAGAATCAAAGTCGGACTTTGATGGGTGAGTTTCTAGGTGTATATAGACCCGCTGAATCCAAACATCCAACCTTTGATGACCAAAAATATGCTTGGAAAAAAGTTATTTCGCATGGTACGATAAAGGGATGATCGAAAATATCTGTCTCCAGAATCGGAATCGAACTTTAATGGATGGGTTCATAGGTGTATTTTGACCCGCTGAATCCGAAAATCCAAACTTTGATGACCAAAAATATGCTTGGAAAAAAGTTATTTCGCATGGTACGAAAAAGAGATGATCGAAAATATCTGTCTCCAGAATCGAAATGGAACTTTGATCGGTGGGTTTATAGGTGTATTTTGACTCGCTGAATCCGAGAATCCAAGCTTTGATGACCAAAAATATGCTTGGAAAAAAGTTATTTCGCATGGTACGAAAAAGAGATGATCGGAAATATCTTTCTCCAGAATCGACATCGAACTTTGATGGGTGGGTTCATAGGTGTATTTTGACCCGCTGGATCCAAAAATCCAACCTTTGTTACAGGAAAATACACCTGGAATGAAGTTATTTCGCATGGTCCGGAAAAGAGATGATCGAAAATATTTTTTTTCAGAATCAAAATCGGACTTTAATGGGTGAGTTTCTAGGTGTATTCCGACCCGCTGAATCCGAAAATCCAAGCTCTGATGACCAAAAATATGCTTGGAAAAAAGTTATTCCGCATGGTACGAAAAAGAGATGATCGAAAATATCTGTCTCCAGAATCGAAATCGAACTTTGATGGGTGGGTTCATAGGTGTATTTTGACCCGCCGAATCCAAAAATCCAGCCTTTGTTGAACGAAAATACACCTGGAAAGAAGTTATTCCGCATGGTACGAAAAAGAGATGATCGAAAATATTTTTTTTCAGAATCGAAATCGGACTTTGATGGGTGAGTTTCTAGGTGTATTTCGACCCGCTGAATCCGAAAATCCAACCTCTGATGACCAAAAATATGCTTGGAAAAAAGTTATTCCGCATGGTACGAAAAAGAGATGATCGAAAATATCTGTCTCCAGAATCGAAATCGAACTTTGATGGATGGGTTCATAGGTGTATTTTGACCCGCTGAATCCGAAAATCCAAGCTTTGATGACCAAAAATATGCTTGGAAAAAAGTTATTTCGCATGGTACGAAAAAGAGATGATCGAAAATATCTGTCTCCAGAAGCGAAATGGAACTTTGATCGGTGGGTTTATAGGTGTATTTTGACTCGCTGAATCCGAGAATCCAAGCTTTGATGACCAAAAATATGCTTGGAAAAAAGTTATTTCGCATGGTACGAAAAAGAGATGATCGGAAATATCTTTCTCCAGAATCGACATCGAACTTTGATGGGTGGGTTCGTAGGTGTATTTTGACCCGCTGGATCCAAAAATCCAACCTTTGTCACAGGAAAATACACCTGGAATGAAGTTATTTCGCATGGTCCGAAAAAGAGATGATCGAAACTATTTTTTTTCAGAATCAAAATCGGAATTTAACGGGTGAGTTTCTAGGTGTATTCCGACCCGCTGAATCCGAAAATCCAAGCTTTGATGACCAAAAATATGCTTGGAAAAAAGTTATTCCGGATGGTAGGAAAAAGATATGATCGAAAATATCTGTCTCCAGAATCGAAATCGAACTTTGATGGATGGGTTCATAGGTGTATTTTGACCCGCTGAATCCGAAAATCCAAACTTTGATGACCAAAAATATGCTTGGAAAAAAGTTATTTCGCGAGTACGAAAAAGAGATGATCGAAAATATCTGTCTCCAGAATCGAAATCGAACTTTGATGGATGGGTTCATAGGTGTATTTTGACCCGCTGAATCCGAAAATCCAAACTTTGATGACCAAAAATATGCTTGGAAAAAAGTTATTCCGCATGGTACGAAAAAGAGATGATCGAAAATATTTTTTGTCAGAATCAAAATCGGACTTTGATGGGTGAGTTTCTAGGTGTATTTTGACCCGCTGAATTCGAAAATCCAAACGTTGGTGACCAAAAATATGATTGGAAAAAAGTTATTTCGCGAGTACGAAAAAGAGATGATCGAAAATATCTGTCTCCAGAATCGAAATCGAACTTTGATGGGTGGGTTCATAGGTGTATTTTGACCCGCTGGATCCAAAAATCCAACCTTTGTTACACGAAAATACACCTGGAATGAAGTTATTCCGCATGGTCCGAAAAAGAGATGATCGAAAATATTTTTTTTCAGAATCAAAATCGGACTTTAATGGGTGAGTTTCTAGGTGTATTCCGACCCGCTGAATCCGAAAATCCAAGCTCTGATGACCAAAAATATGCTTGGAAAAAAGTTATTCCGCATGGTACGAAAAAGAGATGATCGAAAATATCTGTCTCCAGAATCGAAATCGAACTTTGATGGGTGGGTTCATAGGTGTATTTTGACCCGCCGAATCCAAAAATCCAGCCTTTGTTAAACGAAAATACACCTGGAAAGAAGTTATTCCGCATGGTACGAAAAAGAGATGATCGAAAATATTTTTTTTCAGAATCGAAATCGGACTTTGATGGGTGAGTTTCTAGGTGTATTTCGACCCGCTGAATCCAAAAATCCAACCTCTGATGACCAAAAATATGCTTGGAAAAAAGTTATTCCGCATGGTACGAAAAAGAGATGATCGAAAATATCTGTCTCCAGAATCGAAATCGAACTTTGATGGATGGGTTCATAGGTGTATTTTGACCCGCTGAATCCGAAAATCCAAGCTTTGATGACCAAAAATATGCTTGGAAAAAAGTTATTTCGCATGGTACGAAAAAGAGATGATCGAAAATATCTGTCTCCAGAAGCGAAATGGAACTTTGATCGGTGGGTTTATAGGTGTATTTTGACTCGCTGAATCCGAGAATCCAAGCTTTGATGACCAAAAATATGCTTGAAAAAAAGTTATTTCGCATGGTACGAAAAAGAGATGATCGGAAATATCTTTCTCCAGAATCGACATCGAACTTTGATGGGTGGGTTCGTAGGTGTATTTTGACCCGCTGGATCCAAAAATCCAACCTTTGTCACAGGGAAATACACCTGGAATGAAGTTATTTCGCATGGTCCGAAAAAGAGATGATCGAAACTATTTTTTTTCAGAATCAAAATCGGAATTTAACGGGTGAGTTTCTAGGTGTATTCCGACCCGCTGAATCCGAAAATCCAAGCTTTGATGACCAAAAATATGCTTGGAAAAAAGTTATTCCGGATGGTACGAAAAAGATATGATCGAAAATATCTGTCTCCAGAATCGAAATCGAACTTTGATGGATGGGTTCATAGGTGTATTTTGACCCGCTGAATCCGAAAATCCAAACTTTGATGACCAAAAATATGCTTGGAAAAAAGTTATTTCGCGAGTACGAAAAAGAGATGATCGAAAATATCTGTCTCCAGAATCGAAATCGAACTTTGATGGATGGGTTCATAGGTGTATTTTGACCCGCTGAATCCGAAAATCCAAACTTTGATGACCAAAAATATGCTTGGAAAAAAGTTATTCCGCATGGTACGAAAAAGAGACGATCGAAAATATTTTTTGTCAGAATCAAAATCGGACTTTGATGGGTGAGTTTCTAGGTGTATTTCGACCCGCTGAATTCGAAAATCCAAACGTTGGTGACCAAAAATATGATTGGAAAAAAGTTATTTCGCGAGTACGAAAAAGAGATGATCGAAAATATCTGTCTCCAGAATCGAAATCGAACTTTGATGGGTGGGTTCATAGGTGTATTTTGACCCGCTGGATCCAAAAATCCAACCTTTGTTACACGAAAATACACCTGGAATGAAGTTATTCCGCATGGTCCGAAAAAGAGATGATCGAAAATATTTTTTTTCAGAATCAAAATCGGACTTTAATGGGTGAGTTTCTAGGTGTATTTCGACCCGCTGAATCCGAAAATCCAAGCTTTGATGACCAAAAATTTGCTTGGAAAAAAGTTATTCCGCATGGTACGAAAAAGAGATGATCGAAAATATCTGTCTCCAGAATCGAAATCGAACTTTGATGGGTGGGTTCATAGGTGTATTTTGACCCGCTGAATCCAAAAATCCAACCTTTGTTACACGAAAATACACCTGGAAAGAAGTAATTCCGCATGGTACGAAAAAGAGATAATCGAAAATATTTTTTTTCAGAATCGAAATCGGACTTCGATGGGTGAGTTTCTAGGTGTATTTCGACCCGCTGAATCCGAAAATCCAACCTCTGATGACCAAAAATATGCTTGGAAAAAAGTTATTCCGCATTGTACGAAAAAGAGATGATCGAAAATATTTTTTTTCAGAATCAAAATCGGACTTTGATGGATGAGTTTCTAGGTGTATTCCGACCGGCTGAATCCGAAAATCCAACCTTTGATGACCAAAAATATGCTTGGAAAAAAGTTATTTCGCATGGTACGAAAAAGAGATGATCGAACATATCTGTCTCCGGAATCAAAATCGAACTTTGATGGGTGGGTTTATAGGTGTATTTTGACCCGCTGAATCCGAGAATCCAAGCTTTGATGACCAAAAATATGCTTGGAAAAAAGTTATTTCGCATGGTACGAAAAAGAGATGATCGGAAATATCTTCCTCCAGAATCGAAATCGAACTTTGATGGGTGGGTTCATAGGTGTATTTTGGCCCGCTGAATCCAAAAATCCAACCTTTGTTACACGAAAATACACCTGGAAAAAAGTTATTTCGCATGGTCCGGGAAAGAGATGATCGAAAATATTTTTTTTCAGAATGAAAATCGGACTTTAATGGGTGAGTTTCTGGGTGTATTACGACCCGCTGAATCCGAAAATCCAAACTTTGATGACCAAAAATATGCTTGGAAAGAAGTTATTTCGCATGGTACGAAAAAGAGATGATCGAAAATATTTTTTTTCAGAATCAAAGTCGGACTTTGATGGGTGAGTTTCTAGGTGTATATAGACCCGCTGAATCCAAACATCCGACCTTTGATGACCAAAAATATGCTTGGAAGAAAGTTATTTCGCATGGTACGATAAAGGGATGATCGAAAATATCTGTCTCCAGAATCGGAATCGAACTTTAATGGGTGGGTTTATAGGTGTATTTTGACCCGCTGAATCCGAGAATCCAAGCTTTGACGACCAAAAATATGCTCGTAAAAAAGTTATTTCGAATGGTACGAAAAAGAGATGATCGGAAATATCTTTTTCCAGAATCGAAATCGAACTTTGATGGGTGGGTTCATAGGTGTATTTTGACCCGCTGGATCCAAAAATCCAACCTTTGTTACACGAAAATATACCTGGAAAGAAGTTACTTCGCATGGTCAGAAAAAGAGATTATCGAAAATATTTTTTTTCAGAATCAAAATCGGACTTTAATGGGTGAGTTTCTAGGTGTATTTCGACCCGCTGAATCCGAAAATCCAAGCTTTGATGACCAAAAATATGCTTGGAAAAAAGTTATTCCGCATGGTACGAAAAAGAGATGATCGAAAATATCTGTCTCCAGAATCGAAATCGAACTTTGATGGGTGGGTTCATAGGTGTATTTTGACCCGCTGAATCCAAAAATCCAACCTTTGTTACACGAAAATACACCTGGAAAGAAGTAATTCCGCATGGTACGAAAAAGAGATGATCGAAAATATTTTTTTTCAGAATCGAAATCGGACTTTGATGGGTGAGTTTCTAGGTGTATTTCGACCCGCTGAATCCGAAAATCCAACCTCTGATGACCAAAAATATGCTTGGAAAAAAGTTATTCCGCATTGTACGAAAAAGAGATGATCGAAAATATTTTTTTTCAGAATCAAAATCGGACTTTGATGGGTGAGTTTCTAGGTGTATTCCGACCGGCTGAATCCGAAAATCCAACCTTTGATGACCAAAAATATGCTTGGAAAAAAGTTATTTCGCATGGTACGAAAAAGAGATGATCGAACATATCTGTCTCCAGAATCAAAATCGAACTTTGATGGGTGGGTTTATAGGTGTATTTTGACCCGCTGAATCCGAGAATCCAAGCTTTGATGACCAAAAATATGCTTGGAAAAAAGTTATTTCGCATGGTACGAAAAAGAGATGATCGGAAATATCTTCCTCCAGAATCGAAATCGAACTTTGATGGGTGGGTTCGTAGGTGTATTTTGGCGCGCTGAATCCAAAAATCCAACCTTTGTTACACGAAAATACACCTGGAAAAAAGTTATTTCGCATGGTCCGGAAAAGAGATGATCGTAAATATTTTTTTTCAGAATGAAATCGGACTTTAATGGGTGAGTTTCTGGGTGTATTACGACCCGCTGAATCCGAAAATCCAAACTTTGATGACCAAAAATATGCTTGGAAAGAAGTTATTTCGCATGGTACGAAAAAGAGATGATCGAAAATATTTTGTTTCAGAATCAAAGTCGGACTTTGATGGGTGAGTTTCTAGGTGTATATAGACCCGCTGAATCCAAAAATCCAACCTTTGATGACCAAAAATATGCTTGGAAGAAAGTTATTTCGCATGGTACGATAAAGGGATGATCGAAAATATCTGTCTCCAGAATCGGAATCGAACTTCAATGGGTGGGTTTATAGGTGTATTTTGACCCGCTGAATCCGAGAATCCAAGCTTTGACGGCCAAAAATATGCTCGTAAAAAAGTTATTTCGCATGGTACGAAAAAGAGATGATCGGAAATATCTTTTTCCAGAATCGAAATCGAACTTTGATGGGTGGGTTCATAGGTATATTTTGACCCGCTGGATCCAAAAATCCAACCTTTGTTACACGAAAATATACCTGGAAAGAGGTTACTTCGCATGGTCAGAAAAAGAGATTATCGAAAATATTTTTTTTTAGAATCAAAATCGGACTTCAATGGGTGAGTTTCTAGGTGTATTCCGACCCGCTGAATCCAAAAATCCAAACTTTGATGACCAAAAATATGCTTGGAAAAAAGTTATTCCGCATGGTACGAAAAAGAGATGATCGAAAATATCTGTCTCCAGAATCGAAATCGAACTTTGATGGATGGGTTCATAGGTGTATTTTGACCCGCTGAATCCGAAAATCCAAACTTTGATGACCAAAAATATGCTTGGAAAGAAGTTATTCCGCATGGTACGAAAAAGAGATGATCGAAAATATCTGTCTCCAGAATCGAAATGGAACTTTGATCGGTGGGTTTATAGGTGTATTTTGACTCGCTGAATCCGAGAATCCAAGCTTTGATGACCAAAAATATGCTTGGAAAAAAGTTATTTCGCATGGTACGAAAAAGAGATGATCGGAAATATCTTTCTCCAGAATCGAAATCGAACTTTGATGGGTGGGTTCATAGGTGTATTTCGACCCGCTGAATCCAAAAATCCAACCTTTGATGACAGAAAATATGCTTGGAAAAAAGTTATTTCGCATGGTACGAAAAAGAGATGATCGGAAATATCTTTCTCCAGAATCGACATCGAACTTTGATGGGTGGGTTCGTAGGTGTATTTTGACCCGCTGGATCCAAAAATCCAACCTTTGTCACAGGAAAATACACCTGGAATGAAGTTATTTCGCATGATCCGAAAAAGAGATGATCGAAACTATTTTTTTTCAGAATCAAAATCGGAATTTAACGGGTGAGTTTCTAGGTGTATTCCGACCCGCTGAATCCGAAAATCCAAGCTTTGATGACCAAAAATATGCTTGGAAAAAAGTTATTCCGGATGGTACGAAAAAGATATGATCGAAAATATCTGTCTCCAGAATCGAAATCGAACTTTGATGGATGGGTTCATAGGTGTATTTTGACCCGCTGAATCCGAAAATCCAAACTTTGATGACCAAAATTATGCTTGGAAAAAAGTTATTTCGCGAGTACGAAAAAGAGATGATCGAAAATATCTGTCTCCAGAATCGGAATCGAACTTTGATGGATGGGTTCATAGGTGTATTTTGACCCGCTGAATCCGAAAATCCAAACTTTGATGACCAAAAATATGCTTGGAAAAAAGTTATTCCGCATGGTACGAAAAAGAGATGATCGAAAATATTTTTTGTCAGAATCAAAATCGGACTTTGATGGGTGAGTTTCTAGGTGTATTTCGACCCGCTGAATTCGAAAATCCAAACGTTGGTGACCAAAAATATGATTGGAAAAAAGTTATTTCGCGAGTACGAAAAAGAGATGATCAAAAATATCTGTCTCCAGAATCGAAATCGAACTTTGATGGGTGGGTTCATAGGTGTATTTTGACCCGCTGGATCCAAAAATCCAACCTTTGTTACACGAAAATACACCTGGAATGAAGTTATTCCGCATGGTCCGAAAAAGAGATGATCGAAAATATTTTTTTTCAGAATCAAAATCGGACTTTAATGGGTGAGTTTCTAGGTGTATTTCGACCCGCTGAATCCGAAAATCCAAGCTTTGATGACCAAAAATTTGCTTGGAAAAAAGTTATTCAGCATGGTACGAAAAAGAGATGATCGAAAATATCTGTCTCCAGAATCGAAATCGAACTTTGATGGGTGGGTTCACAGGTGTATTTTGACCCGCTGAATCCAAAAATCCAACCTTTGTTACACGAAAATACACCTGGAAAGAAGTAATTCCGCATGGTACGAAAAAGAGATGATCGAAAATATTTTTTTTCAGAATCGAAATCGGACTTCGATGGGTGAGTTTCTAGGTGTATTTCGACACGCTGAATCCGAAAATCCAACCTCTGATGACCAAAAATATGCTTGGAAAAAAGTTATTCCGCATTGTACGAAAAAGAGATGATCGAAAATATTTTTTTTCAGAATCAAAATCGGACTTTGATGGGTGAGTTTCTAGGTGTATTCCGACCGGCTGAATCCGAAAATCCAACCTTTGATGACCAAAAATATGCTTGGAAAAAAGTTATTTCGCATGGTACGAAAAAGAGATGATCGAACATATCTGTCTCCGGAATCAAAATCGAACTTTGATGGGTGGGTTTATAGGTGTATTTTGACCCGCTGAATCCGAGAATCCAAGCTTTGATGACCAAAAATATGCTTGGAAAAAAGTTATTTCGCATGGTACGAAAAAGAGATGATCGGAAATATCTTCCTCCAGAATCGAAATCGAACTTTGATGGGTGGGTTCATAGGTGTATTTTGGCCCGCTGAATCCAAAAATCCAACCTTTGTTACACGAAAATACACCTGGAAAAAAGTTATATCGCATGGTCCGGGAAAGAGATGATCGAAAATATTTTTTTTCAGAATGAAAATCGGACTTTAATGGGTGAAATTCTGGGTGTATTACGACCCGCTGAATCCGAAAATCCAAACTTTGATGACCAAAAATATGCTTGGAAAGAAGTTATTTCGCATGGTACGAAAAAGAGATGATCGAAAATATTTTTTTTCAGAATCAAAGTCGGACTTTGATGGGTGAGTTTCTAGGTGTATATAGACCCGCTGAATCCAAACATCCAACCTTTGATGACCAAAAATATGCTTGGAAGAAAGTTATTTCGCATGGTACGATAAAGGGATGATCGAAAATATCTGTCTCCAGAATCGGAATCGAACTTTAATGGATGGGTTCATAGGTGTATTTTGACCCGCTGAATCCGAAAATCCAAACTTTGATGACCAAAAATATGCTTGGAAAAAAGTTATTTCGCATGGTACGAAAAAGAGATGATCGAAAATATCTGTCTCCAGAATCGAAATGGAACTTTGATCGGTGGGTTTATAGGTGTATTTTGACTCGCTGAATCCGAGAATCCAAGCTTTGATGACCAAAAATATGCTTGGAAAAAAGTTATTTCGCATGGTACGAAAAAGAGATGATCGGAAATATCTTTCTCCAGAATCGACATCGAACTTTGATGGGTGGGTTCATAGGTGTATTTTGACCCGCTGGATCCAAAAATCCAACCTTTGTTACAGGAAAATACACCTGGAATGAAGTTATTTCGCATGGTCCGAAAAAGAGATGATCGAAAATATTTTTTTTCAGAATCAAAATCGGACTTTAATGGGTGAGTTTCTAGGTGTATTCCGACCCGCTGAATCCGAAAATCCAAGCTCTGATGACCAAAAATATGCTTGGAAAAAAGTTATTCCGCATGGTACGAAAAAGAGATGATCGAAAATATCTGTCTCCAGAATCGAAATCGAACTTTGATGGGTGGGTTCATAGGTGTATTTTGACCCGCCGAATCCAAAAATCCAGCCTTTGTTGAACGAAAATACACCTGGAAAGAAGTTATTCCGCATGGTACGAAAAAGAGATGATCGAAAATATTTTTTTTCAGAATCGAAATCGGACTTTGATGGGTGAGTTTCTAGGTGTATTTCGACCCGCTGAATCCGAAAATCCAACCTCTGATGACCAAAAATATGCTTGGAAAAAAGTTATTCCGCATGGTACGAAAAAGAGATGATCGAAAATATCTGTCTCCAGAATCGAAATCGAACTTTGATGGATGGGTTCATAGGTGTATTTTGACCCGCTGAATCCGAAAATCCAAGCTTTGATGACCAAAAATATGCTTGGAAAAAAGTTATTTCGCATGGTACGAAAAAGAGATGATCGAAAATATCTGTCTCCAGAAGCGAAATGGAACTTTGATCGGTGGGTTTATAGGTGTATTTTGACTCGCTGAATCCGAGAATCCAAGCTTTGATGACCAAAAATATGCTTGGAAAAAAGTTATTTCGCATGGTACGAAAAAGAGATGATCGGAAATATCTTTCTCCAGAATCGACATCGAACTTTGATGGGTGGGTTCGTAGGTGTATTTTGACCCGCTGGATCCAAAAATCCAACCTTTGTCAGAGGAAAATACACCTGGAATGAAGTTATTTCGCATGGTCCGAAAAAGAGATGATCGAAACTATTTTTTTTCAGAATCAAAATCGGAATTTAACGGGTGAGTTTCTAGGTGTATTCCGACCCGCTGAATCCGAAAATCCAAACGTTGGTGACCAAAAATATGATTGGAAAAAAGTTATTTCGCGAGTACGAAAAAGAGATGATCGAAAATATCTGTCTCCAGAATCGAAATCGAACTTTGATGGGTGGGTTCATAGGTGTATTTTGACCCGCTGGATCCAAAAATCCAACCTTTGTTACACGAAAATACACCTGGAATGAAGTTATTCCGCATGGTCCGAAAAAGAGATGATCGAAAATATTTTTTTTCAGAATCAAAATCGGACTTTAATGGGTGAGTTTCTAGGTGTATTTCGACCCGCTGAATCCGAAAATCCAAGCTTTGATGACCAAAAATTTGCTTGGAAAAAAGTTATTCCGCATGGTACGAAAAAGAGATGATCGAAAATATCTGTCTCCAGAATCGAAATCGAACTTTGATGGGTGGGTTCACAGGTGTATTTTGACACGCTGAATCCAAAAATCCAACCTTTGTTACACGAAAATACACCTGGAAAGAAGTAATTCCGCATGGTACGAAAAAGAGATGATCGAAAATATTTTTTTTCAGAATCGAAATCGGACTTCGATGGGTGAGTTTCTAGGTGTATTTCGACCCGCTGAATCCGAAAATCCAACCTCTGATGACCAAAAATATGCTTGGAAAAAAGTTATTCCGCATTGTACGAAAAAGAGATGATCGAAAATATTTTTGTTCAGAATCAAAATCGGACTTTGATGGGTGAGTTTCTAGGTGTATTCCGACCGGCTGAATCCGAAAATCCAACCTTTGATGACCAAAAATATGCTTGGAAAAAAGTTATTTCGCATGGTACGAAAAAGAGATGATCGAACATATCTGTCTCCGGAATCAAAATCGAACTTTGATGGGTTGGTTTATAGGTGTATTTTGACCCGCTGAATCCGAGAATCCAAGCTTTGATGACCAAAAATATGCTTGGAAAAAAGTTATTTCGCATGGTACGAAAAAGAGATGATCGGAAATATCTTTCTCCAGAATCGACATCGAACTTTGATGGGTGGGTTCATAGGTGTATTTTGACCCGCTGGATCCAAAAATCCAACCTTTGTTACAGGAAAATACACCTGGAATGAAGTTATTTCGCATGGTCCGAAAAAGAGATGATCGAAAATATTTTTTTTCAGAATCAAAATCGGACTTTAATGGGTGAGTTTCTAGGTGTATTCCGACCCGCTGAATCCGAAAATCCAAGCTCTGATGACCAAAAATATGCTTGGAAAAAAGTTATTCCGCATGGTACGAAAAAGAGATGATCGAAAATATCTGTCTCCAGAATCGAAATCGAACTTTGATGGGTGGGTTCATAGGTGTATTTTGACCCGCCGAATCCAAAAATCCAGCCTTTGTTAAACGAAACTACACCTGGAAAGAAGTTATTCCGCATGGTACGAAAAAGAGATGATCGAAAATATTTTTTTTCAGAATCGAAATCGGACTTTGATGGGTGAGTTTCTAGGTGTATTTCGACCCGCTGAATCCAAAAATCCAACCTCTGATGACCAAAAATATGCTTGGAAAAAAGTTATTCCGCATGGTACGAAAAAGAGATGATCGAAAATATCTGTCTCCAGAATCGAAATCGAACTTTGATGGATGGGTTCATAGGTGTATTTTGACCCGCTGAATCCGAAAATCCAAGCTTTGATGACCAAAAATATGCTTGGAAAAAAGTTATTTCGCATGGTACGAAAAAGAGATGATCGAAAATATCTGTCTCCAGAAGCGAAATGGAACTTTGATCGGTGGGTTTATAGGTGTATTTTGACTCGCTGAATCCGAGAATCCAAGCTTTGATGACCAAAAATATGCTTGGAAAAAAGTTATTTCGCATGGTACGAAAAAGAGATGATCGGAAATATCTTTCTCCAGAATCGACATCGAACTTTGATGGGTGGGTTCGTAGGTGTATTTTGACCCGCTGGATCCAAAAATCCAACCTTTGTCACAGGAAAATACACCTGGAATGAAGTTATTTCGCATGGTCCGAAAAAGAGATGATCGAAACTATTTTTTTTCAGAATCAAAATCGGAATTTAACGGGTGAGTTTCTAGGTGTATTCCGACCCGCTGAATCCGAAAATCCAAGCTTTGATGACCAAAAATATGCTTGGAAAAAAGTTATTCCGGATGGTACGAAAAAGATATGATCGAAAATATCTGTCTCCAGAATTGAAATCGAACTTTGATGGATGGGTTCATAGGTGTATTTTGACCCGCTGAATCCGAAAATCCAAACTTTGATGGCCAAAAATATGCTTGGAAAAAAGTTATTTCGCGAGTACGAAAAAGAGATGATCGAAAATATCTGTCTCCAGAATCGAAATCGAACTTTGATGGATGGGTTCATAGGTGTATTTTGACCCGCTGAATCCGAAAATCCAAACTTTGATGACCAAAAATATGCTTGGAAAAAAGTTATTCCGCATGGTACGAAAAAGAGATGATCGAAAATATTTGTTGTCAGAATCAAAATCGGACTTTGATGGGTGAGTTTCTAGGTGTATTTCGACCCGCTGAATTCGAAAATCCAAACGTTGGTGACCAAAAATATGATTGGAAAAAAGTTATTTCGCGAGTACGAAAAAGAGATGATCGAAAATATCTGTCTCCAGAATCGAAATCGAACTTTGATGGGTGGGTTCATAGGTGTATTTTGACCCGCTGAATCCAAAAATCCAACCTTTGTTACACGAAAATACACCTGGAAAGAAGTAATTCCGCATGGTACGAAAAAGAGATGATCGAAAATATTTTTTTTCAGAATCGAAATCGGACTTCGATGGGTGAGTTTCTAGGTGTATTTCGACCCGCTGAATCCGAAAATCCAACCTCTGATGACCAAAAATATGCTTGGAAAAAAGTTATTCCGCATTGTACGAAAAAGAGATGATCGAAAATATTTTTTTTCAGAATCAAAATCGGACTTTGATGGATGAGTTTCTAGGTGTATTCCGACCGGCTGAATCCGAAAATCCAACCTTTGATGACCAAAAATATGCTTGGAAAAAAGTTATTTCGCATGGTACGAAAAAGAGATGATCGAACATATCTGTCTCCGGAATCAAAATCGAACTTTGATGGGTGGGTTTATAGGTGTATTTTGACCCGCTGAATCCGAGAATCCAAGCTTTGATGACCAAAAATATGCTTGGAAAAAAGTTATTTCGCATGGTACGAAAAAGAGATGATCGGAAATATCTTCCTCCAGAATCGAAATCGAACTTTGATGGGTGGGTTCATAGGTGTATTTTGGCCCGCTGAATCCAAAAATCCAACCTTTGTTACACGAAAATACACCTGGAAAAAAGTTATTTCGCATGGTCCGGGAAAGAGATGATCGAAAATATTTTTTTTCAGAATGAAAATCGGACTTTAATGGGTGAGTTTCTGGGTGTATTACGACCCGCTGAATCCGAAAATCCAAACTTTGATGACCAAAAATATGCTTGGAAAGAAGTTATTTCGCATGGTACGAAAAAGAGATGATCGAAAATATTTTTTTTCAGAATCAAAGTCGGACTTTGATGGGTGAGTTTCTAGGTGTATATAGACCCGCTGAATCCAAACATCCGACCTTTGATGACCAAAAATATGCTTGGAAGAAAGTTATTTCACATGGTACGATAAAGGGATGATCGAAAATATCTGTCTCCAGAATCGGAATCGAACTTTAATGGGTGGGTTTATAGGTGTATTTTGACCCGCTGAATCCGAGAATCGAAGCTTTGACGACCAAAAATATGCTCGTAAAAAAGTTATTTCGAATGGTACGAAAAAGAGATGATCGGAAATATCTTTTTCCAGAATCGAAATCGAACTTTGATGGGTGGGTTCATAGGTGTATTTTGACCCGCTGGATCCAAAAATCCAACCTTTGTTACACGAAAATATACCTGGAAAGAAGTTACTTCGCATGGTCAGAAAAAGAGATTATCGAAAATATTTTTTTTCAGAATCAAAATCGGACTTTAATGGGTGAGTTTCTAGGTGTGTTTCGACCCGCTGAATCCGAAAATCCAAGCTTTGATGACCAAAAATATGCTTGGAAAAAAGTTATTCCGCATGGTACGAAAAAGAGATGATCGAAAATATCTGTCTCCAGAATCGAAATCGAACTTTGATGGGTGGGTTCATAGGTGTATTTTGACCCGCTGAATCCAAAAATCCAACCTTTGTTACACGAAAATACACCTGGAAAGAAGTAATTCCGCATGGTACGAAAAAGAGATGATCGAAAATATTTTTTTTCAGAATCGAAATCGGACTTTGATGGTTGAGTTTCTAGGTGTATTTCGACCCGCTGAATCCGAAAATCCAACCTCTGATGACCAAAAATATGCTTGGAAAAAAGTTATTCCGCATTGTACGAAAAAGAGATGATCGAAAATATTTTTTTTCAGAATCAAAATCGGACTTTGATGGGTGAGTTTCTAGGTGTATTCCGACCGGCTGAATCCGAAAATCCAACCTTTGATGACCAAAAATATGCTTGGAAAAAAGTTATTTCGCATGGTACGAAAAAGAGATGATCGAACATATCTGTCTCCAGAATCAAAATCGAACTTTGATGGGTGGGTTTATAGGTGTATTTTGACCCGCTGAATCCGAGAATCCAAGCTTTGATGACCAAAAATATGCTTGGAAAAAAGTTATTTCGCATGGTACGAAAAAGAGATGATCGGAAATATCTTCCTCCAGAATCGAAATCGAACTTTGATGGGTGGGTTCGTAGGTGTATTTTGGCCCGCTGAATCCAAAAATCCAACCTTTGTTACACGAAAATACACCTGGAAAAAAGTTATTTCGCATGGTCCGGAAAATAGATGATCGTAAATATTTTTTTTCAGAATGAAATCGGACTTTAATGGGTGAGTTTCTGGGTGTATTACGACCCGCTGAATCCGAAAATCCAAACTTTGATGACCAAAAATATGCTTGGAAAGAAGTTATTTCGCATGGTACGAAAAAGAGATGATCGAAAATATTTTGTTCCAGAATCAAAGTCGGACTTTGATGGGTGAGTTTCTAGGTGTATATAGACCCGCTGAATCCAAAAATCCAACCTTTGATGACCAAAAATATGCTTGGAAGAAAGTTATTTCGCATGGTACGATAAAGGGATGATCGAAAATATCTGTCTCCAGAATCGGAATCGAACTTCAATGGGTGGGTTTATAGGTGTATTTTGACCCGCTGAATCCGAGAATCCAAGCTTTGACGACCAAAAATATGCTCGTAAAAAAGTTATTTCGCATGGTACGAAAAAGAGATGATCGGAAATATCTTTTTCCAGAATCGAAATCGAACTTTGATGGGTGGGTTCATAGGTATATTTTGACCCGCTGGATCCAAAAATCCAACCTTTGTTACACGAAAATATACCTGGAAAGAGGTTACTTCGCATGGTCAGAAAAAGAGATTATCGAAAATATTTTTTTTTAGAATCAAAATCGGACTTCAATGGGTGAGTTTCTAGGTGTATTCCGACCCGCTGAATCCAAAAATCCAAACTTTGATGACCAAAAATATGCTTGGAAAACAGTTATTCCGCATGGTACGAAAAAGAGATGATCGAAAATATCTGTCTCCAGAATCGAAATCGAACTTTGATGGATGGGTTCATAGGTGTATTTTGACCCGCTGAATCCGAAAATCCAAACTTTGATGACCAAAAATATGCTTGGAAAGAAGTTATTCCGCATGGTACGAAAAAGAGATGATCGAAAATATCTGTCTCCGGAATCGAAATGGAACTTTGATCGGTGGGTTTATAGGTGTATTTTGACTCGCTAAATCCGAGAATCCAAGCTTTGATGACCAAAAATATGCTTGGAAAAAAGTTATTCCGCATGGTACGAAAAAGAGATGATCGGAAATATCTTTTTCCAGAATCGAAATCGAACTTTGATGGGTGGGTTCATAGGTGTATTTCGACCCGCTGAATCCAAAAATCCAACCTTTGATGACAGAAAATATGCTTGGAAAAAAGTTATTTCGCATGGTACGAAAAAGAGATGATCGGAATTATCTTTCTCCAGAATCGACATCGAACTTTGATGGGTGGGTTGATAGGTGTATTTTGACCCGCTGGATCCTAAAATCCAACCTTTGTTACACGAAAATACACCTGGAATGAAGTTATTTCGCATGGTCCGAAAAAGAGATGATCGAAAATATTTTTTTTCAGAATCAAAATCGGACTTTCATGGGTGAGTTTCTAGGTGTATTCCGACCCGCTGAATCCGAAAATCCAAGCTTTGATGACCAAAAATATGCTTGGAAAGAAGTTATTTCGCATGGTACGAAAAAGAGATGATCGAAAATATTTTTTTTCAGAATCAAAGTCGGACTTTGATGGGTGAGTTTCTAGGTGTATATAGACCCGCTGAATCCAAAAATCCAACCTTTGATGACCAAAAATATGCTTGGAAGAAAGTTATTCCGCATGGTACGATAAAGGGATGATCGAAAATATCTGTCTCCAGAATCGAAATCGAACTTTGATGGGTGGGTTCATAGGTATATTTTGACCCGCTGGATCCAAAAATCCAACCTTTGTTACACGAAAATATACCTGGAAAGAAGTTACTTCGCATGGTCAGAAAAAGAGATTATCGAAAATATTTTTTTTCAGAATCGAAATCGGACTTTAATGGGTGAGTTTCTAGGTGTATTTCGACCCGCTGAATCCGAAAATCCAAACTTTGATGACCAAAAATATGCTTGGAAAGAAGTTATTCCGCATGGTACGAAAAAGAGATGATCGAAAATATCTGTCTCCAGAATCGAAATGGAACTTTGATCGGTGGGTTTATAGGTGTATTTTGACTCGCTAAATCCGAGAATCCAAGCTTTGATGACCAAAAATATGCTTGGAAAAAAGTTATTCCGCATGGTACGAAAAAGAGATGATCGGAAATATCTTTTTCCAGAATCGAAATCGAACTTTGATGGGTGGGTTCATAGGTGTAATTCGACCCGCTGAATCCAAAAATCCAACCTTTGATGACAGAAAATATGCTTGGAAAAAAGTTATTTCGCATGGTACGAAAAAGAGATGATCGGAATTATCTTTCTCCAGAATCGACATCGAACTTTGATGGGTGGGTTGATAGGTGTATTTTGACCCGCTGGATCCTAAAATCCAACCTTTGTTACACGAAAATACACCTGGAATGAAGTTATTTCGCATGGTCCGAAAAAGAGATGATCGAAAATATTTTTTTTCAGAATCAAAATCGGACTTTCATGGGTGAGTTTCTAGGTGTATTCCGACCCGCTGAATCCGAAAATCCAAGCTTTGATGACCAAAAATATGCTTGGAAAGAAGTTATTTCGCATGGTACGAAAAAGAGATGATCGAAAATATTTTTTTTCAGAATCAAAGTCGGACTTTGATGGGTGAGTTTCTAGGTGTATATAGACCCGCTGAATCCAAAAATCCAACCTTTGATGACCAAAAATATGCTTGGAAGAAAGTTATTCCGCATGGTACGATAAAGGGATGATCGAAAATATCTGTCTCCAGAATCGAAATCGAACTTTGATGGGTGGGTTCATAGGTATATTTTGACCCGCTGGATCCAAAAATCCAACCTTTGTTACACGAAAATATACCTGGAAAGAAGTTACTTCGCATGGTCAGAAAAAGAGATTATCGAAAATATTTTTTTTCAGAATCGAAATCGGACTTTAATGGGTGAGTTTCTAGGTGTATTTCGACCCGCTGAATCCGAAAATCCAAGCTTTGATGACCAAAAATATGCTTGGAAAAAAGTTATTCCGCATGGTACGAAAAAGAGATGATCGAAAATATCTGTCTCCAGAATCGAAATCGAACTTTGATGGGTGGGTTCATAGGTGTATTTTGACCCGCTGAATCCAAAAATCCAACCTTTGTTACACGAAAATACACCTGGAAAGAAGTAATTCCGCATGGTACGAAAAAGAGATGATCGAAAATATTTTTTTTCAGAATTGAAATCGGACTTTGATGGGTGAGTTTCTAGGTGTATTTTGACCCGCTGAATCCGAAAATCCAACCTCTGATGACCGAAAATATGTTCGGAAAAAAGTTATTCCGCATTGTACGAAAAAGAGATGATCGAAAATATTTTTTTTCAGAATCAAAATCGGACTTTGATGGGTGAGTTTCTAGGTGTATTCCGACCGGCTGAATCCGAAAATCCAACCTTTGATGACCAAAAATATGCTTGGAAAAAAGTTATTTCGCATGGTACGAAAAAGAGATGATCGAACATATCTGTCTCCAGAATCAAAATCGAACTTTGATGGGTGGGTTTATAGGTGTATTTTGACCCGCTGAATCCGTGAATCCAAGCTTTGATGACCAAAAATATGCTTGGAAAAAAGTTATTTCGCATGGTACGAAAAAGAGATGATCGGAAATATCTTCCTCCAGAATCGAAATCGAACTTTGATGGATGGGTTCATAGGTGTATTTTGACCCGCTGAATCCGAAAATCCAAACTTTGATGACCAAAAATATGCTTGGAAAAAAGTTAATTCGCATGGTACGAAAAAGAGATGATCGAAAATATCTGTCTCCAGAATCGAAATGGAACTTTGATCGGTGGGTTTATAGGTGTATTTTGACTCGCTGAATCCGAGAATCCAAGCTTTGATGACCAAAAATATGCTTGGAAAAAAGTTATTTCGCATGGTACGAAAAAGAGATGATCGGAAATATCTTTCTCCAGAATCGACATCGAACTTTGATGGGTGGGTTCATAGGTGTATTTTGACCCGCTGGATCCAAAAATCCAACCTTTGTTACAGGAAAATACACCTGGAATGAAGTTATTTCGCATGGTCCGAAAAAGAGATGATCGAAAATATTTTTTTTCAGAATCAAAATCGGACTTTAATGGGTGAGTTTCTAGGTGTATTCCGACCCGCTGAATCCGAAAATCCAAGCTCTGATGACCAAAAATATGCTTGGAAAAAAGTTATTCCGCATGGTACGAAAAAGAGATGATCGAAAATATCTGTCTCCAGAATCGAAATCGAACTTTGATGGATGGGTTCATAGGTGTATTTTGACCCGCTGAATCCGAAAATCCAAACTTTGATGACCAAAAATATGCTTGGAAAAAAGTTATTTCGCATGGTACGAAAAAGAGATGATCGAAAATATCTGTCTCCAGAATCGAAATGGAACTTTGATCGGTGGGTTTATAGGTGTATTTTGACTCGCTGAATCCGAGAATCCAAGCTTTGATGACCAAAAATATGCTTGGAAAAAAGTTATTTCGCATGGTACGAAAAAGAGATGATCGGAAATATCTTTCTCCAGAATCGACATCGAACTTTGATGGGGGGTTCATAGGTGTATTTTGACCCGCTGGATCCAAAAATCCAACCTTTGTTACAGGAAAATACACCTGGAATGAAGTTATTCCGCATGGTCCGAAAAAGAGATGATCGAAAATATTTTTTTTCAGAATCAAAATCGGACTTTAATGGGTGAGTTTCTAGGTGTATTCCGACCCGCTGAATCCGAAAATCCAAGCTTTGATGACCAAAAATATGCTTGGAAAAAAGTTATTCCGCATGGTACGAAAAAGAGATGATCGAAAATATCTGTCTCCAGAATCGAAATCGAACTTTGATGGGTGGGTTCATAGGTGTATTTTGACCCGCCGAATCCAAAAATCCAGCCTTTGTTAAACGAAAATACACCTGGAAAGAAGTTATTCCGCATGGTACGAAAAAGAGATGATCGAAAATATTTTTTTTCAGAATCGAAATCGGACTTTGATGGGTGAGTTTCTAGGTGTATTTCGACCCGCTGAATCCGAAAATCCAACCTCTGATGACCAAAAATATGCTTGGAAAAAAGTTATTCCGCATGGTACGAAAAAGAGATGATCGAAAATATCTGTCTCCAGAATCGAAATCGAACTTTGATGGCTGGGTTCATAGGTGTATTTTGACCCGCTGAATCCGAAAATCCAAGCTTTGATGACCAAAAATATGCTTAGAGAAAAGTTATTTCGCATGGTACGAAAAAGAGATGATCGGAAATATCTTTCTCCAGAATCGACATCGAACTTTGATGGGTGGGTTCGTAGGTGTATTTTGACCCGCTGGATCCAAAAATCCAACCTTTGTCACAGGAAAATACACCTGGAATGAAGTTATTTCGCATGGTCCGAAAAAGAGATGATCGAAACTATTTTTTTTCAGATTCAAAATCGGAATTTAACGGGTGAGTTTCTAGGTGTATTCCGACCCGCTGAATCCGAAAATCCAAGCTTTGATGACCAAAAATATGCTTGGAAAAAAGTTATTCCGGATGGTACGAAAAAGATATGATCGAAAATATCTGTCTCCAGAATCGAAATCGAACTTTGATGGATGGGTTCATAGGTGTATTTGGACCCGCTGAATCCGGAAATCCAAACTTTGATGACCAAAAATATGCTTGGAAAAAAGTTATTTCGCATGGTACGAAAAAGAGATGATCGAAAATATCTGTCTCCAGAATCGAAATGGAACTTTGATGGGTGGGTTTATAGGTGTATTTTGACCCGCTGAATCCGAAAATCCAAATTTTGATGACCAAAAATATGCTTGGAAAAAAGTTATTCCGCATGGTACGAAAAAGAGATGATCGAAAATATTTTTTGTCAGAATCAAAATCGGACTTTGATGGGTGAGTTTCTAGGTGTATTTCGACCCGCTGAATTCGAAAATCCAAACGTTGGTGACCAAAAATATGATTGGAAAAAAGTTATTTCGCGAGTACGAAAAAGAGATGATCGAAAATATCTGTCTCCAGAATCGAAATCGAACTTTGATGGGTGGGTTCATAGGTGTATTTTGACCCGCTGGATCCAAAAATCCAACCTTTGTTACACGAAAATATACCTGGAAAGAAGTTACTTCGCATGGTCAGAAAAAGAGATTATCGAAAATATTTTTTTTCAGAATCGAAATCGGACTTTAATGGGTGAGTTTCTAGGTGTATTTCGACCCGCTGAATCCGAAAATCCAAGCTTTGATGACCAAAAATATGCTTGGAAAAAAGTTATTCCGCATGGTACGAAAAAGAGATGATCGAAAATATCTGTCTCCAGAATCGAAATCGAACTTTGATGGGTGGGTTCATAGGTGTATTTTGACCCGCTGAATCCAAAAATCCAACCTTTGTTACACGAAAATACACCTGGAAAGAAGTAATTCCGCATGGTACGAAAAAGAGATGATCGAAAATATTTTTTTTCAGAATCGAAATCGGACTTTGATGGGTGAGTTTCTAGGTGTATTTTGACCCGCTGAATCCGAAAATCCAACCTCTGATGACCGAAAATATGTTCGGAAAAAAGTTATTCCGCATTGTACGAAAAAGAAATGATCGAAAATATTTTTTTTCAGAATCAAAATCGGACTTTGATGGGTGAGTTTCTAGGTGTATTCCGACCGGCTGAATCCGAAAATCCAACCTTTGATGACCAAAAATATGCTTGGAAAAAAGTTATTTCGCATGGTACGAAAAAGAGATGATCGAACATATCTGTCTCCAGAATCAAAATCGAACTTTGATGGGTGGGTTTATAGGTGTATTTTGACCCGCTGAATCCGTGAATCCAAGCTTTGATGACCAAAAATATGCTTGGAAAAAAGTTATTTCGCATGGTACGAAAAAGAGATGATCGGAAATATCTTCCTCCAGAATCGAAATCGAACTTTGATGGATTGGTTCATAGGTGTATTTTGACCCGCTGAATCCGAAAATCCAAACTTTGATGACCAAAAATATGCTTGGAAAAAAGTTAATTCGCATGGTACGAAAAAGAGATGATCGAAAATATCTGTCTCCAGAATCGAAATGGAACTTTGATCGGTGGGTTTATAGGTGTATTTTGACTCGCTGAATCCGAGAATCCAAGCTTTGATGACCAAAAATATGCTTGGAAAAAAGTTATTTCGCATGGTACGAAAAAGAGATGATCGGAAATATCTTTCTCCAGAATCGACATCGAACTTTGATGGGTGGGTTCATAGGTGTATTTTGACCCGCTGGATCCAAAAATCCAACCTTTGTTACAGGAAAATACACCTGGAATGAAGTTATTTCGCATGGTCCGAAAAAGAGATGATCGAAAATATTTTTTTTCAGAATCAAAATCGGACTTTAATGGGTGAGTTTCTAGGTGTATTCCGACCCGCTGAATCCGAAAATCCAAGCTCTGATGACCAAAAATATGCTTGGAAAAAAGTTATTCCGCATGGTACGAAAAAGAGATGATCGAAAATATCTGTCTCCAGAATCGAAATCGAACTTTGATGGATGGGTTCATAGGTGTATTTTGACCCGCTGAATCCGAAAATCCAAACTTTGATGACCAAAAATATGCTTGGAAAAAAGTTATTTCGCATGGTACGAAAAAGAGATGATCGAAAATATCTGTCTCCAGAATCGAAATGGAACTTTGATCGGTGGGTTTATAGGTGTATTTTGACTCGCTGAATCCGAGAATCCAAGCTTTGATGACCAAAAATATGCTTGGAAAAAAGTTATTTCGCATGGTACGAAAAAGAGATGATCGGAAATATCTTTCTCCAGAATCGACATCGAACTTTGATGGGGGGTTCATAGGTGTATTTTGACCCGCTGGATCCAAAAATCCAACCTTTGTTACAGGAAAATACACCTGGAATGAAGTTATTCCGCATGGTCCGAAAAAGAGATGATCGAAAATATTTTTTTTCAGAATCAAAATCGGACTTTAATGGGTGAGTTTCTAGGTGTATTCCGACCCGCTGAATCCGAAAATCCAAGCTTTGATGACCAAAAATATGCTTGGAAAAAAGTTATTCCGCATGGTACGAAAAAGAGATGATCGAAAATATCTGTCTCCAGAATCGAAATCGAACTTTGATGGGTGGGTTCATAGGTGTATTTTGACCCGCCGAATCCAAAAATCCAGCCTTTGTTAAACGAAAATACACCTGGAAAGAAGTTATTCCGCATGGTACGAAAAAGAGATGATCGAAAATATTTTTTTTCAGAATCGGAATCGGACTTTGATGGGTGAGTTTCTAGGTGTATTTCGACCCGCTGAATCCGAAAATCCAACCTCTGATGACCAAAAATATGCTTGGAAAAAAGTTATTCCGCATGGTACGAAAAAGAGATGATCGAAAATATCTGTCTCCAGAATCGAAATCGAACTTTGATGGCTGGGTTCATAGGTGTATTTTGACCCGCTGAATCCGAAAATCCAAGCTTTGATGACCAAATATATGCTTGGAAAAAAGTTATTTCGCATGGTACGAAAAAGAGATGATCGGAAATATCTTTCTCCAGAATCGACATCGAACTTTGATGGGTGGGTTCGTAGGTGTATTTTGACCCGCTGGATCCAAAAATCCAACCTTTGTCACAGGAAAATACACCTGGAATGAAGTTATTTCGCATGGTCCGAAAAAGAGATGATCGAAACTATTTTTTTTCAGAATCAAAATCGGAATTTAACGGGTGAGTTTCTAGGTGTATTCCGACCCGCTGAATCCGAAAATCCAAGCTTTGATGACCAAAAATATGCTTGGAAAAAAGTTATTCCGGATGGTACGAAAAAGATATGATCGAAAATATCTGTCTCCAGAATCGAAATCGAACTTTGATGGATGGGTTCATAGGTGTATTTGGACCCGCTGAATCCGGAAATCCAAACTTTGATGACCAAAAATATGCTTGGAAAAAAGTTATTTCGCATGGTACGAAAAAGAGATGATCGAAAATATCTGTCTCCAGAATCGAAATGGAACTTTGATGGGTGGGTTTATAGGTGTATTTTGACCCGCTGAATCCGAAAATCCAAATTTTGATGACCAAAAATATGCTTGGAAAAAAGTTATTCCGCATGGTACGAAAAAGAGATGATCGAAAATATTTTTTGTCAGAATCAAAATCGGACTTTGATGGGTGAGTTTCTAGGTGTATTTCGACCCGCTGAATTCGAAAATCCAAACGTTGGTGACCAAAAATATGATTGGAAAAAAGTTATTTCGCGAGTACGAAAAAGAGATGATCGAAAATATCTGTCTCCAGAATCGAAATCGAACTTTGATGGGTGGGTTCATAGGTGTATTTTGACCCGCTGGATCCAAAAATCCAGCCTTTGTTACACGAAAATACACCTGGAATGAAGTTATTCCGCATGGTCCGAAAAAGAGATGATCGAAAATATTTTTTTTCAGAATCAAAATCGGACTTGAATGGGTGAGTTTCTAGGTGTATTTCGACCCGCTGAATCCGAAAATCCAAGCTTTGATGACCAAAAATTTGCTTGGAAAAAAGTTATTCCGCATGGTACGAAAAAGAGATGATCGAAAATATCTGTCTCCAGAATCGAAATCGAACTTTGATGGGTGGGTTCATAGGTGTATTTTGACCCGCTGAATCCAAAAATCCAAGCTTTGTTACACGAAACTACACCTGGAAAGAAGTAATTCCGCATGGTACGAAAAAGAGATGATCGAAAATATTTGTTTTCAGAATCGAAATCGGACTTCGATGGGTGAGTTTCTAGGTGTATTTCGACCCGCTGAATCCGAAAATCCAACCTCTGATGACCAAAAATATGCTTGGAAAAAAGTTATTCCGCATTGTACGAAAAAGAGATGATCGAAAATATTTTTTTTCAGAATCAAAATCGGACTTTAATGGGTGAGTTTCTAGGTGTATTCCGACCCGCTGAATCCGAAAATCCAAGCTCTGATGACCAAAAATATGCTTGGAAAAAAGTTATTCCGCATGGTACGAAAAAGAGATGATCGAAAATATCTGTCTCCAGAATCGAAATCGAACTTTGATGGATGGGTTCATAGGTGTATTTTGACCCGCTGAATCCGAAAATCCAAACTTTGATGACCAAAAATATGCTTGGAAAAAAGTTATTTCGCATGGTACGAAAAAGAGATGATCGAAAATATCTGTCTCCAGAATCGAAATGGAACTTTGATCGGTGGGTTTATAGGTGTATTTTGACTCGCTGAATCCGAGAATCCAAGCTTTGATGACCAAAAATATGCTTGGAAAAAAGTTATTTCGCATGGTACGAAAAAGAGATGATCGGAAATATCTTTCTCCAGAATCGACATCGAACTTTGATGGGTGGGTTCATAGGTGTATTTTGACCCGCTGGATCCAAAAATCCAACCTTTGTTACAGGAAAATACACCTGGAATGAAGTTATTCCGCATGGTCCGAAAAAGAGATGATCGAAAATATTTTTTTTCAGAATCAAAATCGGACTTTAATGGGTGAGTTTCTAGGTGTATTCCGACCCGCTGAATCCGAAAATCCAAGCTTTGATGACCAAAAATATGCTTGGAAAAAAGTTATTCCGCATGGTACGAAAAAGAGATGATCGAAAATATCTGTCTCCAGAATCGAAATCGAACTTTGATGGGTGGGTTCATAGGTGTATTTTGACCCGCCGAATCCGAAAATCCAGCCTTTGTTGAACGAAAATACACCTGGAAAGAAGTTATTCCGCATGGTACGAAAAAGAGATGATCGAAAATATTTTTTTTCAGAATCGAAATCGGACTTTGATGGGTGAGTTTCTAGGTGTATTTCGACCCGCTGAATCCGAAAATCCAACCTCTGATGACCAAAAATATGCTTGGAAAAAAGTTATTCCGCATGGTACGAAAAAGAGATGATCGAAAATATCTGTCTCCAGAATCGAAATCGAACTTTGATGGCTGGGTTCATAGGTGTATTTTGACCCGCTGAATCCGAAAATCCAAGCTTTGATGACCAAAAATATGCTTGGAAAAAAGTTATTTCGCATGGTACGAAAAAGAGATGATCGGAAATATCTTTCTCCAGAATCGACATCGAACTTTGATGGGTGGGTTCGTAGGTGTATTTTGACCCGCTGGATCCAAAAATCCAACCTTTGTCACAGGAAAATACACCTGGAATGAAGTTATTTCGCATGGTCCGAAAAAGAGATGATCGAAACTATTTTTTTTCAGAATCAAAATCGGAATTTAACGGGTGAGTTTCTAGGTGTATTCCGACCCGCTGAATCCGAAAATCCAAGCTTTGATGACCAAAAATATGCTTGGAAAAAAGTTATTCCGGATGGTACGAAAAAGATATGATCGAAAATATCTGTCTCCAGAATCGAAATCGAACTTTGATGGATGGGTTCATAGGTGTATTTGGACCCGCTGAATCCGGAAATCCAAACTTTGATGACCAAAAATATGCTTGGAAAAAAGTTATTTCGCATGGTACGAAAAAGAGATGATCGAAAATATCTGTCTCCAGAATCGAAATGGAACTTTGATGGGTGGGTTTATAGGTGTATTTTGACCCGCTGAATCCGAAAATCCAAATTTTGATGACCAAAAATATGCTTGGAAAAAAGTTATTCCGCATGGTACGAAAAAGAGATGATCGAAAATATTTTTTGTCAGAATCAAAATCGGACTTTGAGGGGTGAGTTTCTAGGTGTATTTCGACCCGCTGAATTCGAAAATCCGAACGTTGGTGACCAAAAATATGATTGGAAAAAAGTTATTTCGCGAGTACGAAAAAGAGATGATCGAAAATATCTGTCTCCAGAATCGAAATCGAACTTTGATGGGTGGGTTCATAGGTGTATTTTGACCCGCTGGATCCAAAAATCCAACCTTTGTTACACGAAAATACACCTGGAATGAAGTTATTCCGCATGGTCCGAAAAAGAGATGATCGAAAATATTTTTTTTCAGAATCAAAATCGGACTTGAATGGGTGAGTTTCTAGGTGTATTTCGACCCGCTGAATCCGAAAATCCAAGCTTTGATGACCAAAAATTTGCTTGGAAAAAAGTTATTCCGCATGGTACGAAAAAGAGATGATCGAAAATATCTGTCTCCAGAATCGAAATCGAACTTTGATGGGTGGGTTCATAGGTGTATTTTGACCCGCTGAATCCAAAAATCCAACCTTTGTTACACGAAACTACACCTGGAAAGAAGTAATTCCGCATGGTACGAAAAAGAGATGATCGAAAATATCTGTCTCCAGAATCGAAATCGAACTTTGATGGATGGGTTCATAGGTGTATTTTGACCCGCTGAATCCGAAAATCCAAACTTTGATGACCAAAAATATGCTTGGAAAAAAGTTATTTCGCATGGTACGAAAAAGAGATGATCGAAAATATCTGTCTCCAGAATCGAAATGGAACTTTGATCGGTGGGTTTATAGGTGTATTTTGACTCGCTGAATCCGAGAATCCAAGCTTTGATGACCAAAAATATGCTTGGAAAAAAGTTATTTCGCATGGTACGAAAAAGAGATGATCGGAAATATCTTTCTCCAGAATCGACATCGAACTTTGATGGGTGGGTTCATAGGTGTATTTTGACCCGCTGGATCCAAAAATCCAACCTTTGTTACAGGAAAATACACCTGGAATGAAGTTATTCCGCATGGTCCGAAAAAGAGATGATCGAAAATATTTTTTTTCAGAATCAAAATCGGACTTTAATGGGTGAGTTTCTAGGTGTATTCCGACCCGCTGAATCCGAAAATCCAAGCTTTGATCACCAAAAATATGCTTGGAAAAAAGTTATTCCGCATGGTACGAAAAAGAGATGATCGAAAATATCTGTCTCCAGAATCGAAATCGAACTTTGATGGGTGGGTTCATAGGTGTATTTTGACCCGCCGAATCCAAAAATCCAGCCTTTGTTAAACGAAAATACACCTGGAAAGAAGTTATTCCGCATGGTACGAAAAAGAGATGATCGAACATATCTGTCTCCAGAATCAAAATCGAACTTTGATGGGTGGGTTTATAGGTGTATTTTGACCCGCTGAATCCGTGAATCCAAGCTTTGATGACCAAAAATATGCTTGGAAAAAAGTTATTTCGCATGGTACGAAAAAGAGATGATCGGAAATATCTTCCTCCAGAATCGAAATCGAACTTTGATGGATTGGTTCATAGGTGTATTTTGACCCGCTGAATCCGAAAATCCAAACTTTGATGACCAAAAATATGCTTGGAAAAAAGTTAATTCGCATGGTACGAAAAAGAGATGATCGAAAATATCTGTCTCCAGAATCGAAATGGAACTTTGATCGGTGGGTTTATAGGTGTATTTTGACTCGCTGAATCCGAGAATCCAAGCTTTGATGACCAAAAATATGCTTGGAAAAAAGTTATTTCGCATGGTACGAAAAAGAGATGATCGGAAATATTTTTCTCCAGAATCGACATCGAACTTTGATGGGTGGGTTCATAGGTGTATTTTGACCCGCTGGATCCAAAAATCCAACCTTTGTTACAGGAAAATACACCTGGAATGAAGTTATTTCGCATGGTCCGAAAAAGAGATGATCGAAAATATTTTTTTTCAGAATCAAAATCGGACTTTAATGGGTGAGTTTCTAGGTGTATTCCGACCCGCTGAATCCGAAAATCCAAGCTCTGATGACCAAAAATATGCTTGGAAAAAAGTTATTCCGCATGGTACGAAAAAGAGATGATCGAAAATATCTGTCTCCAGAATCGAAATCGAACTTTGATGGATGGGTTCATAGGTGTATTTTGACCCGCTGAATCCGAAAATCCAAACTTTGATGACCAAAAATATGCTTGGAAAAAAGTTATTTCGCATGGTACGAAAAAGAGATGATCGAAAATATCTGTCTCCAGAATCGAAATGGAACTTTGATCGGTGGGTTTATAGGTGTATTTTGACTCGCTGAATCCGAGAATCCAAGCTTTGATGACCAAAAATATGCTTGGAAAAAAGTTATTTCGCATGGTACGAAAAAGAGATGATCGGAAATATCTTTCTCCAGAATCGACATCGAACTTTGATGGGGGGTTCATAGGTGTATTTTGACCCGCTGGATCCAAAAATCCAACCTTTGTTACAGGAAAATACACCTGGAATGAAGTTATTCCGCATGGTCCGAAAAAGAGATGATCGAAAATATTTTTTTTCAGAATCAAAATCGGACTTTAATGGGTGAGTTTCTAGGTGTATTCCGACCCGCTGAATCCGAAAATCCAAGCTTTGATGACCAAAAATATGCTTGGAAAAAAGTTATTCCGCATGGTACGAAAAAGAGATGATCGAAAATATCTGTCTCCAGAATCGAAATCGAACTTTGATGGGTGGGTTCATAGGTGTATTTTGACCCGCCGAATCCAAAAATCCAGCCTTTGTTAAACGAAAATACACCTGGAAAGAAGTTATTCCGCATGGTACGAAAAAGAGATGATCGAAAATATTTTTTTTCAGAATCGGAATCGGACTTTGATGGGTGAGTTTCTAGGTGTATTTCGACCCGCTGAATCCGAAAATCCAACCTCTGATGACCAAAAATATGCTTGGAAAAAAGTTATTCCGCATGGTACGAAAAAGAGATGATCGAAAATATCTGTCTCCAGAATCGAAATCGAACTTTGATGGCTGGGTTCATAGGTGTATTTTGACCCGCTGAATCCGAAAATCCAAGCTTTGATGACCAAATATATGCTTGGAAAAAAGTTATTTCGCATGGTACGAAAAAGAGATGATCGGAAATATCTTTCTCCAGAATCGACATCGAACTTTGATGGGTGGGTTCGTAGGTGTATTTTGACCCGCTGGATCCAAAAATCCAACCTTTGTCACAGGAAAATACACCTGGAATGAAGTTATTTCGCATGGTCCGAAAAAGAGATGATCGAAACTATTTTTTTTCAGAATCAAAATCGGAATTTAACGGGTGAGTTTCTAGGTGTATTCCGACCCGCTGAATCCGAAAATCCAAGCTTTGATGACCAAAAATATGCTTGGAAAAAAGTTATTCCGGATGGTACGAAAAAGATATGATCGAAAATATCTGTCTCCAGAATCGAAATCGAACTTTGATGGATGGGTTCATAGGTGTATTTGGACCCGCTGAATCCGGAAATCCAAACTTTGATGACCAAAAATATGCTTGGAAAAAAGTTATTTCGCATGGTACGAAAAAGAGATGATCGAAAATATCTGTCTCCAGAATCGAAATGGAACTTTGATGGGTGGGTTTATAGGTGTATTTTGACCCGCTGAATCCGAAAATCCAAATTTTGATGACCAAAAATATGCTTGGAAAAAAGTTATTCCGCATGGTACGAAAAAGAGATGATCGAAAATATTTTTTGTCAGAATCAAAATCGGACTTTGATGGGTGAGTTTCTAGGTGTATTTCGACCCGCTGAATTCGAAAATCCAAACGTTGGTGACCAAAAATATGATTGGAAAAAAGTTATTTCGCGAGTACGAAAAAGAGATGATCGAAAATATCTGTCTCCAGAATCGAAATCGAACTTTGATGGGTGGGTTCATAGGTGTATTTTGACCCGCTGGATCCAAAAATCCAGCCTTTGTTACACGAAAATACACCTGGAATGAAGTTATTCCGCATGGTCCGAAAAAGAGATGATCGAAAATATTTTTTTTCAGAATCAAAATCGGACTTGAATGGGTGAGTTTCTAGGTGTATTTCGACCCGCTGAATCCGAAAATCCAAGCTTTGATGACCAAAAATTTGCTTGGAAAAAAGTTATTCCGCATGGTACGAAAAAGAGATGATCGAAAATATCTGTCTCCAGAATCGAAATCGAACTTTGATGGGTGGGTTCATAGGTGTATTTTGACCCGCTGAATCCAAAAATCCAAGCTTTGTTACACGAAACTACACCTGGAAAGAAGTAATTCCGCATGGTACGAAAAAGAGATGATCGAAAATATTTTTTTTCAGAATCGAAATCGGACTTCGATGGGTGAGTTTCTAGGTGTATTTCGACCCGCTGAATCCGAAAATCCAACCTCTGATGACCAAAAATATGCTTGGAAAAAAGTTATTCCGCATTGTACGAAAAAGAGATGATCGAAAATATTTTTTTTCAGAATCAAAATCGGACTTTAATGGGTGAGTTTCTAGGTGTATTCCGACCCGCTGAATCCGAAAATCCAAGCTCTGATGACCAAAAATATGCTTGGAAAAAAGTTATTCCGCATGGTACGAAAAAGAGATGATCGAAAATATCTGTCTCCAGAATCGAAATCGAACTTTGATGGATGGGTTCATAGGTGTATTTTGACCCGCTGAATCCGAAAATCCAAACTTTGATGACCAAAAATATGCTTGGAAAAAAGTTATTTCGCATGGTACGAAAAAGAGATGATCGAAAATATCTGTCTCCAGAATCGAAATGGAACTTTGATCGGTGGGTTTATAGGTGTATTTTGACTCGCTGAATCCGAGAATCCAAGCTTTGATGACCAAAAATATGCTTGGAAAAAAGTTATTTCGCATGGTACGAAAAAGAGATGATCGGAAATATCTTTCTCCAGAATCGACATCGAACTTTGATGGGTGGGTTCATAGGTGTATTTTGACCCGCTGGATCCAAAAATCCAACCTTTGTTACAGGAAAATACACCTGGAATGAAGTTATTCCGCATGGTCCGAAAAAGAGATGATCGAAAATATTTTTTTTCAGAATCAAAATCGGACTTTAATGGGTGAGTTTCTAGGTGTATTCCGACCCGCTGAATCCGAAAATCCAAGCTTTGATGACCAAAAATATGCTTGGAAAAAAGTTATTCCGCATGGTACGAAAAAGAGATGATCGAAAATATCTGTCTCCAGAATCGAAATCGAACTTTGATGGGTGGGTTCATAGGTGTATTTTGACCCGCCGAATCCGAAAATCCAGCCTTTGTTGAACGAAAATACACCTGGAAAGAAGTTATTCCGCATGGTACGAAAAAGAGATGATCGAAAATATTTTTTTTCAGAATCGAAATCGGACTTTGATGGGTGAGTTTCTAGGTGTATTTCGACCCGCTGATTCCGAAAATCCAACCTCTGATGACCAAAAATATGCTTGGAAAAAAGTTATTCCGCATGGTACGAAAAAGAGATGATCGAAAATATCTGTCTCCAGAATCGAAATCGAACTTTGATGGCTGGGTTCATAGGTGTATTTTGACCCGCTGAATCCGAAAATCCAAGCTTTGATGACCAAAAATATGCTTGGAAAAAAGTTATTTCGCATGGTACGAAAAAGAGATGATCGGAAATATCTTTCTCCAGAATCGACATCGAACTTTGATGGGTGGGTTCGTAGGTGTATTTTGACCCGCTGGATCCAAAAATCCAACCTTTGTCACAGGAAAATACACCTGGAATGAAGTTATTTCGCATGGTCCGAAAAAGAGATGATCGAAACTATTTTTTTTCAGAATCAAAATCGGAATTTAACGGGTGAGTTTCTAGGTGTATTCCGACCCGCTGAATCCGAAAATCCAAGCTTTGATGACCAAAAATATGCTTGGAAAAAAGTTATTCCGGATGGTACGAAAAAGATATGATCGAAAATATCTGTCTCCAGAATCGAAATCGAACTTTGATGGATGGGTTCATAGGTGTATTTGGACCCGCTGAATCCGGAAATCCAAACTTTGATGACCAAAAATATGCTTGGAAAAAAGTTATTTCGCATGGTACGAAAAAGAGATGATCGAAAATATCTGTCTCCAGAATCGAAATGGAACTTTGATGGGTGGGTTTATAGGTGTATTTTGACCCGCTGAATCCGAAAATCCAAATTTTGATGACCAAAAATATGCTTGGAAAAAAGTTATTCCGCATGGTACGAAAAAGAGATGATCGAAAATATTTTTTGTCAGAATCAAAATCGGACTTTGAGGGGTGAGTTTCTAGGTGTATTTCGACCCGCTGAATTCGAAAATCCGAACGTTGGTGACCAAAAATATGATTGGAAAAAAGTTATTTCGCGAGTACGAAAAAGAGATGATCGAAAATATCTGTCTCCAGAATCGAAATCGAACTTTGATGGGTGGGTTCATAGGTGTATTTTGACCCGCTGGATCCAAAAATCCAACCTTTGTTACACGAAAATACACCTGGAATGAAGTTATTCCGCATGGTCCGAAAAAGAGATGATCGAAAATATTTTTTTTCAGAATCAAAATCGGACTTGAATGGGTGAGTTTCTAGGTGTATTTCGACCCGCTGAATCCGAAAATCCAAGCTTTGATGACCAAAAATTTGCTTGGAAAAAAGTTATTCCGCATGGTACGAAAAAGAGATGATCGAAAATATCTGTCTCCAGAATCGAAATCGAACTTTGATGGGTGGGTTCATAGGTGTATTTTGACCCGCTGAATCCAAAAATCCAACCTTTGTTACACGAAACTACACCTGGAAAGAAGTAATTCCGCATGGTACGAAAAAGAGATGATCGAAAATATCTGTCTCCAGAATCGAAATCGAACTTTGATGGATGGGTTCATAGGTGTATTTTGACCCGCTGAATCCGAAAATCCAAACTTTGATGACCAAAAATATGCTTGGAAAAAAGTTATTTCGCATGGTACGAAAAAGAGATGATCGAAAATATCTGTCTCCAGAATCGAAATGGAACTTTGATCGGTGGGTTTATAGGTGTATTTTGACTCGCTGAATCCGAGAATCCAAGCTTTGATGACCAAAAATATGCTTGGAAAAAAGTTATTTCGCATGGTACGAAAAAGAGATGATCGGAAATATCTTTCTCCAGAATCGACATCGAACTTTGATGGGTGGGTTCATAGGTGTATTTTGACCCGCTGGATCCAAAAATCCAACCTTTGTTACAGGAAAATACACCTGGAATGAAGTTATTCCGCATGGTCCGAAAAAGAGATGATCGAAAATATTTTTTTTCAGAATCAAAATCGGACTTTAATGGGTGAGTTTCTAGGTGTATTCCGACCCGCTGAATCCGAAAATCCAAGCTTTGATCACCAAAAATATGCTTGGAAAAAAGTTATTCCGCATGGTACGAAAAAGAGATGATCGAAAATATCTGTCTCCAGAATCGAAATCGAACTTTGATGGGTGGGTTCATAGGTGTATTTTGACCCGCCGAATCCAAAAATCCAGCCTTTGTTAAACGAAAATACACCTGGAAAGAAGTTATTCCGCATGGTACGAAAAAGAGATGATCGAAAATATTTTTTTTCAGAATCGAAATCGGACTTTGATGGGTGAGTTTCTAGGTGTATTTCGACCCGCTGAATCCGAAAATCCAACCTCTGATGACCAAAAATATGCTTGGAAAAAAGATATTCCGCATGGTACGAAAAAGAGATGATCGAAAATATCTGTCTCCAGAATCGAAATCGAACTTTGATGGATGGGTTCATAGGTGTATTTTGACCCGCTGAATCCGAAAATCCAAGCTTTGATGACCAAAAATATGCTTGGAAAAAAGTTATTTCGCATGGTACGAAAAAGAGATGATCGGAAATATCTTTCTCCAGAATCGACATCGAACTTTGATGGGTGGGTTCGTAGGTGTATTTTGACCCGCTGGATCCAAAAATCCAACCTTTGTCACAGGAAAATACACCTGGAATGAAGTTATTTCGCATGGTCCGAAAAAGAGATGATCGAAACTATTTTTTTTCAGAATCAAAATCGGAATTTAACGGGTGAGTTTCTAGGTGTATTCCGACCCGCTGAATCCGAAAATCCAAGCTTTGATGACCAAAAATATGCTTGGAAAAAAGTTATTCCGGATGGTACGAAAAAGATATGATCGAAAATATCTGTCTCCAGAATCGAAATCGAACTTTGATGGATGGGTTCATAGGTGTATTTGGACCCGCTGAATCCGGAAATCCAAACTTTGATGACCAAAAATATGATTGGAAAAAAGTTATTTCGCGAGTACGAAAAAGAGATGATCGAAAATATCTGTCTCCAGAATCGAAATCGAACTTTGATGGGTGGGTTCATAGGTGTATTTTGACCCGCTGGATCCAAAAATCCAACCTTTGTTACACGAAAATACACCTGGAATGAAGTTATTCCGCATGGTCCGAAAAAGAGATGATCGAAAATATTTTTTTTCAGAATCAAAATCGGACTTGAATGGGTGAGTTTCTAGGTGTATTTCGACCCGCTGAATCCGAAAATCCAAGCTTTGATGACCAAAAATTTGCTTGGAAAAAAGTTATTCCGCATGGTACGAAAAAGAGATGATCGAAAATATCTGTCTCCAGAATCGAAATCGAACTTTGATGGGTGGGTTCATAGGTGTATTTTGACCCGCTGAATCCAAAAATCCAACCTTTGTTACACGAAACTACACCTGGAAAGAAGTAATTCCGCATGGTACGAAAAAGAGATGATCGAAAATATCTGTCTCCAGAATCGAAATCGAACTTTGATGGATGGGTTCATAGGTGTATTTTGACCCGCTGAATCCGAAAATCCAAACTTTGATGACCAAAAATATGCTTGGAAAAAAGTTATTTCGCATGGTACGAAAAAGAGATGATCGAAAATATCTGTCTCCAGAATCGAAATGGAACTTTGATCGGTGGGTTTATAGGTGTATTTTGACTCGCTGAATCCGAGAATCCAAGCTTTGATGACCAAAAATATGCTTGGAAAAAAGTTATTTCGCATGGTACGAAAAAGAGATGATCGGAAATATCTTTCTCCAGAATCGACATCGAACTTTGATGGGTGGGTTCATAGGTGTATTTTGACCCGCTGGATCCAAAAATCCAACCTTTGTTACAGGAAAATACACCTGGAATGAAGTTATTCCGCATGGTCCGAAAAAGAGATGATCGAAAATATTTTTTTTCAGAATCAAAATCGGACTTTAATGGGTGAGTTTCTAGGTGTATTCCGACCCGCTGAATCCGAAAATCCAAGCTTTGATGACCAAAAATATGCTTGGAAAAAAGTTATTCCGCATGGTACGAAAAAGAGATGATCGAAAATATCTGTCTCCAGAATCGAAATCGAACTTTGATGGGTGGGTTCATAGGTGTATTTTGACCCGCCGAATCCGAAAATCCAGCCTTTGTTGAACGAAAATACACCTGGAAAGAAGTTATTCCGCATGGTACGAAAAAGAGATGATCGAAAATATTTTTTTTCAGAATCGAAATCGGACTTTGATGGGTGAGTTTCTAGGTGTATTTCGACCCGCTGATTCCGAAAATCCAACCTCTGATGACCAAAAATATGCTTGGAAAAAAGTTATTCCGCATGGTACGAAAAAGAGATGATCGAAAATATCTGTCTCCAGAATCGAAATCGAACTTTGATGGCTGGGTTCATAGGTGTATTTTGACCCGCTGAATCCGAAAATCCAAGCTTTGATGACCAAAAATATGCTTGGAAAAAAGTTATTTCGCATGGTACGAAAAAGAGATGATCGGAAATATCTTTCTCCAGAATCGACATCGAACTTTGATGGGTGGGTTCGTAGGTGTATTTTGACCCGCTGGATCCAAAAATCCAACCTTTGTCACAGGAAAATACACCTGGAATGAAGTTATTTCGCATGGTCCGAAAAAGAGATGATCGAAACTATTTTTTTTCAGAATCAAAATCGGAATTTAACGGGTGAGTTTCTAGGTGTATTCCGACCCGCTGAATCCGAAAATCCAAGCTTTGATGACCAAAAATATGCTTGGAAAAAAGTTATTCCGGATGGTACGAAAAAGATATGATCGAAAATATCTGTCTCCAGAATCGAAATCGAACTTTGATGGATGGGTTCATAGGTGTATTTGGACCCGCTGAATCCGGAAATCCAAACTTTGATGACCAAAAATATGCTTGGAAAAAAGTTATTTCGCATGGTACGAAAAAGAGATGATCGAAAATATCTGTCTCCAGAATCGAAATGGAACTTTGATGGGTGGGTTTATAGGTGTATTTTGACCCGCTGAATCCGAAAATCCAAATTTTGATGACCAAAAATATGCTTGGAAAAAAGTTATTCCGCATGGTACGAAAAAGAGATGATCGAAAATATTTTTTGTCAGAATCAAAATCGGACTTTGAGGGGTGAGTTTCTAGGTGTATTTCGACCCGCTGAATTCGAAAATCCGAACGTTGGTGACCAAAAATATGATTGGAAAAAAGTTATTTCGCGAGTACGAAAAAGAGATGATCGAAAATATCTGTCTCCAGAATCGAAATCGAACTTTGATGGGTGGGTTCATAGGTGTATTTTGACCCGCTGGATCCAAAAATCCAACCTTTGTTACACGAAAATACACCTGGAATGAAGTTATTCCGCATGGTCCGAAAAAGAGATGATCGAAAATATTTTTTTTCAGAATCAAAATCGGACTTGAATGGGTGAGTTTCTAGGTGTATTTCGACCCGCTGAATCCGAAAATCCAAGCTTTGATGACCAAAAATTTGCTTGGAAAAAAGTTATTCCGCATGGTACGAAAAAGAGATGATCGAAAATATCTGTCTCCAGAATCGAAATCGAACTTTGATGGGTGGGTTCATAGGTGTATTTTGACCCGCTGAATCCAAAAATCCAACCTTTGTTACACGAAACTACACCTGGAAAGAAGTAATTCCGCATGGTACGAAAAAGAGATGATCGAAAATATCTGTCTCCAGAATCGAAATCGAACTTTGATGGATGGGTTCATAGGTGTATTTTGACCCGCTGAATCCGAAAATCCAAACTTTGATGACCAAAAATATGCTTGGAAAAAAGTTATTTCGCATGGTACGAAAAAGAGATGATCGAAAATATCTGTCTCCAGAATCGAAATGGAACTTTGATCGGTGGGTTTATAGGTGTATTTTGACTCGCTGAATCCGAGAATCCAAGCTTTGATGACCAAAAATATGCTTGGAAAAAAGTTATTTCGCATGGTACGAAAAAGAGATGATCGGAAATATCTTTCTCCAGAATCGACATCGAACTTTGATGGGTGGGTTCATAGGTGTATTTTGACCCGCTGGATCCAAAAATCCAACCTTTGTTACAGGAAAATACACCTGGAATGAAGTTATTCCGCATGGTCCGAAAAAGAGATGATCGAAAATATTTTTTTTCAGAATCAAAATCGGACTTTAATGGGTGAGTTTCTAGGTGTATTCCGACCCGCTGAATCCGAAAATCCAAGCTTTGATCACCAAAAATATGCTTGGAAAAAAGTTATTCCGCATGGTACGAAAAAGAGATGATCGAAAATATCTGTCTCCAGAATCGAAATCGAACTTTGATGGGTGGGTTCATAGGTGTATTTTGACCCGCCGAATCCAAAAATCCAGCCTTTGTTAAACGAAAATACACCTGGAAAGAAGTTATTCCGCATGGTACGAAAAAGAGATGATCGAAAATATTTTTTTTCAGAATCGAAATCGGACTTTGATGGGTGAGTTTCTAGGTGTATTTCGACCCGCTGAATCCGAAAATCCAACCTCTGATGACCAAAAATATGCTTGGAAAAAAGATATTCCGCATGGTACGAAAAAGAGATGATCGAAAATATCTGTCTCCAGAATCGAAATCGAACTTTGATGGATGGGTTCATAGGTGTATTTTGACCCGCTGAATCCGAAAATCCAAGCTTTGATGACCAAAAATATGCTTGGAAAAAAGTTATTTCGCATGGTACGAAAAAGAGATGATCGGAAATATCTTTCTCCAGAATCGACATCGAACTTTGATGGGTGGGTTCGTAGGTGTATTTTGACCCGCTGGATCCAAAAATCCAACCTTTGTCACAGGAAAATACACCTGGAATGAAGTTATTTCGCATGGTCCGAAAAAGAGATGATCGAAACTATTTTTTTTCAGAATCAAAATCGGAATTTAACGGGTGAGTTTCTAGGTGTATTCCGACCCGCTGAATCCGAAAATCCAAGCTTTGATGACCAAAAATATGCTTGGAAAAAAGTTATTCCGGATGGTACGAAAAAGATATGATCGAAAATATCTGTCTCCAGAATCGAAATCGAACTTTGATGGATGGGTTCATAGGTGTATTTGGACCCGCTGAATCCGGAAATCCAAACTTTGATGACCAAAAATATGATTGGAAAAAAGTTATTTCGCGAGTACGAAAAAGAGATGATCGAAAATATCTGTCTCCAGAATCGAAATCGAACTTTGATGGGTGGGTTCATAGGTGTATTTTGACCCGCTGGATCCAAAAATCCAACCTTTGTTACACGAAAATACACCTGGAATGAAGTTATTCCGCATGGTCCGAAAAAGAGATGATCGAAAATATTTTTTTTCAGAATCAAAATCGGACTTGAATGGGTGAGTTTCTAGGTGTATTTCGACCCGCTGAATCCGAAAATCCAAGCTTTGATGACCAAAAATTTGCTTGGAAAAAAGTTATTCCGCATGGTACGAAAAAGAGATGATCGAAAATATCTGTCTCCAGAATCGAAATCGAACTTTGATGGGTGGGTTCATAGGTGTATTTTGACCCGCTGAATCCAAAAATCCAACCTTTGTTACACGAAACTACACCTGGAAAGAAGTAATTCCGCATGGTACGAAAAAGAGATGATCGAAAATATCTGTCTCCAGAATCGAAATCGAACTTTGATGGATGGGTTCATAGGTGTATTTTGACCCGCTGAATCCGAAAATCCAAACTTTGATGACCAAAAATATGCTTGGAAAAAAGTTATTTCGCATGGTACGAAAAAGAGATGATCGAAAATATCTGTCTCCAGAATCGAAATGGAACTTTGATCGGTGGGTTTATAGGTGTATTTTGACTCGCTGAATCCGAGAATCCAAGCTTTGATGACCAAAAATATGCTTGGAAAAAAGTTATTTCGCATGGTACGAAAAAGAGATGATCGGAAATATCTTTCTCCAGAATCGACATCGAACTTTGATGGGTGGGTTCATAGGTGTATTTTGACCCGCTGGATCCAAAAATCCAACCTTTGTTACAGGAAAATACACCTGGAATGAAGTTATTCCGCATGGTCCGAAAAAGAGATGATCGAAAATATTTTTTTTCAGAATCAAAATCGGACTTTAATGGGTGAGTTTCTAGGTGTATTCCGACCCGCTGAATCCGAAAATCCAAGCTTTGATCACCAAAAATATGCTTGGAAAAAAGTTATTCCGCATGGTACGAAAAAGAGATGATCGAAAATATCTGTCTCCAGAATCGAAATCGAACTTTGATGGGTGGGTTCATAGGTGTATTTTGACCCGCCGAATCCAAAAATCCAGCCTTTGTTAAACGAAAATACACCTGGAAAGAAGTTATTCCGCATGGTACGAAAAAGAGATGATCGAAAATATTTTTTTTCAGAATCGAAATCGGACTTTGATGGGTGAGTTTCTAGGTGTATTTCGACCCGCTGAATCCGAAAATCCAACCTCTGATGACCAAAAATATGCTTGGAAAAAAGATATTCCGCATGGTACGAAAAAGAGATGATCGAAAATATCTGTCTCCAGAATCGAAATCGAACTTTGATGGATGGGTTCATAGGTGTATTTTGACCCGCTGAATCCGAAAATCCAAGCTTTGATGACCAAAAATATGCTTGGAAAAAAGTTATTTCGCATGGTACGAAAAAGAGATGATCGGAAATATCTTTCTCCAGAATCGACATCGAACTTTGATGGGTGGGTTCGTAGGTGTATTTTGACCCGCTGGATCCAAAAATCCAACCTTTGTCACAGGAAAATACACCTGGAATGAAGTTATTTCGCATGGTCCGAAAAAGAGATGATCGAAACTATTTTTTTTCAGAATCAAAATCGGAATTTAACGGGTGAGTTTCTAGGTGTATTCCGACCCGCTGAATCCGAAAATCCAAGCTTTGATGACCAAAAATATGCTTGGAAAAAAGTTATTCCGGATGGTACGAAAAAGATATGATCGAAAATATCTGTCTCCAGAATCGAAATCGAACTTTGATGGATGGGTTCATAGGTGTATTTGGACCCGCTGAATCCGGAAATCCAAACTTTGATGACCAAAAATATGCTTGGAAAAAAGTTATTTCGCATGGTACGAAAAAGAGATGATCGAAAATATCTGTCTCCAGAATCGAAATGGAACTTTGATGGGTGGGTTTATAGGTGTATTTTGACCTGCTGAATCCGAAAATCCAAACTTTGATGACCAAAAATATGCTTGGAAAAAAGTTATTCCGCATGGTACGAAAAAGAGATGATCGAAAATATTTTTTGTCAGAATCAAAATCGGACTTTGATGGGTGAGTTTCTAGGTGTATTTCGACCCGCTGAATTCGAAAATCCAAACGTTGGTGACCAAAAATATGATTGGAAAAAAGTTATTTCGCGAGTACGAAAAAGAGATGATCGAAAATATCTGTCTCCAGAATCGAAATCGAACTTTGATGGGTGGGTTCATAGGTGTATTTTGACCCGCTGGATCCAAAAATCCAACCTTTGTTACACGAAAATACACCTGGAATGAAGTTATTCCGCATGGTCCGAAAAAGAGATGATCGAAAATATTTTTTTTCAGAATCAAAATCGGACTTTAATGGGTGAGTTTCTAGGTGTATTTCGACCCGCTGAATCCGAAAATCCAAGCTTTGATGACCAAAAATTTGCTTGGAAAAAAGTTATTCCGCATGGTACGAAAAAGAGATGATCGAAAATATCTGTCTCCAGAATCGAAATCGAACTTTGATGGGTGGGTTCATAGGTGTATTTTGACCCGCTGAATCCAAAGATCCAACCTTTGTTACACGAAACTACACCTGGAAAGAAGTAATTCCGCATGGTACGAAAAAGAGATGATCGAAAATATTTTTTTTCAGAATCGAAATCGGACTTCGATGGGTGAGTTTCTAGGTGTATTTCGACCCGCTGAATCCGAAAATCCAACCTCTGATGACCAAAAATATGCTTGGAAAAAAGTTATTCCGCATTGTACGAAAAAGAGATGATCGAAAATATTTTTTTTCAGAATCAAAATCGGACTTTGATGGGTGAGTTTCTAGGTGTATTCCGACCGGCTGAATCCGAAAATCCAACCTTTGATGACCAAAAATATGCTTGGAAAAAAGTTATTTCGCATGGTACGAAAAAGAGATGATCGAACATATCTGTCTCCGGAATCAAAATCGAACTTTGATGGGTGGGTTTATAGGTGTATTTTGACCCGCTGAATCCGAGAATCCAAGCTTTGATGACCAAAAATATGCTTGGAAAAAAGTTATTTCGCATGGTACGAAAAAGAGATGATCGGAAATATCTTTCTCCAGAATCGACATCGAACTTTGATGGGTGGGTTGATAAGTGTATTTTGACCCGCTGGATCCAAAAATCCAACCTTTGTTACACGAAAATATACCTGGAAAGAAGTTACTTCGAATGGTCAGAAAAAGAGATTATCGAAAATATTTTTTTTCAGAATCAAAATCGGACTTTAATGGGTGAGATTCTAGGTGTATTTCGACCCGCTGAATCCGAAAATCCAAGCTTTGATGACCAAAAATATGCTTGGAAAAAAGTTATTCCGCATGGTACGAAAAAGAGATGATCGAAAATATCTGTCTCCAGAATCGAAATCGAACTTTGATGGGTGGGTTCATAGGTGTATTTTGACCCGCTGAATCCAAAAATCCAACCTTTGTTACACGAAAATACATCTGGAAAGAAGTAATTCCGCATGGTACGAAAAAGAGATGATCGAAAATATTTTTTTTCAGAATCGAAATCGGACTTTGATGGGTGAGTTTCTAGGTGTATTTCGACCCGCTGAATCCGAAAATCCAACCTCTGATGACCAAAAATATGCTTGGAAAAAAGTTATTCCGCATTGTACGAAAAAGAGATGATCGAAAATATTTTTTTTCAGAATCAAAATCGGACTTTGATGGGTGAGTTTCTAGGTGTATTCCGACCGGCTGAATCCGAAAATCCAACCTTTGATGACCAAAAATATGCTTGGAAAAAAGTTATTTCGCATGGTACGAAAAAGAGATGATCGAACATATCTGTCTCCAGAATCAATATCGAACTTTGATGGGTGGGTTTATAGGTGTATTTTGACCCGCTGAATCCGAGAATCCAAGCTTTGATGACCAAAAATATGATTGGAAAAAAGTTATTTCGCATGGTACGAAAAAGAGATGATCGGAAATATCTTCCTCCAGAATCGAAATCGAACTTTGATGGGTGGGTTCGTAGGTGTATTTTGGCCCGCTGAATCCAAAAATCCAACCTTTGTTACACGAAAATACACCTGGAAAAAAGTTATTTCGCATGGTCCGGAAAAGAGATGATCGTAAATATTTTTTTTCAGAATGAAAATCGGACTTTAATGGGTGAGTTTCTGGGTGTATTACGACCCGCTGAATCCGAAAATCCAAACTTTGATGACCAAAAATATGCTTGGAAAGAAGTTATTTCGCATGGTACGAAAAAGAGATGATCGAAAATATTTTGTTTCAGAATCAAAGTCGGACTTTGATGGGTGGGTTCATAGGTATATTTTGACCCGCTGAATCCGAAAATCCAAACTTTGATGACCAAAAATATGCTTGGAAAGAAGTTATTCCGCATGGTACGAAAAAGAGATGATCGAAAATATCTGTCTCCAGAATCGAAATGGAACTTTGATCGGTGGGTTTATAGGTGTATTTTGACTCGCTGAATCCGAAAATCCAAACTTTGATGACCAAAAATATGCTTGGAAAGAAGTTATTCCGCATGGTACGAAAAAGAGATGATCGAAAATATCTGTCTCCAGAATCGAAATCGAACTTTGATGGGTGGGTTCATAGGTGTATTTTGACCCGCTGAATCCAAAAATCCAACCTTTGTTACACGAAACTACACCTGGAAAGAAGTAATTCCGCATGGTACGAAAAAGAGATGATCGAAAATATTTTTTTTCAGAATCGAAATCGGACTTCGATGGGTGAGTTTCTAGGTGTATTTCGACCCGCTGAATCCGAAAATCCAACCTCTGATGACCAAAAATATGCTTGGAAAAAAGTTATTCCGCATTGTACGAAAAAGAGATGATCGAAAATATTTTTTTTCAGAATCAAAATCGGACTTTGATGGGTGAGTTTCTAGGTGTATTCCGACCGGCTGAATCCGAAAATCCAACCTTTGATGACCAAAAATATGCTTGGAAAAAAGTTATTTCGCATGGTACGAAAAAGAGATGATCGAACATATCTGTCTCCGGAATCAAAATCGAACTTTGATGGGTGGGTTTATAGGTGTATTTTGACCCGCTGAATCCGGGAATCCAAGCTTTGATGACCAAAAATATGCTTGGAAAAAAGTTATTTCGCATGGTACGAAAAAGAGATGATCGGAAATATCTTTCTCCAGAATCGACATCGAACTTTGATGGGTGGGTTGATAGGTGTATTTTGACCCGCTGGATCCGAAAATCCAACCTTTGTTACACGAAAATATACCTGGAAAGAAGTTACTTCGAATGGTCAGAAAAAGAGATTATCGAAAATATTTTTTTTCAGAATCAAAATCGGACTTTAATGGGTGAGATTCTAGGTGTATTTCGACCCGCTGAATCCGAAAATCCAAGCTTTGATGACCAAAAATATGCTTGGAAAAAAGTTATTCCGCATGGTACGAAAAAGAGATGATCGAAAATATCTGTCTCCAGAATCGAAATCGAACTTTGATGGGTGGGTTCATAGGTGTATTTTGACCCGCTGAATCCAAAAATCCAACCTTTGTTACACGAAAATACATCTGGAAAGAAGTAATTCCGCATGGTACGAAAAAGAGATGATCGAAAATATTTTTTTTCAGAATCGAAATCGGACTTTGATGGGTGAGTTTCTAGGTGTATTTCGACCCGCTGAATCCGAAAATCCAACCTCTGATGACCAAAAATATGCTTGGAAAAAAGTTATTCCGCATTGTACGAAAAAGAGATGATCGAAAATATTTTTTTTCAGAATCAAAATCGGACTTTGATGGGTGAGTTTCTAGGTGTATTTCGACCGGCTGAATCCGAAAATCCAACCTTTGATGACCAAAAATATGCTTGGAAAAAAGTTATTTCGCATGGTACGAAAAAGAGATGATCGAACATATCTGTCTCCAGAATCAAAATCGAACTTTGATGGGTGGGTTTATAGGTGTATTTTGACCCGCTGAATCCGAGAATCCAAGCTTTGATGACCAAAAATATGCTTGGAAAAAAGTTATTTCGCATGGTACGAAAAAGAGATGATCGAACATATCTGTCTCCAGAATCAAAATCGAACTTTGATGGGTGGGTTTATAGGTGTATTTTGACCCGCTGAATCCGAGAATCCAAGCTTTGATGACCAAAAATATGCTTGGAAAAAAGTTATTTCGCATGGTACGAAAAAGAGATGATCGGAAATATCTTCCTCCAGAATCGAAATCGAACTTTGATGGGTGGGTTCGTAGGTGTATTTTGGCCCGCTGAATCCAAAAATCCAACCTTTGTTACACGAAAATACACCTGGAAAAAAGTTATTTCGCATGGTCCGGAAAAGAGATGATCGTAAATATTTTTTTTCAGAATGAAAATCGGACTTTAATGGGTGAGTTTCTGGGTGTATTACGACCCGCTGAATCCGAAAATCCAAACTTTGATGACCAAAAATATGCTTGGAAAGAAGTTATTTCGCATGGTACGAAAAAGAGATGATCGAAAATATTTTGTTTCAGAATCAAAGTCGGACTTTGATGGGTGGGTTCATAGGTATATTTTGACCCGCTGAATCCGAAAATCCAAACTTTGATGACCAAAAATATGCTTGGAAAGAAGTTATTCCGCATGGTACGAAAAAGAGATGATCGAAAATATCTGTCTCCAGAATCGAAATGGAACTTTGATCGGTGGGTTTATAGGTGTATTTTGACTCGCTGAATCCGAAAATCCAACCTCTGATGACCAAAAATATGCTTGGAAAAAAGTTATTCCGCATTGTACGAAAAAGAGATGATCGAAAATATTTTTTTTCAGAATCAAAATCGGACTTTGATGGGTGAGTTTCTAGGTGTATTCCGACCGGCTGAATCCGAAAATCCAACCTTTGATGACCAAAAATATGCTTGGAAAAAAGTTATTTCGCATGGTACGAAAAAGAGATGATCGAACATATCTGTCTCCAGAATCAAAATCGAACTTTGATGGGTGGGTTTATAGGTGTATTTTGACCCGCTGAATCCGAGAATCCAAGCTTTGATGACCAAAAATATGCTTGGAAAAAAGTTATTTCGCATGGTACGAAAAAGAGATGATCGAACATATCTGTCTCCAGAATCAAAATCGAACTTTGATGGGTGGGTTTATAGGTGTATTTTGACCCGCTGAATCCGAGAATCCAAGCTTTGATGACCAAAAATATGCTTGGAAAAAAGTTATTTCGCATGGTACGAAAAAGAGATGATCGGAAATATCTTCCTCCAGAATCGAAATCGAACTTTGATGGGTGGGTTCGTAGGTGTATTTTGGCCCGCTGAATCCAAAAATCCAACCTTTGTTACACGAAAATACACCTGGAAAAAAGTTATTTCGCATGGTCCGGAAAAGAGATGATCGTAAATATTTTTTTTCAGAATGAAAATCGGACTTTAATGGGTGAGTTTCTGGGTGTATTACGACCCGCTGAATCCGAAAATCCAAACTTTGATGACCAAAAATATGCTTGGAAAGAAGTTATTTCGCATGGTACGAAAAAGAGATGATCGAAAATATTTTGTTTCAGAATCAAAGTCGGACTTTGATGGGTGGGTTCATAGGTATATTTTGACCCGCTGAATCCGAAAATCCAAACTGTGATGACCAAAAATATGCTTGGAAAGAAGTTATTCCGCATGGTACGAAAAAGAGATGATCGAAAATATCTGTCTCCAGAATCGAAATGGAACTTTGATCGGTGGGTTTATAGGTGTATTTTGACTCGCTGAATCCGAAAATCCAAACTTTGATGACCAAAAATATGCTTGGAAAGAAGTTATTCCGCATGGTACGAAAAAGAGATGATCGAAAATATCTGTCTCCAGAATCGAAATGGAACTTTGATCGGTGGGTTTATAGGTGTATTTTGACTCGCTGAATCCGAGAATCCAAGCTTTGATGACCAAAAATATGCTTGGAAAAAAGTTATTTCGCATGGTACGAAAAAGAGATGATCGGAAATATCTGTCTCCAGAATCGAAATCGAACTTTGATGGGTGGGTTCATAGGTGTATTTTGACCCGCTGAATCCAAAAATCCAACCTTTGTTACACGAAAATACATCTGGAAAGAAGTAATTCCGCATGGTACGAAAAAGAGATGATCGAAAATATTTTTTTTCAGAATCGAAATCGGACTTTGATGGGTGAGTTTCTAGGTGTATTTCGACCCGCTGAATCCGAAAATCCAACCTCTGATGACCAAAAATATGCTTGGAAAAAAGTTATTCCGCATTGTACGAAAAAGAGATGATCGAAAATATTTTTTTTCAGAATCAAAATCGGACTTTGATGGGTGAGTTTCTAGGTGTATTCCGACCGGCTGAATCCGAAAATCCAACCTTTGATGACCAAAAATATGCTTGGAAAAAAGTTATTTCGCATGGTACGAAAAAGAGATGATCGAACATATCTGTCTCCAGAATCAAAATCGAACTTTGATGGGTGGGTTTATAGGTGTATTTTGACCCGCTGAATCCGAGAATCCAAGCTTTGATGACCAAAAATATGCTTGGAAAAAAGTTATTTCGCATGGTACGAAAAAGAGATGATCGAACATATCTGTCTCCAGAATCAAAATCGAACTTTGATGGGTGGGTTTATAGGTGTATTTTGACCCGCTGAATCCGAGAATCCAAGCTTTGATGACCAAAAATATGCTTGGAAAAAAGTTATTTCGCATGGTACGAAAAAGAGATAATCGGAAATATCTTCCTCCAGAATCGAAATCGAACTTTGATGGGTGGGTTCGTAGGTGTATTTTGGCCCGCTGAATCCAAAAATCCAACCTTTGTTACACGAAAATACACCTGGAAAAAAGTTATTTCGCATGGTCCGGAAAAGAGATGATCGTAAATATTTTTTTTCAGAATGAAAATCGGACTTTAATGGGTGAGTTTCTGGGTGTATTACGACCCGCTGAATCCGAAAATCCAAACTTTGATGACCAAAAATATGCTTGGAAAGAAGTTATTTCGCATGGTACGAAAAAGAGATGATCGAAAATATTTTGTTTCAGAATCAAAGTCGGACTTTGATGGGTGGGTTCATAGGTATATTTTGACCCGCTGAATCCGAAAATCCAAACTTTGATGACCAAAAATATGCTTGGAAAGAAGTTATTCCGCATGGTACGAAAAAGAGATGATCGAAAATATCTGTCTCCAGAATCGAAATGGAACTTTGATCGGTGGGTTTATAGGTGTATTTTGACTCGCTGAATCCGAAAATCCAACCTCTGATGACCAAAAATATGCTTGGAAAAAAGTTATTCCGCATTGTACGAAAAAGAGATGATCGAAAATATTTTTTTTCAGAATCAAAATCGGACTTTGATGGGTGAGTTTCTAGGTGTATTCCGACCGGCTGAATCCGAAAATCCAACCTTTGATGACCAAAAATATGCTTGGAAAAAAGTTATTTCGCATGGTACGAAAAAGAGATGATCGAACATATCTGTCTCCAGAATCAAAATCGAACTTTGATGGGTGGGTTTATAGGTGTATTTTGACCCGCTGAATCCGAGAATCCAAGCTTTGATGACCAAAAATATGCTTGGAAAAAAGTTATTTCGCATGGTACGAAAAAGAGATGATCGAACATATCTGTCTCCAGAATCAAAATCGAACTTTGATGGGTGGGTTTATAGGTGTATTTTGACCCGCTGAATCCGAGAATCCAAGCTTTGATGACCAAAAATATGCTTGGAAAAAAGTTATTTCGCATGGTACGAAAAAGAGATGATCGGAAATATCTTCCTCCAGAATCGAAATCGAACTTTGATGGGTGGGTTCGTAGGTGTATTTTGGCCCGCTGAATCCAAAAATCCAACCTTTGTTACACGAAAATACACCTGGAAAAAAGTTATTTCGCATGGTCCGGAAAAGAGATGATCGTAAATATTTTTTTTCAGAATGAAAATCGGACTTTAATGGGTGAGTTTCTGGGTGTATTACGACCCGCTGAATCCGAAAATCCAAACTTTGATGACCAAAAATATGCTTGGAAAGAAGTTATTTCGCATGGTACGAAAAAGAGATGATCGAAAATATTTTGTTTCAAAATCAAAGTCGGACTTTGATGGGTGGGTTCATAGGTATATTTTGACCCGCTGAATCCGAAAATCCAAACTTTGATGACCAAAAATATGCTTGGAAAGAAGTTATTCCGCATGGTACGAAAAAGAGATGATCGAAAATATCTGTCTCCAGAATCGAAATGGAACTTTGATCGGTGGGTTTATAGGTGTATTTTGACTCGCTGAATCCGAAAATCCAAACTTTGATGACCAAAAATATGCTTGGAAAGAAGTTATTCCGCATGGTACGAAAAAGAGATGATCGAAAATATCTGTCTCCAGAATCGAAATGGAACTTTGATCGGTGGGTTTATAGGTGTATTTTGACTCGCTGAATCCGAGAATCCAAGCTTTGATGACCAAAAATATGCTTGGAAAAAAGTTATTTCGCATGGTACGAAAAAGAGATGATCGGAAATATCTTTTTCCAGAATCGAAATCGAACTTTGATGGGTGGGTTCATAGGTGTATTTCGCCCCGCTGAATCCAAAAATCCAACCTTTGATGACAGAAAATATGCTTGGAAAAAAGTTATTTCGCATGGTACGAAAAAGAGATGATCGGAATTATCTTTCTCCAGAATCGACATCAAACTTTGATGGGTGGGTTGATAGGTGTATTTTGACCCGCTGGATCCAAAAATCCAACCTTTGTTACACGAAAATACACCTGGAATGAAGTTATTTCGCATGGTCCGAAAAAGAGATGATCGAAAATATTTTTTTTCAGAATCAAAATCGGACTTTCATGGGTGAGTTTCTAGGTGTATTCCGACCCGCTGAATCCGAAAATCCAAGCTTTGATGACCAAAAATATGCTTGGAAAGAAGTTATTTCGCATGGTACGAAAAAGAGATGATCGAAAATATCTGTCTCCAGAATCGAAATCGAACTTTGATGGGTGGGTTCATAGGTGTATTCTGACCCGCCGAATCCAAAAATCCAGCCTTTGTTAAACGAAAATACACCTGGAAAGAAGTTATTCCGCATGGTACGAAAAAGAGATGATCGAAAATATTTTTTTTCAGAATCGAAATCGGACTTTGATGGGTGAGTTTCTAGGTGTATTTCGACCCGCTGAATCCGAAAATCCAACCTCTGATGACCAAAAATATGCGTGGAAAAAAGTTATTCCGCATGGTACGAAAAAGAGATGATCGAAAATATCTGTCTCCAGAATCGAAATCGAACTTTGATGGATGGGTTCATAGGTGTATTTTGACCCGCTGAATCCGAAAATCCAAGCTTTGATGGCCAAAAATATGCTTGGAAAAAAGTTATTTCGCATGGTACGAAAAAGAGATGATCGAAAATATCTGTCTCCAGAAGCGAAACGGAACTTTGATCGGTGGGTTTATAGGTGTATTTTGACTCGCTGAATCCGAGAATCCAAGCTTTGATGACCAAAAATATGCTTGGAAAAAAGTTATTTCGCATGGTACGAAAAAGAGATGATCGGAAATATCTTTCTCCAGAATCGACATCGAACTTTGATGGGTGGGTTCGTAGGTGTATTTTGACCCGCTGGATCCAAAAATCCAACCTTTGTCACAGGAAAATACACCTGGAATGAAGTTATTTGGCATGGTCCGAAAAAGAGATGATCGAAACTATTTTTTTTCAGAATCAAAATCGGAATTTAACGGGTGAGTTTCTAGGTGTATTCCGACCCGCTGAATCCGAAAATCCAAGCTTTGATGACCAAAAATATGCTTGGAAAAAAGTTATTCCGGATGGTACGAAAAAGATATGATCGAAAATATCTGTCTCCAGAATCGCAATCGAACTTTGATGGATGGGTTCATAGGTGTATTTTGACCCGCTGAATCCGAAAATCCAAACTTTGATGACCAAAAATATGCTTGGAAAAAAGTTATTTCGCATGGTACGAAAAAGAGATGATCGAAAATATCTGTCTCCAGAATCGAAATGGAACTTTGATGGGTGGGTTTATAGGTGTATTTTGACCCGCTGAATCCGAAAATCCAAACTTTGCTGACCAAAAATATGCTTGGAAAAAAGTTATTCCGCATGGTACGAAAAAGAGATGATCGAAAATATTTTTTGTCAGAATCAAAATCGGACTTTGATGGGTGAGTTTCTAGGTGTATTTCGACCCGCTGAATTCGAAAATCCAAACGTTGGTGACCAAAAATATGATTGGAAAAAAGTTATTTCGCATGGTACGAAAAAGAGATGATCGAAAATATCTGTCTCCAGAATCGAAATCGAACTTTGATGGGTGGGTTCATAGGTGTATTTTGACCCGCTGGATCCAAAAATCCAACCTTTGTTACACGAAAATACACCTGGAATGAAGTTATTCCGCATGGTCCGAAAAAGAGATGATCGAAAATATTTTTTTTCAGAATCAGAATCGAACATTAATGGGTGAGTTTCTAGGTGTATTTCGACCCGCTGAATCCGAAAATCCAAGCTTTGATGACCAAAAATTTGCTTGGAAAAAAGTTATTCCGCATGGTACGAAAAAGAGATGATCGAAAATATCTGTCTCCAGAATCGAAATCGAACTTTGATGGGTGGGTTCATAGGTGTATTTTGACCCGCTGAATCCAAAAATCCAACCTTTGTTACACGAAAATACACCTGGAAAGAAGTAATTCCGCATGGTACGAAAAAGAGATGATCGAAAATATTTTTTTTCAGAATCGAAATCGGACTTCGATGGGTGAGTTTCTAGGTGTATTTCGACCCGCTGAATCCGAAAATCCAACCTCTGATGACCAAAAATATGCTTGGAAAAAAGTTATTCCGCATTGTACGAAAAAGAGATGATCGAAAATATTTTTTTTCAGAATCAAAATCGGACTTTGATGGGTGAGTTTCTAGGTGTATTCCGACCGGCTGAATCCGAAAATCCAACCTTTGATGTCCAAAAATATGCTTGGAAAAAAGTTATTTCGCATGGTACGAAAAAGAGATGATCGAACATATCTGTCTCCGGAATCAAAATCGAACTTTGATGGGTGGGTTTATAGGTGTATTTTGGTTGACCCGCTGAATCCGAGAATCCAAGCTTTGATGACCAAAAATATGCTTGGAAAAAAGTTATTTCGCATGGTACGAAAAAGAGATGATCGGAAATATCTTCCTCCAGAATCGAAATCGAACTTTGATGGGTGGGTTCATAGGTGTATTTTGGCCCGCTGAATCCAGAAATCCAACCTTCGTTACACGAAAATACACCTGGAAAAAAGTTATTTCGCATGGTCCGGAAAAGAGATGATCGAAAATATTTTTTTTCAGAATGAAAATCGGACTTTAATGGGTGAGTTTCTGGGTGTATTACGACCCGCTGAATCCGAAAATCCAAACTCTGATGACCAAAAATATGCTTGGAAAGAAGTTATTTCGCATGGTACGAAAAAGAGATGATCGAAAATATTTTTTTTCAGAATCAAAGTCGGACTTTGATGGGTGAGTTTCTAGGTGTATATAGACCCGCTGAATCCAAACATCCAACCTTTGATGACCAAAAATATGCTTGGAAGAAAGTTATTTCGCATGGTACGATAAAGGGATGATCGAAAATATCTGTCTCCTGAATCGGAATCGAACTTTAATGGGTGGGTTTATAGGTGTATTTTGACCCGCTGAATCCGAGAATCCAAGCTTTGACGACCAAAAATATGCTTGGAAAAAAGTTATTTCGCATGGTACGAAAAAGAGATGATCGAAAATATCTGTCTCCAGAAGCGAAATGGAACTTTTATCGGTGGGTTTATAGGTGTATTTTGACTCGCTGAATCCGAGAATCCAAGCTTTGATGACCAAAAATATGCTTGGAAAAAAGTTATTTCGCATGGTACGAAAAAGAGATGATCGAAAATATTTTTTTTCAGAATCAAAATCGAACTTTGATGGGTGAGTTTCTAGGTGTATTCCGACCGGCTGAATCCGAAAATCCAACCTTTGATGACCAAAAATATGCTTGGAAAAAAGTTATTTCGCATGGTACGAAAAAGAGATGATCGAACATATCTGTCTCCGGAATCAAAATCGAACTTTGATGGGTGGGTTTATAGGTGTATTTTGGCCCGCTGAATCCAAAAATCCAACCTTTGTTACACGAAAATACACCTGGAAAAAAGTTATTTCGCATGGTCCGGAAAAGAGATGATCGAAAATATTTTTTTTCAGAATGAAAATCGGACTTTAATGGGTGAGTTTCTGGGTGTATTACGACCCGCTGAATCCGAAAATCCAAACTTTGGTGACGAAAAATATGCTTGGAAAGAAGTTATTTCGCATGGTACGAAAAAGAGATGATCGAAAATATTTTTTTTCAGAATCAAAGTCGGAATTTGATGGGTGAGTTTCTAGGTGTATATAGACCCGCTGAATCCAAACATCCAACCTTTGATGACCAAAAATATGCATGGAAGAAAGTTATTTCGCATGGTACGATAAAGGGATGATCGAAAATATCTGTCTCCAGAATCGGAATCGAACTTTAATGGGTGGGTTGATAGGTGTATTTTGACCCGCTGAATCCGAGAATCCAAGCTTTGACGACCAAAAATATGCTCGTAAAAAAGTTATTTCGCATGGTACGAAAAAGAGATGATCGGAAATATCTTTTTCCAGAATCGAAATCGAACTTTGATGGGTGGGTTCATAGGTATATTTTGACCCGCTGGATCCAAAAATCCAACCTTTGTTACACGAAAATATACCTGGAAAGAAGTTACTTCGCATGGTCAGAAAAAGAGATTATCGAAAATATTTTTTTTCAGAATCAAAATCGGACTTTAATGGGTGAGTTTCTAGGTGTATTTCGACCCGCTGAATCCGAAAATCCAAGCTTTGATGACCAAAAATATGCTTGGAAAAAAGTTATTCCGCATGGTACGAAAAAGAGATGATCGAAAATATCTGTCTCCAGAATCGAAATCGAACTTTGATGGGTGGGTTCATAGGTGTATTTTGACCCGCTGAATCCAAAAATCCAACCTTTGTTACACGAAAATACACCTGGAAAGAAGTAATTCCGCATGGTACGAAAAAGAGATGATCGAAAATATTTTTTTTCAGAATCGAAATCGGACTTTGATGGGTGAATTTCTAGGTGTATTTCGACCCGCTGAATCCGAAAATCCAACCTCTGATGACCAAAAATATGCTTGGAAAAAAGTTATTCCGCATTGTACGAAAAAGAGATGATCGAAAATATTTTTTTTCAGAATCAAAATCGGACTTTGATGGGTGAGTTTCTAGGTGTATTCCGACCGGCTGAATCCGAAAATCAAACCTTTGATGACCAAAAATATGCTTGGAAAAAAGTTATTTCGCATGGTACGAAAGAGAGATGATCGAACATATCTGTCTCCAGAATCAAAATCGAACTTTGATGGGTGGGTTTATAGGTGTATTTTGACCCGCTGAATCCGAGAATCCAAGCTTTGATGACCAAAAATATGCTTGGAAAAAAGTTATTTCGCATGGTACGAAAAAGAGATGATCGGAAATATCTTCCTCCAGAATCGAAATCGAACTTTGATGGGTGGGTTCATAGGTGTATTTTGGCCCGCTGAATCCAGAAATCCAACCTTCGTTACACGAAAATACACCTGGAAAAAAGTTATTTCGCATGGTCCGGAAAAGAGATGATCGAAAATATTTTTTTTCAGAATGAAAATCGGACTTTAATGGGTGAGTTTCTGGGTGTATTACGACCCGCTGAATCCGAAAATCCAAACTTTGATGACCAAAAATATGCTTGGAAAGAAGTTATTTCGCATGGTACGAAAAAGAGATGATCGAAAATATTTTTTTTCAGAATCAAAGTCGGACTTTGATGGGTGAGTTTCTAGGTGTATATAGACCCGCTGAATCCAAACATCCAACCTTTGATGACCAAAAATATGCTTGGAAGAAAGTTATTTCGCATGGTACGATAAAGGGATGATCGAAAATATCTGTCTCCTGAATCGGAATCGAACTTTAATGGGTGGGTTTATAGGTGTATTTTGACCCGCTGAATCCGAGAATCCAAGCTTTGACGACCAAAAATATGCTCGTAAAAAAGTTATTTCGCATGGTACGAAAAAGAGATGATCGGAAATATCTTTTTCCAGAATTGAAATCGAACTTTGATGGGTGGGTTCATAGGTATATTTTGACCCGCTGGATCCAAAAATCCAACCTTTGTTACACGAAAATATACCTGGAAAGAAGTTACTTCGCATGGTCAGAAAAAGAGATTATCGAAAATATTTTTTTTCAGAATCAAAATCGGACTTTAATGGGTGAGTTTCTAGGTGTATTTCGACCCGCTGAATCCGAAAATCCAAGCTCTGATGACCAAAAATATGCTTGGAAAAAAGTTATTCCGCATGGTACGAAAAAGAGATGATCGAAAATATCTGTTTCCAGAATCGAAATCGAACTTTGATGGGTGGGTTCATAGGTGTATTTTGACCCGCCGAATCCAAAAATCCAGCCTTTGTTAAACGAAAATACACCTGGAAAGAAGTTATTCCGCATGGTACGAAAAAGAGATGATCGAAAATATTTTTTTTCAGAATCGAAATCGGACTTTGATGGGTGAGTTTCTAGGTGTATTTCGACCCGCTGAATCCGAAAATCCAACCTCTGATGACCAAAAATATGCTTGGAAAAAAGTTATTCCGCATGGTACGAAAAAGAGATGATCGAAAATATCTGTCTCCAGAATCGAAATCGAACTTTGATGGATGGGTTCATAGGTGTATTTTGACCCGCTGAATCCGAAAATCCAAGCTTTGATGACCAAAAATATGCTTGGAAAAAAGTTATTTCGCATGGTACGAAAAAGAGATGATCGAAAATATCTGTCTCCAGAAGCGAAATGGAACTTTTATCGGTGGGTTTATAGGTGTATTTTGACTCGCTGAATCCGAGAATCCAAGCTTTGATGACCAAAAATATGCTTGGAAAAAAGTTATTTCGCATGGTACGAAAAAGAGATGATCGAAAATATTTTTTTTCAGAATCAAAATCGAACTTTGATGGGTGAGTTTCTAGGTGTATTCCGACCGGCTGAATCCGAAAATCCAACCTTTGATGACCAAAAATATGCTTGGAAAAAAGTTATTTCGCATGGTACGAAAAAGAGATGATCGAACATATCTGTCTCCGGAATCAAAATCGAACTTTGATGGGTGGGTTCATAGGTGTATTTTGGCCCGCTGAATCCAAAAATCCAACCTTTGTTACACGAAAATACACCTGGAAAAAAGTTATTTCGCATGGTCCGGAAAAGAGATGATCGAAAATATTTTTTTTCAGAATGAAAATCGGACTTTAATGGGTGAGTTTCTGGGTGTATTACGACCCGCTGAATCCGAAAATCCAAACTTTGATGACGAAAAATATGCTTGGAAAGAAGTTATTTCGCATGGTACGAAAAAGAGATGATCGAAAATATTTTTTTTCAGAATCAAAGTCGGAATTTGATGGGTGAGTTTCTAGGTGTATATAGACCCGCTGAATCCAAACATCCAACCTTTGATGACCAAAAATATGCTTGGAAGAAAGTTATTTCGCATGGTACGATAAAGGGATGATCGAAAATATCTGTCTCCAGAATCGGAATCGAACTTTAATGGGTGGGTTGATAGGTGTATTTTGACCCGCTGAATCCGAGAATCCAAGCTTTGACGACCAAAAATATGCTCGTAAAAAAGTTATTTCGCATGGTACGAAAAAGAGATGATCGGAAATATCTTTTTCCAGAATCGAAATCGAACTTTGATGGGTGGGTTCATAGGTATATTTTGACCCGCTGGATCCAAAAATCCAACCTTTGTTACACGAAAATATACCTGGAAAGAAGTTACTTCGCAAGGTCAGAAAAAGAGATTATCGAAAATATTTTTTTTCAGAATCAAAATCGGACTTTAATGGGTGAGTTTCTAGGTGTATTTCGACCCGCTGAATCCGAAAATCCAAGCTTTGATGAGCAAAAATATGCTTGGAAAAAAGTTATTCCGCATGGTACGAAAAAGAGATGATCGAAAATATCTGTCTCCAGAATCGAAATCGAACTTTGATGGGTGGGTTCATAGGTGTATTTTGACCCGCTGAATCCAAAAATCCAACCTTTGTTACACGAAAATACACCTGGAAAGAAGTAATTCCGCATGGTACGAAAAAGAGATGATCGAAAATATTTTTTTTCAGAATCGAAATCGGACTTTGATGGGTGAGTTTCTAGGTGTATTTCGACCCGCTGAATCCAAAAATCCAACCTCTGATGACCAAAAATATGCTTGGAAAAAAGTTATTCCGCATTGTACGAAAAAGAGATGATCGAAAATATTTTTTTTCAGAATCAAAATCGGACTTTGATGGGTGAGTTTCTAGGTGTATTCCGACCGGCTGAATCCGAAAATCGAACCTTTGATGACCAAAAATATGCTTGGAAAAAAGTTATTTCGCATGGTACGAAAGAGAGATGATCGAACATATCTGTCTCCAGAATCAAAATCGAACTTTGATGGGTGGGTTTATAGGTGTATTTTGACCCGCTGAATCCGAAAATCCAAGCTTTGATGACCAAAAATATGCTTGGAAAAAAGTTATTTCGCATGGTACGAAAAAGAGATGATCGGAAATATCTTCCTCCAGAATCGAAATCGAACTTTGATGGGTGGGTTCATAGGTGTATTTTGGCCCGCTGAATCCAAAAATCCAACCTTTGTTACACGAAAATACACCTGGAAAAAAGTTATTTCGCATGGTCCGGAAAAGAGATGATCGTAAATATTTTTTTTCAGAATGAAAATCGGACTTTTATGGGTGAGTTTCTGGGTGTATTACGACCCGCTGAATCCGAATATCCAAACTTTGATGACCAAAAATATGCTTGGAAAGAAGTTATTTCGCATGGTACGAAAAAGAGATGATCGAAAATATTTTGTTTCAGAATCAAAGTCGGACTTTGATGGGTGAGTTTCTAGGTGTATATAGACCCGCTGAATCCAAAAATCCAACCTTTGATGACCAAAAATATGCTTGGAAGAAAGTTATTTCGCATGGTACGATAAAGGGATGATCGAAAATATCTGTCTCCAGAATCGGAATCGAACTTTAATGGGTGGGTTTATAGGTGTATTTTGACCCGCTGAATCCGAGAATCCAAGCTTTGACGACCAAAAATATGCTCGTAAAAAAGTTATTTCGCATGGTACGAAAAAGAGATGATCGGAAATATCTTTTTCCAGAATCGAAATCGAACTTTGATGGGTGGGTTCATAGGTATATTTTGACCCGCTGGATCCAAAAATCCAACCTTTGTTACACGAAAATATACCTGGAAAGAAGTTACTCCGCATGGTCAGAAAAAGAGATTATCGAAAATATTTTTTTTTAGAATCAAAATCGGACTTCAATGGGTGAGTTTCTAGGTGTATTCCGACCCGCTGAATCCAAAAATCCAAACTTTGATGACCAAAAATATGCTTGGAAAAAAGTTATTCCGCATGGTACGAAAAAGAGATGATCGAAAATATCTGTCTCCAGAATCGAAATCGAACTTTGATGGATGGGTTCATAGGTGTATTTTGACCCGCTGAATCCGAAAATCCAAACTTTGATGACCAAAAATATGCTTGGAAAGAAGTTATTTCGCATGGTACGAAAAAGAGATGATCGAAAATATCTGTCTCCAGAATCGAAATGGAACTTTGATCGGTGGGTTTATAGGTGTATTTTGACTCGCTGAATCCGAGAATCCAAGCTTTGATGACCAAAAATATGCTTGGAAAAAAGTTATTTCGCATGGTACGAAAAAGAGATGATCGGAAATATCTTTTTCCAGAATCGAAATCGAACTTTGATGGGTGGGTTCATAGGTGTATTTTGACCCGCTGAATCCAAAAATCCAACCTTTGATGACAGAAAATATGCTTGGAAAAAAGTTATTTCGCATGGTACGAAAAAGAGATGATCGGAGTTATCTTTCTCCAGAATCGACATCGAACTTTGATGGGTGGGTTGATAGGTGTATTTTGACCCGCTGGATCCAAAAATCCAACCTTTGTTACACGAAAATACACCTGGAATGAAGTTATTTCGCATGGTCCGAAAAAGAGATGATCGAAAATATTTTTTTTCAGAATCAAAATCGGACTTTCATGGGTGAGTTTCTAGGTGTACTCCGACCCGCTGAATCCGAAAATCCAAGCTTTGATGACCAAAAATATGCTTGGAAAGAAGTTATTTCGCATGGTACGAAAATGAGATGATCGAACATATCTGTCTCCGGAATCAAAATCGAACTTTGATGGGTGGGTTTATAGGTGTATTTTGGCCCGCTGAATCCAAAAATCCAACCTTTGTTACACGAAAATACACCTGGAAAAAAGTTATTTCGCATGGTCCGGAAAAGAGATGATCGAAGATATTTTTTTTCAGAATGAAAATCGGACTTTAATGGGTGAGTTTCTGGGTGTATTACGACCCGCTGAATCCGAAAATCCAAACTTTGATGACCAAAAATATGCTTGGAAAGAAGTTATTTCGCATGGTACGAAAAAGAGATGATCGAAAATATTTTTTTTCAGAATCAAAGTCGGAATTTGATGGGTGAGTTTCTAGGTGTATATAGACCCGCTGAATCCAAACATCCAACCTTTGATGACCAAAAATATGCTTGGAAGAAAGTTATTTCGCATGGTACGATAAAGGGATGATCGAAAATATCTGTCTCCAGAATCGGAATCGAACTTTAATGGGTGGGTTTATAGGTGTATTTTGACCCGCTGAATCCGAGAATCCAAGCTTTGACGACCAAAAATATGCTCGTAAAAAAGTTATTTCGCATGGTACGAAAAAGAGATGATCGGAAATATCTTTTTCCAGAATCGAAATCGAACTTTGATGGGTGGGTTCATAGGTATATTTTGACCCGCTGGATCCAAAAATCCAACCTTTGTTACACGAAAATATACCTGGAAAGAAGTTACTTCGCATGGTCAGAATAAGAGATGATCGAAAATATTTTTTTTCAGAATCAAAATCGGACTTTAATGGGTGAGTTTCTAGGTGTATTCCGACCCGCTGAATCTGAAAATCAAAACTTTGATGACCAAAAATATGCTTGGAAAAAAGTTATTCCGCATGGTACGAAAAAGAGATGATCGAAAATATCTGTCTCCAGAATCGAAATCGAACTTTGATGGGTGGGTTCATAGGTATATTTTGACCCGCTGGATCCAAAAATCCAACCTTTGTTACACGAAAATATACCTGGAAAGAAGTTACTTCGCAAGGTCAGAAAAAGAGATTATCGAAAATATTTTTTTTCAGAATCAAAATCGGACTTTAATGGGTGAGTTTCTAGGTGTATTTCGACCCGCTGAATCCGAAAATCCAAGCTTTGATGAGCAAAAATATGCTTGGAAAAAAGTTATTCCGCATGGTACGAAAAAGAGATGATCGAAAATATCTGTCTCCAGAATCGAAATCGAACTTTGATGGGTGGGTTCATAGGTGTATTTTGACCCGCTGAATCCAAAAATCCAACCTTTGTTACACGAAAATACACCTGGAAAGAAGTAATTCCGCATGGTACGAAAAAGAGATGATCGAAAATATTTTTTTTCAGAATCGAAATCGGACTTTGATGGGTGAGTTTCTAGGTGTATTTCGACCCGCTGAATCCAAAAATCCAACCTCTGATGACCAAAAATATGCTTGGAAAAAAGTTATTCCGCATTGTACGAAAAAGAGATGATCGAAAATATTTTTTTTCAGAATCAAAATCGGACTTTGATGGGTGAGTTTCTAGGTGTATTCCGACCGGCTGAATCCGAAAATCGAACCTTTGATGACCAAAAATATGCTTGGAAAAAAGTTATTTCGCATGGTACGAAAGAGAGATGATCGAACATATCTGTCTCCAGAATCAAAATCGAACTTTGATGGGTGGGTTTATAGGTGTATTTTGACCCGCTGAATCCGAAAATCCAAGCTTTGATGACCAAAAATATGCTTGGAAAAAAGTTATTTCGCATGGTACGAAAAAGAGATGATCGAAAATATCTTCCTCCAGAATCGAAATCGAACTTTGATGGGTGGGTTCATAGGTGTATTTTGGCCCGCTGAATCCAAAAATCCAACCTTTGTTACACGAAAATACACCTGGAAAAAAGTTATTTCGCATGGTCCGGAAAAGAGATGATCGTAAATATTTTTTTTCAGAATGAAAATCGGACTTTTATGGGTGAGTTTCTGGGTGTATTACGACCCGCTGAATCCGAATATCCAAACTTTGATGACCAAAAATATGCTTGGAAAGAAGTTATTTCGCATGGTACGAAAAAGAGATGATCGAAAATATTTTGTTTCAGAATCAAAGTCGGACTTTGATGGGTGAGTTTCTAGGTGTATATAGACCCGCTGAATCCAAAAATCCAACCTTTGATGACCAAAAATATGCTTGGAAGAAAGTTATTTCGCATGGTACGATAAAGGGATGATCGAAAATATCTGTCTCCAGAATCGGAATCGAACTTTAATGGGTGGGTTTATAGGTGTATTTTGACCCGCTGAATCCGAGAATCCAAGCTTTGACGACCAAAAATATGCTCGTAAAAAAGTTATTTCGCATGGTACGAAAAAGAGATGATCGGAAATATCTTTTTCCAGAATCGAAATCGAACTTTGATGGGTGGGTTCATAGGTATATTTTGACCCGCTGGATCCAAAAATCCAACCTTTGTTACACGAAAATATACCTGGAAAGAAGTTACTCCGCATGGTCAGAAAAAGAGATTATCGAAAATATTTTTTTTTAGAATCAAAATCGGACTTAAATGGGTGAGTTTCTAGGTGTATTCCGACCCGCTGAATCCAAAAATCCAAACTTTGATGACCAAAAATATGCTTGGAAAAAAGTTATTCCGCATGGTACGAAAAAGAGATGATCGAAAATATCTGTCTCCAGAATCGAAATCGAACTTTGATGGATGGGTTCATAGGTGTATTTTGACCCGCTGAATCCGAAAATCCAAACTTTGATGACCAAAAATATGCTTGGAAAGAAGTTATTTCGCATGGTACGAAAAAGAGATGATCGAAAATATCTGTCTCCAGAATCGAAATGGAACTTTGATCGGTGGGTTTATAGGTGTATTTTGACTCGCTGAATCCGAGAATCCAAGCTTTGATGACCAAAAATATGCTTGGAAAAAAGTTATTTCGCATGGTACGAAAAAGAGATGATCGGAAATATCTTTTTCCAGAATCGAAATCGAACTTTGATGGGTGGGTTCATAGGTGTATTTTGACCCGCTGAATCCAAAAATCCAACCTTTGATGACAGAAAATATGCTTGGAAAAAAGTTATTTCGCATGGTACGAAAAAGAGATGATCGGAGTTATCTTTCTCCAGAATCGACATCGAACTTTGATGGGTGGGTTGATAGGTGTATTTTGACCCGCTGGATCCAAAAATCCAACCTTTGTTACACGAAAATACACCTGGAATGAAGTTATTTCGCATGGTCCGAAAAAGAGATGATCGAAAATATTTTTTTTCAGAATCAAAATCGGACTTTCATGGGTGAGTTTCTAGGTGTACTCCGACCCGCTGAATCCGAAAATCCAAGCTTTGATGACCAAAAATATGCTTGGAAAGAAGTTATTTCGCATGGTACGAAAATGAGATGATCGAACATATCTGTCTCCGGAATCAAAATCGAACTTTGATGGGTGGGTTTATAGGTGTATTTTGGCCCGCTGAATCCGAAAATCCAACCTTTGTTACACGAAAATACACCTGGAAAAAAGTTATTTCGCATGGTCCGGAAAAGAGATGATCGAAAATATTTTTTTTCAGAATGAAAATCGGACTTTAATGGGTGAGTTTCTGGGTGTATTACGACCCGCTGAATCCGAAAATCCAAACTTTGATGACCAAAAATATGCTTGGAAAGAAGTTATTTCGCATGGTACGAAAAAGAGATGATCGAAAATATTTTTTTTCAGAATCAAAGTCGGAATTTGATGGGTGAGTTTCTAGGTGTATATAGACCCGCTGAATCCAAACATCCAACCTTTGATGACCAAAAATATGCTTGGAAGAAAGTTATTTCGCATGGTACGATAAAGGGATGATCGAAAATATCTGTCTCCAGAATCGGAATCGAACTTTAATGGGTGGGTTTATAGGTGTATTTTGACCCGCTGAATCCGAGAATCCAAGCTTTGACGACCAAAAATATGCTCGTAAAAAAGTTATTTCGCATGGTACGAAAAAGAGATGATCGGAAATATCTTTTTCCAGAATCGAAATCGAACTTTGATGGGTGGGTTCATAGGTATATTTTGACCCGCTGGATCCAAAAATCCAACCTTTGTTACACGAAAATATACCTGGAAAGAAGTTACTTCGCATGGTCAGAAAAAGAGATTATCGAAAATATTTTTTTTCAGAATCAAAATCGGACTTTAATGGGTGAGTTTCTAGGTGTATTTCGACCCGCTGAATCCGAAAATCCAAGCTCTGATGACCAAAAATATGCTTGGAAAAAAGTTATTCCGCATGGTACGAAAAAGAGATGATCGAAAATATCTGTCTCCAGAATCGAAATCGAACTTTGATGGGTGGGTTTATGGGTGTATTTTGACCCGCTGGATCCAAAAATCCAACCTTTGTTACTCGAAAATACACCTGGAATGAAGTTATTTCGCATGGTCCGAATAAGAGATGATCGAAAATATTTTTTTTCAGAATCAAAATCGGACTTTAATGGGTGAGTTTCTAGGTGTATTCCGACCCGCTGAATCTGAAAATCAAAACTTTGATGACCAAAAATATGCTTGGAAAAAAGTTATTCCGCATGGTACGAAAAAGAGATGATCGAAAATATCTGTCTCCAGAATCGAAATCGAACTTTGATGGGTGGGTTCATAGGTGTATTTTGACCCGCTGAATCCAAAAATCCAACCTTTGTTACACGAAAATACACCTGGAAAGAAGTTATTCCGCATGGTACGAAAAAGAGATGATCGAAAATATTTTTTTTCAGAATCGAAATCGGACTTTGATGGGTGAGTTTCTAGGTGTATTTCGACCCGCTGAATCCGAAAATCCAACCTCTGATGACCAAAAATATGCTTGGAAAAAAGTTATTTCGCATGGTACGAAAAAGAGATGATCGAAAATATCTGTCTCCAGAATCGAAATCGAACTTTGATGGATGGGTTCGTAGGTGTATTTTGACCCGCTGAATCCAAAAATCCAACCTTTGTTACACGAAAATACACCTGGAAAGAAGTTATTCCGCATGGTACGAAAAAGAGATGATCGAAAATATTTTTTTTCAGAATCGAAATCGGACTTTGATGGGTGAGTTTCTAGGTGTATTTCAACCCGCTGAATCCGAAAATCCAACCTCTGATGACCAAAAATATGCTTGGAAAAAAGTTATTTTGCATGGTACGAAAAAGAGATGATCGAAAATATCTGTCTCCAGAATCGAAATCGAACTGTGATGGATGGGTTCATAGGTGTATTTTGACCCGCTGAATCCGAAAATCCAAACTTTGATGACCAAAAATATGCTTGGAAAACAGTTATTTCGCATGGTACGAAAAAGAGATGATCGAAAATATCTGTCTCCAGAATCGAAATCGAACTTTGATGGATGGGTTCATAGGTGTATTTTGACCCGCTGAATCCGAAAATCCAAACTTTGATGACCAAAAATATGCTTGGAAAAAAGTTATTTCGCATGGTACGAAAAAGAGATGATCGAAAATATCTGTCTGCAGAATCGAAATGGATATTTGATGGGTGGGTTTATAGGTGTATTTTGACCCGCTGAATCCGAGAATCCAAGCTTTGATGACCAAAAATATGCTCGGAAAAAAGTTATTTCGCATGGTACGAAAAAGAGATGATCGGAAATATCTTTCTCCAGAATCGACATCGAACTTTGATGGGTGGGTTCATAGGTGTATTTTGACCCGCTGGATCCAAAAATCCAACCTTTGTTACACGAAAATACACCTGGAATGAAGTTATTTCGCATGGTCCGAAAAAGAGATGATCGAAAATATTTTTTTTCACAATCAAAATCGGACTTTAATGGGTGAGTTTCTAGGTGTATTCCGACACGCTGAATCCGAGAATCCAAGCTTTGATGACCAAAAATATGCTTGGAAAAAAGTTATTTCGCATGGTACGAAAAAGAGATGATCGAAAATATTTTTTTTCAGAATCAAAATCGGACTTTGATGGGTGAGTTTCTAGGTGTATTCCGACCGGCTGAATCCGAAAATCCAACCTTTGATGACCAAAAATATGCTTGGAAAAAAGTTATTTCGCATGGTACGATAAAGGGATGATCGAAAATATCTGTCTCCAGAATCGGAATCGAACTTTAATGGGTGGGTTGATAGGTGTATTTTGACCCGCTGAATCCGAGAATCCAAGCTTTGACGACCAAAAATATGCTCGTAAAAAAGTTATTTCGCATGGTACGAAAAAGAGATGATCGGAAATATCTTTTTCCAGAATCGAAATCGAACTTTGATGGGTGGGTTCATAGGTATATTTTGACCCGCTGGATCCAAAAATCCAACCTTTGTTACACGAAAATATACCTGGAAAGAAGTTACTTCGCATGGTCAGAAAAAGAGATTATCGAAAATATTTTTTTTCAGAATCAAAATCGGACTTTAATGGGTGAGTTTCTAGGTGTATTTCGACCCGCTGAATCCGAAAATCCAAGCTTTGATGACCAAAAATATGCTTGGAAAAAAGTTATTCCGCATGGTACGAAAAAGAGATGATCGAAAATATCTGTCTCCAGAATCGAAATCGAACTTTGATGGGTGGGTTCATAGGTGTATTTTGACCCGCTGAATCCAAAAATCCAACCTTTGTTACACGAAAATACACCTGGAAAGAAGTAATTCCGCATGGTACGAAAAAGAGATGATCGAAAATATTTTTTTTCAGAATCGAAATCGGACTTTGATGGGTGAGTTTCTAGGTGTATTTCGACCCGCTGAATCCGAAAATCCAACCTCTGATGACCAAAAATATGCTTGGAAAAAAGTTATTCCGCATTGTACGAAAAAGAGATGATCGAAAATATTTTTTTTCAGAATCAAAATCGGACTTTGATGGGTGAGTTTCTAGGTGTATTCCGACCGGCTGAATCCGAAAATCCAACCTTTGATGACCAAAAATATGCTTGGAAAAAAGTTATTTCGCATGGTACGAAAGAGAGATGATCGAACATATCTGTCTCCAGAATCAAAATCGAACTTTGATGGGTGGGTTTATAGGTGTATTTTGACCCGCTGAATCCGAGAATCCAAGCTTTGATGACCAAAAATATGCTTGGAAAAAAGTTATTTCGCATGGTACGAAAAAGAGATGATCGGAAATATCTTCCTCCAGAATCGAAATCGAACTTTGATGGGTGGGTTCATAGGTGTATTTTGGCCCGCTGAATCCAAAAATCCAACCTTTGTTACACGAAAATACACCTGGAAAAAAGTTATTTCGCATGGTCCGGAAAAGAGATAATCGTAAATATTTTTTTTCAGAATGAAAATCGGACTTTTATGGGTGAGTTTCTGGGTGTATTACGACCCGCTGAATCCGAAAATCCAAACTTTGATGACCAAAAATATGCTTGGAAAGAAGTTATTTCGCATGGTACGAAAAAGAGATGATCGAAAATATTTTGTTTCAGAATCAAAGTCGGACTTTGATGGGTGAGTTTCTAGGTGTATATAGACCCGCTGAATCCAAAAATCCAACCTTTGATGACCAAAAATATGCTTGGAAGAAAGTTATTTCGCATGGTACGATAAAGGGATGATCGAAAATATCTGTCTCCAGAATCGGAATCGAACTTTAATGGGTGGGTTTATAGGTGTATTTTGACCCGCTGAATCCGAGAATCCAAGCTTTGACGACCAAAAATATGCTCGTAAAAAAGTTATTTCGCATGGTACGAAAAAGAGATGATCGGAAATATCTTTTTCCAGAATCGAAATCGAACTTTGATGGGTGGGTTCATAGGTATATTTTGACCCGCTGGATCCAAAAATCCAACCTTTGTTACACGAAAATATACCTGGAAAGAAGTTACTTCGCATGGTCAGAAAAAGAGATTATCGAAAATATTTTTTTTTAGAATCAAAATCGGACTTCAATGGGTGAGTTTCTAGGTGTATTCCGACCCGCTGAATCCAAAAATCCAAACTTTGATGACCAAAAATATGCTTGGAAAAAAGTTATTCCGCATGGTACGAAAAAGAGATGATCGAAAATATCTGTCTCCAGAATCGAAATCGAACTTTGATGGATGGGTTCATAGGTGTATTTTGACCCGCTGAATCCGAAAATCCAAACTTTGATGACCAAAAATATGCTTGGAAAGAAGTTATTTCGCATGGTACGAAAAAGAGATGATCGAAAATATCTGTCTCCAGAATCGAAATGGAACTTTGATCGGTGGGTTTATAGGTGTATTTTGACTCGCTGAATCCGAGAATCCAAGCTTTGATGACCAAAACTATGCTTGGAAAAAAGTTATTTCGCATGGTACGAAAAAGAGATGATCGGAAATATCTTTTTCCAGAATCGAAATCGAACTTTGATGGGTGGGTTCATAGGTGTATTTTGACCCGCTGAATCCAAAAATCCAACCTTTGATGACAGAAAATATGCTTGGAAAAAAGTTATTTCGCATGGTACGAAAAAGAGATGATCGGAGTTATCTTTCTCCAGAATCGACATCGAACTTTGATGGGTGGGTTGATAGGTGTATTTTGACCCGCTGGATCCAAAAATCCAACCTTTGTTACACGAAAATACACCCGGAATGAAGTTATTTCGCATGGTCCGAAAAAGAGATGATCGAAAATATTTTTTTTCAGAATCAAAATCGGACTTTCATGGGTGAGTTTCTAGGTGTACTCCGACCCGCTGAATCCGAAAATCCAAGCTTTGATGACCAAAAATATGCTTGGAAAGAAGTTATTTCGCATGGTACGAAAAAGAGATGATCGAAAATATTTTTTTTCAGAATCAAAGTCGGACTTTGATGGGTGAGTTTCTAGGTGTATATAGACCCGCTGAATCCAAACATCCAACCTTTGATGACCAAAAATATGCTTGGAAGAAAGTTATTTCGCATGGTACGATAAAGGGATGATCGAAAATATCTGTCTCCAGAATCGGAATCGAACTTTAATGGGTGGGTTTATAGGTGTATTTTGACCCGCTGAATCCGAGAATCCAAGCTTTGACGACCAAAAATATGCTCGTAAAAAAGTTATTTCGCATGGTACGAAAAAGAGATGATCGGAAATATCTTTTTCCAGAATCGAAATCGAACTTTGATGGGTGGGTTCATAGGTATATTTTGACCCGCTGGATCCAAAAATCCAACCTTTGTTACACGAAAATATACCTGGAAAGAAGTTACTTCGCATGGTCAGAAAAAGAGATTATCGAAAATATTTTTTTTCAGAATCAAAATCGGACTTTAATGGGCGAGTTTCTAGGTGTATTTCGACCCGCTGAATCCGAAAATCCAAGCTCTGATGACCAAAAATATGCTTGGAAAAAAGTTATTCCGCATGGTACGAAAAAGAGATGATCGAAAATATCTGTCTCCAGAATCGAAATCGAACTTTGATGGGTGGGTTTATGGGTGTATTTTGACCCGCTGGATCCAAAAATCCAACCTTTGTTACTCGAAAATACACCTGGAATGAAGCTATTTCGCATGGTCCGAAAAAGAGATGATCGAAAATATTTTTTTTCAGAATCAAAATCGGACTTTAATGGGTGAGTTTCTAGGTGTATTCCGACCCGCTGAATCTGAAAATCCAAACTTTGATGACCAAAAATATGCTTGGAAAAAAGTTATTCCGCATGGTACGAAAAAGAGATGATCGAAAATATCTGTCTCCAGAATCGAAATCGAACTTTGATGAGTGGGTTCATAGGTGTATTTTGACCCGCTGAATCCAAAAATCCAACCTTTGTTACACGAAAATACACCTGGAAAGAAGTTATTCCGCATGGTACGAAAAAGAGATGATCGAAAATATTTTTTTTCAGAATCAAAATCGGACTGTGATGGGTGAGTTTCTAGGTGTATTTCGACCCGCTGAATCCGAAAATCCAACCTCTGATGACCAAAAATATGCTTGGAAAAAAGTTATTTCGCATGGTACGAAAAAGAGATGATCGAAAATATCTGTCTCCAGAATCGAAATCGAACTCTGATGGATGGGTTCGTAGGTGTATTTTGACCCGCTGAATCCAAAAATCCAACCTTTGTTACACGAAAATACACCTGGAAAGAAGTTATTCCGCATGGTACGAAAAAGAGATGATCGAAAATATTTTTTTTCAGAATCGAAATCGGACTTTGATGGGTGAGTTTCTAGGTGTATTTCAACCCGCTGAATCCGAAAATCCAACCTCTGATGACCAAAAATATGCTTGGAAAAAAGTTATTTTGCATGGTACGAAAAAGAGATGATCGAAAATATCTGTCTCCAGAATCGAAATCGAACTGTGATGGATGGGTTCATAGGTGTATTTTGACCCGCTGAATCCGAAAATCCAAACTTTGATGACCAAAAATATGCTTGGAAAAAAGTTATTTCGCATGGTACGAAAAAGAGATGATCGAAAATATCTGTCTCCAGAATCGAAATCGAACTTTGATGGATGGGTTCATAGGTGTATTTTGACCCGCTGAATCCGAAAATCCAAACTTTGATGACCAAAAATATGCTTGGAAAAAAGTTATTTCGCATGGTACGAAAAAGAGATGATCGAAAATTCTGTCTGCAGAATCGAAATGGATATTTGATGGGTGGGTTTATAGGTGTATTGTGACCCGCTGAATCCGAGAATCCAAGCTTTGATGACCAAAAATATGCTCGGAAAAAAGTTATTTCGCATGGTACGAAAAAGAGATGATCGGAAATATCTTTCTCCAGAATCGACATCGAACTTTGATGGGTGGGTTCATAGGTGTATTTTGACCCGCTGGATCCAAAAATCCAACCTTTGTTACACGAAAATACACCTGGAATGAAGTTATTTCGCATGGTCCGAAAAAGAGATGATCGAAAATATTTTTTTTCACAATCAAAATCGGACTTTAATGGGTGAGTTTCTAGGTGTATTTCGACACGCTGAATCCGAGAATCCAAGCTTTGATGACCAAAAATATGCTTGGAAAAAAGTTATTCCGCATGGTACGAAAAAGAGATGATCGAAAATATCTGTCTCCAGAATCGAAATCGAACTTTGATGGGTGGGTTCATAGGTGTATTTTGACCCGCTGAATCCAAAAATCCAACCTTTGTTACACGAAAATACACCTGGAAAGAAGTTATTCCGCATGGTACGAAAAAAAGATGATCGAAAATATTTTTTTTCAGAATCGAAATTGGACTTTGATGGGTGAGTTTCTAGGTGTATTTCGACCCGCTGATTTCGAAAATCCAACCTCTGATGACCAAAAATATGCTTGGAAAAAAGTTATTCCGCATGGTACGAAAAAGAGATGATCGAAAATATTTTTTTTCAGAATCAAAATCGGACTTTGATGGGTGAGTTTCTAGGTGTATTTCGACCCGCTGAATCCGAAAATCCAAACTTTGATGACCAAAAATATGCTTGGAAAAAAGTTATTTCGCATGGTACGAAAAAGAGATGATCGAAAATATCTGTCTCCAGAATCGAAATCGAACTTAGATGGGTGGGTTTATGGGTGTATTTTGACCCGCTGGATCCAAAAATCCAACCTTTGTTACACGAAAATACACCTGGAATGAAGTTATTTCGCATGGTCCGAAAAAGAGATGATCGAAAATATTTTTTTTCAGAATCAAAATCGGACTTTAATGGGTGAGTTTCTAGGTGTATTCCGACCCGCTGAATCCGAAAATCCAGACTTTGATGACCAAAAATATGCTTGGAAAAAAGTTATTCCGCATGGTACGAAAAAGAGATGATCGAAAATATCTGTCTCCAGAATCGAAATCGAACTTTGATGGGTGGGTTCATAGGTGTATTTTGACCCGCTGAATCCAAAAATCCAACCTTTGTTACACGCAAATACACCTGGAAAGAAGTTATTCCGCATGGTACGAAAAAGAGATGATCGAAAATATTTTTTTTCAGAATCGAAATCGGACTTTGATGGGTGAGTTTCTAGGTGTATTTCGACCCGCTGAATCCGAAAATCCAACCTCTGATGACCAAAAATATGCTTGGAAAAAAGTTATTTCGCATGGTACGAAAAAGAGATGATCGAAAATATCTGTCTCCAGAATCGGAATCGAACTTTGATGGGTGTGTTCATAGGTGTATTTTGACCCGCTGAATCAAAAAATCCAACCTTTGTTACACGAAAATACACCTGGAAAGAAGTTATTCCGCATGGTACGAAAAAGAGATGATCGAAAATATTTTTTTTCAGAATCGAAATCGGACTTTAATGGGTGAGTTTCTAGGTGTATTTCGACCGGCTGAATCCGAAAATCCAACCTTTGATGACCAAAAATATGCTTGGAAAAAAGTTATTTCGCATGGTACGAAAAAGAGATGATCGAAAATATCTGTCTCCAGAATCAAAATCGAACTTTGATGGGTGGGTTTATAGGTGTATTTTGACCCGCTGAATCCGAGAATCCAAGCCTTGATGACCAAAAATATGCTTGGAAAAAAGTTATTCCGCATGGTACGAAAAAGAGATGATCGAAAATATTTTTTTTCAGAATCAAAATCGGACTTTGATGGGTGAGTTTCTAGGTGTATTCCGACCCGCTGAATCCGAAATTCCAAACTTTGATGACCAAAAATATGCTTGGAAAAAAGTTATTTCGCATGGTACGAAAAAGAGATGATCGAAAATATCTGTCTCCAGAATCGAAATCGAACTTTGATGGGTGGGTTTATGGGTGTATTTTGACCCGCTGGATCCAAAAATCCAACCTTTGTTAAACGAAAATACACCTGGAATAAAGTTATTTCGCATGGTCCGAAAAAGAGATGATCGAAAATATTTTTTTTCAGAATCAAAATCGGACTCTAATGGGTGAATTTCTAGGTGTATTCCGACCCGCTGAATCCGAAAATCCAAACTTTGATGACCAAAAATACACCTGGAAAGAAGTTATTCCGCATGGTACGAAAAAGAGATGATCGAAAATATCTGTCTCCAGAATCGAAATCGAACTTTGATGGGTGGGTTCATAGGTGTATTTTGACCCGCTGAATCCAAAAATCCAACCTTTGTTACACGAAAATACACCTGGAAAGAAGTTATTCCGCATGGTACGAAAAAGAGATGATCGAAAATAGTTTCTTTCAGAATTGAAATCGGACTTTGATGGGTGAGTTTCTAGGTGTATTCCGACCCGCTGAATCCGAAAATCCAACCTCTGATGACCAAAAATATGCTTGGAAAAAAGTTATTCCGCATGGTACGAAAAAGAGATGATCGAAAATATTTTTTTTCAGTATCAAAATCGGACTTTGATGGGTGAGTTTCTAGGTGTATTCCGACCCGCTGAATCCGAAAATCCAAACTTTGATGACCAAAAAGATGCTTGGAAAAAAGTTATTTCGCATGGTACGAGAAAGAGATGATCGAAAATATCTGTCTCCAGAATCGAAATCGAACTTTGATGGGTGGGTTTATGGGTGTATTTTGACCCGCTGGATCCAAAAATCCAACCTTTGTTAAACGAAAATACACCTGGAATGAAGTTATTTCGCATGGTCCGAAAAAGAGATGATCGAAAATATTTTTTTTCAGAATCAAAATCGGACTTTAATGGGTGAATTTCTAGGTGTATTCCGACCCGCTGAATCCGAAAATCCAAACTTTGATGACCAAAAATATGCTTGGAAAAAAGTTATTCCGCATGGTACGAAAAAGAGATGATCGGAAATATCTGTCTCCAGAATCGAAATCGAACTTTGATGGGTGGGTTCACAGGTGTATTTTGACCCGCTGAATCCAAAAATCCAACCTTTGTTACACGAAAATACACCTGGAAAGAAGTTATTCCGCATGGTACGAAAAAGAGATGATCAAAAATATTTTTTTTCAGAATCGAAATCGGACTTTGATGGGTGAGTTTCTAGGTGTATTTCAACCCGCTGAATCCGAAAATCCAACCTCTGATGACCAAAAATATGCTTGGAAAAAAGTTATTTCGCATGGTACGAAAAAGAGATGATCGAAAATATCTGTCTCCAGAATCGAAATCGAACTTTGATGGATGGGTTCATAGGTGTATTTTGACCCGCTGAATCCGAAAATCCAAACTTTGATGACCAAAAATATGCTTGGAAAAAAGTTATTTCGCATGGTACGAAAAAGAGATGATCGAAAATATCTGTCTCCAGAATCGAAATGGATATTTGATGGGTGGGTTTATAGGTGTATTTTGACCCGCTGAATCCGAGAATCCAAGCTTTGATGACCAAAAATATGCTCGGAAAAAAGTTATTTCGCATGGTACGAAAAAGAGATGATCGGAAATATCTTTCTCCAGAATCGACATCGAACTTTGATGGGTGGGTTCATAGGTGTATTTTGACCCGCTGGATCCAAAAATCCAACCTTTGTTACACGAAAATACACCTGGAAAGAAGTTATTCCGCATGGTACGAAAAAGAGATGATCGAAAATATTTTTTTTCAGAATCGAAATTGGACTTTGATGGGTGAGTTTCTAGGTGTATTTCGACCCGCTGAATCCGAAAATCCAACCTATGATGACCAAAAATATGCTTGGAAAAAAGTTATTCCGCATGGTACGAAAAAGAGATGATCGAAAATATTTTTTTTCAGAATCAAAATCGGACTTTGATGGGTGAGTTTCTAGGTGTATTTCGACCCGCTGAATCCGAAAATCCAAACTTTGATGACCAAATATATGCTTGGAAAAAAGTTATTTCGCATGGTACGAAAAAGAGATGATCGAAAATATCTGTCTCCAGAATCGAAATCGAACTTTGATGGGTGGGTTTATGGGTGTATTTTGACCCGCTGGATCCAAAAATCCAACCTTTGTTACACAAAACCACACCTGGAATGAAGTTATTTCGCATGGTCCGAAAAAGAGATGATCGAAAATATTTTTTTTCAGAATCAAAATCGGACTTTAATGGGTGAGTTTCTAGGTGTATTTCGACCCGCTGAATCCGAAAATCCAAACTTTGATGACCAAAAATATGCTTGGAAAAAAGTTATTCCGCATGGTACGAAAAAGAGATGATCGAAAATATCTGTCTCCAGAATCGAAATCGAACTTTGATGGGTGGGTTCATAGGTGTATTTTGACCCGCTGAATCCAAAAATCCAACCTTTGTTACACGAAAATACACCTGGAAAGAAGTTATTCCGCATGGTACGAAAAAGAGATGATCGAAAATAGTTTTTTTCAGAATTGAAATCGGACTTTGATGGGTGAGTTTCTAGGTGTATTCCGACCCGCTGAATCCGAAAATCCAACCTCTGATGACCAAAAATATGCTTGGAAAAAAGTTATTCCGCATGGTACGAAAAAGAGATGATCGAAAATATTTTTTTTCAGAATCAAAATAGGACTTTGATGGGTGAGTTTCTAGGTGTATTCCGACCCGCTGAATCCGAAATTCCAAACTTTGATGACCAAAAATATGCTTGGAAAAAAGTTATTTCGCATGGTACGAAAAAGAGATGATCGAAAATATCTGTCTCCAGAATCGAAATCGAACTTTGATGGGTGGGTTTATGGGTGTATTTTGACCCGCTGGATCCAAAAATCCAACCTTTGTTAAACGAAAATACACCTGGAATAAAGTTATTTCGCATGGTCCGAAAAAGAGATGATCGAAAATATTTTTTTTCAGAATCAAAATCGGACTTTAATGGGTGAATTTCTAGGTGTATTCCGACCCGCTGAATCCGAAAATCCAAACTTTGATGACCAAAAATATGCTTGGAAAAAAGTTATTCCGCATGGTACGAAAAAGAGATGATCGGAAATATCTGTCTCCAGAATCGAAATCGAACTTTGATGGGTGGGTTCACAGGTGTATTTTGACCCGCTGAATCCAAAAATCCAACCTTTGTTACACGAAAATACACCTGGAAAGAAGTTATTCCGCATGGTACGAAAAAGAGATGATCGAAAATATTTTTTTTCAGAATCGAAATCGGACTTTGATGGGTGAGTTTCTAGGTGTATTCCGACCCGCTGAATCCGAAAATCCAAACTTCGATGACCACAAATATGCTTGGAAAAAAGTTATTCCGCATGGTACGAAAAAGAGATGATCGAAAATATCTGTCTCCAGAATCGAAATCGAACTTTGATGGATGGGTTCATAGGTGTATTTTGACCCGCTGAATCCGAAAATCCAAACTTTGATGACCAAAAATATGCTTGGAAAAAAGTTATTTCGCATGGTACGAAAAAGAGATGATCGAAAATATCTGTCTCCAGAATCGAAATCGAACTTTGATGGGTGGGTTTATGGGTGTATTTTGACCCGCTGGATCCAAAAATCCAACCTTTGTTACACGAAAATACACCTGGAATGAAGTTATTTCGCATGGTCCGAAAAAGAGATGATCGAAAATATTTTTTTTCAGAATCAAAATCGGACTTTAATGGGTGAGTTTCTAGGTGTATTCCGACCCGCTGAATCCGAAAATCCAAACTTTGATGACCAAAAATATGCTTGGAAAAAAGTTATTCCGCATGGTACGAAAAAGAGATGATCGAAAATATCTGTCTCCAGAATCGAAATCGAACTTTGATGGGTGGGTTCATAGGTGTATTTTGACCCGCTGAATCTAAAAATCCATCCTTTGTTACACGAAAATACACCTGGAAAGAAGTTATTCCGCATGGTACGAAAAAGAGATGATCGAAAATATTTTTTTTCAGAATCGAAATCGGACTTTGATGGGTGAGTTTCTAGGTGTATTTCGACCCGCTGAATCCGAAAATCCAACCTCTGATGACCAAAAATATGCTTGGAAAAAAGTTATTTCGCATGGTACGAAAAAGAGATGATCGAAAATATCTGTCTCCAGAATCGAAATCAAACTTTGATGGATGGGTTCATAGGTGTATTTTGACCCGCTGAATCCAAAAATCCAACCTTTGTCACACGAAAATACACCTGGAAAGAAGTTATTCCGCATGAAACGAAAAAGAGATGATCGAAAATATTTTTTTTCAGAATCGAAATCGGACTTTGATGGGTGAGTTTCTAGGTGTATTTCGACCCGCTGAATCCGAAAATCCAAACTTTGATGACCAAAAATATGCTTGGAAAAAAGTTATTTCGCATGGTACGAAAAAGAGATGATCGAAAATATCTGTCTCCAGAATCGAAATCGAACTTTGATGGGTGGGTTTATGGGTGTATTTTGACCCGCTGGATCCAAAAATCCAACCTTTGTTACACGAAAATACACCTGGAATGAAGTTATTTCGCATGGTCCGAAAAAGAGATGATCGAAAATATTTTTTTTCAGAATCAAAATCGGACTTTAATGGGTGAGTTTCTAGGTGTATTCCGAACCGCTGAATCCGAAAATCCAAACTTTGATGACCAAAAATATGCTTGGAAAAAAGTTATTCCGCATGGTACGAAAAAGAGATGATCGAAAATATCTGTCTCCAGAATCGAAATCGAACTTTGATGGATGGGTTCATAGGTGTATTTTGACCCGCTGAATCCGAAAATCCAAACTTTGATGACCAAAAATATGCTTGGAAAAAAGTTATTTCGCATGGTACGAAAAAGAGATGATCGAAAATATCTGTCTCCAGAATCGAAATCGAACTTTGATGGGTGGGTTTATGGGTGTATTTTGACCCGCTGGATCCAAAAATCCAACCTTTGTTACACGAAAATACACCTGGAATGAAGTTATTTCGCATGGTCCGAAAAAGAGATGATCGAAAATATTTTTTTTCAGAATCAAAATCGGACTTTAATGGGTGAGTTTCTAGGTGTATTCCGACCCGCTGAATCCGAAAATCCAAACTTTGATGACCAAAAATATGCTTGGAAAAAAGTTATTCCGCATGGTACGAAAAAGAGATGATCGAAAATATCTGTCTCCAGAATCGAAATCGAACTTTGATGGGTGGGTTCATAGGTGTATTTTGACCCGCTGAATCCAAAAATCCATCCTTTGATACACGAAAATACACCTGGAAAGAAGTTATTCCGCATGGTACGAAAAAGAGATGATCGAAAATATTTTTTTTCAGAATCGAAATCGGACTTTGATGGGTGAGTTTCTAGGTGTATTTCGACCCGCTGAATCCGAAAATCCAACCTCTGATGACCAAAAATATGCTTGGAAAAAAGTTATTTCGCATGGTACGAAAAAGAGATGATCGAAAATATCTGTCTCCAGAATCGAAATCGAACTTTGATGGATGGGTTCATAGGTGTATTTTGACCCGCTGAATCCAAAAATCCTACCTTTGTTACACGAAAATACACCTGGAAAGAAGTTATTCCGCATGGTACGAAAAAGAGATGATCGAAAATATTTTTTTTCAGAATCGAAATCGGACTTTGATGGGTGAGTTTCTAGGTGTATTTCGACCCGCTGAATCCGAAAATCCAAACTTTGATGACCAAAAACATGCTTGGAAAAAAGTTATTCCGCATGGTACGAAAAAGAGATGATCGAAAATATCTGTCTCCAGAATCGAAATCGAACTTTGATGGATGGGTTCATAGGTGTATTTTGACCCGCTGAATCCGAAAATCCAAACTTTGATGACCAAAAATATGCTTGGAAAAAAGTTATTTCGCATGGTACGAAAAAGAGATGATCGAAAATATCTGTCTGCAGAATCGAAATGGATATTTGATGGGTGGGTTTATAGGTGTATTTTGACCCGCTGAATCCGAGAATCCAAGCTTTGATGTCCAAAAATATGCTCGGAAAAAAGTTATTTCGCATGGTACGAAAAAGAGATGATCGGAAATATCTTTCTCCAGAATCGACATCAAACTTTGATGGGTGGGTTCATAGGTGTATTTTGACCCGCTGGATCCAAAAATCCAACCTTTGTTACTCGAAAATACACCTGGAATGAAGTTATTTCGCATGGTCCGAAAAAGAGATGATCGAAAATATTTTTTTTCACAATCAAAATCGGACTTTAATGGGTGAGTTTCTAGGTGTATTCCGACACGCTGAATCCAAAAATCCGAACTTTGATGACCAAAAATATGCTTGGAAAAAAGTTATTCCGCATGGTACGAAAAAGAGATGATCGAAAATATTTTTTTTCAGAATCAAAATCGGAATTTGATGGGTGAGTTTCTAGGTGTATTTTGACCCGCTGAATCCGAAAATCCAAACTTTGATGACCAAAAATATGCTTGGAAAAAAGTTATTTCGCATGGTACGAAAAAGAGATGATCGAAAATATCTGTCTCCAGAATCGAAATCGAACTTTGATGGATGGGTTCATAGGTGTATTTTGACCCGCTGAATCCGAAAATCCAAACTTTGATGACCAAAAATATGCTTGGAAAAAAGTTATTTCGCATGGTACGAAAAAGAGATGATCGAAAATATCTGTCTCCAGAATCGAAATCGAACTTTGATGGGTGGGTTTATGGGTGTATTTTGACCCGCTGGATCCAAAAATCCAACCTTTGTTACACGAAAATACACCTGGAATGAAGTTATTTCGCATGGTCCGAAAAAGAGATGATCGAAAATATTTTTTTTCAGAATCAAAATCGGACTTTAATGGGTGAGTTTCTAGGTGTATTCCGACCCGCTGAATCCGAAAATCCAAACTTTGATTAACAAAAATATGCTTGGAAAAAAGTTATTCCGCATGGTACGAAAAAGAGATGATCGAAAATATCTGTCTCCAGAATCGAAATCGAACTTTGATGGGTGGGTTCATGGGTGTATTTTGACCCGCTGAATCCAAAAATCCATCCTTTGTTACACGAAAATACACCTGGAAAGAAGTTATTCCGCATGTTACGAAAAAGAGATGATCGAAAATATTTTTTTTCACAATCAAAATCGGACTTTAATGGGTGAGTTTCTAGGTGTATTCCGACACGCTGAATCCAAAAATCCGAACTTTGATGACCAAAAATATGCTTGGAAAAAAGTTATTCCGCATGGTACGAAAAAGAGATGATCGAAAATATTTTTTTTCAGAATCAAAATCGGAATTTGATGGGTGAGTTTCTAGGTGTATTTCGACCCGCTGAATCCGAAAATCCAAACTTTGATGACCAAAAATATGCTTGGAAAAAAGTTATTTCGCATGGTACGAAAAAGAGATGATCGAAAATATCTGTCTCCAGAATCGAAATCGAACTTTGATGGATGGGTTCATAGGTGTATTTTGACCCGCTGAATCCGAAAATCCAAACTTTGATGACCAAAAATATGCTTGGAAAAAAGTTATTTCGCATGGTACGAAAAAGAGATGATCGAAAATATCTGTCTCCAGAATCGAAATCGAACTTTGATGGGTGGGTTTATGGGTGTATTTTGACCCGCTGGATCCAAAAATCCAACCTTTGTTACACGAAAATACACCTGGAATGAAGTTATTTCGCATGGTCCGAAAAAGAGATGATCGAAAATATTTTTTTTCAGAATCAAAATCGGACTTTAATGGGTGAGTTTCTAGGTGTATTCCGACCCGCTGAATCCGGAAATCCAAACTTTGATGACCAAAAATATGCTTGGAAAAAAGTTATTCCGCATGGTACGAAAAAGAGATGATCGAAAATATCTGTCTCCAGAATCGAAATCGAACTTTGATGGGTGGGTTCATAGGTGTATTTTGACCCGCTGAATCCAAAAATCCATCCTTTGTTACACGAAAATACACCTGGAAAGAAGTTATTCCGCATGGTACGAAAAAGAGATGATCGAAAATATTTTTTTTCAGAATCGAAATCGGACTTTGATGGGTGAGTTTCAAGGTGTATTTCGACCCGCTGAATCCGAAAATCCAACCTCTGATGACCAAAAATATGCTTGGAAAAAAGTTATTTCGCATGGTACGAAAAAGAGATGATCGAAAATATCTGTCTCCAGAATCGAAATCGAACTTTGATGGATGGGTTCATAGGTGTATTTTGACCCGCTGAATCCAAAAATCCTACCTTTGTTACACGAAAATACACCTGGAAAGAAGTTATTCCGCATGGTACGAAAAAGAGATGATCGAAAATATTTTTTTTCAGAATCGAAATCGGACTTTGATGGGTGAGTTTCTAGGTGTATTTCGACCCGCTGAATCCGAAAATCCAAACTTTGATGACCAAAAACATGCTTGGAAAAAAGTTATTCCGCATGGTACGAAAAAGAGATGATCGAAAATATCTGTCTCCAGAATCGAAATCGAACTTTGATGGATGGGTTCATAGGTGTATTTTGACCCGCTGAATCCGAAAATCCAAACTTTGATGACCAAAAATATGCTTGGAAAAAAGTTATTTCGCATGGTACGAAAAAGAGATGATCGAAAATATCTGTCTGCAGAATCGAAATGGATATTTGATGGGTGGGTTTATAGGTGTATTTTGACCCGCTGAATCCGAGAATCCAAGCTTTGATGTCCAAAAATATGCTCGGAAAAAAGTTATTTCGCATGGTACGAAAAAGAGATGATCGGAAATATCTTTCTCCAGAATCGACATCAAACTTTGATGGGTGGGTTCATAGGTGTATTTTGACCCGCTGGATCCAAAAATCCAACCTTTGTTACTCGAAAATACACCTGGAATGAAGTTATTTCGCATGGTCCGAAAAAGAGATGATCGAAAATATTTTTTTTCACAATCAAAATCGGACTTTAATGGGTGAGTTTCTAGGTGTATTCCGACACGCTGAATCCAAAAATCCGAACTTTGATGACCAAAAATATGCTTGGAAAAAAGTTATTCCGCATGGTACGAAAAAGAGATGATCGAAAATATTTTTTTTCAGAATCAAAATCGGAATTTGATGGGTGAGTTTCTAGGTGTATTTTGACCCGCTGAATCCGAAAATCCAAACTTTGATGACCAAAAATATGCTTGGAAAAAAGTTATTTCGCATGGTACGAAAAAGAGATGATCGAAAATATCTGTCTCCAGAATCGAAATCGAACTTTGATGGATGGGTTCATAGGTGTATTTTGACCCGCTGAATCCGAAAATCCAAACTTTGATGACCAAAAATATGCTTGGAAAAAAGTTATTTCGCATGGTACGAAAAAGAGATGATCGAAAATATCTGTCTCCAGAATCGAAATCGAACTTTGATGGGTGGGTTTATGGGTGTATTTTGACCCGCTGGATCCAAAAATCCAACCTTTGTTACACGAAAATACACCTGGAATGAAGTTATTTCGCATGGTCCGAAAAAGAGATGATCGAAAATATTTTTTTTCAGAATCAAAATCGGACTTTAATGGGTGAGTTTCTAGGTGTATTCCGACCCGCTGAATCCGAAAATCCAAACTTTGATTAACAAAAATATGCTTGGAAAAAAGTTATTCCGCATGGTACGAAAAAGAGATGATCGAAAATATCTGTCTCCAGAATCGAAATCGAACTTTGATGGGTGGGTTCATGGGTGTATTTTGACCCGCTGAATCCAAAAATCCATCCTTTGTTACACGAAAATACACCTGGAAAGAAGTTATTCCGCATGTTACGAAAAAGAGATGATCGAAAATATTTTTTTTCACAATCAAAATCGGACTTTAATGGGTGAGTTTCTAGGTGTATTCCGACACGCTGAATCCAAAAATCCGAACTTTGATGACCAAAAATATGCTTGGAAAAAAGTTATTCCGCATGGTACGAAAAAGAGATGATCGAAAATATTTTTTTTCAGAATCAAAATCGGAATTTGATGGGTGAGTTTCTAGGTGTATTTCGACCCGCTGAATCCGAAAATCCAAACTTTGATGACCAAAAATATGCTTGGAAAAAAGTTATTTCGCATGGTACGAAAAAGAGATGATCGAAAATATCTGTCTCCAGAATCGAAATCGAACTTTGATGGATGGGTTCATAGGTGTATTTTGACCCGCTGAATCCGAAAATCCAAACTTTGATGACCAAAAATATGCTTGGAAAAAAGTTATTTCGCATGGTACGAAAAAGAGATGATCGAAAATATCTGTCTCCAGAATCGAAATCGAACTTTGATGGGTGGGTTTATGGGTGTATTTTGACCCGCTGGATCCAAAAATCCAACCTTTGTTACACGAAAATACACCTGGAATGAAGTTATTTCGCATGGTCCGAAAAAGAGATGATCGAAAATATTTTTTTTCAGAATCAAAATCGGACTTTAATGGGTGAGTTTCTAGGTGTATTCCGACCCGCTGAATCCGGAAATCCAAACTTTGATGACCAAAAATATGCTTGGAAAAAAGTTATTCCGCATGGTACGAAAAAGAGATGATCGAAAATATCTGTCTCCAGAATCGAAATCGAACTTTGATGGGTGGGTTCATAGGTGTATTTTGACCCGCTGAATCCAAAAATCCATCCTTTGTTACACGAAAATACACCTGGAAAGAAGTTATTCCGCATGGTACGAAAAAGAGATGATCGAAAATATTTTTTTTCAGAATCGAAATCGGACTTTGATGGGTGAGTTTCAAGGTGTATTTCGACCCGCTGAATCCGAAAATCCAACCTCTGATGACCAAAAATATGCTTGGAAAAAAGTTATTTCGCATGGTACGAAAAAGAGATGATCGAAAATATCTGTCTCCAGAATCGAAATCGAACTTTGATGGATGGGTTCATAGGTGTATTTTGACCCGCTGAATCCAAAAATCCTACCTTTGTTACACGAAAATACACCTGGAAAGAAGTTATTCCGCATGGTACGAAAAAGAGATGATCGAAAATATTTTTTTTCAGAATCGAAATCGGACTTTGATGGGTGAGTTTCTAGGTGTATTTCGACCCGCTGAATCCGAAAATCCAAACTTTGATGACCAAAAACATGCTTGGAAAAAAGTTATTCCGCATGGTACGAAAAAGAGATGATCGAAAATATCTGTCTCCAGAATCGAAATCGAACTTTGATGGATGGGTTCATAGGTGTATTTTGACCCGCTGAATCCGAAAATCCAAACTTTGATGACCAAAAATATGCTTGGAAAAAAGTTATTTCGCATGGTACGAAAAAGAGATGATCGAAAATATCTGTCTGCAGAATCGAAATGGATATTTGATGGGTGGGTTTATAGGTGTATTTTGACCCGCTGAATCCGAGAATCCAAGCTTTGATGTCCAAAAATATGCTCGGAAAAAAGTTATTTCGCATGGTACGAAAAAGAGATGATCGGAAATATCTTTCTCCAGAATCGACATCAAACTTTGATGGGTGGGTTCATAGGTGTATTTTGACCCGCTGGATCCAAAAATCCAACCTTTGTTACTCGAAAATACACCTGGAATGAAGTTATTTCGCATGGTCCGAAAAAGAGATGATCGAAAATATTTTTTTTCACAATCAAAATCGGACTTTAATGGGTGAGTTTCTAGGTGTATTCCGACACGCTGAATCCAAAAATCCGAACTTTGATGACCAAAAATATGCTTGGAAAAAAGTTATTCCGCATGGTACGAAAAAGAGATGATCGAAAATATTTTTTTTCAGAATCAAAATCGGAATTTGATGGGTGAGTTTCTAGGTGTATTTTGACCCGCTGAATCCGAAAATCCAAACTTTGATGACCAAAAATATGCTTGGAAAAAAGTTATTTCGCATGGTACGAAAAAGAGATGATCGAAAATATCTGTCTCCAGAATCGAAATCGAACTTTGATGGATGGGTTCATAGGTGTATTTTGACCCGCTGAATCCGAAAATCCAAACTTTGATGACCAAAAATATGCTTGGAAAAAAGTTATTTCGCATGGTACGAAAAAGAGATGATCGAAAATATCTGTCTCCAGAATCGAAATCGAACTTTGATGGGTGGGTTTATGGGTGTATTTTGACCCGCTGGATCCAAAAATCCAACCTTTGTTACACGAAAATACACCTGGAATGAAGTTATTTCGCATGGTCCGAAAAAGAGATGATCGAAAATATTTTTTTTCAGAATCAAAATCGGACTTTAATGGGTGAGTTTCTAGGTGTATTCCGACCCGCTGAATCCGAAAATCCAAACTTTGATTAACAAAAATATGCTTGGAAAAAAGTTATTCCGCATGGTACGAAAAAGAGATGATCGAAAATATCTGTCTCCAGAATCGAAATCGAACTTTGATGGGTGGGTTCATGGGTGTATTTTGACCCGCTGAATCCAAAAATCCATCCTTTGTTACACGAAAATACACCTGGAAAGAAGTTATTCCGCATGTTACGAAAAAGAGATGATCGAAAATATTTTTTTTCACAATCAAAATCGGACTTTAATGGGTGAGTTTCTAGGTGTATTCCGACACGCTGAATCCAAAAATCCGAACTTTGATGACCAAAAATATGCTTGGAAAAAAGTTATTCCGCATGGTACGAAAAAGAGATGATCGAAAATATTTTTTTTCAGAATCAAAATCGGAATTTGATGGGTGAGTTTCTAGGTGTATTTCGACCCGCTGAATCCGAAAATCCAAACTTTGATGACCAAAAATATGCTTGGAAAAAAGTTATTTCGCATGGTACGAAAAAGAGATGATCGAAAATATCTGTCTCCAGAATCGAAATCGAACTTTGATGGATGGGTTCATAGGTGTATTTTGACCCGCTGAATCCGAAAATCCAAACTTTGATGACCAAAAATATGCTTGGAAAAAAGTTATTTCGCATGGTACGAAAAAGAGATGATCGAAAATATCTGTCTCCAGAATCGAAATCGAACTTTGATGGGTGGGTTTATGGGTGTATTTTGACCCGCTGGATCCAAAAATCCAACCTTTGTTACACGAAAATACACCTGGAATGAAGTTATTTCGCATGGTCCGAAAAAGAGATGATCGAAAATATTTTTTTTCAGAATCAAAATCGGACTTTAATGGGTGAGTTTCTAGGTGTATTCCGACCCGCTGAATCCGGAAATCCAAACTTTGATGACCAAAAATATGCTTGGAAAAAAGTTATTCCGCATGGTACGAAAAAGAGATGATCGAAAATATCTGTCTCCAGAATCGAAATCGAACTTTGATGGGTGGGTTCATAGGTGTATTTTGACCCGCTGAATCCAAAAATCCATCCTTTGTTACACGAAAATACACCTGGAAAGAAGTTATTCCGCATGGTACGAAAAAGAGATGATCGAAAATATTTTTTTTCAGAATCGAAATCGGACTTTGATGGGTGAGTTTCAAGGTGTATTTCGACCCGCTGAATCCGAAAATCCAACCTCTGATGACCAAAAATATGCTTGGAAAAAAGTTATTTCGCATGGTACGAAAAAGAGATGATCGAAAATATCTGTCTCCAGAATCGAAATCGAACTTTGATGGATGGGTTCATAGGTGTATTTTGACCCGCTGAATCCAAAAATCCTACCTTTGTTACACGAAAATACACCTGGAAAGAAGTTATTCCGCATGGTACGAAAAAGAGATGATCGAAAATATTTTTTTTCAGAATCGAAATCGGACTTTGATGGGTGAGTTTCTAGGTGTATTTCGACCCGCTGAATCCGAAAATCCAAACTTTGATGACCAAAAACATGCTTGGAAAAAAGTTATTTCGCATGGTACGAAAAAGAGATGATCGAAAATATCTGTCTCCAGAATCGAAATCGAACTTTGATGGGTGGGTTTATGGGTGTATTTTGACCCGCTGGATCCAAAAATCCAACCTTTGTTACACGAAAATACACCTGGAATGAAGTTATTTCGCATGGTCCGAAAAAGAGATGATCGAAAATATTTTTTTTCAGAATCAAAATCGGACTTTAATGGGTGAGTTTCTAGGTGTATTCCGACCCGCTGAATCCGAAAATCCAAACTTTGATGACCAAAAATATGCTTGGAAAAAAGTTATTCCGCATGGTACGAAAAAGAGATGATCGAAAATATCTGTCTCCAGAATCGAAATCGAACTTTGATGGGTGGGTTCATAGGTGTATTTTGACCCGCTGAATCTAAAAATCCATCCTTTGTTACACGAAAATACACCTGGAAAGAAGTTATTCCGCATGGTACGAAAAAGAGATGATCGAAAATATTTTTTTTCAGAATCGAAATCGGACTTTGATGGGTGAGTTTCTAGGTGTATTTCGACCCGCTGAATCCGAAAATCCAACCTCTGATGACCAAAAATATGCTTGGAAAAAAGTTATTTCGCATGGTACGAAAAAGAGATGATCGAAAATATCTGTCTCCAGAATCGAAATCAAACTTTGATGGATGGGTTCATAGGTGTATTTTGACCCGCTGAATCCAAAAATCCAACCTTTGTCACACGAAAATACACCTGGAAAGAAGTTATTCCGCATGAAACGAAAAAGAGATGATCGAAAATATTTTTTTTCAGAATCGAAATCGGACTTTGATGGGTGAGTTTCTAGGTGTATTTCGACCCGCTGAATCCGAAAATCCAAACTTTGATGACCAAAAATATGCTTGGAAAAAAGTTATTTCGCATGGTACGAAAAAGAGATGATCGAAAATATCTGTCTCCAGAATCGAAATCGAACTTTGATGGGTGGGTTTATGGGTGTATTTTGACCCGCTGGATCCAAAAATCCAACCTTTGTTACACGAAAATACACCTGGAATGAAGTTATTTCGCATGGTCCGAAAAAGAGATGATCGAAAATATTTTTTTTCAGAATCAAAATCGGACTTTAATGGGTGAGTTTCTAGGTGTATTCCGAACCGCTGAATCCGAAAATCCAAACTTTGATGACCAAAAATATGCTTGGAAAAAAGTTATTCCGCATGGTACGAAAAAGAGATGATCGAAAATATCTGTCTCCAGAATCGAAATCGAACTTTGATGGATGGGTTCATAGGTGTATTTTGACCCGCTGAATCCGAAAATCCAAACTTTGATGTCCAAAAATATGCTTGGAAAAAAGTTATTTCGCATGGTACGAAAAAGAGATGATCGAAAATATCTGTCTCCAGAATCGAAATCGAACTTTGATGGGTGGGTTTATGGGTGTATTTTGACCCGCTGGATCCAAAAATCCAACCTTTGTTACACGAAAATACACCTGGAATGAAGTTATTTCGCATGGTCCGAAAAAGAGATGATCGAAAATATTTTTTTTCAGAATCAAAATCGGACTTCAATGGGTGAGTTTCTAGGTGTATTCCGACCCGCTGAATCCGAAAATCCAAACTTTGATGACCAAAAATATGCTTGGAAAAAAGTTATTCCGCATGGTACGAAAAAGAGATGATCGAAAATATCTGTCTCCAGAATCGAAATCGAACTTTGATGGGTGGGTTCATAGGTGTATTTTGACCCGCTGAATCCAAAAATCCATCCTTTGTTACACGAAAATACACCTGGAAAGAAGTTATTCCGCATGGTACGAAAAAGAGATGATCGAAAATATTTTTTTTCAGAATCGAAATCGGACTTTGATGGGTGAGTTTCTAGGTGTATTTCGACCCGCTGAATCCGAAAATCCAACCTCTGATGACCAAAAATATGCTTGGAAAAAAGTTATTTCGCATGGTACGAAAAAGAGATGATCGAAAATATCTGTCTCCAGAATCGAAATCGAACTTTGATGGATGGGTTCATAGGTGTATTTTGACCCGCTGAATCCAAAAATCCTACCTTTGTTACACGAAAATACACCTGGAAAGAAGTTATTCCGCATGGTACGAAAAAGAGATGATCGAAAATATTTTTTTTCAGAATCGAAATCGGACTTTGATGGGTGAGTTTCTAGGTGTATTTCGACCCGCTGAATCCGAAAATCCAAACTTTGATGACCAAAAACATGCTTGGAAAAAAGTTATTCCGCATGGTACGAAAAAGAGATGATCGAAAATATCTGTCTCCAGAATCGAAATCGAACTTTGATGGATGGGTTCATAGGTGTATTTTGACCCGCTGAATCCGAAAATCCAAACTTTGATGACCAAAAATATGCTTGGAAAAAAGTTATTTCGCATGGTACGAAAAAGAGATGATCGAAAATATCTGTCTGCAGAATCGAAATGGATATTTGATGGGTGGGTTTATAGGTGTATTTTGACCCGCTGAATCCGAGAATCCAAGCTTTGATGTCCAAAAATATGCTCGGAAAAAAGTTATTTCGCATGGTACGAAAAAGAGATGATCGAAAATATCTGTCTCCAGAATCGAAATCGAACTTTGATGGGTGGGTTCATAGGTGTATTTTGACCCGCTGAATCTAAAAATCCATCCTTTGTTACACGAAAATACACCTGGAAAGAAGTTATTCCGCATGGTACGAAAAAGAGATGATCGAAAATATTTTTTTTCAGAATCGAAATCGGACTTTGATGGGTGAGTTTCTAGGTGTATTTCGACCCGCTGAATCCGAAAATCCAACCTCTGATGACCAAAAATATGCTTGGAAAAAAGTTATTTCGCATGGTACGAAAAAGAGATGATCGAAAATATCTGTCTCCAGAATCGAAATCAAACTTTGATGGATGGGTTCATAGGTGTATTTTGACCCGCTGAATCCAAAAATCCAACCTTTGTCACACGAAAATACACCTGGAAAGAAGTTATTCCGCATGAAACGAAAAAGAGATGATCGAAAATATTTTTTTTCAGAATCGAAATCGGACTTTGATGGGTGAGTTTCTAGGTGTATTTCGACCCGCTGAATCCGAAAATCCAAACTTTGATGACCAAAAATATGCTTGGAAAAAAGTTATTTCGCATGGTACGAAAAAGAGATGATCGAAAATATCTGTCTCCAGAATCGAAATCGAACTTTGATGGGTGGGTTTATGGGTGTATTTTGACCCGCTGGATCCAAAAATCCAACCTTTGTTACACGAAAATACACCTGGAATGAAGTTATTTCGCATGGTCCGAAAAAGAGATGATCGAAAATATTTTTTTTCAGAATCAAAATCGGACTTTAATGGGTGAGTTTCTAGGTGTATTCCGACCCGCTGAATCCGAAAATCCAAACTTTGATGACCAAAAATATGCTTGGAAAAAAGTTATTCCGCATGGTACGAAAAAGAGATGATCGAAAATATCTGTCTCCAGAATCGAAATCGAACTTTGATGGGTGGGTTCATAGGTGTATTTTGACCCGCTGAATCCAAAAATCCATCCTTTGTTACACGAAAATACACCTGGAAAGAAGTTATTCCGCATGGTACGAAAAAGAGATGATCGAAAATATTTTTTTTCAGAATCGAAATCGGACTTTGATGGGTGAGTTTCTAGGTGTATTTCGACCCGCTGAATCCGAAAATCCAAACTTTGATGACCAAAAACATGCTTGGAAAAAAGTTATTCCGCATGGTACGAAAAAGAGATGATCGAAAATATCTGTCTCCAGAATCGAAATCGAACTTTGATGGATGGGTTCATAGGTGTATTTTGACCCGCTGAATCCGAAAATCCAAACTTTGATGACCAAAAATATGCTTGGAAAAAAGTTATTTCGCATGGTACGAAAAAGAGATGATCGAAAATATCTGTCTGCAGAATCGAAATGGATATTTGATGGGTGGGTTTATAGGTGTATTTTGACCCGCTGAATCCAAAAATCCTACCTTTGTTACACGAAAATACACCTGGAAAGAAGTTATTCCGCATGGTACGAAAAAGAGATGATCGAAAATATTTGTCTCCAGAATCGAAATCGAACTTTGATGGGTGGGTTCATAGGTGTATTTTGACCCGCTGAATCTAAAAATCCATCCTTTGTTACACGAAAATACACCTGGAAAGAAGTTATTCCGCATGGTACGAAAAAGAGATGATCGAAAATATTTTTTTTCAGAATCGAAATCGGACTTTGATGGGTGAGTTTCTAGGTGTATTTCGACCCGCTGAATCCGAAAATCCAACCTCTGATGACCAAAAATATGCTTGGAAAAAAGTTATTTCGCATGGTACGAAAAAGAGATGATCGAAAATATCTGTCTCCAGAATCGAAATCAAACTTTGATGGATGGGTTCATAGGTGTATTTTGACCCGCTGAATCCAAAAATCCAACCTTTGTCACACGAAAATACACCTGGAAAGAAGTTATTCCGCATGAAACGAAAAAGAGATGATCGAAAATATTTTTTTTCAGAATCGAAATCGGACTTTGATGGGTGAGTTTCTAGGTGTATTTCGACCCGCTGAATCCGAAAATCCAACCTCTGATGACCAAAAATATGCTTGGAAAAAAGTTATTTCGCATGGTACGAAAAAGAGATGATCGAAAATATCTGTCTCCAGAATCGAAATCGAACTTTGATGGATGGGTTCATAGGTGTATTTTGACCCGCTGAATCCAAAAATCCTACTTTTGTTACACGAAAATACACCTGGAAAGAAGTTATTCCGCATGGTACGAAAAAGAGATGATCGAAAATATTTTTTTTCAGAATCGAAATCGGACTTTGATGGGTGAGTTTCTAGGTGTATTTCGACCCGCTGAATCCGAAAATCCAAACTTTGATGACCAAAAACATGCTTGGAAAAAAGTTATTCCGCATGGTACGAAAAAGAGATGATCGAAAATATCTGTCTCCAGAATCGAAATCGAACTTTGATGGATGGGTTCATAGGTGTATTTTGACCCGCTGAATCCGAAAATCCAAACTTTGATGACCAAAAATATGCTTGGAAAAAAGTTATTTCGCATGGTACGAAAAAGAGATGATCGAAAATATCTGTCTGCAGAATCGAAATGGATATTTGATGGGTGGGTTTATAGGTGTATTTTGACCCGCTGAATCCGAGAATCCAAGCTTTGATGTCCAAAAATATGCTCGGAAAAAAGTTATTTCGCATGGTACGAAAAAGAGATGATCGGAAATATCTTTCTCCAGAATCGACATCAAACTTTGATGGGTGGGTTCATAGGTGTATTTTGACCCGCTGGATCCAAAAATCCAACCTTTGTTACTCGAAAATACACCTGGAATGAAGTTATTTCGCATGGTCCGAAAAAGAGATGATCGAAAATATTTTTTTTCACAATCAAAATCGGACTTTAATGGGTGAGTTTCTAGGTGTATTCCGACACGCTGAATCCAAAAATCCGAACTTTGATGACCAAAAATATGCTTGGAAAAAAGTTATTCCGCATGGTACGAAAAAGAGATGATCGAAAATATTTTTTTTCAGAATCAAAATCGGAATTTGATGGGTGAGTTTCTAGGTGTATTTTGACCCGCTGAATCCGAAAATCCAAACTTTGATGACCAAAAATATGCTTGGAAAAAAGTTATTTCGCATGGTACGAAAAAGAGATGATCGAAAATATCTGTCTCCAGAATCGAAATCGAACTTTGATGGATGGGTTCATAGGTGTATTTTGACCCGCTGAATCCGAAAATCCAAACTTTGATGACCAAAAATATGCTTGGAAAAAAGTTATTTCGCATGGTACGAAAAAGAGATGATCGAAAATATCTGTCTCCAGAATCGAAATCGAACTTTGATGGGTGGGTTTATGGGTGTATTTTGACCCGCTGGATCCAAAAATCCAACCTTTGTTACACGAAAATACACCTGGAATGAAGTTATTTCGCATGGTCCGAAAAAGAGATGATCGAAAATATTTTTTTTCAGAATCAAAATCGGACTTTAATGGGTGAGTTTCTAGGTGTATTCCGACCCGCTGAATCCGGAAATCCAAACTTTGATGACCAAAAATATGCTTGGAAAAAAGTTATTCCGCATGGTACGAAAAAGAGATGATCGAAAATATCTGTCTCCAGAATCGAAATCGAACTTTGATGGGTGGGTTCATAGGTGTATTTTGACCCGCTGAATCCAAAAATCCATCCTTTGTTACACGAAAATACACCTGGAAAGAAGTTATTCCGCATGGTACGAAAAAGAGATGATCGAAAATATTTTTTTTCAGAATCGAAATCGGACTTTGATGGGTGAGTTTCAAGGTGTATTTCGACCCGCTGAATCCGAAAATCCAACCTCTGATGACCAAAAATATGCTTGGAAAAAAGTTATTTCGCATGGTACGAAAAAGAGATGATCGAAAATATCTGTCTCCAGAATCGAAATCGAACTTTGATGGATGGGTTCATAGGTGTATTTTGACCCGCTGAATCCAAACATCCTACCTTTGTTACACGAAAATACACCTGGAAAGAAGTTATTCCGCATGGTACGAAAAAGAGATGATCGAAAATATTTTTTTTCAGAATCGAAATCGGACTTTGATGGGTGAGTTTCTAGGTGTATTTCGACCCGCTGAATCCGAAAATCCAAACTTTGATGACCAAAAACATGCTTGGAAAAAAGTTATTTCGCATGGTACGAAAAAGAGATGATCGAAAATATCTGTCTCCAGAATCGAAATCGAACTTTGATGGGTGGGTTTATGGGTGTATTTTGACCCGCTGGATCCAAAAATCCAACCTTTGTTACACGAAAATACACCTGGAATGAAGTTATTTCGCATGGTCCGAAAAAGAGATGATCGAAAATATTTTTTTTCAGAATCAAAATCGGACTTTAATGGGTGAGTTTCTAGGTGTATTCCGACCCGCTGAATCCGAAAATCCAAACTTTGATGATCAAAAATATGCTTGGAAAAAAGTTATTCCGCATGGTACGAAAAAGAGATGATCGAAAATATCTGTCTCCAGAATCGAAATCGAACTTTGATGGATGGGTTCATAGGTGTATTTTGACCCGCTGAATCCGAAAATCCAAACTTTGATGACCAAAAATATGCTTGGAAAAAAGTTATTTCGCATGGTACGAAAAAGAGATGATCGGAAATATCTTTCTCCAGAATCGACATCGAACTTTGATGTGTGGGTCCATAGGTGTATTTTGACCCGCTGGATCCAAAAATCCAACCTTTGTTACACGAAAATACACCTGGAAAGAAGTTATTCCGCATGGTACGAAAAAGAGATGATCGAAAATATTTTTTTTCAGAATCGAAATTGGACTTTGATGGGTGAGTTTCTAGGTGTATTTCGACCCGCTGAATCCGAAAATCCAACCTATGATGACCAAAAATATGCTTGGAAAAAAGTTATTCCGCATGGTACGAAAAAGAGATGATCGAAAATATTTTTTTTCAGAATCAAAATCGGACTTTGATGGGTGAGTTTCTAGGTGTATTTCGACCCGCTGAATCCGAAAATCCAAACTTTGATGACCAAAAATATGCTTGGAAAAAAGTTATTTCGCATGGTACGAAAAAGAGATGATCGAAAATATCTGTCTCCAGAATCGAAATCGAACTTTGATGGGTGGGTTTATGGGTGTATTTTGACCCGCTGGATCCAAAAATCCAACCTTTGTTACACGAAAATACACCTGGAATGAAGTTATTTCGCATGGTCCGAAAAAGAGATGATCGAAAATATTTTTTTTCAGAATCAAAATCGGACTTTAATGGGTGAGTTTCTAGGTGTATTCCGACCCGCTGAATCCGAAAATCCGAACTTTGATGACCAAAAATATGCTTGGAAAAAAGTTATTCCGCATGGTACGAAAAAGAGATGATCGAAAATATCTGTCTCCAGAATCGAAATCGAACTTTGATGGATGGGTTCATAGGTGTATTTTGACCCGCTGAATCCGAAAATCCAAACTTTGATGACCAAAAATATGCTTGGAAAAAAGTTATTTCGCATGGTACGAAAAAGAGATGATCGAAAATATCTGTCTCCAGAATCGAAATCGAACTTTGATGGGTGGGTTTATGGGTGTATTTTGACCCGCTGGATCCAAAAATCCAACCTTTGTTACACGAAAATACACCTGGAATGAAGTTATTTCGCATGGTCCGAAAAAGAGATGATCGAAAATATTTTTTTTCAGAATCAAAATCGGACTTTAATGGGTGAGTTTCTAGGTGTATTCCGACCCGCTGAATCCGAAAATCCAAACTTTGATGACCAAAAATATGCTTGGAAAAAAGTTATTCCGCATGGTACGAAAAAGAGATGATCGAAAATATCTGTCTCCAGAATCGAAATCGAACTTTGATGGGTGGGTTCATAGGTGTATTTTGACCCGCTGAATCTAAAAATCCATCCTTTGTTACACGAAAATACACCTGGAAAGAAGTTATTCCGCATGGTACGAAAAAGAGATGATCGAAAATATTTTTTTTCAGAATCGAAATCGGACTTTGATGGGTGAGTTTCTAGGTGTATTTCGACCCGCTGAATCCGAAAATCCAACCTCTGATGACCAAAAATATGCTTGGAAAAAAGTTATTTCGCATGGTACGAAAAAGAGATGATCGAAAATATCTGTCTCCAGAATCGAAATCAAACTTTGATGGATGGGTTCATAGGTGTATTTTGACCCGCTGAATCCAAAAATCCAACCTTTGTTACACGAAAATACACCTGGAAAGAAGTTATTCCGCATGAAACGAAAAAGAGATGATCGAAAATATTTTTTTTCAGAATCGAAATCGGACTTTGATGGGTGAGTTTCTAGGTGTATTTCGACCCGCTGAATCCGGAAATCCAAACTTTGATGACCAAAAATATGCTTGGAAAAAAGTTATTTCGCATGGTACGAAAAAGAGATGATCGAAAATATCTGTCTCCAGAATCGAAATCGAACTTTGATGGGTGGGTTTATGGGTGTATTTTGACCCGCTGGATCCAAAAATCCAACCTTTGTTACACGAAAATACACCTGGAATGAAGTTATTTCGCATGGTCCAAAAAAGAGATGATCGAAAATATTTTTTTTCAGAATCAAAATCGGACTTTAATGGGTGAGTTTCTAGGTGTATTCCGAACCGCTGAATCCGAAAATCCAAACTTTGATGACCAAAAATATGCTTGGAAAAAAGTTATTCCGCATGGTACGAAAAAGAGATGATCGAAAATATCTGTCTCCAGAATCGAAATCGAACTTTGATGGATGGGTTCATAGGTGTATTTTGACCCGCTGAATCCGAAAATCCAAACTTTGATGACCAAAAATATGCTTGGAAAAAAGTTATTTCGCATGGTACGAAAAAGAGATGATCGAAAATATCTGTCTCCAGAATCGAAATCGAACTTTGATGGGTGGGTTTATGGGTGTATTTTGACCCGCTGGATCCAAAAATCCAACCTTTGTTACACGAAAATACACCTGGAATGAAGTTATTTCGCATGGTCCGAAAAAGAGATGATCGAAAATATTTTTTTTCAGAATCAAAATCGGACTTTAATGGGTGAGTTTCTAGGTGTATTCCGACCCGCTGAATCCGAAAATCCAAACTTTGATGACCAAAAATATGCTTGGAAAAAAGTTATTCCGCATGGTACGAAAAAGAGATGATCGAAAATATCTGTCTCCAGAATCGAAATCGAACTTTGATGGGTGGGTTCATAGGTGTATTTTGACCCGCTGAATCCAAAAATCCATCCTTTGTTACACGAAAATACACCTGGAAAGAAGTTATTCCGCATGGTACGAAAAAGAGATGATCGAAAATATTTTTTTTCAGAATCGAAATCGGACTTTGATGGGTGAGTTTCTAGGTGTATTTCGACCCGCTGAATCCGAAAATCCAACCTCTGATGACCAAAAATATGCTTGGAAAAAAGTTATTTCGCATGGTACGAAAAAGAGATGATCGAAAATATCTGTCTCCAGAATCGAAATCGAACTTTGATGGATGGGTTCATAGGTGTATTTTGACCCGCTGAATCCAAAAATCCTACCTTTGTTACACGAAAATACACCTGGAAAGAAGTTATTCCGCATGGTACGAAAAAGAGATGATCGAAAATATTTTTTTTCAGAATCGAAATCGGACTTTGATGGGTGAGTTTCTAGGTGTATTTCGACCCGCTGAATCCGAAAATCCAAACTTTGATGACCAAAAACATGCTTGGAAAAAAGTTATTCCGCATGGTACGAAAAAGAGATGATCGAAAATATCTGTCTCCAGAATCGAAATCGAACTTTGATGGATGGGTTCATAGGTGTATTTTGACCCGCTGAATCCGAAAATCCAAACTTTGATGACCAAAAATATGCTTGGAAAAAAGTTATTTCGCATGGTACGAAAAAGAGATGATCGAAAATATCTGTCTGCAGAATCGAAATGGATATTTGATGGGTGGGTTTATAGGTGTATTTTGACCCGCTGAATCCGAGAATCCAAGCTTTGATGTCCAAAAATATGCTCGGAAAAAAGTTATTTCGCATGGTACGAAAAAGAGATGATCGGAAATATCTTTCTCCAGAATCGACATCAAACTTTGATGGGTGGGTTCATAGGTGTATTTTGACCCGCTGGATCCAAAAATCCAACCTTTGTTACACGAAAATACACCTGGAATGAAGTTATTTCGCATGGTCCGAAAAAGAGATGATCGAAAATATTTTTTTTCACAATCAAAATCGGACTTTAATGGGTGAGTTTCTAGGTGTATTCCGACACGCTGAATCCAAAAATCCGAACTTTGATCACCAAAAATATGCTTGGAAAAAAGTTATTCCGCATGGTACGAAAAAGAGATGATCGAAAATATTTTTTTTCAGAATCAAAATCGGAATTTGATGGGTGAGTTTCTAGGTGTATTTTGACCCGCTGAATCCGAAAATCCAAACTTTGATGACCAAAAATATGCTTGGAAAAAAGTTATTTCGCATGGTACGAAAAAGAGATGATCGAAAATATCTGTCTCCAGAATCGAAATCGAACTTTGATGGATGGCTTCATAGGTGTATTTTGACCCGCTGAATCCGAAAATCCAAACTTTGATGACCAAAAATATGCTTGGAAAAAAGTTATTTCGCGTGGTACGAAAAAGAGATGATCGAAAATATCTGTCTCCAGAATCGAAATCGAACTTTGATGGGTGGGTTTATGGGTGTATTTTGACCCGCTGGATCCAAAAATCCAACCTTTGTTACACGAAAATACACCTGGAATGAAGTTATTTCGCATGGTCCGAAAAAGAGATGATCGAAAATATTTTTTTTCAGAATCAAAATCGGACTTTAATGGGTGAGTTTCTAGGTGTATTCCGACCCGCTGAATCCGAAAATCCAAACTTTGATGAACAAAAATATGCTTGGAAAAAAGTTATTCCGCATGGTACGAAAAAGAGATGATCGAAAATATCTGTCTCCAGAATCGAAATCGAACTTTGATGGGTGGGTTCATAGGTGTATTTTGACCCGCTGAATCCAAAAATCCATCCTTTGTTACACGAAAATACACCTGGAAAGAAGTTATTCCGCATGTTACGAAAAAGAGATGATCGAAAATATTTTTTTTCACAATCAAAATCGGACTTTAATGGGTGAGTTTCTAGGTGTATTCCGACACGCTGAATCCAAAAATCCGAACTTTGATGACCAAAAATATGCTTGGAAAAAAGTTATTCCGCATGGTACGAAAAAGAGATGATCGAAAATATTTTTTTCCAGAATCAAAATCGGAATTTGATGGGTGAGTTTCTAGGTGTATTTCGACCCGCTGAATCCGAAAATCCAAACTTTGATGACCAAAAATATGCTTGGAAAAAAGTTATTTCGCATGGTACGAAAAAGAGATGATCGAAAATATCTGTCTCCAGAATCGAAATCGAACTTTGATGGATGGGTTCATAGGTGTATTTTGACCCGCTGAATCCGAAAATCCAAACTTTGATGACCAAAAATATGCTTGGAAAAAAGTTATTTCGCATGGTACGAAAAAGAGATGATCGAAAATATCTGTCTCCAGAATCGAAATCGAACTTTGATGGGTGGGTTTATGGGTGTATTTTGACCCGCTGGATCCAAAAATCCAACCTTTGTTACACGAAAATACACCTGGAATGAAGTTATTTCGCATGGTCCGAAAAAGAGATGATCGAAAATATTTTTTTTCAGAATCAAAATCGGACTTTAATGAGTGAGTTTCTAGGTGTATTCCGACCCGCTGAATCCGAAAATCCAAACTTTGATGACCAAAAATATGCTTGGAAAAAAGTTATTCCGCATGGTACGAAAAAGAGATGATCGAAAATATCTGTCTCCAGAATCGAAATCGAACTTTGATGGGTGGGTTCATAGGTGTATTTTGACCCGCTGAATCCAAAAATCCATCCTTTGTTACACGAAAATACACCTGGAAAGAAGTTATTCCGCATGGTACGAAAAAGAGATGATCGAAAATATTTTTTTTCAGAATCGAAATCGGACTTTGATGGGTGAGTTTCAAGGTGTATTTCGACCCGCTGAATCCGAAAATCCAACCTCTGATGACCAAAAATATGCTTGGAAAAAAGTTATTTCGCATGGTACGAAAAAGAGATGATCGAAAATATCTGTCTCCAGAATCGAAATCGAACTTTGATGGATGGGTTCATAGGTGTATTTTGACCCGCTGAATCCAAAAATCCTACCTTTGTTACACGAAAATGCACCTGGAAAGAAGTTATTCCGCATGGTACGAAAAAGAGATGATCGAAAATATTTTTTTTCAGAATCGAAATCGGACTTTGATGGGTGAGTTTCTAGGTGTATTTCGACCCGCTGAATCCGAAAATCCAAACTTTGATGACCAAAAACATGCTTGGAAAAAAGTTATTTCGCATGGTACGAAAAAGAGATGATCGAAAATATCTGTCTCCAGAATCGAAATCGAACTTTGATGGGTGGGTTTATGGGTGTATTTTGACCCGCTGGATCCAAAAATCCAACCTTTGTTACACGAAAATACACCTGGAATGAAGTTATTTCGCATGGTCCGAAAAAGAGATGATCGAAAATATTTTTTTTCAGAATCAAAATCGGACTTTAATGGGTGAGTTTCTAGGTGTATTCCGACCCGCTGAATCCGAAAATCCAAACTTTGATGACCAAAAATATGCTTGGAAAAAAGTTATTCCGCATGGTACGAAAAAGAGATGATCGAAAATATCTGTCTCCAGAATCGAAATCGAACTTTGATGGATGGGTTCATAGGTGTATTTTGACCCGCTGAATCCGAAAATCCAAACTTTGATGACCAAAAATATGCTTGGAAAAAAGTTATTTCGCATGGTACGAAAAAGAGATGATCGAAAATATCTGTCTCCAGAATCGAAATCGAACTTTGATGGGTGGGTTTATGGGTGTATTTTGACCCGCTGGATCCAAAAATCCAACCTTTGTTACACGAAAATACACCTGGAATGAAGTTATTTCGCATGGTCCGAAAAAGAGATGATCGAAAATATTTTTTTTCAGAATCAAAATCGGACTTTAATGGGTGAGTTTCTAGGTGTATTCCGACCCGCTGAATCCGAAAATCCAAACTTTGATGACCAAAAATATGCTTGGAAAAAAGTTATTCCGCATGGTACGAAAAAGAGATGATCGAAAATATCTGTCTCCAGAATCGAAATCGAACTTTGATGGGTGGGTTCATAGGTGTATTTTGACCCGCTGAATCCAAAAATCCATCCTTTGTTACACGAAAATACACCTGGAAAGAAGTTATTCCGCATGGTACGAAAAAGAGATGATCGAAAATATTTTTTTTCAGAATCGAAATCGGACTTTGATGGGTGAGTTTCTAGGTGTATTTCGACCCGCTGAATCCGAAAATCCAACCTCTGATGACCAAAAATATGCTTGGAAAAAAGTTATTTCGCATGGTACGAAAAAGAGATGATCGAAAATATCTGTCTCCAGAATCGAAATCGAACTGTGATGGATGGGTTCATAGGTGTATTTTGACCCGCTGAATCCGAAAATCCAAACTTTGATGACCAAAAATATGCTTGGAAAACAGTTATTTCGCATGGTACGAAAAAGAGATGATCGAAAATATCTGTCTCCAGAATCGAAATCGAACTTTGATGGATGGGTTCATAGGTGTATTTTGACCCGCTGAATCCGAAAATCCAAACTTTGATGCCCAAAAATATGCTTGGAAAAAAGTTATTTCGCATGGTACGAAAAAGAGATGATCGAAAATATCTGTCTGCAGAATCGAAATGGATATTTGATGGGTGGGTTTATAGGTGTATTTTGACCCGCTGAATCCGAGAATCCAAGCTTTGATGACCAAAAATATGCTCGGAAAAAAGTTATTTCGCATGGTACGAAAAAGAGATGATCGGAAATATCTTTCTCCAGAATCGACATCGAACTTTGATGGGTGGGTTCATAGGTGTATTTTGACCCGCTGGATCCAAAAATCCAACCTTTGTTACACGAAAATACACCTGGAATGAAGTTATTTCGCATGGTCCGAAAAAGAGATGATCGAAAATATTTTTTTTCACAATCAAAATCGGCCTTTAATGGGTGAGTTTCTAGGTGTATTCCGACACGCTGAATCCGAAAATCCGAACTTTAATGACCAAAAATATGCTTGGAAAAAAGTTATTCCGCATGGTACGAAAAAGAGATGATCGAAAATATTTTTTTTCAGAATCAAAATCGGAATTTGATGGGTGAGTTTCTAGGTGTATTTCGACCCGCTGAATCCGAAAATCCAAACTTTGATGACCAAAAATATGCTTGGAAAAAAGTTATTTCGCATGGTACGAAAAAGAGATGATCGAAAATATCTGTCTCCCGAATCGAAATCGAACTTTGATGGGTGGGTTTATGGGTGTATTTTGACCCGCTGGATCCAAAAATCCAACCTTTGTTACACGAAAATACACCTGGAATGAAGTTATTTCGCATGGTCCGAAAAAGAGATGATCGAAAATATTTTTTTTCAGAATCAAAATCGGACTTTAGTGGGTGAATTTCTAGGTGTATTCCGACCCGCTGAATCCGAAAATCCAAACTTTGATGACCAAAAATACACCTGGAAAGAAGTTATTCCGCATGGTACGAAAAAGAGATGATCGAAAATATCTGTCTCCAGAATCGAAATCGAACTTTGATGGGTGGGTTCATAGGTGTATTTTGACCCGCTGAATCCAAAAATCCAACCTTTGTTACACGAAAATACACCTGGAAAGAAGTTATTCCGCATGGTACGAAAAAGAGATGATCGAAAATAGTTTTTTTCAGAATTGAAATCGGACTTTGATGGGTGAGTTTCTAGGTGTATTCCGACCCGCTGAATCCGAAAATCCAACCTCTGATGACCAAAAATATGCTTGGAAAAAAGTTATTCCGCATGGTACGAAAAAGAGATGATCGAAAATATTTTTTTTCAGAATCAAAATCGGACTTTGATGTGTGAGTTTCTAGGTGTATTCCGACCCGCTGAATCCGAAAATCCAAACTTTGATGACCAAAAATATGCTTGGAAAAAAGTTATTTCGCATGGTACGAAAAAGAGATGATCGAAAATATCTGTCTCCAGAATCGAAATCGAACTTTGATGGGTGGGTTTATGGGTGTATTTTGACCCGCTGGATCCAAAAATCCAACCTTTGTTAAACGAAAATACACCTGGAATGAAGTTATTTCGCATGGTCCGAAAAAGAGATGATCGAAAATATTTTTTTTCAGAATCAAAATCGGACTTTAATGGGTGAATTTCTAGGTGTATTTCGACCCGCTGAATCCGAAAATCCAAACTTTGATGACCAAAAATATGCTTGGAAAAAAGTTATTTCGCATGGTACGAAAAAGAGATGATCGAAAATATCTGTCTCCAGAATCGAAATCGAACTTTGATGGATGGGTTCATAGGTGTATTTTGACCCGCTGAATCCGAAAATCCAAACTTTGATGACCAAAAATATGCTTGGAAAAAAGTTATTTCGCATGGTACGAAAAAGAGATGATCGAAAATATCTGTCTCCAGAATCGAAATCGAACTTTGATGGGTGGGTTTATGGGTGTATTTTGACCCGCTGGATCCAAAAATCCAACCTTTGTTACACGAAAATACACCTGGAATGAAGTTATTTCGCATGGTCCGAAAAAGAGATGATCGAAAATATTTTTTTTCAGAATCAAAATCGGACTTTAATGGGTGAGTTTCTAGGTGTATTCCGACCCGCTGAATCCGGAAATCCAAACTTTGATGACCAAAAATATGCTTGGAAAAAAGTTATTCCGCATGGTACGAAAAAGAGATGATCGAAAATATCTGTCTCCAGAATCGAAATCGAACTTTGATGGGTGGGTTCATAGGTGTATTTTGACCCGCTGAATCCAAAAATCCATCCTTTGTTACACGAAAATACACCTGGAAAGAAGTTATTCCGCATGGTACGAAAAAGAGATGATCGAAAATATTTTTTTTCAGAATCGAAATCGGACTTTGATGGGTGAGTTTCAAGGTGTATTTCGACCCGCTGAATCCGAAAATCCAACCTCTGATGACCAAAAATATGCTTGGAAAAAAGTTATTTCGCATGGTACGAAAAAGAGATGATCGAAAATATCTGTCTCCAGAATCGAAATCGAACTTTGATGGATGGGTTCATAGGTGTATTTTGACCCGCTGAATCCAAAAATCCTACCTTTGTTACACGAAAATACACCTGGAAAGAAGTTATTCCGCATGGTACGAAAAAGAGATGATCGAAAATATTTTTTTTCAGAATCGAAATCGGACTTTGATGGGTGAGTTTCTAGGTGTATTTCGACCCGCTGAATCCGAAAATCCAAACTTTGATGACCAAAAACATGCTTGGAAAAAAGTTATTTCGCATGGTACGAAAAAGAGATGATCGAAAATATCTGTCTCCAGAATCGAAATCGAACTTTGATGGGTGGGTTTATGGGTGTATTTTGACCCGCTGGATCCAAAAATCCAACCTTTGTTACACGAAAATACACCTGGAATGAAGTTATTTCGCATGGTCCGAAAAAGAGATGATCGAAAATATTTTTTTTCAGAATCAAAATCGGACTTTAATGGGTGAGTTTCTAGGTGTATTCCGACCCGCTGAATCCGAAAATCCAAACTTTGATGACCAAAAATATGCTTGGAAAAAAGTTATTCCGCATGGTACGAAAAAGAGATGATCGAAAATATCTGTCTCCAGAATCGAAATCGAACTTTGATGGGTGGGTTCATAGGTGTATTTTGACCCGCTGAATCCGAAAATCCAAACTTTGATGACCAAAAATATGCTTGGAAAAAAGTTATTTCGCATGGTACGAAAAAGAGATGATCGGAAATATCTTTCTCCAGAATCGACATCGAACTTTGATGTGTGGGTTCATAGGTGTATTTTGACCCGCTGGATCCAAAAATCCAACCTTTGTTACACGAAAATACACCTGGAAAGAAGTTATTCCGCATGGTACGAAAAAGAGATGATCGAAAATATTTTTTTTCAGAATCGAAATTGGACTTTGATGGGTGAGTTTCTAGGTGTATTTCGACCCGCTGAATCCGAAAATCCAACCTATGATGACCAAAAATATGCTTGGAAAAAAGTTATTCCGCATGGTACGAAAAAGAGATGATCGAAAATATTTTTTTTCAGAATCAAAATCGGACTTTGATGGGTGAGTTTCTAGGTGTATTTCGACCCGCTGAATCCGAAAATCCAAACTTTGATGACCAAAAATATGCTTGGAAAAAAGTTATTTCGCATGGTACGAAAAAGAGATGATCGAAAATATCTGTCTCCAGAATCGAAATCGAACTTTGATGGGTGGGTTTATGGGTGTATTTTGACCCGCTGGATCCAAAAATCCAACCTTTGTTACACGAAAATACACCTGGAATGAAGTTATTTCGCATGGTCCGAAAAAGAGATGATCGAAAATATTTTTTTTCAGAATCAAAATCGGACTTTAATGGGTGAGTTTCTAGGTGTATTCCGACCCGCTGAATCCGAAAATCCAAACTTTGATGACCAAAAATATGCTTGGAAAAAAGTTATTCCGCATGGTACGAAAAAGAGATGATCGAAAATATCTGTCTCCAGAATCGAAATCGAACTTTGATGGATGGGTTCATAGGTGTATTTTGACCCGCTGAATCCGAAAATCCAAACTTTGATGACCAAAAATATGCTTGGAAAAAAGTTATTTCGCATGGTACGAAAAAGAGATGATCGAAAATATCTGTCTCCAGAATCGAAATCGAACTTTGATGGGTGGGTTTATGGGTGTATTTTGACCCGCTGGATCCAAAAATCCAACCTTTGTTACACGAAAATACACCTGGAATGAAGTTATTTCGCATGGTCCGAAAAAGAGATGATCGAAAATATTTTTTTTCAGAATCAAAATCGGACTTTAATGGGTGAGTTTCTAGGTGTATTCCGACCCGCTGAATCCGAAAATCCAAACTTTGATGACCAAAAATATGCTTGGAAAAAAGTTATTCCGCATGGTACGAAAAAGAGATGATCGAAAATATCTGTCTCCAGAATCGAAATCGAACTTTGATGGGTGGGTTCATAGGTGTATTTTGACCCGCTGAATCTAAAAATCCATCCTTTGTTACACGAAAATACACCTGGAAAGAAGTTATTCCGCATGGTACGAAAAAGAGATGATCGAAAATATTTTTTTTCAGAATCGAAATCGGACTTTGATGGGTGAGTTTCTAGGTGTATTTCGACCCGCTGAATCCGAAAATCCAACCTCTGATGACCAAAAATATGCTTGGAAAAAAGTTATTTCGCATGGTACGAAAAAGAGATGATCGAAAATATCTGTCTCCAGAATCGAAATCAAACTTTGATGGATGGGTTCATAGGTGTATTTTGACCCGCTGAATCCAAAAATCCAACCTTTGTTACACGAAAATACACCTGGAAAGAAGTTATTCCGCATGAAACGAAAAAGAGATGATCGAAAATATTTTTTTTCAGAATCGAAATCGGACTTTGATGGGTGAGTTTCTAGGTGTATTTCGACCCGCTGAATCCGAAAATCCAAACTTTGATGACCAAAAATATGCTTGGAAAAAAGTTATTTCGCATGGTACGAAAAAGAGATGATCGAAAATATCTGTCTCCAGAATCGAAATCGAACTTTGATGGGTGGGTTTATGGGTGTATTTTGACCCGCTGGATCCAAAAATCCAACCTTTGTTACACGAAAATACACCTGGAATGAAGTTATTTCGCATGGTCCGAAAAAGAGATGATCGAAAATATTTTTTTTCAGAATCAAAATCGGACTTTAATGGGTGAGTTTCTAGGTGTATTCCGAACCGCTGAATCCGAAAATCCAAACTTTGATGACCAAAAATATGCTTGGAAAAAAGTTATTCCGCATGGTACGAAAAAGAGATGATCGAAAATATCTGTCTCCAGAATCGAAATCGAACTTTGATGGATGGGTTCATAGGTGTATTTTGACCCGCTGAATCCGAAAATCCAAACTTTGATGACCAAAAATATGCTTGGAAAAAAGTTATTTCGCATGGTACGAAAAAGAGATGATCGAAAATATCTGTCTCCAGAATCGAAATCGAACTTTGATGGGTGGGTTTATGGGTGTATTTTGACCCGCTGGATCCAAAAATCCAACCTTTGTTACACGAAAATACACCTGGAATGAAGTTATTTCGCATGGTCCGAAAAAGAGATGATCGAAAATATTTTTTTTCAGAATCAAAATCGGACTTTAATGGGTGAGTTTCTAGGTGTATTCCGACCCGCTGAATCCGAAAATCCAAACTTTGATGACCAAAAATATGCTTGGAAAAAAGTTATTCCGCATGGTACGAAAAAGAGATGATCGAAAATATCTGTCTCCAGAATCGAAATCGAACTTTGATGGGTGGGTTCATAGGTGTATTTTGACCCGCTGAATCCAAAAATCCATCCTTTGTTACACGAAAATACACCTGGAAAGAAGTTATTCCGCATGGTACGAAAAAGAGATGATCGAAAATATTTTTTTTCAGAATCGAAATCGGACTTTGATGGGTGAGTTTCTAGGTGTATTTCGACCCGCTGAATCCGAAAATCCAACCTCTGATGACCAAAAATATGCTTGGAAAAAAGTTATTTCGCATGGTACGAAAAAGAGATGATCGAAAATATCTGTCTCCAGAATCGAAATCGAACTTTGATGGGTGGGTTTATGGGTGTATTTTGACCCGCTGGATCCAAAAATCCAACCTTTGTTACACGAAAATACACCTGGAATGAAGTTATTTCGCATGGTCCGAAAAAGAGATGATCGAAAATATTTTTTTTCAGAATCAAAATCGGACTTTAATGGGTGAGTTTCTAGGTGTATTCCGAACCGCTGAATCCGAAAATCCAAACTTTGATGACCAAAAATATGCTTGGAAAAAAGTTATTCCGCATGGTACGAAAAAGAGATGATCGAAAATATCTGTCTCCAGAATCGAAATCGAACTTTGATGGATGGGTTCATAGGTGTATTTTGACCCGCTGAATCCGAAAATCCAAACTTTGATGACCAAAAATATGCTTGGAAAAAAGTTATTCCGCATGGTACGAAAAAGAGATGATCGAAAATATCTGTCTCCAGAATCGAAATCGAACTTTGATGGATGGGTTCATAGGTGTATTTTGACCCGCTGAATCCGAAAATCCAAACTTTGATGACCAAAAATATGCTTGGAAAAAAGTTATTTCGCATGGTACGAAAAAGAGATGATCGAAAATATCTGTCTCCAGAATCGAAATCGAACTTTGATGGGTGGGTTTATGGGTGTATTTTGACCCGCTGGATCCAAAAATCCAACCTTTGTTACACGAAAATACACCTGGAATGAAGTTATTTCGCATGGTCCGAAAAAGAGATGATCGAAAATATTTTTTTTCAGAATCAAAATCGGACTTTAATGGGTGAGTTTCTAGGTGTATTCCGACCCGCTGAATCCGAAAATCCAAACTTTGATGACCAAAAATATGCTTGGAAAAAAGTTATTCCGCATGGTACGAAAAAGAGATGATCGAAAATATCTGTCTCCAGAATCGAAATCGAACTTTGATGGGTGGGTTCATAGGTGTATTTTGACCCGCTGAATCTAAAAATCCATCCTTTGTTACACGAAAATACACCTGGAAAGAAGTTATTCCGCATGGTACGAAAAAGAGATGATCGAAAATATTTTTTTTCAGAATCGAAATCGGACTTTGATGGGTGAGTTTCTAGGTGTATTTCGACCCGCTGAATCCGAAAATCCAACCTCTGATGACCAAAAATATGCTTGGAAAAAAGTTATTTCGCATGGTACGAAAAAGAGATGATCGAAAATATCTGTCTCCAGAATCGAAATCAAACTTTGATGGATGGGTTCATAGGTGTATTTTGACCCGCTGAATCCAAAAATCCAACCTTTGTTACACGAAAATACACCTGGAAAGAAGTTATTCCGCATGAAACGAAAAAGAGATGATCGAAAATATTTTTTTTCAGAATCGAAATCGGACTTTGATGGGTGAGTTTCTAGGTGTATTTCGACCCGCTGAATCCGAAAATCCAAACTTTGATGACCAAAAATATGCTTGGAAAAAAGTTATTTCGCATGGTACGAAAAAGAGATGATCGAAAATATCTGTCTCCAGAATCGAAATCGAACTTTGATGGGTGGGTTTATGGGTGTATTTTGACCCGCTGGATCCAAAAATCCAACCTTTGTTACACGAAAATACACCTGGAATGAAGTTATTTCGCATGGTCCGAAAAAGAGATGATCGAAAATATTTTTTTTCAGAATCAAAATCGGACTTTAATGGGTGAGTTTCTAGGTGTATTCCGAACCGCTGAATCCGAAAATCCAAACTTTGATGACCAAAAATATGCTTGGAAAAAAGTTATTCCGCATGGTACGAAAAAGAGATGATCGAAAATATCTGTCTCCAGAATCGAAATCGAACTTTGATGGATGGGTTCATAGGTGTATTTTGACCCGCTGAATCCGAAAATCCAAACTTTGATGACCAAAAATATGCTTGGAAAAAAGTTATTTCGCATGGTACGAAAAAGAGATGATCGAAAATATCTGTCTCCAGAATCGAAATCGAACTTTGATGGGTGGGTTTATGGGTGTATTTTGACCCGCTGGATCCAAAAATCCAACCTTTGTTACACGAAAATACACCTGGAATGAAGTTATTTCGCATGGTCCGAAAAAGAGATGATCGAAAATATTTTTTTTCAGAATCAAAATCGGACTTTAATGGGTGAGTTTCTAGGTGTATTCCGACCCGCTGAATCCGAAAATCCAAACTTTGATGACCAAAAATATGCTTGGAAAAAAGTTATTCCGCATGGTACGAAAAAGAGATGATCGAAAATATCTGTCTCCAGAATCGAAATCGAACTTTGATGGGTGGGTTCATAGGTGTATTTTGACCCGCTGAATCCAAAAATCCATCCTTTGTTACACGAAAATACACCTGGAAAGAAGTTATTCCGCATGGTACGAAAAAGAGATGATCGAAAATATTTTTTTTCAGAATCGAAATCGGACTTTGATGGGTGAGTTTCTAGGTGTATTTCGACCCGCTGAATCCGAAAATCCAACCTCTGATGACCAAAAATATGCTTGGAAAAAAGTTATTTCGCATGGTACGAAAAAGAGATGATCGAAAATATCTGTCTCCAGAATCGAAATCGAACTTTGATGGATGGGTTCATAGGTGTATTTTGACCCGCTGAATCCAAAAATCCTACCTTTGTTACACGAAAATACACCTGGAAAGAAGTTATTCCGCATGGTACGAAAAAGAGATGATCGAAAATATTTTTTTTCAGAATCGAAATCGGACTTTGATGGGTGAGTTTCTAGGTGTATTTCGACCCGCTGAATCCGAAAATCCAAACTTTGATGACCAAAAACATGCTTGGAAAAAAGTTATTCCGCATGGTACGAAAAAGAGATGATCGAAAATATCTGTCTCCAGAATCGAAATCGAACTTTGATGGATGGGTTCATAGGTGTATTTTGACCCGCTGAATCCGAAAATCCAAACTTTGATGACCAAAAATATGCTTGGAAAAAAGTTAAACCGCATGGTACGAAAAAGAGATGATCGAAAATATCTGTCTGCAGAATCGAAATGGATATTTGATGGGTGGGTTTATAGGTGTATTTTGACCCGCTGAATCCGAGAATCCAAGCTTTGATGTCCAAAAATATGCTCGGAAAAAAGTTATTTCGCATGGTACGAAAAAGAGATGATCGGAAATATCTTTCTCCAGAATCGACATCAAACTTTGATGGGTGGGTTCATAGGTGTATTTTGACCCGCTGGATCCAAAAATCCAACCTTTGTTACACGAAAATACACCTGGAATGAAGTTATTTCGCATGGTCCGAAAGAGAGATGATCGAAAATATTTTTTTTCACAATCAAAATCGGACTTTAATGGGTGAGTTTCTAGGTGTATTCCGACACGCTGAATCCAAAAATCCGAACTTTGATCACCAAAAATATGCTTGGAAAAAAGTTATTCCGCATGGTACGAAAAAGAGATGATCGAAAATATTTTTTTTCAGAATCAAAATCGGAATTTGATGGGTGAGTTTCTAGGTGTATTTTGACCCGCTGAATCCGAAAATCCAAACTTTGATGACCAAAAATATGCTTGGAAAAAAGTTATTTCGCATGGTACGAAAAAGAGATGATCGAAAATATCTGTCTCCAGAATCGAAATCGAACTTTGATGGATGGCTTCATAGGTGTATTTTGACCCGCTGAATCCGAAAATCCAAACTTTGATGACCAAAAATATGCTTGGAAAAAAGTTATTTCGCGTGGTACGAAAAAGAGATGATCGAAAATATCTGTCTCCAGAATCGAAATCGAACTTTGATGGGTGGGTTTATGGGTGTATTTTGACCCGCTGGATCCAAAAATCCAACCTTTGTTACACGAAAATACACCTGGAATGAAGTTATTTCGCATGGTCCGAAAAAGAGATGATCGAAAATATTTTTTTTCAGAATCAAAATCGGACTTTAATGGGTGAGTTTCTAGGTGTATTCCGACCCGCTGAATCCGAAAATCCAAACTTTGATGAACAAAAATATGCTTGGAAAAAAGTTATTCCGCATGGTACGAAAAAGAGATGATCGAAAATATCTGTCTCCAGAATCGAAATCGAACTTTGATGGGTGGGTTCATAGGTGTATTTTGACCCGCTGAATCCAAAAATCCATCCTTTGTTACACGAAAATACACCTGGAAAGAAGTTATTCCGCATGTTACGAAAAAGAGATGATCGAAAATATTTTTTTTCACAATCAAAATCGGACTTTAATGGGTGAGTTTCTAGGTGTATTCCGACACGCTGAATCCAAAAATCCGAACTTTGATGACCAAAAATATGCTTGGAAAAAAGTTATTCCGCATGGTACGAAAAAGAGATGATCGAAAATATTTTTTTTCAGAATCAAAATCGGAATTTGATGGGTGAGTTTCTAGGTGTATTTCGACCCGCTGAATCCGAAAATCCAAACTTTGATGACCAAAAATATGCTTGGAAAAAAGTTATTTCGCATGGTACGAAAAAGAGATGATCGAAAATATCTGTCTCCAGAATCGAAATCGAACTTTGATGGATGGGTTCATAGGTGTATTTTGACCCGCTGAATCCGAAAATCCAAACTTTGATGACCAAAAATATGCTTGGAAAAAAGTTATTTCGCATGGTACGAAAAAGAGATGATCGAAAATATCTGTTTCCAGAATCGAAATCGAACTTTGATGGGTGGGTTTATGGGTGTATTTTGACCCGCTGGATCCAAAAATCCAACCTTTGTTACACGAAAATACACCTGGAATGAAGTTATTTCGCATGGTCCGAAAAAGAGATGATCGAAAATATTTTTTTTCAGAATCAAAATCGGACTTTAATGGGTGAGTTTCTAGGTGTATTCCGACCCGCTGAATCCGAAAATCCAAACTTTGATGACCAAAAATATGCTTGGAAAAAAGTTATTCCGCATGGTACGAAAAAGAGATGATCGAAAATATCTGTCTCCAGAATCGAAATCGAACTTTGATGGGTGGGTTCATAGGTGTATTTTGACCCGCTGAATCCAAAAATCCATCCTTTGTTACACGAAAATACACCTGGAAAGAAGTTATTCCGCATGGTACGAAAAAGAGATGATCGAAAATATTTTTTTTCAGAATCGAAATCGGACTTTGATGGGTGAGTTTCTAGGTGTATTTCGACCCGCTGAATCCGAAAATCCAACCTCTGATGACCAAAAATATGCTTGGAAAAAAGTTATTTCGCATGGTACGAAAAAGAGATGATCGAAAATATCTGTCTCCAGAATCGAAATCGAACTTTGATGGATGGGTTCATAGGTGTATTTTGACCCGCTGAATCCAAAAATCCTACCTTTGTTACACGAAAATACACCTGGAAAGAAGTTATTCCGCATGGTACGAAAAAGAGATGATCGAAAATATTTTTTTTCAGAATCGAAATCGGACTTTGATGGGTGAGTTTCTAGGTGTATTTCGACCCGCTGAATCCGAAAATCCAAACTTTGATGACCAAAAACATGCTTGGAAAAAAGTTATTCCGCATGGTACGAAAAAGAGATGATCGAAAATATCTGTCTCCAGAATCGAAATCGAACTTTGATGGATGGGTTCATAGGTGTATTTTGACCCGCTGAATCCGAAAATCCAAACTTTGATGACCAAAAATATGCTTGGAAAAAAGTTATTTCGCATGGTACGAAAAAGAGATGATCGAAAATATCTGTCTGCAGAATCGAAATGGATATTTGATGGGTGGGTTTATAGGTGTATTTTGACCCGCTGAATCCGAGAATCCAAGCTTTGATGTCCAAAAATATGCTCGGAAAAAAGTTATTTCGCATGGTACGAAAAAGAGATGATCGGAAATATCTTTCTCCAGAATCGACATCAAACTTTGATGGGTGGGTTCATAGGTGTATTTTGACCCGCTGGATCCAAAAATCCAACCTTTGTTACACGAAAATACACCTGGAATGAAGTTATTTCGCATGGTCCGAAAGAGAGATGATCGAAAATATTTTTTTTCACAATCAAAATCGGACTTTAATGGGTGAGTTTCTAGGTGTATTCCGACACGCTGAATCCAAAAATCCGAACTTTGATCACCAAAAATATGCTTGGAAAAAAGTTATTCCGCATGGTACGAAAAAGAGATGATCGAAAATATTTTTTTTCAGAATCAAAATCGGAATTTGATGGGTGAGTTTCTAGGTGTATTTTGACCCGCTGAATCCGAAAATCCAAACTTTGATGACCAAAAATATGCTTGGAAAAAAGTTATTTCGCATGGTACGAAAAAGAGATGATCGAAAATATCTGTCTCCAGAATCGAAATCGAACTTTGATGGATGGCTTCATAGGTGTATTTTGACCCGCTGAATCCGAAAATCCAAACTTTGATGACCAAAAATATGCTTGGAAAAAAGTTATTTCGCGTGGTACGAAAAAGAGATGATCGAAAATATCTGTCTCCAGAATCGAAATCGAACTTTGATGGGTGGGTTTATGGGTGTATTTTGACCCGCTGGATCCAAAAATCCAACCTTTGTTACACGAAAATACACCTGGAATGAAGTTATTTCGCATGGTCCGAAAAAGAGATGATCGAAAATATTTTTTTTCAGAATCAAAATCGGACTTTAATGGGTGAGTTTCTAGGTGTATTCCGACCCGCTGAATCCGAAAATCCAAACTTTGATGAACAAAAATATGCTTGGAAAAAAGTTATTCCGCATGGTACGAAAAAGAGATGATCGAAAATATCTGTCTCCAGAATCGAAATCGAACTTTGATGGGTGGGTTCATAGGTGTATTTTGACCCGCTGAATCCAAAAATCCATCCTTTGTTACACGAAAATACACCTGGAAAGAAGTTATTCCGCATGTTACGAAAAAGAGATGATCGAAAATATTTTTTTTCACAATCAAAATCGGACTTTAATGGGTGAGTTTCTAGGTGTATTCCGACACGCTGAATCCAAAAATCCGAACTTTGATGACCAAAAATATGCTTGGAAAAAAGTTATTCCGCATGGTACGAAAAAGAGATGATCGAAAATATTTTTTTTCAGAATCAAAATCGGAATTTGATGGGTGAGTTTCTAGGTGTATTTCGACCCGCTGAATCCGAAAATCCAAACTTTGATGACCAAAAATATGCTTGGAAAAAAGTTATTTCGCATGGTACGAAAAAGAGATGATCGAAAATATCTGTCTCCAGAATCGAAATCGAACTTTGATGGATGGGTTCATAGGTGTATTTTGACCCGCTGAATCCGAAAATCCAAACTTTGATGACCAAAAATATGCTTGGAAAAAAGTTATTTCGCATGGTACGAAAAAGAGATGATCGAAAATATCTGTCTCCAGAATCGAAATCGAACTTTGATGGGTGGGTTTATGGGTGTATTTTGACCCGCTGGATCCAAAAATCCAACCTTTGTTACACGAAAATACACCTGGAATGAAGTTATTTCGCATGGTCCGAAAAAGAGATGATCGAAAATATTTTTTTTCAGAATCAAAATCGGACTTCAATGGGTGAGTTTCTAGGTGTATTCCGACCCGCTGAATCCGAAAATCCAAACTTTGATGACCAAAAATATGCTTGGAAAAAAGTTATTCCGCATGGTACGAAAAAGAGATGATCGAAAATATCTGTCTCCAGAATCGAAATCGAACTTTGATGGGTGGGTTCATAGGTGTATTTTGACCCGCTGAATCCAAAAATCCATCCTTTGTTACACGAAAATACACCTGGAAAGAAGTTATTCCGCATGGTACGAAAAAGAGATGATCGAAAATATTTTTTTTCAGAATCGAAATCGGACTTTGATGGGTGAGTTTCTAGGTGTATTTCGACCCGCTGAATCCGAAAATCCAACCTCTGATGACCAAAAATATGCTTGGAAAAAAGTTATTTCGCATGGTACGAAAAAGAGATGATCGAAAATATCTGTCTCCAGAATCGAAATCGAACTTTGATGGATGGGTTCATAGGTGTATTTTGACCCGCTGAATCCAAAAATCCTACCTTTGTTACACGAAAATACACCTGGAAAGAAGTTATTCCGCATGGTACGAAAAAGAGATGATCGAAAATATTTTTTTTCAGAATCGAAATCGGACTTTGATGGGTGAGTTTCTAGGTGTATTTCGACCCGCTGAATCCGAAAATCCAAACTTTGATGACCAAAAACATGCTTGGAAAAAAGTTATTCCGCATGGTACGAAAAAGAGATGATCGAAAATATCTGTCTCCAGAATCGAAATCGAACTTTGATGGATGGGTTCATAGGTGTATTTTGACCCGCTGAATCCGAAAATCCAAACTTTGATGACCAAAAATATGCTTGGAAAAAAGTTATTTCGCATGGTACGAAAAAGAGATGATCGAAAATATCTGTCTGCAGAATCGAAATGGATATTTGATGGGTGGGTTTATAGGTGTATTTTGACCCGCTGAATCCGAGAATCCAAGCTTTGATGTCCAAAAATATGCTCGGAAAAAAGTTATTTCGCATGGTACGAAAAAGAGATGATCGGAAATATCTTTCTCCAGAATCGACATCAAACTTTGATGGGTGGGTTCATAGGTGTATTTTGACCCGCTGGATCCAAAAATCCAACCTTTGTTACACGAAAATACACCTGGAATGAAGTTATTTCGCATGGTCCGAAAGAGAGATGATCGAAAATATTTTTTTTCACAATCAAAATCGGACTTTAATGGGTGAGTTTCTAGGTGTATTCCGACACGCTGAATCCAAAAATCCGAACTTTGATCACCAAAAATATGCTTGGAAAAAAGTTATTCCGCATGGTACGAAAAAGAGATGATCGAAAATATTTTTTTTCAGAATCAAAATCGGAATTTGATGGGTGAGTTTCTAGGTGTATTTTGACCCGCTGAATCCGAAAATCCAAACTTTGATGACCAAAAATATGCTTGGAAAAAAGTTATTTCGCATGGTACGAAAAAGAGATGATCGAAAATATCTGTCTCCAGAATCGAAATCGAACTTTGATGGATGGCTTCATAGGTGTATTTTGACCCGCTGAATCCGAAAATCCAAACTTTGATGACCAAAAATATGCTTGGAAAAAAGTTATTTCGCGTGGTACGAAAAAGAGATGATCGAAAATATCTGTCTCCAGAATCGAAATCGAACTTTGATGGGTGGGTTTATGGGTGTATTTTGACCCGCTGGATCCAAAAATCCAACCTTTGTTACACGAAAATACACCTGGAATGAAGTTATTTCGCATGGTCCGAAAAAGAGATGATCGAAAATATTTTTTTTCAGAATCAAAATCGGACTTTAATGGGTGAGTTTCTAGGTGTATTCCGACCCGCTGAATCCGAAAATCCAAACTTTGATGAACAAAAATATGCTTGGAAAAAAGTTATTCCGCATGGTACGAAAAAGAGATGATCGAAAATATCTGTCTCCAGAATCGAAATCGAACTTTGATGGGTGGGTTCATAGGTGTATTTTGACCCGCTGAATCCAAAAATCCATCCTTTGTTACACGAAAATACACCTGGAAAGAAGTTATTCCGCATGTTACGAAAAAGAGATGATCGAAAATATTTTTTTTCACAATCAAAATCGGACTTTAATGGGTGAGTTTCTAGGTGTATTCCGACACGCTGAATCCAAAAATCCGAACTTTGATGACCAAAAATATGCTTGGAAAAAAGTTATTCCGCATGGTACGAAAAAGAGATGATCGAAAATATTTTTTTTCAGAATCAAAATCGGAATTTGATGGGTGAGTTTCTAGGTGTATTTCGACCCGCTGAATCCGAAAATCCAAACTTTGATGACCAAAAATATGCTTGGAAAAAAGTTATTTCGCATGGTACGAAAAAGAGATGATCGAAAATATCTGTCTCCAGAATCGAAATCGAACTTTGATGGATGGGTTCATAGGTGTATTTTGACCCGCTGAATCCGAAAATCCAAACTTTGATGACCAAAAATATGCTTGGAAAAAAGTTATTTCGCATGGTACGAAAAAGAGATGATCGAAAATATCTGTCTCCAGAATCGAAATCGAACTTTGATGGGTGGGTTTATGGGTGTATTTTGACCCGCTGGATCCAAAAATCCAACCTTTGTTACACGAAAATACACCTGGAATGAAGTTATTTCGCATGGTCCGAAAAAGAGATGATCGAAAATATTTTTTTTCAGAATCAAAATCGGACTTCAATGGGTGAGTTTCTAGGTGTATTCCGACCCGCTGAATCCGAAAATCCAAACTTTGATGACCAAAAATATGCTTGGAAAAAAGTTATTCCGCATGGTACGAAAAAGAGATGATCGAAAATATCTGTCTCCAGAATCGAAATCGAACTTTGATGGGTGGGTTCATAGGTGTATTTTGACCCGCTGAATCCAAAAATCCATCCTTTGTTACACGAAAATACACCTGGAAAGAAGTTATTCCGCATGGTACGAAAAAGAGATGATCGAAAATATTTTTTTTCAGAATCGAAATCGGACTTTGATGGGTGAGTTTCTAGGTGTATTTCGACCCGCTGAATCCGAAAATCCAACCTCTGATGACCAAAAATATGCTTGGAAAAAAGTTATTTCGCATGGTACGAAAAAGAGATGATCGAAAATATCTGTCTCCAGAATCGAAATCGAACTTTGATGGATGGGTTCATAGGTGTATTTTGACCCGCTGAATCCAAAAATCCTACCTTTGTTACACGAAAATACACCTGGAAAGAAGTTATTCCGCATGGTACGAAAAAGAGATGATCGAAAATATTTTTTTTCAGAATCGAAATCGGACTTTGATGGGTGAGTTTCTAGGTGTATTTCGACCCGCTGAATCCGAAAATCCAAACTTTGATGACCAAAAACATGCTTGGAAAAAAGTTATTCCGCATGGTACGAAAAAGAGATGATCGAAAATATCTGTCTCCAGAATCGAAATCGAACTTTGATGGATGGGTTCATAGGTGTATTTTGACCCGCTGAATCCGAAAATCCAAACTTTGATGACCAAAAATATGCTTGGAAAAAAGTTATTTCGCATGGTACGAAAAAGAGATGATCGAAAATATCTGTCTGCAGAATCGAAATGGATATTTGATGGGTGGGTTTATAGGTGTATTTTGACCCGCTGAATCCGAGAATCCAAGCTTTGATGTCCAAAAATATGCTCGGAAAAAAGTTATTTCGCATGGTACGAAAAAGAGATGATCGGAAATATCTTTCTCCAGAATCGACATCAAACTTTGATGGGTGGGTTCATAGGTGTATTTTGACCCGCTGGATCCAAAAATCCAACCTTTGTTACACGAAAATACACCTGGAATGAAGTTATTTCGCATGGTCCGAAAGAGAGATGATCGAAAATATTTTTTTTCACAATCAAAATCGGACTTTAATGGGTGAGTTTCTAGGTGTATTCCGACACGCTGAATCCAAAAATCCGAACTTTGATCACCAAAAATATGCTTGGAAAAAAGTTATTCCGCATGGTACGAAAAAGAGATGATCGAAAATATTTTTTTTCAGAATCAAAATCGGAATTTGATGGGTGAGTTTCTAGGTGTATTTTGACCCGCTGAATCCGAAAATCCAAACTTTGATGACCAAAAATATGCTTGGAAAAAAGTTATTTCGCATGGTACGAAAAAGAGATGATCGAAAATATCTGTCTCCAGAATCGAAATCGAACTTTGATGGATGGCTTCATAGGTGTATTTTGACCCGCTGAATCCGAAAATCCAAACTTTGATGACCAAAAATATGCTTGGAAAAAAGTTATTTCGCGTGGTACGAAAAAGAGATGATCGAAAATATCTGTCTCCAGAATCGAAATCGAACTTTGATGGGTGGGTTTATGGGTGTATTTTGACCCGCTGGATCCAAAAATCCAACCTTTGTTACACGAAAATACACCTGGAATGAAGTTATTTCGCATGGTCCGAAAAAGAGATGATCGAAAATATTTTTTTTCAGAATCAAAATCGGACTTTAATGGGTGAGTTTCTAGGTGTATTCCGACCCGCTGAATCCGAAAATCCAAACTTTGATGAACAAAAATATGCTTGGAAAAAAGTTATTCCGCATGGTACGAAAAAGAGATGATCGAAAATATCTGTCTCCAGAATCGAAATCGAACTTTGATGGGTGGGTTCATAGGTGTATTTTGACCCGCTGAATCCAAAAATCCATCCTTTGTTACACGAAAATACACCTGGAAAGAAGTTATTCCGCATGTTACGAAAAAGAGATGATCGAAAATATTTTTTTTCACAATCAAAATCGGACTTTAATGGGTGAGTTTCTAGGTGTATTCCGACACGCTGAATCCAAAAATCCGAACTTTGATGACCAAAAATATGCTTGGAAAAAAGTTATTCCGCATGGTACGAAAAAGAGATGATCGAAAATATTTTTTTTCAGAATCAAAATCGGAATTTGATGGGTGAGTTTCTAGGTGTATTTCGACCCGCTGAATCCGAAAATCCAAACTTTGATGACCAAAAATATGCTTGGAAAAAAGTTATTTCGCATGGTACGAAAAAGAGATGATCGAAAATATCTGTCTCCAGAATCGAAATCGAACTTTGATGGATGGGTTCATAGGTGTATTTTGACCCGCTGAATCCGAAAATCCAAACTTTGATGACCAAAAATATGCTTGGAAAAAAGTTATTTCGCATGGTACGAAAAAGAGATGATCGAAAATATCTGTCTCCAGAATCGAAATCGAACTTTGATGGGTGGGTTTATGGGTGTATTTTGACCCGCTGGATCCAAAAATCCAACCTTTGTTACACGAAAATACACCTGGAATGAAGTTATTTCGCATGGTCCGAAAAAGAGATGATCGAAAATATTTTTTTTCAGAATCAAAATCGGACTTTAATGGGTGAGTTTCTAGGTGTATTCCGACCCGCTGAATCCGAAAATCCAAACTTTGATGACCAAAAATATGCTTGGAAAAAAGTTATTCCGCATGGTACGAAAAAGAGATGATCGAAAATATCTGTCTCCAGAATCGAAATCGAACTTTGATGGGTGGGTTCATAGGTGTATTTTGACCCGCTGAATCCAAAAATCCATCCTTTGTTACACGAAAATACACCTGGAAAGAAGTTATTCCGCATGGTACGAAAAAGAGATGATCGAAAATATTTTTTTTCAGAATCGAAATCGGACTTTGATGGGTGAGTTTCAAGGTGTATTTCGACCCGCTGAATCCGAAAATCCAACCTCTGATGACCAAAAATATGCTTGGAAAAAAGTTATTTCGCATGGTACGAAAAAGAGATGATCGAAAATATCTGTCTCCAGAATCGAAATCGAACTTTGATGGATGGGTTCATAGGTGTATTTTGACCCGCTGAATCCAAAAATCCTACCTTTGTTACACGAAAATACACCTGGAAAGAAGTTATTCCGCATGGTACGAAAAAGAGATGATCGAAAATATTTTTTTTCAGAATCGAAATCGGACTTTGATGGGTGAGTTTCTAGGTGTATTTCGACCCGCTGAATCCGAAAATCCAAACTTTGATGACCAAAAACATGCTTGGAAAAAAGTTATTTCGCATGGTACGAAAAAGAGATGATCGAAAATATCTGTCTCCAGAATCGAAATCGAACTTTGATGGGTGGGTTTATGGGTGTATTTTGACCCGCTGGATCCAAAAATCCAACCTTTGTTACACGAAAATACACCTGGAATGAAGTTATTTCGCATGGTCCGAAAAAGAGATGATCGAAAATATTTTTTTTCAGAATCAAAATCGGACTTTAATGGGTGAGTTTCTAGGTGTATTCCGACCCGCTGAATCCGAAAATCCAAACTTTGATGACCAAAAATATGCTTGGAAAAAAGTTATTCCGCATGGTACGAAAAAGAGATGATCGAAAATATCTGTCTCCAGAATCGAAATCGAACTTTGATGGATGGGTTCATAGGTGTATTTTGACCCGCTGAATCCGAAAATCCAAACTTTGATGACCAAAAATATGCTTGGAAAAAAGTTATTTCGCATGGTACGAAAAAGAGATGATCGAAAATATCTGTCTCCAGAATCGAAATCGAACTTTGATGGGTGGGTTTATGGGTGTATTTTGACCCGCTGGATCCAAAAATCCAACCTTTGTTACACGAAAATACACCTGGAATGAAGTTATTTCGCATGGTCCGAAAAAGAGATGATCGAAAATATTTTTTTTCAGAATCAAAATCGGACTTTAATGGGTGAGTTTCTAGGTGTATTCCGACCCGCTGAATCCGAAAATCCAAACTTTGATGACCAAAAATATGCTTGGAAAAAAGTTATTCCGCATGGTACGAAAAAGAGATGATCGAAAATATCTGTCTCCAGAATCGAAATCGAACTTTGATGGGTGGGTTCATAGGTGTATTTTGACCCGCTGAATCCAAAAATCCATCCTTTGTTACACGAAAATACACCTGGAAAGAAGTTATTCCGCATGGTACGAAAAAGAGATGATCGAAAATATTTTTTTTCAGAATCGAAATCGGACTTTGATGGGTGAGTTTCTAGGTGTATTTCGACCCGCTGAATCCGAAAATCCAACCTCTGATGACCAAAAATATGCTTGGAAAAAAGTTATTTCGCATGGTACGAAAAAGAGATGATCGAAAATATCTGTCTCCAGAATCGAAATCGAACTTTGATGGATGGGTTCATAGGTGTATTTTGACCCGCTGAATCCAAAAATCCAACCTTTGTTACACGAAAATACACCTGGAAAGAAGTTATTCCGCATGGTACGAAAAAGAGATGATCGAAAATATTTTTTTTCAGAATCGAAATCGGACTTTGATGGGTGAGTTTCTAGGTGTATTTCAACCCGCTGAATCCGAAAATCCAACCTCTGATGACCAAAAATATGCTTGGAAAAAAGTTATTTCGGATGGTACGAAAAAGAGATGATCGAAAATATCTGTCTCCAGAATCGAAATCGAACTGTGATGGATGGGTTCATAGGTGTATTTTGACCCGCTGAATCCGAAAATCCAAACTTTGATGACCAAAAATATGCTTGGAAAACAGTTATTTCGCATGGTACGAAAAAGAGATGATCGAAAATATCTGTCTCCAGAATCGAAATCGAACTTTGATGGATGGGTTCATAGGTGTATTTTGACCCGCTGAATCCGAAAATCCAAACTTTGATGCCCAAAAATATGCTTGGAAAAAAGTTATTTCGCATGGTACGAAAAAGAGATGATCGAAAATATCTGTCTGCAGAATCGAAATGGATATTTGATGGGTGGGTTTATAGGTGTATTTTGACCCGCTGAATCCGAGAATCCAAGCTTTGATGACCAAAAATATGCTCGGAAAAAAGTTATTTCGCATGGTACGAAAAAGAGATGATCGGAAATATCTTTCTCCAGAATCGACATCGAACTTTGATGGGTGGGTTCATAGGTGTATTTTGACCCGCTGGATCCAAAAATCCAACCTTTGTTACACGAAAATACACCTGGAATGAAGTTATTTCGCATGGTCCGAAAAAGAGATGATCGAAAATATTTTTTTTCACAATCAAAATCGGCCTTTAATGGGTGAGTTTCTAGGTGTATTCCGACACGCTGAATCCGAAAATCCGAACTTTGATGACCAAAAATATGCTTGGAAAAAAGTTATTCCGCATGGTACGAAAAAGAGATGATCGAAAATATTTTTTTTCAGAATCAAAATCGGAATTTGATGGGTGAGTTTCTAGGTGTATTTCGACCCGCTGAATCCGAAAATCCAAACTTTGATGGCCAAAAATATGCTTGGAAAAAAGTTATTTCGCATGGTACGAAAAAGAGATGATCGAAAATATCTGTCTCCCGAATCGAAATCGAACTTTGATGGGTGGGTTTATGGGTGTATTTTGACCCGCTGGATCCAAAAATCCAACCTTTGTTACACGAAAATACACCTGGAATGAAGTTATTTCGCATGGTCCGAAAAAGAGATGATCGAAAATATTTTTTTTCAGAATCAAAATCGGACTTTAGTGGGTGAATTTCTAGGTGTATTCCGACCCGCTGAATCCGAAAATCCAAACTTTGATGACCAAAAATACACCTGGAAAGAAGTTATTCCGCATGGTACGAAAAAGAGATGATCGAAAATATCTGTCTCCAGAATCGAAATCGAACTTTGATGGGTGGGTTCATAGGTGTATTTTGACCCGCTGAATCCAAAAATCCAACCTTTGTTACACGAAAATACACCTGGAAAGAAGTTATTCCGCATGGTACGAAAAAGAGATGATCGAAAATAGTTTTTTTCAGAATTGAAATCGGACTTTGATGGGTGAGTTTCTAGGTGTATTCCGACCCGCTGAATCCGAAAATCCAACCTCTGATGACCAAAAATATGCTTGGAAAAAAGTTATTCCGCATGGTACGAAAAAGAGATGATCGAAAATATTTTTTTTCAGAATCAAAATCGGACTTTGATGTGTGAGTTTCTAGGTGTATTCCGACCCGCTGAATCCGAAAATCCAAACTTTGATGACCAAAAATATGCTTGGAAAAAAGTTATTTCGCATGGTACGAAAAAGAGATGATCGAAAATATCTGTCTCCAGAATCGAAATCGAACTTTGATGGGTGGGTTTATGGGTGTATTTTGACCCGCTGGATCCAAAAATCCAACCTTTGTTAAACGAAAATACACCTGGAATGAAGTTATTTCGCATGGTCCGAAAAAGAGATGATCGAAAATATTTTTTTTCAGAATCAAAATCGGACTTTAATGGGTGAATTTCTAGGTGTATTCCGACCCGCTGAATCCGAAAATCCAAACTTTGATGACCAAAAATATGCTTGGAAAAAAGTTATTCCGCATGGTACGAAAAAGAGATGATCGGAAATATCTGTCTCCAGAATCGAAATCGAACTTTGATGGGTGGGTTCACAGGTGTATTTTGACCCGCTGAATCCAAAAATCCAACCTTTGTTACACGAAAATACACCTGGAATGAAGTTATTCCGCATGGTACGAAAAAGAGATGATCGGAAATATCTGTCTCCAGAATCGAAATCGAACTTTGATGGATGGGTTCATAGGTGTATTTTGACCCGCTGAATCCAAAAATCCAACCTTTGTTACACGAAAATACACCTGGAAAGAAGTTATTCCGCATGGTACGAAAAAGAGATGATCGAAAATATTTTTTTTCAGAATCGAAATCGGACTTTGATGGGTGAGTTTCTAGGTGTATTTCAACCCGCTGAATCCGAAAATCCAACCTCTGATGACCAAAAATATGCTTGGAAAAAAGTTATTTCGCATGGTACGAAAAAGAGATGATCGAAAATATCTGTCTCCAGAATCGAAATCGAACTGTGATGGATGGGTTCATAGGTGTATTTTGACCCGCTGAATCCGAAAATCCAAACTTTGATGACCAAAAATATGCTTGGAAAACAGTTATTTCGCATGGTACGAAAAAGAGATGATCGAAAATATCTGTCTCCAGAATCGAAATCGAACTTTGATGGATGGGTTCATAGGTGTATTTTGACCCGCTGAATCCGAAAATCCAAACTTTGATGCCCAAAAATATGCTTGGAAAAAAGTTATTTCGCATGGTACGAAAAAGAGATGATCGAAAATATCTGTCTGCAGAATCGAAATGGATATTTGATGGGTGGGTTTATAGGTGTATTTTGACCCGCTGAATCCGAGAATCCAAGCTTTGATGACCAAAAATATGCTCGGAAAAAAGTTATTTCGCATGGTACGAAAAAGAGATGATCGGAAATATCTTTCTCCAGAATCGACATCGAACTTTGATGGGTGGGTTCATAGGTGTATTTTGACCCGCTGGATCCAAAAATCCAACCTTTGTTACACGAAAATACACCTGGAATGAAGTTATTTCGCATGGTCCGAAAAATAGATGATCGAAAATATTTTTTTTCACAATCAAAATCGGCCTTTAATGGGTGAGTTTCTAGGTGTATTCCGACACGCTGAATCCGAAAATCCGAACTTTGATGACCAAAAATATGCTTGGAAAAAAGTTATTCCGCATGGTACGAAAAAGAGATGATCGAAAATATTTTTTTTCAGAATCAAAATCGGAATTTGATGGGTGAGTTTCTAGGTGTATTTCGACCCGCTGAATCCGAAAATCCAAACTTTGATGACCAAAAATATGCTTGGAAAAAAGTTATTTCGCATGGTACGAAAAAGAGATGATCGAAAATATCTGTCTCCCGAATCGAAATCGAACTTTGATGGGTGGGTTTATGGGTGTATTTTGACCCGCTGGATCCAAAAATCCAACCTTTGTTACACGAAAATACACCTGGAATGAAGTTATTTCGCATGGTCCGAAAAAGAGATGATCGAAAATATTTTTTTTCAGAATCAAAATCGGACTTTAGTGGGTGAATTTCTAGGTGTATTCCGACCCGCTGAATCCGAAAATCCAAACTTTGATGACCAAAAATACACCTGGAAAGAAGTTATTCCGCATGGTACGAAAAAGAGATGATCGAAAATATCTGTCTCCAGAATCGAAATCGAACTTTGATGGGTGGGTTCACAGGTGTATTTTGACCCGCTGAATCCAAAAATCCAACCTTTGTTACACGAAAATACACCTGGAATGAAGTTATTCCGCATGGTACGAAAAAGAGATGATCGAAAATATTTTTTTTCAGAATCGAAATCGGACACTGATGGGTGAGTTTCTAGGTGTATTTCAATCCGCTGAATCCGAAAATCCAACCTCTGATGACCAAAAATATGCTTGGAAAAAAGTTATTTCGCATGGTACGAAAAAGAGATGATCGGAAATATCTTTCTCCAGAATCGACATCGAACTTTGATGGGTGGGTTCATAGGTGTATTTTGACCCGCTGGATCCAAAAATCCAACCTTTGTTACACGAAAATACACCTGGAATGAAGTTATTTCGCATGGTCCGAAAAAGAGATGATCGAAAATATTTTTTTTCACAATCAAAATCGGCCTTTAATGGGTGAGTTTCTAGGTGTATTCCGACACGCTGAATCCGAAAATCCGAACTTTGATGACCAAAAATATGCTTGGAAAAAAGTTATTCCGCATGGTACGAAAAAGAGATGATCGAAAATATTTTTTTTCAGAATCAAAATCGGAATTTGATGGGTGAGTTTCTAGGTGTATTTCGACCCGCTGAATCCGAAAATCCAAACTTTGATGGCCAAAAATATGCTTGGAAAAAAGTTATTTCGCATGGTACGAAAAAGAGATGATCGAAAATATCTGTCTCCCGAATCGAAATCGAACTTTGATGGGTGGGTTTATGGGTGTATTTTGACCCGCTGGATCCAAAAATCCAACCTTTGTTACACGAAAATACACCTGGAATGAAGTTATTTCGCATGGTCCGAAAAAGAGATGATCGAAAATATTTTTTTTCAGAATCGAAATCGGACACTGATGGGTGAGTTTCTAGGTGTATTTCAATCCGCTGAATCCGAAAATCCAACCTCTGATGACCAAAAATATGCTTGGAACAAAGTTATTTCGCATGGTACGAAAAAGAGATGATCGGAAATATCTTTCTCCAGAATCGACATCGAACTTTGATGGGTGGGTTCATAGGTGTATTTTGACCCGCTGGATCCAAAAATCCAACCTTTGTTACACGAAAATACACCTGGAATGAAGTTATTTCGCATGGTCCGAAAAAGAGATGATCGAAAATATTTTTTTTCACAATCAAAATCGGCCTTTAATGGGTGAGTTTCTAGGTGTATTCCGACACGCTGAATCCGAAAATCCGAACTTTGATGACCAAAAATATGCTTGGAAAAAAGTTATTCCGCATGGTACGAAAAAGAGATGATCGAAAATATTTTTTTTCAGAATCAAAATCGGAATTTGATGGGTGAGTTTCTAGGTGTATTTCGACCCGCTGAATCCGAAAATCCAAACTTTGATGGCCAAAAATATGCTTGGAAAAAAGTTATTTCGCATGGTACGAAAAAGAGATGATCGAAAATATCTGTCTCCCGAATCGAAATCGAACTTTGATGGGTGGGTTTATGGGTGTATTTTGACCCGCTGGATCCAAAAATCCAACCTGTGTTACACGAAAATACACCTGGAATGAAGTTATTTCGCATGGTCCGAAAAAGAGATGATCGAAAATATTTTTTTTCAGAATCAAAATCGGACTTTAGTGGGTGAATTTCTAGGTGTATTCCGACCCGCTGAATCCGAAAATCCAAACTTTGATGACCAAAAATACACCTGGAAAGAAGTTATTCCGCATGGTACGAAAAAGAGATGATCGAAAATATCTGTCTCCAGAATCGAAATCGAACTTTGATGGGTGGGTTCATAGGTGTATTTTGACCCGCTGAATCCAAAAATCCAACCTTTGTTACACGAAAATACACCTGGAAAGAAGTTATTCCGCATGGTACGAAAAAGAGATGATCGAAAATAGTTTTTTTCAGAATTGAAATCGGACTTTGATGGGTGAGTTTCTAGGTGTATTCCGACCCGCTGAATCCGAAAATCCAACCTCTGATGACCAAAAATATGCTTGGAAAAAAGTTATTCCGCATGGTACGAAAAAGAGATGATCGAAAATATTTTTTTTCAGAATCAAAATCGGACTTTGATGTGTGAGTTTCTAGGTGTATTCCGACCCGCTGAATCCGAAAATCCAAACTTTGATGACCAAAAATATGCTTGGAAAAAAGTTATTTCGCATGGTACGAAAAAGAGATGATCGAAAATATCTGTCTCCAGAATCGAAATCGAACTTTGATGGGTGGGTTTATGGGTGTATTTTGACCCGCTGGATCCAAAAATCCAACCTTTGTTAAACGAAAATACACCTGGAATGAAGTTATTTCGCATGGTCCGAAAAAGAGATGATCGAAAATATTTTTTTTCAGAATCAAAATCGGACTTTAATGGGTGAATTTCTAGGTGTATTCCGACCCGCTGAATCCGAAAATCCAAACTTTGATGACCAAAAATATGCTTGGAAAAAAGTTATTCCGCATGGTACGAAAAAGAGATGATCGGAAATATCTGTCTCCAGAATCGAAATCGAACTTTGATGGGTGGGTTCACAGGTGTATTTTGACCCGCTGAATCCAAAAATCCAACCTTTGTTACACGAAAATACACCTGGAATGAAGTTATTCCGCATGGTACGAAAAAGAGATGATCGGAAATATCTGTCTCCAGAATCGAAATCGAACTTTGATGGATGGGTTCATAGGTGTATTTTGACCCGCTGAATCCAAAAATCCAACCTTTGTTACACGAAAATACACCTGGAAAGAAGTTATTCCGCATGGTACGAAAAAGAGATGATCGAAAATATTTTTTTTCAGAATCGAAATCGGACTTTGATGGGTGAGTTTCTAGGTGTATTTCAACCCGCTGAATCCGAAAATCCAACCTCTGATGACCAAAAATATGCTTGGAAAAAAGTTATTTCGCATGGTACGAAAAAGAGATGATCGAAAATATCTGTCTCCAGAATCGAAATCGAACTGTGATGGATGGGTTCATAGGTGTATTTTGACCCGCTGAATCCGAAAATCCAAACTTTGATGACCAAAAATATGCTTGGAAAACAGTTATTTCGCATGGTACGAAAAAGAGATGATCGAAAATATCTGTCTCCAGAATCGAAATCGAACTTTGATGGATGGGTTCATAGGTGTATTTTGACCCGCTGAATCCGAAAATCCAAACTTTGATGCCCAAAAATATGCTTGGAAAAAAGTTATTTCGCATGGTACGAAAAAGAGATGATCGAAAATATCTGTCTGCAGAATCGAAATGGATATTTGATGGGTGGGTTTATAGGTGTATTTTGACCCGCTGAATCCGAGAATCCAAGCTTTGATGACCAAAAATATGCTCGGAAAAAAGTTATTTCGCATGGTACGAAAAAGAGATGATCGGAAATATCTTTCTCCAGAATCGACATCGAACTTTGATGGGTGGGTTCATAGGTGTATTTTGACCCGCTGGATCCAAAAATCCAACCTTTGTTACACGAAAATACACCTGGAATGAAGTTATTTCGCATGGTCCGAAAAATAGATGATCGAAAATATTTTTTTTCACAATCAAAATCGGCCTTTAATGGGTGAGTTTCTAGGTGTATTCCGACACGCTGAATCCGAAAATCCGAACTTTGATGACCAAAAATATGCTTGGAAAAAAGTTATTCCGCATGGTACGAAAAAGAGATGATCGAAAATATTTTTTTTCAGAATCAAAATCGGAATTTGATGGGTGAGTTTCTAGGTGTATTTCGACCCGCTGAATCCGAAAATCCAAACTTTGATGACCAAAAATATGCTTGGAAAAAAGTTATTTCGCATGGTACGAAAAAGAGATGATCGAAAATATCTGTCTCCCGAATCGAAATCGAACTTTGATGGGTGGGTTTATGGGTGTATTTTGACCCGCTGGATCCAAAAATCCAACCTTTGTTACACGAAAATACACCTGGAATGAAGTTATTTCGCATGGTCCGAAAAAGAGATGATCGAAAATATTTTTTTTCAGAATCAAAATCGGACTTTAGTGGGTGAATTTCTAGGTGTATTCCGACCCGCTGAATCCGAAAATCCAAACTTTGATGACCAAAAATACACCTGGAAAGAAGTTATTCCGCATGGTACGAAAAAGAGATGATCGAAAATATCTGTCTCCAGAATCGAAATCGAACTTTGATGGGTGGGTTCACAGGTGTATTTTGACCCGCTGAATCCAAAAATCCAACCTTTGTTACACGAAAATACACCTGGAATGAAGTTATTCCGCATGGTACGAAAAAGAGATGATCGAAAATATTTTTTTTCAGAATCGAAATCGGACACTGATGGGTGAGTTTCTAGGTGTATTTCAATCCGCTGAATCCGAAAATCCAACCTCTGATGACCAAAAATATGCTTGGAAAAAAGTTATTTCGCATGGTACGAAAAAGAGATGATCGAAAATATCTGTCTCCAGAATCGAAATCGAACTTTGATGGATGGGTTCATAGGTGTATTTTGACCCGCTGAATCCGAAAATCCAAACTTTGATGACCAAAAATATGCTTGGAAAAAAGTTATTTCGCATGGTACGAAAAAGAGATGATCGAAAATATCTGTCTCCAGAATCGAAATGGATATTTGATGGGTGGGTTTATAGGTGTATTTTGACCCGCTGAATCCGAGAATCCAAGCTTTGATGACCAAAAATATGCTCGGAAAAAAGTTATTTCGCATGGTACGAAAAAGAGATGATCGGAAATATCTTTCTCCAGAATCGACATCGAACTTTGATGGGTGGGTTCATAGGTGTATTTTGACCCGCTGGATCCAAAAATCCAACCTTTGTTACACGAAAATACACCTGGAAAGAAGTTATTCCGCATGGTACGAAAAAGAGATGATCGAAAATATTTTTTTTCAGAATCGAAATTGGACTTTGATGGGTGAGTTTCTAGGTGTATTTCGACCCGCTGAATCCGAAAATCCAACCTATGATGACCAAAAATATGCTTGGAAAAAAGTTATTCCGCATGGTACGAAAAAGAGATGATCGATAATATTTTTTTTCAGAATCAAAATCGGACTTTGATGGGTGAGTTTCTAGGTGTATTTCGACCCGCTGAATCCGAAAATCCAATCTTTGATGACCAAAAATATGCTTGGAAAAAAGTTATTTCGCATGGTACGAAAAAGAGATGATCGAAAATATCTGTCTCCAGAATCGAAATCGAACTTTGATGGGTGGGTTTATGGGTGTATTTTGACCCGCTGGATCCGAAAATCCAACCTTTGTTACACGAAAATACACCTGGAATGAAGTTATTTCGCATGGTCCGAAAAAGAGATGATCGAAAATATTTTTTTTCAGAATCAAAATCGGACTTTAATGGGTGAGTTTCTAGGTGTATTCCGACCCGCTGAATCCGAAAATCCAAACTTTGATAACCAAAAATATGCTTGGAAAAAAGTTATTCCGCATGGTACGAAAAAGAGATGATCGAAAATATCTGTCTCCAGAATCGAAATCGAACTTTGATGGATGGGTTCATAGGTGTATTTTGACCCGCTGAATCCGAAAATCCAAACTTTGATGACCAAAAATATGCTTGGAAAAAAGTTATTTCGCATGGTACGAAAAAGAGATGATCGAAAATATCTGTCTCCAGAATCGAAATCGAACTTTGATGGGTGGGTTTATGGGTGTATTTTGACCCGCTGGATCCAAAAATCCAACCTTTGTTACACGAAAATACACCTGGAATGAAGTTATTTCGCATGGTCCGAAAAAGAGATGATCGAAAATATTTTTTTTCAGAATCAAAATCGGACTTTAATGGGTGAGTTTCTAGGTGTATTCCGACCCGCTGAATCCGAAAATCCAAACTTTGATGACCAAAAATATGCTTGGAAAAAAGTTATTCCGCATGGTACGAAAAAGAGATGATCGAAAATATCTGTCTCCAGAATCGAAATCGAACTTTGATGGGTGGGTTCATAGGTGTATTTTGACCCGCTGGATCCAAAAATCCATCCTTTGTTACACGAAAATACACCTGGAAAGAAGTTATTCCGCATGGTACGAAAAAGAGATGATCGATAATATTTTTTTTCAGAATCGAAATCGGACTTTGATGGGTGAGTTTCTAGGTGTATTTCGACCCGCTGAATCCGAAAATCCAACCTCTGATGACCAAAAATATGCTTGGAAAAAAGTTATTTCGCATGGTACGAAAAAGAGATGATCGAAAATATCTGTCTCCAGAATCGAAATCGAACTTTGATGGATGGGTTCATAGGTGTATTTTGACCCGCTGAATTCAAAAATCCAACCTTTGTTACACGAAAATACACCTGGAAAGAAGTTATTCCGCATGGTACGAAAAAGAGATGATCGAAAATATTTTTTTTCAGAATCGAAATCGGACTTTGATGGGTGAGTTTCTAGGTGTATTTCAACCCGCTGAATCCGAAAATCCAACCTCTGATGACCAAAAATATGCTTGGAAAAAAGTTATTTCGCATGGTACGAAAAAGAGATGATCGAAAATATCTGTCTCCAGAATCGAAATCGAACTGTGATGGATGGGTTCATAGGTGTATTTTGACCCGCTGAATCCGAAAATCCAAACTTTGATGACCAAAAATATGCTTGGAAAACAGTTATTTCGCATGGTACGAAAAAGAGATGATCGAAAATATCTGTCTCCAGAATCGAAATCGAACTTTGATGGATGGGTTCATAGGTGTATTTTGACCCGCTGAATCCGAAAATCCAAACTTTGATGACCAAAAATATGCTTGGAAAAAAGTTATTTCGCATGGTACGAAAAAGAGATGATCGAAAATATCTGTCTGCAGAATCGAAATGGATATTTGATGTGTGGGTTTATAGGTGTATTTTGACCCGCTGAATCCGAGAATCCAAGCTTTGATGACCAAAAATATGCTCGGAAAAAAGTTATTTCGCATGGTACGAAAAAGAGATGATCGGAAATATCTTTCTCCAGAATCGACATCGAACTTTGATGGGTGGGTTCATAGGTGTATTTTGACCCGCTGGATCCAAAAATCCAACCTTTGTTACACGAAAATACACCTGGAATGAAGTTATTTCGCATGGTCCGAAAAAGAGATGATCGAAAATATTTTTCTTCACAATCAAAATCGGACTTTAATGGGTGAGTTTCTAGGTGTATTCCGACCCGCTGAATCCGAAAATCCAAACTTTGATGACCAAAAATATGCTTGGAAAAAAGTTATTCCGCATGGTACGAAAAAGAGATGATCGAAAATATCTGTCTCCAGAATCGAAATCGAACTTTGATGGGTGGGTTCATAGGTGTATTTTGACCCGCTGAATCCAAAAATCCAACCTTTGTTACACGAAAATACACCTGGAAAGAAGTTATTCCGCATGGTACGAAAAAGAGATGATCGAAAATAGTTTTTTTCAGAATTGAAATCGGACTTTGATGGGTGAGTTTCTAGGTGTATTTCGACCCGCTGAATCCGAAAATCCAACCTCTGATGACCAAAAATATGCTTGGAAAAAAGTTATTCCGCATGGTACGAAAAAGAGATGATCGAAAATATTTTTTTTCAGAATCAAAATCGGACTTTGATGGGTGAGTTTCTAGGTGTATTCCGACCCGCTGAATCCGAAAATCCAAACTTTGATGACCAAAAATACACCTGGAAAGAAGTTATTCCGCATGGTACGAAAAAGAGATGATCGGAAATATCTGTCTCCAGAATCGAAATCGAACTTTGATGGGTGGGTTCACAGGTGTATTTTGACCCGCTGAATCCAAAAATCCAACCTTTGTTACACGAAAATACACCTGGAAAGAAGTTATTCCGCATGGTACGAAAAAGAGATGATCGAAAATATCTGTCTCCAGAATCGAAATCGAACTTTGATGGGTGGGTTCATAGGTGTATTTTGACCCGCTGAATCCAAAAATCCAACCTTTGTTACACGAAAATACACCTGGAAAGAAGTTATTCCGCATGGTACGAAAAAGAGATGATCGAAAATAGTTTTTTTCAGAATTGAAATCGGACTTTGATGGGTGAGTTTCTAGGTGTATTCCGACCCGCTGAATCCGAAAATCCAACCTCTGATGACCAAAAATATGCTTGGAAAAAAGTTATTCCGCATGGTACGAAAAAGAGATGATCGAAAATATTTTTTTTCAGAATCAAAATCGGACTTTGATGTGTGAGTTTCTAGGTGTATTCCGACCCGCTGAATCCGAAAATCCAAACTTTGATGACCAAAAATATGCTTGGAAAAAAGTTATTTCGCATGGTACGAAAAAGAGATGATCGAAAATATCTGTCTCCAGAATCGAAATCGAACTTTGATGGGTGGGTTTATGGGTGTATTTTGACCCGCTGGATCCAAAAATCCAACCTTTGTTAAACGAAAATACACCTGGAATGAAGTTATTTCGCATGGTCCGAAAAAGAGATGATCGAAAATATTTTTTTTCAGAATCAAAATCGGACTTTAATGGGTGAATTTCTAGGTGTATTCCGACCCGCTGAATCCGAAAATCCAAACTTTGATGACCAAAAATATGCTTGGAAAAAAGTTATTCCGCATGGTACGAAAAAGAGATGATCGGAAATATCTGTCTCCAGAATCGAAATCGAACTTTGATGGGTGGGTTCACAGGTGTATTTTGACCCGCTGAATCCAAAAATCCAACCTTTGTTACACGAAAATACACCTGGAATGAAGTTATTCCGCATGGTACGAAAAAGAGATGATCGGAAATATCTGTCTCCAGAATCGAAATCGAACTTTGATGGATGGGTTCATAGGTGTATTTTGACCCGCTGAATCCAAAAATCCAACCTTTGTTACACGAAAATACACCTGGAAAGAAGTTATTCCGCATGGTACGAAAAAGAGATGATCGAAAATATTTTTTTTCAGAATCGAAATCGGACTTTGATGGGTGAGTTTCTAGGTGTATTTCAACCCGCTGAATCCGAAAATCCAACCTCTGATGACCAAAAATATGCTTGGAAAAAAGTTATTTCGCATGGTACGAAAAAGAGATGATCGAAAATATCTGTCTCCAGAATCGAAATCGAACTGTGATGGATGGGTTCATAGGTGTATTTTGACCCGCTGAATCCGAAAATCCAAACTTTGATGACCAAAAATATGCTTGGAAAAAAGTTATTCCGCATGGTACGAAAAAGAGATGATCGAAAATATCTGTCTCCAGAATCGAAATCGAACTTTGATGGATGGGTTCATAGGTGTATTTTGACCCGCTGAATCCGAAAATCCAAACTTTGATGACCAAAAATATGCTTGGAAAAAAGTTATTTCGCATGGTACGAAAAAGAGATGATCGAAAATATCTGTCTCCAGAATCGAAATCGAACTTTGATGGGTGGGTTTATGGGTGTATTTTGACCCGCTGGATCCAAAAATCCAACCTTTGTTACACGAAAATACACCTGGAATGAAGTTATTTCGCATGGTCCGAAAAAGAGATGATCGAAAATATTTTTTTTCAGAATCAAAATCGGACTTTAATGGGTGAGTTTCTAGGTGTATTCCGACCCGCTGAATCCGAAAATCCAAACTTTGATGACCAAAAATATGCTTGGAAAAAAGTTATTCCGCATGGTACGAAAAAGAGATGATCGAAAATATCTGTCTCCAGAATCGAAATCGAACTTTGATGGGTGGGTTCATAGGTGTATTTTGACCCGCTGAATCCAAAAATCCATCCTTTGTTACACGAAAATACACCTGGAAAGAAGTTATTCCGCATGGTACGAAAAAGAGATGATCGAAAATATTTTTTTTCAGAATCGAAATCGGACTTTGATGGGTGAGTTTCTAGGTGTATTTCGACCCGCTGAATCCGAAAATCCAACCTCTGATGACCAAAAATATGCTTGGAAAAAAGTTATTTCGCATGGTACGAAAAAGAGATGATCGAAAATATCTGTCTCCAGAATCGAAATCGAACTTTGATGGATGGGTTCATAGGTGTATTTTGACCCGCTGAATTCAAAAATCCAACCTTTGTTACACGAAAATACACCTGGAAAGAAGTTATTCCGCATGGTACGAAAAAGAGATGATCGAAAATATTTTTTTTCAGAATCGAAATCGGACTTTGATGGGTGAGTTTCTAGGTGTATTTCAACCCGCTGAATCCGAAAATCCAACCTCTGATGACCAAAAATATGCTTGGAAAAAAGTTATTTCGCATGGTACGAAAAAGAGATGATCGAAAATATCTGTCTCCAGAATCGAAATCGAACTGTGATGGATGGGTTCATAGGTGTATTTTGACCCGCTGAATCCGAAAATCCAAACTTTGATGACCAAAAATATGCTTGGAAAACAGTTATTTCGCATGGTACGAAAAAGAGATGATCGAAAATATCTGTCTCCAGAATCGAAATCGAACTTTGATGGATGGGTTCATAGGTGTATTTTGACCCGCTGAATCCGAAAATCCAAACTTTGATGACCAAAAATATGCTTGGAAAAAAGTTATTTCGCATGGTACGAAAAAGAGATGATCGAAAATATCTGTCTGCAGAATCGAAATGGATATTTGATGGGTGGGTTTATAGGTGTATTTTGACCCGCTGAATCCGAGAATCCAAGCTTTGATGACCAAAAATATGCTCGGAAAAAAGTTATTTCGCATGGTACGAAAAAGAGATGATCGGAAATATCTTTCTCCAGAATCGACATCGAACTTTGATGGGTGGGTTCATAGGTGTATTTTGACCCGCTGGATCCAAAAATCCAACCTTTGTTACACGAAAATACACCTGGAATGAAGTTATTTCGCATGGTCCGAAAAAGAGATGATCGAAAATATTTTTCTTCACAATCAAAATCGGACTTTAATGGGTGAGTTTCTAGGTGTATTCCGACCCGCTGAATCCGAAAATCCAAACTTTGATGACCAAAAATATGCTTGGAAAAAAGTTATTCCGCATGGTACGAAAAAGAGATGATCGAAAATATCTGTCTCCAGAATCGAAATCGAACTTTGATGGGTGGGTTCATAGGTGTATTTTGACCCGCTGAATCCAAAAATCCAACCTTTGTTACACGAAAATACACCTGGAAAGAAGTTATTCCGCATGGTACGAAAAAGAGATGATCGAAAATAGTTTTTTTCAGAATTGAAATCGGACTTTGATGGGTGAGTTTCTAGGTGTATTCCGACCCGCTGAATCCGAAAATCCAACCTCTGATGACCAAAAATATGCTTGGAAAAAAGTTATTCCGCATGGTACGAAAAAGAGATGATCGAAAATATTTTTTTTCAGAATCAAAATCGGACTTTGATGGGTGAGTTTCTAGGTGTATTCCGACCCGCTGAATCCGAAAATCCAAACTTTGATGACCAAAAATACACCTGGAAAGAAGTTATTCCGCATGGTACGAAAAAGAGATGATCGGAAATATCTGTCTCCAGAATCGAAATCGAACTTTGATGGGTGGGTTCACAGGTGTATTTTGACCCGCTGAATCCAAAAATCCAACCTTTGTTACACGAAAATACACCTGGAAAGAAGTTATTCCGCATGGTACGAAAAAGAGATGATCGAAAATATCTGTCTCCAGAATCGAAATCGAACTTTGATGGGTGGGTTCATAGGTGTATTTTGACCCGCTGAATCCAAAAATCCAACCTTTGTTACACGAAAATACACCTGGAAAGAAGTTATTCCGCATGGTACGAAAAAGAGATGATCGAAAATAGTTTTTTTCAGAATTGAAATCGGACTTTGATGGGTGAGTTTCTAGGTGTATTCCGACCCGCTGAATCCGAAAATCCAACCTCTGATGACCAAAAATATGCTTGGAAAAAAGTTATTCCGCATGGTACGAAAAAGAGATGATCGAAAATATTTTTTTTCAGAATCAAAATCGGACTTTGATGTGTGAGTTTCTAGGTGTATTCCGACCCGCTGAATCCGAAAATCCAAACTTTGATGACCAAAAATATGCTTGGAAAAAAGTTATTTCGCATGGTACGAAAAAGAGATGATCGAAAATATCTGTCTCCAGAATCGAAATCGAACTTTGATGGGTGGGTTTATGGGTGTATTTTGACCCGCTGGATCCAAAAATCCAACCTTTGTTAAACGAAAATACACCTGGAATGAAGTTATTTCGCATGGTCCGAAAAAGAGATGATCGAAAATATTTTTTTTCAGAATCAAAATCGGACTTTAATGGGTGAATTTCTAGGTGTATTCCGACCCGCTGAATCCGAAAATCCAAACTTTGATGACCAAAAATATGCTTGGAAAAAAGTTATTCCGCATGGTACGAAAAAGAGATGATCGGAAATATCTGTCTCCAGAATCGAAATCGAACTTTGATGGGTGGGTTCACAGGTGTATTTTGACCCGCTGAATCCAAAAATCCAACCTTTGTTACACGAAAATACACCTGGAATGAAGTTATTCCGCATGGTACGAAAAAGAGATGATCGGAAATATCTGTCTCCAGAATCGAAATCGAACTTTGATGGATCGGTTCATAGGTGTATTTTGACCCGCTGAATCCAAAAATCCAACCTTTGTTACACGAAAATACACCTGGTAAGAAGTTATTCCGCATGGTACGAAAAAGAGATGATCGAAAATATTTTTTTTCAGAATCGAAATCGGACTTTGATGGGTGAGTTTCTAGGTGTATTTCAACCCGCTGAATCCGAAAATCCAACCTCTGATGACCAAAAATATGCTTGGAAAAAAGTTATTTCGCATGGTACGAAAAAGAGATGATCGAAAATATCTGTCTCCAGAATCGAAATCGAACTGTGATGGATGGGTTCATAGGTGTATTTTGACCCGCTGGATCCGAAAATCCAAACTTTGATGACCAAAAATATGCTTGGAAAACAGTTATTTCGCATGGTACGAAAAAGAGATGATCGAAAATATCTGTCTCCAGAATCGAAATCGAACTTTGATGGATGGGTTCATAGGTGTATTTTGACCCGCTGAATCCGAAAATCCAAACTTTGATGCCCAAAAATATGCTTGGAAAAAAGTTATTTCGCATGGTACGAAAAAGAGATGATCGAAAATATCTGTCTGCAGAATCGAAATGGATATTTGATGGGTGGGTTTATAGGTGTATTTTGACCCGCTGAATCCGAGAATCCAAGCTTTGATGACCAAAAATATGCTCGGAAAAAAGTTATTTCGCATGGTACGAAAAAGAGATGATCGGAAATATCTTTCTCCAGAATCGACATCGAACTTTGATGGGTGGGTTCATAGGTGTATTTTGACCCGCTGGATCCAAAAATCCAACCTTTGTTACACGAAAATACACCTGGAATGAAGTTATTTCGCATGGTCCGAAAAAGAGATGATCGAAAATATTTTTTTTCACAATCAAAATCGGCCTTTAATGGGTGAGTTTCTAGGTGTATTCCGACACGCTGAATCCGAAAATCCGAACTTTGATGACCAAAAATATGCTTGGAAAAAAGTTATTCCGCATGGGACGAAAAAGAGATGATCGAAAATATTTTTTTTCAGAATCAAAATCGGAATTTGATGGGTGAGTTTCTAGGTGTATTTCGACCCGCTGAATCCGAAAATCCAAACTTTGATGACCAAAAATATGCTTGGAAAAAAGTTATTTCGCATGGTACGAAAAAGAGATGATCGAAAATATCTGTCTCCCGAATCGAAATCGAACTTTGATGGGTGGGTTTATGGGTGTATTTTGACCCGCTGGATCCAAAAATCCAACCTTTGTTACACGAAAATACACCTGGAATGAAGTTATTTCGCATGGTCCGAAAAAGAGATGATCGAAAATATTTTTTTTCAGAATCAAAATCGGACTTTAGTGGGTGAATTTCTAGGTGTATTCCGACCCGCTGAATCCGAAAATCCAAACTTTGATGACCAAAAATACACCTGGAAAGAAGTTATTCCGCATGGTACGAAAAAGAGATGATCGAAAATATCTGTCTCCAGAATCGAAATCGAACTTTGATGGGTGGGTTCACAGGTGTATTTTGACCCGCTGAATCCAAAAATCCAACCTTTGTTACACGAAAATACACCTGGAATGAAGTTATTCCGCATGGTACGAAAAAGAGATGATCGAAAATATTTTTTTTCAGAATCGAAATCGGACACTGATGGGTGAGTTTCTAGGTGTATTTCAATCCGCTGAATCCGAAAATCCAACCTCTGATGACCAAAAATATGCTTGGAAAAAAGTTATTTCGCATGGTACGAAAAAGAGATGATCGAAAATATCTGTCTCCAGAATCGAAATCGAACTTTGATGGATGGGTTCATAGGTGTATTTTGACCCGCTGAATCCGAAAATCCAAACTTTGATGACCAAAAATATGCTTGGAAAAAAGTTATTTCGCATGGTACGAAAAAGAGATGATCGAAAATATCTGTCTCCAGAATCGAAATGGATATTTGATGGGTGGGTTTATAGGTGTATTTTGACCCGCTGAATCCGAGAATCCAAGCTTTGATGACCAAAAATATGCTCGGAAAAAAGTTATTTCGCATGGTACGAAAAAGAGATGATCGGAAATATCTTTCTCCAGAATCGACATCGAACTTTGATGGGTGGGTTCATAGGTGTATTTTGACCCGCTGGATCCAAAAATCCAACCTTTGTTACACGAAAATACACCTGGAAAGAAGTTATTCCGCATGGTACGAAAAAGAGATGATCGAAAATATTTTTTTTCAGAATCGAAATTGGACTTTGATGGATGGGTTCATAGGTGTATTTTGACCCGCTGAATCCAAAAATCCAACCTTTGTTACACGAAAATACACCTGGAAAGAAGTTATTCCGCATGAAACGAAAAAGAGATGATCGAAAATATTTTTTTTCAGAATCGAAATCGGACTTTGATGGGTGAGTTTCTAGGTGTATTTCGACCCGCTGAATCCGAAAATCCAAACTTTGATGACCAAAAATATGCTTGGAAAAAAGTTATTTCGCATGGTACGAAAAAGAGATGATCGAAAATATCTGTCTCCAGAATCGAAATCGAACTTTGATGGGTGGGTTTATGGGTGTATTTTGACCCGCTGGATCCAAAAATCCAACCTTTGTTACACGAAAATACACCTGGAATGAAGTTATTTCGCATGGTCCGAAAAAGAGATGATCGAAAATATTTTTTTTCAGAATCAAAATCGGACTTTAATGGGTGAGTTTCTAGGTGTATTCCGAACCGCTGAATCCGAAAATCCAAACTTTGATGACCAAAAATATGCTTGGAAAAAAGTTATTCCGCATGGTACGAAAAAGAGATGATCGAAAATATCTGTCTCCAGAATCGAAATCGAACTTTGATGGATGGGTTCATAGGTGTATTTTGACCCGCTGAATCCGAAAATCCAAACTTTGATGACCAAAAATATGCTTGGAAAAAAGTTATTTCGCATGGTACGAAAAAGAGATGATCGAAAATATCTGTCTCCAGAATCGAAATCGAACTTTGATGGGTGGGTTTATGGGTGTATTTTGACCCGCTGGATCCAAAAATCCAACCTTTGTTACACGAAAATACACCTGGAATGAAGTTATTTCGCATGGTCCGAAAAAGAGATGATCGAAAATATTTTTTTTCAGAATCAAAATCGGACTTTAATGGATGAGTTTCTAGGTGTATTCCGACCCGCTGAATCCGAAAATCCAAACTTTGATGACCAAAAATATGCTTGGAAAAAAGTTATTCCGCATGGTACGAAAAAGAGATGATCGAAAATATCTGTCTCCAGAATCGAAATCGAACTTTGATGGGTGGGTTCATAGGTGTATTTTGACCCGCTGAATCCAGAAATCCATCCTTTGTTACACGAAAATACACCTGGAAAGAAGTTATTCCGCATGGTACGAAAAAGAGATGATCGAAAATATTTTTTTTCAGAATCGAAATCGGACTTTGATGGGTGAGTTTCTAGGTGTATTTCGACCCGCTGAATCCGAAAATCCAACCTCTGATGACCAAAAATATGCTTGGAAAAAAGTTATTTCGCATGGTACGAAAAAGAGATGATCGAAAATATCTGTCTCCAGAATCGAAATCGAACTTTGATGGATGGGTTCATAGGTGTATTTTGACCCGCTGAATTCAAAAATCCAACCTTTGTTACACGAAAATACACCTGGAAAGAAGTTATTCCGCATGGTACGAGAAAGAGATGATCGAAAATATTTTTTTTCAGAATCGAAATCGGACTTTGATGGGTGAGTTTCTAGGTGTATTTCAACCCGCTGAATCCGAAAATCCAACCTCTGATGACCAAAAATATGCTTGGAAAAAAGTTATTTCGCATGGTACGAAAAAGAGATGATCGAAAATATCTGTCTCCAGAATCGAAATCGAACTGTGATGGATGGGTTCATAGGTGTATTTTGACCCGCTGAATCCGAAAATCCAAACTTTGATGACCAAAAATATGCTTGGAAAACAGTTATTTCGCATGGTACGAAAAAGAGATGATCGAAAATATCTGTCTCCAGAATCGAAATCGAACTTTGATGGATGGGTTCATAGGTGTATTTTGACCCGCTGAATCCGAAAATCCAAACTTTGATGACCAAAAATATGCTTGGAAAAAAGTTATTTCGCATGGTACGAAAAAGAGATGATCGAAAATATCTGTCTGCAGAATCGAAATGGATATTTGATGGGTGGGTTTATAGGTGTATTTTGACCCGCTGAATCCGAGAATCCAAGCTTTGATGACCAAAAATATGCTCGGAAAAAAGTTATTTCGCATGGTACGAAAAAGAGATGATCGGAAATATCTTTCTCCAGAATCGACATCGAACTTTGATGGGTGGGTTCATAGGTGTATTTTGACCCGCTGGATCCAAAAATCCAACCTTTGTTACACGAAAATACACCTGGAATGAAGTTATTTCGCATGGTCCGAAAAAGAGATGATCGAAAATATTTTTCTTCACAATCAAAATCGGACTTTAATGGGTGAGTTTCTAGGTGTATTCCGACCCGCTGAATCCGAAAATCCAAACTTTGATGACCAAAAATATGCTTGGAAAAAAGTTATTCCGCATGGTACGAAAAAGAGATGATCGAAAATATCTGTCTCCAGAATCGAAATCGAACTTTGATGGGTGGGTTCATAGGTGTATTTTGACCCGCTGAATCCAAAAATCCAACCTTTGTTACACGAAAATACACCTGGAAAGAAGTTATTCCGCATGGTACGAAAAAGAGATGATCGAAAATAGTTTTTTTCAGAATTGAAATCGGACTTTGATGGGTGAGTTTCTAGGTGTATTCCGACCCGCTGAATCCGAAAATCCAACCTCTGATGACCAAAAATATGCTTGGAAAAAAGTTATTCCGCATGGTACGAAAAAGAGATGATCGAAAATATTTTTTTTCAGAATCAAAATCGGACTTTGATGGGTGAGTTTCTAGGTGTATTCCGACCCGCTGAATCCGAAAATCCAAACTTTGATGACCAAAAATACACCTGGAAAGAAGTTATTCCGCATGGTACGAAAAAGAGATGATCGAAAATATCTGTCTCCAGAATCGAAATCGAACTTTGATGGGTGGGTTCATAGGTGTATTTTGACCCGCTGAATCCAAAAATCCAACCTTTGTTACACGAAAATACACCTGGAAAGAAGTTATTCCGCATGGTACGAAAAAGAGATGATCGAAAATAGTTTTTTTCAGAATTGAAATCGGACTTTGATGGGTGAGTTTCTAGGTGTATTCCGACCCGCTGAATCCGAAAATCCAACCTCTGATGACCAAAAATATGCTTGGAAAAAAGTTATTTCGCATGGTACGAAAAAGAGATGATCGAAAATATTTTTTTTCAGAATCAAAATCGGACTTTGATGGATGAGTTTCTAGGTGTATTCCGACCCGCTGAATCCGAAAATCCGAACTTTGATGACCAAAAATATGCTTGGAAAAAAGTTATTTCGCATGGTACGAAAAAGAGATGATCGAAAATATCTGTCTCCAGAATCGAAATCGAACTTTGATGGGTGGGTTTATGGGTGTATTTTGACCCGCTGGATCCAAAAATCCAACCTTTGTTAAACGAAAATACACCTGGAATGAAGTTATTTCGCATGGTCCGAAAAAGAGATGATCGAAAATATTTTTTTTCAGAATCGAAATCGGACACTGATGGGTGAGTTTCTAGGTGTATTTCAATCCGCTGAATCCGAAAATCCAACCTCTGATGACCAAAAATATGCTTGGAAAAAAGTTATTTCGCATGGTACGAAAAAGAGATGATCGAAAATATCTGTCTCCAGAATCGAAATCGAACTTTGATGGATGGGTTCATAGGTGTATTTTGACCCGCTGAATCCGAAAATCCAAACTTTGATGACCAAAAATATGCTTGGAAAAAAGTTATTTCGCATGGTACGAAAAAGAGATGATCGAAAATATCTGTCTCCAGAATCGAAATGGATATTTGATGGGTGGGTTTATAGGTGTATTTTGACCCGCTGAATCCGAGAATCCAAGCTTTGATGACCAAAAATATGCTCGGAAAAAAGTTATTTCGCATGGTACGAAAAAGAGATGATCGGAAATATCTTTCTCCAGAATCGACATCGAACTTTGATGGGTGGGTTCATAGGTGTATTTTGACCCGCTGGATCCAAAAATCCAACCTTTGTTACACGAAAATACACCTGGAAAGAAGTTATTCCGCATGGTACGAAAAAGAGATGATCGAAAATATTTTTTTTCAGAATCGAAATTGGACTTTGATGGATGGGTTCATAGGTGTATTTTGACCCGCTGAATCCAAAAATCCAACCTTTGTTACACGAAAATACACCTGGAAAGAAGTTATTCCGCATGAAACGAAAAAGAGATGATCGAAAATATTTTTTTTCAGAATCGAAATCGGACTTTGATGGGTGAGTTTCTAGGTGTATTTCGACCCGCTGAATCCGAAAATCCAAACTTTGATGACCAAAAATATGCTTGGAAAAAAGTTATTTCGCATGGTACGAAAAAGAGATGATCGAAAATATCTGTCTCCAGAATCGAAATCGAACTTTGATGGGTGGGTTTATGGGTGTATTTTGACCCGCTGGATCCAAAAATCCAACCTTTGTTACACGAAAATACACCTGGAATGAAGTTATTTCGCATGGTCCGAAAAAGAGATGATCGAAAATATTTTTTTTCAGAATCAAAATCGGACTTTAATGGGTGAGTTTCTAGGTGTATTCCGAACCGCTGAATCCGAAAATCCAAACTTTGATGACCAAAAATATGCTTGGAAAAAAGTTATTCCGCATGGTACGAAAAAGAGATGATCGAAAATATCTGTCTCCAGAATCGAAATCGAACTTTGATGGATGGGTTCATAGGTGTATTTTGACCCGCTGAATCCGAAAATCCAAACTTTGATGACCAAAAATATGCTTGGAAAAAAGTTATTTCGCATGGTACGAAAAAGAGATGATCGAAAATATCTGTCTCCAGAATCGAAATCGAACTTTGATGGGTGGGTTTATGGGTGTATTTTGACCCGCTGGATCCAAAAATCCAACCTTTGTTACACGAAAATACACCTGGAATGAAGTTATTTCGCATGGTCCGAAAAAGAGATGATCGAAAATATTTTTTTTCAGAATCAAAATCGGACTTTAATGGATGAGTTTCTAGGTGTATTCCGACCCGCTGAATCCGAAAATCCAAACTTTGATGACCAAAAATATGCTTGGAAAAAAGTTATTCCGCATGGTACGAAAAAGAGATGATCGAAAATATCTGTCTCCAGAATCGAAATCGAACTTTGATGGGTGGGTTCATAGGTGTATTTTGACCCGCTGAATCCAGAAATCCATCCTTTGTTACACGAAAATACACCTGGAAAGAAGTTATTCCGCATGGTACGAAAAAGAGATGATCGAAAATATTTTTTTTCAGAATCGAAATCGGACTTTGATGGGTGAGTTTCTAGGTGTATTTCGACCCGCTGAATCCGAAAATCCAACCTCTGATGACCAAAAATATGCTTGGAAAAAAGTTATTTCGCATGGTACGAAAAAGAGATGATCGAAAATATCTGTCTCCAGAATCGAAATCGAACTTTGATGGATGGGTTCATAGGTGTATTTTGACCCGCTGAATTCAAAAATCCAACCTTTGTTACACGAAAATACACCTGGAAAGAAGTTATTCCGCATGGTACGAGAAAGAGATGATCGAAAATATTTTTTTTCAGAATCGAAATCGGACTTTGATGGGTGAGTTTCTAGGTGTATTTCAACCCGCTGAATCCGAAAATCCAACCTCTGATGACCAAAAATATGCTTGGAAAAAAGTTATTTCGCATGGTACGAAAAAGAGATGATCGAAAATATCTGTCTCCAGAATCGAAATCGAACTGTGATGGATGGGTTCATAGGTGTATTTTGACCCGCTGAATCCGAAAATCCAAACTTTGATGACCAAAAATATGCTTGGAAAACAGTTATTTCGCATGGTACGAAAAAGAGATGATCGAAAATATCTGTCTCCAGAATCGAAATCGAACTTTGATGGATGGGTTCATAGGTGTATTTTGACCCGCTGAATCCGAAAATCCAAACTTTGATGACCAAAAATATGCTTGGAAAAAAGTTATTTCGCATGGTACGAAAAAGAGATGATCGAAAATATCTGTCTGCAGAATCGAAATGGATATTTGATGGGTGGGTTTATAGGTGTATTTTGACCCGCTGAATCCGAGAATCCAAGCTTTGATGACCAAAAATATGCTCGGAAAAAAGTTATTTCGCATGGTACGAAAAAGAGATGATCGGAAATATCTTTCTCCAGAATCGACATCGAACTTTGATGGGTGGGTTCATAGGTGTATTTTGACCCGCTGGATCCAAAAATCCAACCTTTGTTACACGAAAATACACCTGGAATGAAGTTATTTCGCATGGTCCGAAAAAGAGATGATCGAAAATATTTTTCTTCACAATCAAAATCGGACTTTAATGGGTGAGTTTCTAGGTGTATTCCGACCCGCTGAATCCGAAAATCCAAACTTTGATGACCAAAAATATGCTTGGAAAAAAGTTATTCCGCATGGTACGAAAAAGAGATGATCGAAAATATCTGTCTCCAGAATCGAAATCGAACTTTGATGGGTGGGTTCATAGGTGTATTTTGACCCGCTGAATCCAAAAATCCAACCTTTGTTACACGAAAATACACCTGGAAAGAAGTTATTCCGCATGGTACGAAAAAGAGATGATCGAAAATAGTTTTTTTCAGAATTGAAATCGGACTTTGATGGGTGAGTTTCTAGGTGTATTCCGACCCGCTGAATCCGAAAATCCAACCTCTGATGACCAAAAATATGCTTGGAAAAAAGTTATTCCGCATGGTACGAAAAAGAGATGATCGAAAATATTTTTTTTCAGAATCAAAATCGGACTTTGATGGGTGAGTTTCTAGGTGTATTCCGACCCGCTGAATCCGAAAATCCAAACTTTGATGACCAAAAATACACCTGGAAAGAAGTTATTCCGCATGGTACGAAAAAGAGATGATCGAAAATATCTGTCTCCAGAATCGAAATCGAACTTTGATGGGTGGGTTCATAGGTGTATTTTGACCCGCTGAATCCAAAAATCCAACCTTTGTTACACGAAAATACACCTGGAAAGAAGTTATTCCGCATGGTACGAAAAAGAGATGATCGAAAATAGTTTTTTTCAGAATTGAAATCGGACTTTGATGGGTGAGTTTCTAGGTGTATTCCGACCCGCTGAATCCGAAAATCCAACCTCTGATGACCAAAAATATGCTTGGAAAAAAGTTATTTCGCATGGTACGAAAAAGAGATGATCGAAAATATTTTTTTTCAGAATCAAAATCGGACTTTGATGGATGAGTTTCTAGGTGTATTCCGACCCGCTGAATCCGAAAATCCGAACTTTGATGACCAAAAATATGCTTGGAAAAAAGTTATTTCGCATGGTACGAAAAAGAGATGATCGAAAATATCTGTCTCCAGAATCGAAATCGAACTTTGATGGGTGGGTTTATGGGTGTATTTTGACCCGCTGGATCCAAAAATCCAACCTTTGTTAAACGAAAATACACCTGGAATGAAGTTATTTCGCATGGTCCGAAAAAGAGATGATCGAAAATATTTTTTTTCAGAATCAAAATCGGACTTTAATGGGTGAATTTCTAGGTGTATTCCGACCCGCTGAATCCGAAAATCCAAACTTTGATGACCAAAAATATGCTTGGAAAAAAGTTATTCCGCATGGTACGAAAAAGAGATGATCGGAAATATCTGTCTCCAGAATCGAAATCGAACTTTGATGGGTGGGTTCACAGGTGTATTTTGACCCGCTGAATCCAAAAATCCAACCTTTGTTACACGAAAATACACCTGGATAGAAGTTATTCCGCATGGTACGAAAGAGAGATGATCGAAAATATTTTTTTTCAGAATCGAAATTGGACTTTGATGGGTGAGTTTCTAGGTGTATTTCGACCCGCTGAATCCGAAAATCCAACCTCTGATGACCAAAAATATGCTTGGAAAAAAGTTATTCCGCATGGTACGAAAAAGAGATGATCGAAAATATTTTTTTTCAGAATCAAAATCGGAATTTGATGGGTGAGTTTCTAGGTGTATTTCGACCCGCTGAATCCGAAAATCCAAACTTTGATGACCAAAAATATGCTTGGAAAAAAGTTATTTCGCATGGTACGAAAAAGAGATGATTGAAAATATCTGTCTCCCGAATCGAAATCGAACTTTGATGGGTGGGTTTATGGGTGTATTTTGACCCGCTGGAAACAAAAATCCAACCTTTGTTACACGAAAATACACCTGGAATGAAGTTATTTCGCATGGTCCGAAAAAGAGATGATCGAAAATATTTTTTTTCAGAATCAGAATCGGACTTTAATGGGTGAGTTTCTAGGTGTATTTCGACCCGCTGAATCCGAAAATCCAAACTTTGATGACCAAAAATATGCTTGGAAAAAAGTTATTCCGCATGGTACGAAAAAGAGATGATCGAAAATATCTGTCTCCAGAATCGAAATCGAACTTTGATGGGTGGGTTCATAGGTGTATTTTGACCCGCTGAATCCAAAAATCCAACCTTTGTTACACGAAAATACACCTGGAAAGAAGTTATTCCGCATGGTACGAAAAAGAGATGATCGAAAATAGTTTTTTTCAGAATTGAAATCGGACTTTGATGGGTGAGTTTCTAGGTGTATTCCGACCCGCTGAATCCGAAAATCCAACCTCTGATGACCAAAAATATGCTTGGAAAAAAGTTATTCCGCATGGTACGAAAAAGAGATGATCGAAAATATTTTTTTTCAGAATCAAAATCGGACTTTGATGGGTGAGTTTCTAGGTGTATTCCGACCCGCTGAATCCGAAAATCCAAACTTTGATGACCAAAAATACACCTGGAAAGAAGTTATTCCGCATGGTACGAAAAAGAGATGATCGAAAATATCTGTCTCCAGAATCGAAATCGAACTTTGATGGGTGGGTTCATAGGTGTATTTTGACCCGCTGAATCCAAAAATCCAACCTTTGTTACACGAAAATACACCTGGAAAGAAGTTATTCCGCATGGTACGAAAAAGAGATGATCGAAAATAGTTTTTTTCAGAATTGAAATCGGACTTTGATGGGTGAGTTTCTAGGTGTATTCCGACCCGCTGAATCCGAAAATCCAACCTCTGATGACCAAAAATATGCTTGGAAAAAAGTTATTTCGCATGGTACGAAAAAGAGATGATCGAAAATATTTTTTTTCAGAATCAAAATCGGACTTTGATGGATGAGTTTCTAGGTGTATTCCGACCCGCTGAATCCGAAAATCCGAACTTTGATGACCAAAAATATGCTTGGAAAAAAGTTATTTCGCATGGTACGAAAAAGAGATGATCGAAAATATCTGTCTCCAGAATCGAAATCGAACTTTGATGGGTGGGTTTATGGGTGTATTTTGACCCGCTGGATCCAAAAATCCAACCTTTGTTAAACGAAAATACACCTGGAATGAAGTTATTTCGCATGGTCCGAAAAAGAGATGATCGAAAATATTTTTTTTCAGAATCAAAATCGGACTTTAATGGGTGAATTTCTAGGTGTATTCCGACCCGCTGAATCCGAAAATCCAAACTTTGATGACCAAAAATATGCTTGGAAAAAAGTTATTCCGCATGGTACGAAAAAGAGATGATCGGAAATATCTGTCTCCAGAATCGAAATCGAACTTTGATGGGTGGGTTCACAGGTGTATTTTGACCCGCTGAATCCAAAAATCCAACCTTTGTTACACGAAAATACACCTGGATAGAAGTTATTCCGCATGGTACGAAAGAGAGATGATCGAAAATATTTTTTTTCAGAATCGAAATTGGACTTTGATGGGTGAGTTTCTAGGTGTATTTCGACCCGCTGAATCCGAAAATCCAACCTCTGATGACCAAAAATATGCTTGGAAAAAAGTTATTCCGCATGGTACGAAAAAGAGATGATCGAAAATATTTTTTTTCAGAATCAAAATCGGAATTTGATGGGTGAGTTTCTAGGTGTATATCGACCCGCTGAATCCGAAAATCCAAACTTTGATGACCAAAAATATGCTTGGAAAAAAGTTATTTCGCATGGTACGAAAAAGAGATGATCGAAAATATCTGTCTCCCGAATCGAAATCGAACTTTGATGGGTGGGTTTATGGGTGTATTTTGACCCGCTGGAAACAAAAATCCAAAGTTTGTTACACGAAAATACACCTGGAATGAAGTTATTTCGCATGGTCCGAAAAAGAGATGATCGAAAATATTTTTTTTCAGAATCAGAATCGGACTTTAATGGGTGAGTTTCTAGGTGTATTCCGACCCGCTGAATCCGAAAATCCAAACTTTGATGACCAAAAATATGCTTGGAAAAAAGTTATTCCGCATGGTACGAAAAAGAGATGATCGAAAATATCTGTCTCCAGAATCGAAATCGAACTTTGATGGGTGGGTTCATAGGTGTATTCTGACCCGCTGAATCCAAAAATCCAACCTTTGTTACACGAAAATACACCTGGAAAGAAGTTATTCCGCATGGTACGAAAAAGAGATGATCGGAAATAGTTTTTTTCAGAATTGAAATCGGACTTTGATGGGTGAGTTTCTAGGTGTATTCCGACCCGCTGAATCCGAAAATCCAACCTCTGATGACCAAAAATATGCTTGGAAAAAAGTTATTCCGCATGGTACGAAAAAGAGATGATCGAAAATATTTTTTTTCAGAATCAAAATCGGACTTTGATGGGTGAGTTTCTAGGTGTATTCCGACCCGCTGAATCCGAAATTCCAAACTTTGATGACCAAAAATATGCTTGGAAAAAAGTTATTTCGCATGGTACGAAAAAGAGATGATCGAAAATATCTGTCTCCAGAATCGAAATCGAACTTTGATGGGTGGGTTTATGGGTGTATTTTGACCCGCTGGATCCAAAAATCCAACCTTTGTTGGACGAAAATACACCTGGAATAAAGTTATTTCGCATGGTCCGAAAAAGAGATGATCGAAAATATTTTTTTTCAGAATCAAAATCGGACTTTAATGGGTGAATTTCTAGGTGTATTCCGACCCGCTGAATCCGAAAATCCAAACTTTGATGACCAAAAATACACCTGGAAAGAAGTTATTCCGCATGGTACGAAAAAGAGATGATCGAAAATATCTGTCTCCAGAATCGAAATCGAACTTTGATGGGTGGGTTCATAGGTGTATTTTGACCCGCTGAATCCAAAAATCCAACCTTTGTTACACGAAAATACACCTGGAAAGAAGTTATTCCGCATGGTACGAAAAAGAGATGATCGAAAATAGTTTTTTTCAGAATTGGAATCGGACTTTGATGGGTGAGTTTCTAGGTGTATTCCGACCCGCTGAATCCGAAAATCCAACCTCTGATGACCAAAAATATGCTTGGAAAAAAGTTATTCCGCATGGTACGAAAAAGAGATGATCGAAAATATTTTTTTTCAGAATCAAAATCGGACTTTGATGGATGAGTTTCTAGGTGTATTCCGACCCGCTGAATCCGAAAATCCAAACTTTGATGACCAAAAATATGCTTGGAAAAAAGTTATTTCGCATGGTACGAAAAAGAGATGATCGAAAATATCTGTCTCCAGAATCGAAATCGAACTTTGATGGGTGGGTTTATGGGTGTATTTTGACCCGCTGGATCCAAAAATCCAACCTTTGTTGAACGAAAATACACCTGGAATGAAGTTATTTCGCATGGTCCGAAAAAGAGATGATCGAAAATATTTTTTTTCAGAATCAAAATCGGACTTTAATGGGTGAATTTCTAGGTGTATTCCGACCCGCTGAATCCGAAAATCCAAACTTTGATGACCAAAAATATGCTTGGAAAAAAGTTATTCCGCATGGTACGAAAAAGAGATGATCGGAAATATCTGTCTCCAGAATCGAAATCGAACTTTGATGGGTGGGTTCACAGGTGTATTTTGACCCGCTGAATCCAAAAATCCAACCTATGTTACACGAAAATACACCTGGAAAGAAGTTATTCCGCATGGTACGAAAAAGAGATGATCGAAAATATTTTTTTTCAGAATCGAAATTGGACTTTGATGGGTGAGTTTCTAGGTGTATTTCGACCCGCTGAATCCGAAAATCCAACCTCTGATGGCCAAAAATATGCTTGGAAAAAAGTTATTCCGCATGGTACGAAAAAGAGATGATCGAAAATATTTTTTTTCAGAATCAAAATCGGAATTTGATGGGTGAGTTTCTAGGTGTATTTCGACCCGCTGAATCCGAAAATCCAAACTTTGATGACCAAAAATATGCTTGGAAAAAAGTTATTTCGCATGGTACGAAAAAGAGATGATCGAAAATATCTGTCTCCCGAATCGAAATCGAACTTTGATGGGTGGGTTTATGGGTGTATTTTGACCCGCTGGATCCAAAAATCCAACCTTTGTTACACGAAAATACACCTGGAATGAAGTTATTTCGCATGGTCCGAAAAAGAGATGATCGAAAATATTTTTTTTCAGAATCAAAATCGGACTTTAATGGGTGAGTTTCTAGGTGTATTCCGACCCGCTGAATCCGAAAATCCAAACTTTGATGACCAAAAATATGCTTGGAAAAAAGTTATTCCGCATGGTACGAAAAAGAGATGATCGAAAATATCTGTCTCCAGAATCGAAATCGAACTTTGATGGGTGGGTTCATAGGTGTATTTTGACCCGCTGAATCCAAAAATCCAACCTTTGTTACACGCAAATACACCTGGAAAGAAGTTATTCCGCATGGTACGAAAAAGAGATGATCGAAAATATTATTTTTCAGAATCGAAATCGGACTTTGATGGGTGAGTTTCTAGATGTATTTCGACCCGCTGAATCCGAAAATCCAACCTCTGATGACCAAAAATATGCTTGGAAAAAAGTTATTTCGCATGGTACGAAAAAGAGATGATCGAAAATATTTGTCTCCAGAATCGGAATCGAACTTTGATGGGTGTGTTCATAGGTGTATTTTGACCCGCTGAATCCAAAAATCCAACCTTTGTTACACGAAAATACACCTGGAAAGAAGTTATTCCGCATGGTACGAAAAAGAGATGATCGAAAATATTTTTTTTCAGAATCGAAATCGGACTTTGATGGGTGAGTTTCTAGGTGTATTTCGACCGGCTGAATCCGAAAATCCAACCTTTGATGACCAAAAATATGCTTGGAAAAAAGTTATTTCGCATGGTACGAAAAAGAGATGATCGAAAATATCTGTCTCCAGAATCAAAATCGAACTTTGATGGGTGGGTTTATAGGTGTATTTTGACCCGCTGAATCCGAGAATCCAAGCCTTGATGACCACAAATATGCTTGGAAAAAAGTTATTTCGCATGGTACGAAAAAGAGATGATCGAAAATATCTGTCTCCAGAATCGAAATCGAACTTTGATGGGTGGGTATATGGGTGTATTTTGACCCGCTGGATCCAAAAATCCAACCTTTGTTACACGAAAATACACCTGGAATGAAGTTATTTCGCATGGTCCGAAAAAGAGATGATCGAAAATATTTTTTTTCAGAATCAAAATCGGACTTTAATGGGTGAGTTTCTAGGTGTATTCCGACCCGCTGAATCCGAAAATCCAAACTTTGATGACCAAAAATATGCTTGGAAAAAAGTTATTCCGCATGGTACGAAAAAGAGATGATCGGAAATATCTGTCTCCAGAATCGAAATCGAACTTTGATGGGTGGGTTCACAGGTGTATTTTGACCCGCTGAATCCAAAAATCCAACCTTTGTTACACGAAAATACACCTGGATAGAAGTTATTCCGCATGGTACGAAAGAGAGATGATCGAAAATATTTTTTTTCAGAATCGAAATTGGACTTTGATGGGTGAGTTTCTAGGTGTATTTCGACCCGCTGAATCCGAAAATCCAACCTCTGATGACCAAAAATATGCTTGGAAAAAAGTTATTCCGCATGGTACGAAAAAGAGATGATCGAAAATATTTTTTTTCAGAATCAAAATCGGAATTTGATGGGTGAGTTTCTAGGTGTATTTCGACCCGCTGAATCCGAAAATCCAAACTTTGATGACCAAAAATATGCTTGGAAAAAAGTTATTTCGCATGGTACGAAAAAGAGATGATCGAAAATATCTGTCTCCCGAATCGAAATCGAACTTTGATGGGTGGGTTTATGGGTGTATTTTGACCCGCTGGAAACAAAAATCCAACCTTTGTTACACGAAAATACACCTGGAATGAAGTTATTTCGCATGGTCCGAAAAAGAGATGATCGAAAATATTTTTTTTCAGAATCAGAATCGGACTTTAATGGGTGAGTTTCTAGGTGTATTCCGACCCGCTGAATCCGAAAATCCAAACTTTGATGACCAAAAATATGCTTGGAAAAAAGTTATTCCGCATGGTACGAAAAAGAGATGATCGAAAATATCTGTCTCCAGAATCGAAATCGAACTTTGATGGGTGGGTTCATAGGTGTATTCTGACCCGCTGAATCCAAAAATCCAACCTTTGTTACACGAAAATACACCTGGAAAGAAGTTATTCCGCATGGTACGAAAAAGAGATGATCGGAAATAGTTTTTTTCAGAATTGAAATCGGACTTTGATGGGTGAGTTTCTAGGTGTATTCCGACCCGCTGAATCCGAAAATCCAACCTCTGATGACCAAAAATATGCTTGGAAAAAAGTTATTCCGCATGGTACGAAAAAGAGATGATCGAAAATATTTTTTTTCAGAATCAAAATCGGACTTTGATGGGTGAGTTTCTAGGTGTATTCCGACCCGCTGAATCCGAAATTCCAAACTTTGATGACCAAAAATATGCTTGGAAAAAAGTTATTTCGCATGGTACGAAAAAGAGATGATCGAAAATATCTGTCTCCAGAATCGAAATCGAACTTTGATGGGTGGGTTTATGGGTGTATTTTGACCCGCTGGATCCAAAAATCCAACCTTTGTTGGACGAAAATACACCTGGAATAAAGTTATTTCGCATGGTCCGAAAAAGAGATGATCGAAAATATTTTTTTTCAGAATCAAAATCGGACTTTAATGGGTGAATTTCTAGGTGTATTCCGACCCGCTGAATCCGAAAATCCAAACTTTGATGACCAAAAATACACCTGGAAAGAAGTTATTCCGCATGGTACGAAAAAGAGATGATCGAAAATATCTGTCTCCAGAATCGAAATCGAACTTTGATGGGTGGGTTCATAGGTGTATTTTGACCCGCTGAATCCAAAAATCCAACCTTTGTTACACGAAAATACACCTGGAAAGAAGTTATTCCGCATGGTACGAAAAAGAGATGATCGAAAATAGTTTTTTTCAGAATTGGAATCGGACTTTGATGGGTGAGTTTCTAGGTGTATTCCGACCCGCTGAATCCGAAAATCCAACCTCTGATGACCAAAAATATGCTTGGAAAAAAGTTATTCCGCATGGTACGAAAAAGAGATGATCGAAAATATTTTTTTTCAGAATCAAAATCGGACTTTGATGGATGAGTTTCTAGGTGTATTCCGACCCGCTGAATCCGAAGATCCAAACTTTGATGACCAAAAATATGCTTGGAAAAAAGTTATTTCGCATGGTACGAAAAAGAGATGATCGAAAATATCTGTCTCCAGAATCGAAATCGAACTTTGATGGGTGGGTTTATGGGTGTATTTTGACCCGCTGGATCCAAAAATCCAACCTTTGTTGAACGAAAATACACCTGGAATGAAGTTATTTCGCATGGTCCGAAAAAGAGATGATCGAAAATATTTTTATTCAGAATCAAAATCGGACTTTAATGGGTGAATTTCTAGGTGTATTCCGACCCGCTGAATCCGAAAATCCAAACTTTGATGACCAAAAATATGCTTGGAAAAAAGTTATTCCGCATGGTACGAAAAAGAGATGATCGAAAATATTTTTTTTCAGAATCAAAATCGGAATTTGATGGGTGAGTTTCTAGGTGTATTTCGACCCGCTGAATCCGAAAATCCAAACTTTGATGACCAAAAATATGCTTGGAAAAAAGTTATTTCGCATGGTACGAAAAAGAGATGATCGAAAATATCTGTCTCCCGAATCGAAATCGAACTTTGATGGGTGGGTTTATGGGTGTATTTTGACCCGCTGGATCCAAAAATCCAACCTTTGTTACACGAAAATACACCTGGAATGAAGTTATTTCGCATGGTCCGAAAAAGAGATGATCGAAAATATTTTTTTTCAGAATCAAAATCGGACTTTAATGGGTGAGTTTCTAGGTGTATTCCGACCCGCTGAATCCGAAAATCCAAACTTTGATGACCAAAAATATGCTTGGAAAAAAGTTATTCCGCATGGTACGAAAAAGAGATGATCGAAAATATCTGTCTCCAGAATCGAAATCGAACTTCGATGGGTGGGTTCATAGGTGTATTTTGACCCGCTGAATCCAAAAATCCAACCTTTGTTACACGCAAATACACCTGGAAAGAAGTTATTCCGCATGGTACGAAAAAGAGATGATCGAAAATATTATTTTTCAGAATCGAAATCGGACTTTGATGGGTGAGTTTCTAGATGTATTTCGACCCGCTGAATCCGAAAATCCAACCTCTGATGACCAAAAATATGCTTGGAAAAAAGTTATTTCGCATGGTACGAAAAAGAGATGATCGAAAATATCTGTCTCCAGAATCGGAATCGAACTTTGATGGGTGTGTTCATAGGTGTATTTTGACCCGCTGAATCCAAAAATCCAACCTTTGTTACACGAAAATACACCTGGAAAGAAGTTATTCCGCATGGTACGAAAAAGAGATGATCGAAAATATTTTTTTTCAGAATCGAAATCGGACTTTGATGGGTGAGTTTCTAGGTGTATTTCGACCGGCTGAATCCGAAAATCCAACCTTTGATGACCAAAAATATGCTTGGAAAAAAGTTATTTCGCATGGTACGAAAAAGAGATGATCGAAAATATCTGTCTCCAGAATCAAAATCGAACTTTGATGGGTGGGTTTATAGGTGTATTTTGACCCGCTGAATCCGAGAATCCAAGCCTTGATGACCACAAATATGCTTGGAAAAAAGTTATTTCGCATGGTACGAAAAAGAGATGATCGAAAATATCTGTCTCCAGAATCGAAATCGAACTTTGATGGGTGGGTATATGGGTGTATTTTGACCCGCTGGATCCAAAAATCCAACCTTTGTTACACGAAAATACACCTGGAATGAAGTTATTTCGCATGGTCCGAAAAAGAGATGATCGAAAATATTTTTTTTCAGAATCAAAATCGGACTTTAATGGGTGAGTTTCTAGGTGTATTCCGACCCGCTGAATCCGAAAATCCAAACTTTGATGACCAAAAATATGCTTGGAAAAAAGTTATTCCGCATGGTACGAAAAAGAGATGATCGAAAATATCTGTCTCCAGAATCGAAATCGAACTTTGATGGGTGGGTTCATAGGTGTATTTTGACCCGCTGAATCCAAAAATCCAACCTTTGTTACACGAAAATACACCTGGAAAGAAGTTATTCCGCATGGTACGAAAAAGAGATGATCGAAAATAGTTTTTTTCAGAATTGAAATCGGACTTTGATGGGTGAGTTTCTAGGTGTATTCCGACCCGCTGAATCCGAAAATCCAACCTCTGATGACCAAAAATATGCTTGGAAAAAAGTTATTCCGCATGGTACGAAAAAGAGATGATCGAAAATATTTTTTTTCAGAATCAAAATCTTACTTTGATGGGTGAGTTTCTAGGTGTATTCCGACCCGCTGAATCCGAAATTCCGAACTTTGATGACCAAAAATATGCTTGGAAAAAAGTTATTTCGCATGGTACGAAAAAGAGATGATCGAAAATATCTGTCTCCAGAATCGAAATCGAACTTTGATGGGTGGGTTTATGGGTGTATTTTGACCCGCTGGATCCAAAAATCCAACCTTTGTTAAACGAAAATACACCTGGAATGAAGTTATTTCGCATGGTCCGAAAAAGAGATGATCGAAAATATTTTTTTTCAGAATCAAAATCGGACTTCAATGGGTGAGTTTCTAGGTGTATTCCGACCCGCTGAATCCGAAAATCCAAACTTTGATGACCAAAAATATGCTTGGAAAAAAGTTATTCCGCATGGTACGAAAAAGAGAAGATCGGAAATATCTGTCTCCAGAATCGAAATCGAACTTTGATGGGTGGGTTCACAGGTGTATTTTGACCCGCTGAATCCAAAAATCCAACCTATGTTACACGAAAATACACCTGGAAAGGAGTTATTCCGCATGGTACGAAAAAGAGATGATCGAAAATATTTTTTTTCAGAATCGAAATTGGACTTTGATGGGTGAGTTTCTAGGTGTATTTCGACCCGCTGAATCCGAAAATCCAACCTCTGATGACCAAAAATATGCTTGGAAAAAAGTTATTCCGCATGGTACGAAAAAGAGATGATCGAAAATATTTTTTTTCAGAATCAAAATCGGAATTTGATGGGTGAGTTTCTAGGTGTATTTCGACCCGCTGAATCCGAAAATCCAAACTTTGATGACCAAAAATATGCTTGGAAAAAAGTTATTTCGCATGGTACGAAAAAGAGATGATCGAAAATATCTGTCTCCCGAATCGAAATCGAACTTTGATGGGTGGGTTTATGGGTGTATTTTGACCCGCTGGATCCAAAAATCCAACCTTTGTTACACGAAAATACACCTGGAATGAAGTTATTTCGCATGGTCCGAAAAAGAGATGATCGAAAATATTTTTTTTCAGAATCAAAATCGGACTTTAATGGGTGAGTTTCTAGGTGTATTCCGACCCGCTGAATCCGAAAATCCCAACTTTGATCACCAAAAATATGCTTGGAAAAAAGTTATTCCGCATGGTACGAAAAAGAGATGATCGAAAATATCTGTCTCCAGAATCGAAATCGAACTTTGATGGGTGGGTTCATAGGTGTATTTTGACCCGCTGAATCCAAAAATCCAACCTTTGTTACACGAAAATACACCTGGAAAGAAGTTATTCCGCATGGTACGAAAAAGAGATGATCGAAAATAGTTTTTTTCAGAATTGAAATCGGACTTTGATGGGTGAGTTTCTAGGTGTATTCCGACCCGCTGAATCCGAAAATCCAACCTCTGATGACCAAAAATATGCTTGGAAAAAAGTTATTCCGCATGGTACGAAAAAGAGATGATCGAAAATATTTTTTTTCAGAATCAAAATCGGACTTTGATGGGTGAGTTTCTAGGTGTATTCCGACCCGCTGAATCCGAAATTCCGAACTTTGATGACCAAAAATATGCTTGGAAAAAAGTTATTTCGCATGGTACGAAAAAGAGATGATCGAAAATATCTGTCTCCAGAATCGAAATCGAACTTTGATGGGTGGGTTTATGGGTGTATTTTGACCCGCTGGATCCAAAAATCCAACCTTTGTTAAACGAAAATACACCTGGAATGAAGTTATTTCGCATGGTCCGAAAAAGAGATGATCGAAAATATTTTTTTTCAGAATCAAAATCGGACTTTAATGGGTGAATTTCTAGGTGTATTCCGACCCGCTGAATCCGAAAATCCAAACTTTGATGACCAAAAATATGCTTGGAAAAAAGTTATTCCGCATGGTACGAAAAAGAGAAGATCGGGAATATCTGTCTCCAGAATCGAAATCGAACTTTGATGGGTGGGTTCACAGGTGTATTTTGACCCGCTGAATCCAAAAATCCAACCTATGTTACACGAAAATACACCTGGAAAGGAGTTATTCCGCATGGTACGAAAAAGAGATGATCGAAAATATTTTTTTTCAGAATCGAAATTGGACTTTGATGGGTGAGTTTCTAGGTGTATTTCGACCCGCTGAATCCGAAAATCCAACCTCTGATGACCAAAAATATGCTTGGAAAAAAGTTATTCCGCATGGTACGAAAAAGAGATGATCGAAAATATTTTTTTTCAGAATCAAAATCGGAATTTGATGGGTGAGTTTCTAGGTGTATATTGACCCGCTGAATCCGAAAATCCAAACTTTGATGACCAAAAATATGCTTGGAAAAAAGTTATTTCGCATGGTACGAAAAAGAGATGATCGAAAATATCTGTCTCCCGAATCGAAATCGAACTTTGATGGGTGGGTTTATGGGTGTATTTTGACCCGCTGGATCCAAAAATCCAACCTTTGTTACACGAAAATACACCTGGAATGAAGTTATTTCGCATGGTCCGAAAAAGAGATGATCGAAAATATTTTTTTTCAGAATCAAAATCGGACTTTAATGGGTGAGTTTCTAGGTGTATTCCGACCCGCTGAATCCGAAAATCCAAACTTTGATGACCAAAAATATGCTTGGAAAAAAGTTATTCCGCATGGTACGAAAAAGAGATGATCGAAAATATCTGTCTCCAGAATCGAAATCGAACTTTGATGGGTGGGTTCATAGGTGTATTTTGACCCGCTGAATCCAAAAATCCAACCTTTGTTACACGCAAATACACCTGGAAAGAAGTTATTCCGCATGGTACGAAAAAGAGATGATCGAAAATATTATTTTTCAGAATCGAAATCGGACTTTGATGGGTGAGTTTCTAGATGTATTTCGACCCGCTGAATCCGAAAATCCAACCTCTGATGACCAAAAATATGCTTGGAAAAAAGTTATTTCGCATGGTACGAAAAAGAGATGATCGAAAATATCTGTCTCCAGAATCGGAATCGAACTTTGATGGGTGTGTTCATAGGTGTATTTTGACCCGCTGAATCCAAAAATCCAACCTTTGTTACACGAAAATACACCTGGAAAGAAGTTATTCCGCATGGTACGAAAAAGAGATGATCGAAAATATTTTTTTTCAGAATCGAAATCGGACTTTGATGGGTGAGTTTCTAGGTGTATTTCGACCGGCTGAATCCAAAAATCCAACCTTTGATGACCAAAAATATGCTTGGAAAAAAGTTATTTCGCATGGTACGAAAAAGAGATGATCGAAAATATCTGTCTCCAGAATCAAAATCGAACTTTGATGGGTGGGTTTATAGGTGTATTTTGACCCGCTGAATCCGAGAATCCAAGCCTTGATGACCACAAATATGCTTGGAAAAAAGTTATTTCGCATGGTACGAAAAAGAGATGATTGAAAATATCTGTCTCCAGAATCGAAATCGAACTTTGATGGGTGGGTTTATGGGTGTATTTTGACCCGCTGGATCCAAAAATCCAACCTTTGTTACACGAAAATACACCTGGAATGAAGTTATTTCGCATGGTCCGAAAAAGAGATGATCGAAAATATTTTTTTTCAGAATCAAAATCGGACTTTAATGGGTGAGTTTCTAGGTGTATTCCGACCCGCTGAATCCGAAAATCCAAACTTTGATGACCAAAAATATGCTTGGAAAAAAGTTATTCCGCATGGTACGAAAAAGAGATGATCGAAAATATCTGTCTCCAGAATCGAAATCGAACTTTGATGGGTGGGTTCATAGGTGTATTTTGACCCGCTGAATCCAAAAATCCAACCTTTGTTACACGAAAATACACCTGGAAAGAAGTTATTCCGCATGGTACGAAAAAGAGATGATCGAAAATAGTTTTTTTCAGAATTGGAATCGGAATTTGATGGGTGAGTTTCTAGGTGTATTCCGACCCGCTGAATCCGAAAATCCAACCTCTGATGACCAAAAATATGCTTGGAAAAAAGTTATTCCGCATGGTACGAAAAAGAGATGATCGAAAATATTTTTTTTCAGAATCAAAATCGGACTTTGATGGGTGAGTTTCTAGGTGTATTCCGACCCGCTGAATCCGAAATTCCAAACTTTGATGACCAAAAATATGCTTGGAAAAAAGTTATTTCGCATGGTACGAAAAAGAGATGATCGAAAATATCTGTCTCCAGAATCGAAATCGAACTTTGATGGGTGGGTTTATGGGTGTATTTTGACCCGCTGGATCCAAAAATCCAACCTTTGTTAAACGAAAATACACCTGGAATAAAGTTATTTCGCATGGTCCGAAAAAGAGATGATCGAAAATATTTTATTTCAGAATCAAAATCGGACTTTAATGGGTGAATTTCTAGGTGTATTCCGACCCGCTGAATCCGAAAATCCAAACTTTGATGACCAAAAATACACCTGGAAAGAAGTTATTCCGCATGGTACGGAAAAGAGATGATCGAAAATATCTGTCTCCAGAATCGAAATCGAACTTTGATGGGTGGGTTCATAGGTGTGTTTGACCCGCTGAATCCGAAAATCCAACCTTTGTTACACGAAAATACACGTGGAAAGAAGTTATTCCGCATGGTACGAAAAAGAGATGATCGAAAATAGTTTTTTTCAGAATCGAAATCGGACTTTGATGGGTGAGTTTCTAGGTGTATTCCGACCCGCTGAATCCGAAAATCCAACCTCTGATGACCAAAAATATGCTTGGAAAAAAGTTATTCCGCATGGTACGAAAAAGAGATGATCGAAAATATTTTTTTTCAGAATCAAAATCGGACTTTGATGGATGAGTTTCTAGGTGTATTCCGACCCGCTGAATCCATAAATCCAAACTTTGATGACCAAAAATATGCTTGGAAAAAAGTTATTTCGCATGGTACGAAAAAGAGATGATCGAAAATATCTGTCTCCAGAATCGAAATCGAACTTTGATGGGTGGGTTTATGGGTGTATTTTGACCCGCTGGATCCAAAAATCCAACCTTTGTTAAACGAAAATACACCTGGAATGAAGTTATTTCGCATGGTCCGAAAAAGAGATGATCGAAAATATTTTTTTTCAGAATCAAAATCGGACTTTAATGGGTGAGTTTCTAGGTGTATTCCGACCCGCTGAATCCAAAAATCCAAACTTTGATGACCAAAAATATGCTTGGAAAAAAGTTATTTCGCATGGTACGAAAAAGAGATGATCGAAAATATCTGTCTCCAGAATCGAAATCGAACTTTGATGGGTGGGTTCATAGGTGTATTTTGACCCGCTGAATCCAAAAATCCAACCTTTGTTACACGAAAATACACCTGGAAAGAAGTTATTCCGCATGGTACGAAAAAGAGATGATCGAAAATATTTTTTTTCAGAATTGAAATCGGACTTTGATGGGTGAGTTTCTAGGTGTATTCCGACCCGCTGAATCCGAAAATCCAACCTCTGATGACCAAAAACATGCTTGGAAAAAAGTTATTCCGCATGGTACGAAAAAGAGATGATCGAAAATATTTTGTTTCAGAATCAAAATCGGACTTTGATGGGTGAGTTTCTAGGTGTATTCCGACCCGCTGAATCCGAAATTCCAAACTTTGATGACCAAAAATATGCTTGGAAAAAAGTTATTTCGCATGGTACGAAAAAGAGATGATCGAAAATATCTGTCTCCAGAATCGAAATCGAACTTTGATGGGTGGGTTTATGGGTGTATTTTGACCCGCTGGATCCAAAAATCCAACCTTTGTTAAACGAAAATACACCTGGAATAAAGTTATTTCGCATGGTCCGAAAAAGAGATGATCGAAAATATTTTTTTTCAGAATCAAAATCGGACTTTAATGGGTGAATTTCTAGGTGTATTCCGACCCGCTGAATCCGAAAATCCAAACTTTGATGACCAAAAATACACCTGGAAAGAAGTTATTCCGCATGGTACGAAAAAGAGATGATCGAAAATATCTGTCTCCAGAATCGAAATCGAACTTTGATGGGTGGGTTCATAGGTGTATTTTGACCCGCTGAATCCAAAAATCCAACCTTTGTTACACGAAAATACACCTGGAAAGAAGTTATTCCGCATGGTACGAAAAAGAGATGATCGAAAATAGTTTTTTTCAGAATTGAAATCGGACTTTGATGGGTGAGTTTCTAGGTGTATTCCGACCCGCTGAATCCGAAAATCCAACCTCTGATGACCAAAAATATGCTTGGAAAAAAGTTATTCCGCATGGTACGAAAAAGAGATGATCGAAAATATTTTTTTTCAGAATCAAAATCGGACTTTGATGGATGAGTTTCTAGGTGTATTTCGACCCGCTGAATCCGAAAATCCAAACTTTGATGACCAAAAATATGCTTGGAAAAAAGTTATTTCGCATGGTACGAAAAAGAGATGATCGAAAATATCTGTCTCCAGAATCGAAATCGAACTTTGATGGGTGGGTTTATGGGTGTATTTTGACCCGCTGGATCCAAAAATCCAACCTTTGTTAAACGAAAATACACCTGGAATGAAGTTATTTCGCATGGTCCGAAAAAGAGATGATCGAAAATATTTTTTTTCAGAATCAAAATCGGACTTTCATGGGTGAATTTCTAGGTGTATTCCGACCCGCTGAATCCGAAAATCCAAACTTTGATGACCAAAAATATGCTTGGAAAAAAGTTATTCCGCATGGTACGAAAAAGAGATGATCGGAAATATCTGTCTCCAGAATCAAAATCGAACTTTGATGGGTGGGTTCACAGGTGTATTTTGACCCGCTGAATCCAAAAATCCAACCTTTGTTACACGAAAATACACCTGGGAAGAAGTTATTCCGCATGGTACGAAAAAGAGATGATCGAAAATATTTTTTTTCAGAATCGAAATCGGACTTTGATGGGTGAGTTTCTAGGTGTATTTCAACCCGCTGAATCCGAAAATCCAACCTCTGATGACCAAAAATATGCTTGGAAAAAAGTTATTTCGCATGGTACGAAAAAGAGATGATCGAAAATATCTGTCTCCAGAATCGAAATCGAACTTTGATGGATGGGTTCATAGGTGTATTTTGACCCGCTGAATCCGAAAATCCAAACTTTGATGACCAAAAATATGCTTGGAAAAAAGTTATTTCGCATGGTACGAAAAAGAGATGATCGAAAATATCTGTCTCCAGAATCGAAATGGATATTTGATGGGTGGGTTTATAGGTGTATTTTGACCCGCTGAATCCGAGAATCCAAGCTTTGATGGCCAAAAATATGCTCGGAAAAAAGTTATTTCGCATGGTACGAAAAAGAGATGATCGGAAATATCTTTCTCCAGAATCGACATCGAACTTTGATGGGTGGGTTCATAGGTGTATTTTGACCCGCTGGATCCAAAAATCCAACCTTTGTTACACGAAAATACACCTGGAAAAAAGTTATTCCGCATGGTCCGAAAAAGAGATGATCGAAAATATTTTTTTTCAGAATCGAAATCGGACTTTGATGGGTGAGTTTCTAGGTGTATTTCGACCGGCTGAATCCGAAAATCCAAACTTTGATGACCAAAATATGCTTGGAAAAAAGTTATTTCGCATGGTACGAAAAAGAGATGATCGAAAATATCTGTCTCCAGAATCAAAATCGAACTTTGATGGGTGGGTTTATAGGTGTATTTTGACCCGCTGAATCCGAGAATCCAAGCCTTGATGACCAAAAATATGCTTGGAAAAAAGTTATTTCGCATGGTACGAAAAAGAGATGATCGAAAATATCTGTCTCCAGAATCGAAATCGAACTTTGATGGGTGGGTTTATGGGTGTATTTTGACCCGCTGGATCCAAAAATCCAACCTTTGTTACACGAAAATACACCTGGAATGAAGTTATTTCGCATGGTCCGAAAAAGAGATGATCGAAAATATTTTTTTTCAGAATCAAAATCGGACTTTAATGGGTGAGTTTCTAGGTGTATTCCGACCCGCTGAACTCGAAAATCCAAACTTTGATGACCAAAAATATGCTTGGAAAAAAGTTATTCCGCATGGTACGAAAAAGAGATGATCGAAAATATCTGTCTCCAGAATCGAAAGCGAACTTTGATGGGTGGGTTCATAGGTGTATTTTGACCCGCTGAATCCAAAAATCCAACCTTTGTTACACGAAAATACACCTGGAAAGAAGTTATTCCGCATGGTACGAAAAAGAGATGATCGAAAATAGTTTTTTTCAGAATTGAAATCGGACTTTGATGGGTGAGTTTCTAGGTGTATTCCGACCCGCTGAATCCGAAAATCCAACCTCTGATGACCAAAAATATGCTTGGAAAAAAGTTATTCCGCATGGTACGAAAAAGAGATGATCGAAAATATTTTTTTTCAGAATCAAAATCGGACTTTGATGGATGAGTTTCTAGGTGTATTCCGACCCGCTGAATCCGAAAATCCAAACTTTGATGACCAAAAATATGCTTGGAAAAAAGTTATTTCGCATGGTACGAAAAAGAGATGATCGAAAATATCTGTCTCCAGAATCGAAATCGAACTTTGATGGGTGGGTTTATGGGTGTATTTTGACCCGCTGGATCCAAAATCCAACCTTTGTTGAACGAAAATACACCTGGAATGAAGTTATTTCGCATGGTCCGAAAAAGAGATGATCGAAAATATTTTTTTTCAGAATCAAAATCGGACTTTAATGGGTGAATTTCTAGGTGTATTCCGACCCGCTGAATCCGAAAATCCAAACTTTGATGACCAAAAATATGCTTGGAAAAAAGTTATTCCGCATGGTACGAAAAAGAGATGATCGGAAATATCTGTCTCCAGAATCGAAATCGAACTTTGATGGGTGGGTTCACAGGTGTATTTTGACCCGCTGAATCCAAAAATCCAACCTTTGTTACACGAAAATACACCTGGGAAGAAGTTATTCCGCATGGTACGAAAAAGAGATGATCGAAAATATTTTTTTTCAGAATCGAAATCGGACTTTGATGGGTGAGTTTCTAGGTGTATTTCAACCCGCTGAATCCGAAAATCCAACCTCTGATGACCAAAAATATGCTTGGAAAAAAGTTATTTCGCATGGTACGAAAAAGAGATGATCGAAAATATCTGTCTCCAGAATCGAAATCGAACTTTGATGGATGGGTTCATAGGTGTATTTTGACCCGCTGAATCCGAAAATCCAAACTTTGATGACCAAAAATATGCTTGGAAAAAAGTTATTTCGCATGGTACGAAAAAGAGATGATCGAAAATATCTGTCTCCAGAATCGAAATGGATATTTGATGGGTGGGTTTATAGGTGTATTTTGACCCGCTGAATCCGAGAATCCAAGCTTTGATGGCCAAAAATATGCTCGGAAAAAAGTTATTTCGCATGGTACGAAAAAGAGATGATCGGAAATATCTTTCTCCAGAATCGACATCGAACTTTGATGGGTGGGTTCATAGGTGTATTTTGACCCGCTGGATCCAAAAATCCAACCTTTGTTACACGAAAATACACCTGGAAAGAAGTTATTCCGCATGGTACGAAAAAGAGATGATCGAAAATAGTTTTTTTCAGAATTGAAATCGGACTTTGATGGGTGAGTTTCTAGGTGTATTCCGACCCGCTGAATCCGAAAATCCAACCTCTGATGACCAAAAATATGCTTGGAAAAAAGTTATTCCGCATGGTACGAAAAAGAGATGATCGAAAATATTTTTTTTCAGAATCAAAATCGGACTTTGATGGATGAGTTTCTAGGTGTATTCCGACCCGCTGAATCCGAAAATCCAAACTTTGATGACCAAAAATATGCTTGGAAAAAAGTTATTTCGCATGGTACGAAAAAGAGATGATCGAAAATATCTGTCTCCAGAATCGAAATCGAACTTTGATGGGTGGGTTTATGGGTGTATTTTGACCCGCTGGATCCAAAATCCAACCTTTGTTGAACGAAAATACACCTGGAATGAAGTTATTTCGCATGGTCCGAAAAAGAGATGATCGAAAATATTTTTTTTCAGAATCAAAATCGGACTTTAATGGGTGAATTTCTAGGTGTATTCCGACCCGCTGAATCCGAAAATCCAAACTTTGATGACCAAAAATATGCTTGGAAAAAAGTTATTCCGCATGGTACGAAAAAGAGATGATCGGAAATATCTGTCTCCAGAATCGAAATCGAACTTTGATGGGTGGGTTCACAGGTGTATTTTGACCCGCTGAATCCAAAAATCCAACCTTTGTTACACGAAAATACACCTGGGAAGAAGTTATTCCGCATGGTACGAAAAAGAGATGATCGAAAATATTTTTTTTCAGAATCGAAATCGGACTTTGATGGGTGAGTTTCTAGGTGTATTTCAACCCGCTGAATCCGAAAATCCAACCTCTGATGACCAAAAATATGCTTGGAAAAAAGTTATTTCGCATGGTACGAAAAAGAGATGATCGAAAATATCTGTCTCCAGAATCGAAATCGAACTTTGATGGATGGGTTCATAGGTGTATTTTGACCCGCTGAATCCGAAAATCCAAACTTTGATGACCAAAAATATGCTTGGAAAAAAGTTATTTCGCATGGTACGAAAAAGAGATGATCGAAAATATCTGTCTCCAGAATCGAAATGGATATTTGATGGGTGGGTTTATAGGTGTATTTTGACCCGCTGAATCCGAGAATCCAAGCTTTGATGGCCAAAAATATGCTCGGAAAAAAGTTATTTCGCATGGTACGAAAAAGAGATGATCGGAAATATCTTTCTCCAGAATCGACATCGAACTTTGATGGGTGGGTTCATAGGTGTATTTTGACCCGCTGGATCCAAAAATCCAACCTTTGTTACACGAAAATACACCTGGAAAAAAGTTATTCCGCATGGTCCGAAAAAGAGATGATCGAAAATATTTTTTTTCAGAATCGAAATCGGACTTTGATGGGTGAGTTTCTAGGTGTATTTCGACCGGCTGAATCCGAAAATCCAAACTTTGATGACCAAAAATATGCTTGGAAAAAAGTTATTTCGCATGGTACGAAAAAGAGATGATCGAAAATATCTGTCTCCAGAATCAAAATCGAACTTTGATGGGTGGGTTTATAGGTGTATTTTGACCCGCTGAATCCGAGAATCCAAGCCTTGATGACCAAAAATATGCTTGGAAAAAAGTTATTTCGCATGGTACGAAAAAGAGATGATCGAAAATATCTGTTTCCAGAATCGAAATCGAACTTTGATGGGTGGGTTTATGGGTGTATTTTGACCCGCTGGATCCAAAAATCCAACCTTTGTTACACGAAAATACACCTGGAATGAAGTTATTTCGCATGGTCCGAAAAAGAGATGATCGAAAATATTTTTTTTCAGAATCAAAATCGGACTTTAATGGGTGAGTTTCTAGGTGTATTCCGACCCGCTGAACTCGAAAATCCAAACTTTGATGACCAAAAATATGCTTGGAAAAAAGTTATTCCGCATGGTACGAAAAAGAGATGATCGAAAATATCTGTCTCCAGAATCGAAAGCGAACTTTGATGGGTGGGTTCATAGGTGTATTTTGACCCGCTGAATCCAAAAATCCAACCTTTGTTACACGAAAATACACCTGGAAAGAAGTTATTCCGCATGGTACGAAAAAGAGATGATCGAAAATAGTTTTTTTCAGAATTGAAATCGGACTTTGATGGGTGAGTTTCTAGGTGTATTCCGACCCGCTGAATCCGAAAATCCAACCTCTGATGACCAAAAATATGCTTGGAAAAAAGTTATTCCGCATGGTACGAAAAAGAGATGATCGAAAATATTTTTTTTCAGAATCAAAATCGGACTTTGATGGATGAGTTTCTAGGTGTATTCCGACCCGCTGAATCCGAAAATCCAAACTTTGATGACCAAAAATATGCTTGGAAAAAAGTTATTTCGCATGGTACGAAAAAGAGATGATCGAAAATATCTGTCTCCAGAATCGAAATCGAACTTTGATGGGTGGGTTTATGGGTGTATTTTGACCCGCTGGATCCAAAATCCAACCTTTGTTGAACGAAAATACACCTGGAATGAAGTTATTTCGCATGGTCCGAAAAAGAGATGATCGAAAATATTTTTTTTCAGAATCAAAATCGGACTTTAATGGGTGAATTTCTAGGTGTATTCCGACCCGCTGAATCCGAAAATCCAAACTTTGATGACCAAAAATATGCTTGGAAAAAAGTTATTCCGCATGGTACGAAAAAGAGATGATCGGAAATATCTGTCTCCAGAATCGAAATCGAACTTTGATGGGTGGGTTCACAGGTGTATTTTGACCCGCTGAATCCAAAAATCCAACCTTTGTTACACGAAAATACACCTGGGAAGAAGTTATTCCGCATGGTACGAAAAAGAGATGATCGAAAATATTTTTTTTCAGAATCGAAATCGGACTTTGATGGGTGAGTTTCTAGGTGTATTTCAACCCGCTGAATCCGAAAATCCAAACTTTGATGACCAAAAATATGCTTGGAAAAAAGTTATTCCGCATGGTACGAAAAAGAGATGATCGGAAATATCTGTCTCCAGAATCAAAATCGAACTTTGATGGGTGGGTTCACAGGTGTATTTTGACCCGCTGAATCCAAAAATCCAACCTTTGTTACACGAAAATACACCTGGGAAGAAGTTATTCCGCATGGTACGAAAAAGAGATGATCGAAAATATCTGTCTCCAGAATCGGAATCGAACTTTGATGGATGGGTTCATAGGTGTATTTTGACCCGCTGAATCCGAAAATCCAAACTTTGATGACCAAAAATATGCTTGGAAAAAAGTTATTTCGCATGGTACGAAAAAGAGATGATCGAAAATATCTGTCTCCAGAATCGAAATGGATATTTGATGGGTGGGTTTATAGGTGTATTTTGACCCGCTGAATCCGAGAATCCAAGCTTTGATGACCAAAAATATGCTCGGAAAAAAGTTATTTCGCATGGTACGAAAAAGAGATGATCGGAAATATCTTTCTCCAGAATCGACATCGAACTTTGATGGGTGGGTTCATAGGTGTATTTTGACCCGCTGGATCCAAAAATCCAACCTTTGTTACACGAAAATACACCTGGAAAGAAGTTATTCCGCATGGTCCGAAAAAGAGATGATCGAAAATATTTTTTTTCAGAATCGAAATCGGACTTTGATGGGTGAGTTTCTAGGTGTATTTCGACCGGCTGAATCCGAAAATCCAACCTTTGATGACAAAAAATATGCTTGGAAAAAAGTTATTTCGCATGGTACGAAAAAGAGATGATCGAAAATATCTGTCTCCAGAATCAAAATCGAACTTTGATGGGTGGGTTTATAGGTGTATTTTGACCCGCTGAATCCGAGAATCCAAGCCTTGATGACCAAAAATATGCTTGGAAAAAAGTTATTTCGCATGGTACGAAAAAGAGATGATCGAAAATATCTGTCTCCAGAATCGAAATCGAACTTTGATGGGTGGGTTTATGGGTGTATTTTGACCCGCTGGATCCAAAAATCCAACCTTTGTTACACGAAAATACACCTGGAATGAAGTTATTTCGCATGGTCCGAAAAAGAGATGATCGAAAATATTTTTTTTCAGAATCAAAATCGGACTTTAATGGGTGAGTTTCTAGGTGTATTCCGACCCGCTGAACTCGAAAATCCAAACTTTGATGACCAAAAATATGCTTGGAAAAAAGTTATTCCGCATGGTACGAAAAAGAGATGATCGAAAATATCTGTCTCCAGAATCGAAAGCGAACTTTGATGGGTGGGTTCATAGGTGTATTTTGACCCTCTGAATCCAAAAATCCAACCTTTGTTACACGAAAATACACCTGGAAAGAAGTTATTCCGCATGGTACGAAAAAGAGATGATCGAAAATGGTTTTTTTCAGAATTGAAATCGGACTTTGATGGGTGAGTTTCTAGGTGTATTCCGACCCGCTGAATCCGAAAATCCAACCGCTGATGACCAAAAATATGCTTGGAAAAAAGTTATTCCGCATGGTACGAAAAAGAGATGATCGAAAATATTTTTTTTCAGAAGCAAAATCGGACTTTGATGGGTGAGTTTCTAGGTGTATTCCGACCCGCTGAATCCGAAATTCGAAACTTTGATGACCAAAAATATGCTTGGAAAAAAGTTATTTCGCATGGTACGAAAAAGAGATGATCGAAAATATCTGTCTCCAGAATCGAAATCGAACTTTGATGGGTGGGTTTATGGGTGTATTTTGACCCGCTGGATCCAAAAATCCAACCTTTGTTAAACGAAAATACACCTGGAATAAAGTTATTTCGCATGGTCCGAAAAAGAGATGATCGAAAATATTTTTTTTCAGAATCAAAATCGGACTTTAATGGGTGAATTTCTATGTGTATTCCGACCCGCTGAATCCGAAAATCCAAACTTTGATGACCAAAAATACACCTGGAAAGAAGTTATTCCGCATGGTACGAAAAAGAGATGATCGAAAATATCTGTCTCCAGAATCGAAATCGAACTTTGATGGGTGGGTTCATAGGTGTATTTTGAGCCGCTGAATCCAAAAATCCAACCTTTGTTACACGAAAATACACCTGGAAAGAAGTTATTCCGCATGGTACGAAAAAGAGATGATCGAAAATATTTTTTTTCAGAATCAAAATCGGACTTTGATGGGTGAGTTTCTAGGTGTATTCCGACCCGCTGAATCCGAAAATCCAAACTTTGATGACCAAAAATATGCTTGGAAAAAAGTTATTTCGCATGGTACGAAAAAGAGATGATCGAAAATATCTGTCTCCAGAATCGAAATCAAACTTTGATGGGTGGGTTTATGGGTGTATTTTGACCCGCTGGATCCAAAAATCCAACCTTTGTTACACGAAAATACACCTGGAATGAAGTTATTTCGCATGGTCCGAAAAAGAGATGATCGAAAATATTTGATTTTCAGAATCAAAATCGGACTTTAATGGGTGAGTTTCTAGGTGTATTCCGACCCGCTGAACTCGAAAATCCAAACTTTGATGGCCAAAAATATGCTTGGAAAAAAGTTATTCCGCATGGTACGAAAAAGAGATGATCGGAAATATCTGTCTCCAGAATCGAAAGCGAACTTTGATGGGTGGGTTCATAGGTGTATTTTGACCCGCTGAATCCAAAAATCCAACTATTGTTACACGAAAATACACCTGGAAAGAAGTTATTCCGCATGGTACGAAAAAGAGATGATCGAAAATAGTTTTTTTCAGAATTGAAATCGGACTTTGATGGGTGAGTTTCTAGGTGTATTCCGACCCGCTGAATCCGAAAATCCAACCTCTGATGACCAAAAATATGCTTGGAAAAAAGTTATTCCGCATGGTACGAAAAAGAGATGATCGAAAATATTTTTTTTCAGAATCAAAATCGGACTTTGATGGATGAGTTTCTAGGTGTATTCCGACCCGCTGAATCCGAAAATCCAAACTTTGATGACCAAAAATATGCTTGGAAAAAAGTTATTTCGCATGGTACGAAAAAGAGATGATCGAAAATATCTGTCTCCAGAATCGAAATCGAACTTTGATGGGTGGGTTTATGGGTGTATTTTGACCCGCTGGATCCAAAAATCCAACCTTTGTTAAACGAAAATACACCTGGAATGAAGTTATTTCGCATGGTCCGAAAAAGAGATGATCGAAAATATTTTTTTTCAGAATCAAAATCGGACTTTAATGGGTGAATTTCTAGGTGTATTCCGACCCGCTGAATCCGAAAATCCGAACTTTGATGACCAAAAATATGCTTGGAAAAAAGTTATTCCGCATGGTACGAAAAAGAGATGATCGGAAATATCTGTCTCCAGAATCGAAATCGAACTTTGATGGGTGGGTTCACAGGTGTATTTTGACCCGCTGAATCCAAAAATCCAACCTTTGTTACACGAAAATACACCTGGGAAGGAGTTATTCCGCATGGTACGAAAAAGAGATGATCGAAAATATTTTTTTTCAGAATCGAAATCGGACTTTGATGGGTGAGTTTCTAGGTGTATTTCAACCCGCTGAATCCGAAAATCCAACCTCTGATGACCAAAAATATGCTTGGAAAAAAGTTATTTCGCATGGTACGAAAAAGAGATGATCGAAAATATCTGTCTCCAGAATCGAAATCGAACTTTGATGGATGGGTTCATAGGTGTATTTTGACCCGCTGAATCCGAAAATCCAAACTTTGATGACCAAAAATATGCTTGGAAAAAAGTTATTTCGCATGGTACGAAAAAGAGATGATCGAAAATATCTGTCTCCAGAATCGAAATGGATATTTGATGGGTGGGTTTATAGGTGTATTTTGACCCGCTGAATCCGAGAATCCAAGCTTTGATGACCAAAAATATGCTCGGAAAAAAGTTATTTCGCATGGTACGAAAAAGAGATGATCGGAAATATCTTTCTCCAGAATCGACATCGAACTTTGATGGGTGGGTTCATAGGTGTATTTTGACCCGCTGGATCCAAAAATCCAACCTTTGTTACACGAAAATACACCTGGAAAGAAGTTATTCCGCATGGTCCGACAAAGAGATGATCGAAAATATTTTTTTTCAGAATCGAAATCGGACTTTGATGGGTGAGTTTCTAGGTGTATTTCGACCGGCTGAATCCGAAAATCCAACCTTTGATGACCAAAAATATGCTTGGAAAAAAGTTATTTCGCATGGTACGAAAAAGAGATGATCGAAAATATCTGTCTCCAGAATCAAAATCGAACTTTGATGGGTGGGTTTATAGGTGTATTTTGACCCGCTGAATCCGAGAATCCAAGCCTTGATGACCAAAAATATGCTTGGAAAAAAGTTATTCCGCATGGTACGAAAAAGAGATGATCGAAAATATCTGTCTCCAGAATCGAAAGCGAACTTTGATGGGTGGGTTCATAGGTGTATTTTGACCCGCTGAATCCAAAAATCCAACCTTTGTTACACGAAAATACACCTGGAAAGAAGTTATTCCGCATGGTACGAAAAAGAGATGATCGAAAATAGTTTTTTTCAGAATTGAAATCGGACTTTGATGGGTGAGTTTCTAGGTGTATTCCGACCCGCTGAATCCGAAAATCCAACCTCTGATGACCAAAAATATGCTTGGAAAAAAGTTATTCCGCATGGTACGAAAAAGAGATGATCGAAAATATTTTTTTTCAGAAGCAAAATCGGACTTTGATGGGTGAGTTTCTAGGTGTATTCCGACCCGCTGAATCCGAAATTCCAAACTTTGATGACCAAAAATATGCTTGGAAAAAAGTTATTTCGCATGGTACGAAAAAGAGATGATCGAAAATATCTGTCTCCAGAATCGAAATCGAACTTTGATGGGTGGGTTTATGGGTGTATTTTGACCCGCTGGATCCAAAAATCCAACCTATGTTAAACGAAAATACACCTGGAATAAAGTTATTTCGCATGGTCCGAAAAAGAGATGATCGAAAATATTTTTTTTCAGAATCAAAATCGGACTTTAATGGGTGAATTTCTAGGTGTATTCCGACCCGCTGAATCCGAAAATCCAAACTTTGATGACCAAAAATACACCTGGAAAGAAGTTATTCCGCATGGTACGAAAAAGAGATGATCGAAAATATCTGTCTCCAGAATCGAAATCGAACTTTGATGGGTGGGTTCATAGGTGTATTTTGAGCCGCTGAATCCAAAAATCCAACCTTTGTTACACGAAAATACACCTGGAAAGAAGTTATTCCGCATGGTACGAAAAAGAGATGATCGAAAATAGTTTTTTTCAGAATTGAAATCGGACTTTGATGGGTGAGTTTCTAGGTGTATTTCGACCCGCTGAATCCGAAAATCCAACCTCTGATGACCAAAAATATGCTTGGAAAAAAGTTATTCCGCATGGTACGAAAAAGAGATGATCGAAAATATTTTTTTTCAGAATCAAAATCGGACTTTGATGGGTGAGTTTCTAGGTGTATTTCGACCGGCTGAATCCGAAAATCCAACCTTTGATGACCAAAAATATGCTTGGAAAAAAGTTATTTCGCATGGTACGAAAAAGAGATGATCGAAAATATCTGTCTCCAGAATCAAAATCGAACTTTGATGGGTGGGTTTATAGGTGTATTTTGACCCGCTGAATCCGAGAATCCAAGCCTTGATGACCAAAAATATGCTTGGCAAAAAGTTATTTCGCATGGTACGAAAAAGAGATGATCGAAAATATCTGTCTCCAGAATCGAAATCGAACTTTGATGGGTGGGTTTATGGGTGTATTTTGACCCGCTGGATCCAAAAATCCAACCTTTGTTACACGAAAATACACCTGGAATGAAGTTATTTCGCATGGTCCGAAAAAGAGATGATCGAAAATATTTTTTTTCAGAATCAAAATCGGACTTTGATGGGTGAGTTTCTAGGTGTATTCCGACCCGCTGAATCCGAAAATCCAAACTTTGATGACCAAAAATATGCTTGGAAAAAAGTTATTCCGCATGGTACGAAAAAGAGATGATCGAAAATATCTGTCTCCAGAATCGAAATCGAACTTTGATGGGTGGGTTCATAGGTGTATTTTGACCCGCTGAATCCAAAAATCCAACCTTTGTTACACGAAAATACACCTGGAAAGAAGTTATTCCGCATGGTACGAAAAAGAGATGATCGAAAATAGTTTTTTTCAGAATTGAAATCGGACTTTGATGGGTGAGTTTCTAGGTGTATTCCGACCCGCTGAATCCGAAAATCCAACCTCTGATGACCAAAAATATGCTTGGAAAGAAGTTATTCCGCATGGTACGAAAAAGAGATGATCGAAAATATCTGTCTCCAGAATCAAAATCGAACTTTGATGGGTGGGTTTATAGGTGTATTTTGACCCGCTGAATCCGAGAATCCAAGCCTTGATGACCAAAAATATGCTTGGAAAAAAGTTATTTCGCATGGTACGAAAAAGAGATGATCGAAAATATCTGTCTCCAGAATCGAAATCGAACTTTGATGGGTGGGTTTATGGGTGTATTTTGACCCGCTGGATCCAAAAATCCAACCTTTGTTACACGAAAATACACCTGGAATGAAGTTATTTCGCATGGTCCGAAAAAGAGATGATCGAAAATATTTTTTTTCAGAATCAAAATCGGACTTTAATGGGTGAGTTTCTAGGTGTATTCCGACCCGCTGAATCCGAAAATCCAAACTTTGATGACCAAAAATATGCTTGGAAAAAAGTTATTCCGCATGGTACGAAAAAGAGATGATCGAAAATATCTGTCTCCAGAATCGAAATCGAACTTTGATGGGTGGGTTCATAGGTGTATTTTGACCCGCTGAATCCAAAAATCCAACCTTTGTTACACGAAAATACACCTGGAAAGAAGTTATTCCGCATGGTACGAAAAAGAGATGATCGAAAATAGTTTTTTTCAGAATTGAAATCGGACTTTGATGGGTGAGTTTCTAGGTGTATTCCGACCCGCTGAATCCGAAAATCCAACCTCTGATGACCAAAAATATGCTTGGAAAGAAGTTATTCCGCATGGTACGAAAAAGAGATGATCGAAAATATTTTTTTTCAGAATCGAAATTGGACTTTGATGGGTGAGTTTCTAGGTGTATTTCGACCCGCTGAATCCGAAAATCCAACCTCTGATGACCAAAAATATGCTTGGAAAAAAGTTATTCCGCATGGTACGAAAAAGAGATGATCGAAAATATTTTTTTTCAGAATCAAAATCGGACTTTGATGGGTGAGTTTCTAGGTGTATTTCGACCCGCTGAATCCGAAAATCCAAACTTTGATGACCAAAAATATGCTTGGAAAAAAGTTATTGCGCATGGTACGAAAAAGAGATGATCGAAAATATCTGTCTCCAGAATCGAAATCGAACTTTAATGGGTGGGTTTATGGGTGTATTTTGACCCGCTGGATCCAAAAATCCAACCATTGTTACACGAAAATACACCTGGAATGAAGTTATTTCGCATGGTCCGAAAAAGAGATGATCGAAAATATTTTTTTTCAGAATCAAAATCGGACTTTAATGGGTGAGTTTCTAGGTGTATTCCGGCCCGCTGAATCCGAAAATCCAAACTTTGATGACCAAAAATATGCTTGGAAAAAAGTTATTCCGCATGGTACGAAAAAGAGATGATCGAAAATATTTTTTTTCAGAATCAAAATCGGACTTTGATGGGTGAGTTTCTAGGTGTATTTCGACCCGCTGAATCCGAAAATCCAACCTCTGATGACCAAAAATATGCTTGGAAAAAAGTTATTCCGCATGGTACGAAAAAGAGATGATCGAAAATATTTTTTTTCAGAATCAAAATCGGACTTTGATGGGTGAGTTTCTAGGTGTATTCCGACCCGCTGAATCCGAAATTCCAAACTTTGATGACCAAAAATATGCTTGGAAAAAAGTTATTTCGCATGGTACGAAAAAGAGATGATCGAAAATATCTGTCTCCAGAAACGAAATCGAACTTTGATGGGTGGGTTTATGGGTGTATTTTGACCCGCTGGATCCAAAAATCCAACCTTTGTTGAACGAAAATACACCTGGAATAAAGTTATTTCGCATGGTCCGAAAAAGAGATGATCGAAAATATTTTATTTCAGAATCAAAATCGGACTTTAATGGGTGAATTTCTAGGTGTATTCCGACCCGCTGAATCCGAAAATCCAAACTTCGACGACCAAAAATATGCTTGGAAAAAAGTTATTCCGCATGGTACGAAAAAGAGATGTTCGGAAATATCTGTCTCCAGAATCGAAATCGAACTTTGATGGGTGGGTTCACAGGTGTATTTTGACCCGCTGAATCCAAAAATCCAACCTTTGTTACACGAAAATACACCTGGAAAGAAGTTATTCCGCATGGTACGAAAAAGAGATGATCGAAAATATTTTTTTTCAGAATCGAAATCGGACTTTGATGGGTGAGTTTCTAGGTGTATTTCAACCCGCTGAATCCGAAAATCCAACCTCTGATGACCAAAAATATGCTTGGAAAAAAGTTATTTCGCATGGTACGAAAAAGAGATGATCGAAAATATCTGTCTCCAGAATCGAAATCGAACTTTGATGGATGGGTTCATAGGTGTATTTTGACCCGCTGAATCCGAAAATCCAAACTTTGATGACCAAAAATATGCTTGGAAAAAAGTTATTTCGCATGGTACGAAAAAGAGATGATCGAAAATATCTGTCTCCAGAATCGAAATGGATATTTGATGGGTGGGTTTATAGGTGTATTTTGACCCGCTGAATCCGAGAATCCAAGCTTTGATGACCAAAAATATGCTCGGAAAAAAGTTATTTCGCATGGTACGAAAAAGAGATGATCGGAAATATCTTTCTCCAGAATCGACATCGAACTTTGATGGGTGGGTTAATAGGTGTATTTTGACCCGCTGGATCCAAAAATCCAACCTTTGTTACACGAAAATACACCTGGAAAGAAGTTATTCCGCATGGTACGAAAAAGAGATGATCGAAAATATTTTTTTTCAGAATCGAAATCGGACTTTGATGGGTGAGTTTCTAGGTGTATTTCAACCCGCTGAATCCGAAAATCCAACCTCTGATGACCAAAAATATGCTTGGAAAAAAGTTATTTCGCATGGTACGAAAAAGAGATGATCGAAAATATCTGTCTCCAGAATCAAAATCGAACTTTGATGGGTGGGTTTATAGGTGTATTTTGACCCGCTGAATCCGAGAATCCAAGCCTTGATGACCAAAAATATGCTTGGAAAAAAGTTATTTCGCATGGTACGAAAAAGAGATGATCGAAAATATCTGTCTCCAGAATCGAAATCGAACTTTGATGGGTGGGTTTATGGGTGTATTTTGACCCGCTGGATCCAAAAATCCAACCTTTGTTACACGAAAATACACCTGGAATGAAGTTATTTCGCCTGGTCCGAAAAAGAGATGATCGAAAATATTTTTTTTCAGAATCAAAATCGGACTTTAATGGGTGAGTTTCTAGGTGTATTCCGACCCGCTGAATCCGAAAATCCACACTTTGATGACCAAAAATATGCTTGGAAAAAAGTTATTCCGCATGGTACGAAAAAGAGATGATCGAAAATATCTGTCTCCAGAATCGAAATCGAACTTTGATGGGTGGGTTCATAGGTGTATTTTGACCCGCTGAATCCAAAAATCCAACCTTTGTTACACGAAAATACACCTGGAAAGAAGTTATTCCGCATGGTACGAAAAAGAGATGATCGAAAATAGTTTTATTCAGAATTGAAATCGGACTTTGATGGGTGAGTTTCTAGGTGTATTCCGACCCGCTGAATCCGAAAATCCAACCTCTGATGACCAAAAATATGCTTGGAAAAAAGTTATTCCGCATGGTACGAAAAAGAGATGATCGAAAATATTTTTTTTCAGAATCAAAATCGGACTTTGATGGGTGAGTTTCTAGGTGTATTCCGACCCGCTGAATCCGAAAATCCAAACTTTGATGACCAAAAATATGCTTGGAAAAAAGTTATTTCGCATGGTACGAAAAAGAGATGATCGAAAATATCTGTCTCCAGAATCGAAATCGAACTTTGATGGGTGGGTTTATGGGTGTATTTTGACCCGCTGGATCCAAAAATCCAACCTTTGTTAAACGAAAATACACCTGGAATGAAGTTATTTCGCATGGTCCGAAAAAGAGATGATCGAAAATATTTTTTTTCAGAATCAAAATCGGACTTTAATGGGTGAATTTCTAGGTGTATTCCGACCCGCTGAATCCGAAAATCCAAACTTTGATGACCAAAAATATGCTTGGAAAAAAGTTATTCCGCATGGTACGAAAAAGAGATGATCGGAAATATCTGTCTCCAGAATCGAAATCGAACTTTGATGGGTGGGTTCACAGGTGTATTTTGACCCGCTGAATCCAAAAATCCAACCTTTGTTACACGAAAATACACCTGGAAAGAAGTTATTCCGCATTGTACGAAAAAGAGATGATCGAAAATATTTTTTTTCAGAATCGAAATCGGACTTTGATGGGTGAGTTTCTAGGTGTATTTCAACCCGCTGAATCCGAAAATCCAACCTCTGATGACCAAAAATATGCTTGGAAAAAAGTTATTTCGCATGGTACGAAAAAGAGATGATCGAAAATATCTGTCTCCAGAATCAAAATCGAACTTTGATGGGTGGGTTTATAGGTGTATTTTGACCCGCTGAATCCGAGAATCCAAGCCTTGATGACCAAAAATATGCTTGGAAAAAAGTTATTTCGCATGGTACGAAAAAGAGATGATCGAAAATATCTGTCTCCAGAATCGAAATCGAACTTTGATGGGTGGGTTTATGGGTGTATTTTGACCCGCTGGATCCAAAAATCCAACCTTTGTTACACGAAAATACACCTGGAATGAAGTTATTTCGCATGGTCCGAAAAAGAGATGATCGAAAATATTTTTTTTCAGAATCAAAATCGGACTTTAATGGGTGAGTTTCTAGGTGTATTCCGACCCGCTGAATCCGAAAATCCAAACTTTGATGACCAAAAATATGCTTGGAAAAAAGTTATTCCGCATGGTACGAAAAAGAGATGATCGAAAATATCTGTCTCCAGAATCGAAATCGAACTTTGATGGGTGGGTTCATAGGTGTATTTTGACCCGCTGAATCCAAAAATCCAACCTTTGTTACACGAAAATACACCTGGAAAGAAGTTATTCCGCATGGTACGAAAAAGAGATGATCGAAAATAGTTTTTTTCAGAATTGAAATCGGACTTTGATGGGTGAGTTTCTAGGTGTATTCCGACCCGCTGAATCCGAAAATCCAACCTCTGATGACCAAAAATATGCTTGGAAAAAAGTTATTCCGCATGGTACGAAAAAGAGATGATCGAAAATATTTTTTTTCAGAATCAAAATCGGACTTTGATGGGTGAGTTTCTAGGTGTATTCCGACCCGCTGAATCCGAAAATCCAAACTTTGATGACCAAAAATATGCTTGGAAAAAAGTTATTTCGCATGGTACGAAAAAGAGATGATCGAAAATATCTGTCTCCAGAATCGAAATCGAACTTTGATGGGTGGGTTTATGGGTGTATTTTGACCCGCTGGATCCAAAAATCCAACCTTTGTTAAACGAAAATACACCTGGAATGAAGTTATTTCGCATGGTCCGAAAAAGAGATGATCGAAAATATTTTTTTTCAGAATCAAAATCGGACTTTAATGGGTGAATTTCTAGGTGTATTCCGACCCGCTGAATCCGAAAATCCAAACTTTGATGACCAAAAATATGCTTGGAAAAAAGTTATTCCGCATGGTACGAAAAAGAGATGATCGGAAATATCTGTCTCCAGAATCGAAATCGAACTTTGATGGGTGGGTTCACAGGTGTATTTTGACCCGCTGAATCCAAAAATCCAACCTTTGTTACACGAAAATACACCTGGAAAGAAGTTATTCCGCATTGTACGAAAAAGAGATGATCGAAAATATTTTTTTTCAGAATCGAAATCGGACTTTGATGGGTGAGTTTCTAGGTGTATTTCAACCCGCTGAATCCGAAAATCCAACCTCTGATGACCAAAAATATGCTTGGAAAAAAGTTATTTCGCATGGTACGAAAAAGAGATGATCGAAAATATCTGTCTCCAGAATCGAAATCGAACTTTGATGGATGGGGTCATAGGTGTATTTTGACCCGCTGAATCCGAAAATCCAAACTTTGATGACCAAAAATATGCTTGGAAAAAAGTTATTTCGCATGGTACGAAAAAGAGTTGATCGAAAATATCTGTCTCCAGAATCGAAATGGATATTTGATGGGTGGGTTTATAGGTGTATTTTGACCCGCTGAATCCGAGAATCCAAGCTTTGATGACCAAAAATATGCTCGGAAAAAAGTTATTTCGCATGGTACGAAAAAGAGATGATCGGAAATATCTTTCTCCAGAATCGACATCGAACTTTGATGGGTGGGTTAATAGGTGTATTTTGACCCGCTGGATCCAAAAATCCAACCTTTGTTACACGAAAATACACCTGGAAAGAAGTTATTCCGCATGGTACGAAAAAGAGATGATCGAAAATATTTTTTTTCAGAATCGAAATCGGACTTTGATGGGTGAGTTTCTAGGTGTATTTCAACCCGCTGAATCCGAAAATCCAACCTCTGATGACCAAAAATATGCTTGGAAAAAAGTTATTTCGCATGGTACGAAAAAGAGATGATCGAAAATATCTGTCTCCAGAATCAAAATCGAACTATGGTGGGTGGGTTTATAGGTGTATTTTGACCCCCTGAATCCGAGAATCCAAGCCTTGATGACCAAAAATATGCTTGGAAAAAAGTTATTTCGCATGGTACGAAAAAGAGATGATCGAAAATATCTGTCTCCAGAATCGAAATCGAACTTTGATGGGTGGGTTTATGGGTGTATTTTGACCCGCTGGATCCAAAAATCCAACCTTTGTTACACGAAAATACACCTGGAATGAAGTTATTTCGCATGGTCCGAAAAAGAGATGATCGAAAATATTTTTTTTCAGAATCAAAATCGGACTTTAATGGGTGAGTTTCTAGGTGTATTCCGACCCGCTGAATCCGAAAATCCAAACTTTGATGACCAAAAATATGCTTGGAAAAAAGTTATTCCGCATGGTACGAAAAAGAGATGATCGAAAATATCTGTCTCCAGAATCGAAATCGAACTTTGATGGGTGGGTTCATAGGTGTATTTTGACCCGCTGAATCCAAAAATCCAACCTTTGTTACACGAAAATACACCTGGAAAGAAGTTATTCCGCATGGTACGAAAAAGAGATGATCGAAAATAGTTTTTTTCAGAATTGAAATCGGACTTTGATGGGTGAGTTTCTAGGTGTATTCCGACCCGCTGAATTCGAAAATCCAACCTCTGATGACCAAAAATATGCTTGGAAAAAAGTTATTCCGCATGGTACGAAAAAGAGATGATCGAAAATATCTGTCTCCAGAATCGAAATCGAACTTTGATGGATGGGGTCATAGGTGTATTTTGACCCGCTGAATCCGAAAATCCAAACTTTGATGACCAAAAATATGCTTGGAAAAAAGTTATTTCGCATGGTACGAAAAAGAGTTGATCGAAAATATCTGTCTCCAGAATCGAAATGGATATTTGATGGGTGGGTTTATAGGTGTATTTTGACCCGCTGAATCCGAGAATCCAAGCTTTGATGACCAAAAATATGCTCGGAAAAAAGTTATTTCGCATGGTACGAAAAAGAGATGATCGGAAATATCTTTCTCCAGAATCGACATCGAACTTTGATGGGTGGGTTAATAGGTGTATTTTGACCCGCTGGATCCAAAAATCCAACCTTTGTTACACGAAAATACACCTGGAAAGAAGTTATTCCGCATGGTACGAAAAAGAGATGATCGAAAATATTTTTTTTCAGAATCGAAATCGGACTTTGATGGGTGAGTTTCTAGGTGTATTTCAACCCGCTGAATCCGAAAATCCAACCTCTGATGACCAAAAATATGCTTGGAAAAAAGTTATTTCGCATGGTACGAAAAAGAGATGATCGAAAATATCTGTCTCCAGAATCAAAATCGAACTATGGTGGGTGGGTTTATAGGTGTATTTTGACCCCCTGAATCCGAGAATCCAAGCCTTGATGACCAAAAATATGCTTGGAAAAAAGTTATTTCGCATGGTACGAAAAAGAGATGATCGAAAATATCTGTCTCCAGAATCGAAATCGAACTTTGATGGGTGGGTTTATGGGTGTATTTTGACCCGCTGGATCCAAAAATCCAACCTTTGTTACACGAAAATACACCTGGAATGAAGTTATTTCGCATGGTCCGAAAAAGAGATGATCGAAAATATTTTTTTTCAGAATCAAAATCGGACTTTAATGGGTGAGTTTCTAGGTGTATTCCGACCCGCTGAATCCGAAAATCCAAACTTTGATGACCAAAAATATGCTTGGAAAAAAGTTATTCCGCATGGTACGAAAAAGAGATGATCGAAAATATCTGTCTCCAGAATCGAAATCGAACTTTGATGGGTGGGTTCATAGGTGTATTTTGACCCGCTGAATCCAAAAATCCAACCTTTGTTACACGAAAATACACCTGGAAAGAAGTTATTCCGCATGGTACGAAAAAGAGATGATCGAAAATAGTTTTTTTCAGAATTGAAATCGGACTTTGATGGGTGAGTTTCTAGGTGTATTCCGACCCGCTGAATTCGAAAATCCAACCTCTGATGACCAAAAATATGCTTGGAAAAAAGTTATTCCGCATGGTACGAAAAAGAGATGATCGAAAATATTTTTTTTCAGAATCAAAATCGGACTTTGATGGGTGAGTTTCTAGGTGTATTCCGACCCGCTGAATCCGAAATTCCAAACTTTGATGACCAAAAATATGCTTGGAAAAAAGTTATTTCGCATGGTACGAAAAAGAGATGATCGAAAATATCTGTCTCCAGAATCGAAATCGAACTTTGATGGGTGGGTTTATGGGTGTATTTTGACCCGCTGGATCCAAAAATCCAACCTTTGTTAAACGAAAATACACCTGGAATAAAGTTATTTCGCATGGTCCGAAAAAGAGATGATCGAAAATATTTTTTTTCAGAATCAAAATCGGACTTTAATGGGTGAATTTCTAGGTGTATTCCGACCCGCTGAATCCGAAAATCCAAACTTTGATGACCAAAAATATGCTTGGAAAAAAGTTATTCCGCATGGTACGAAAAAGAGATGATCGAAAATATCTGTCTCCAGAATCAAAATCGAACTATGGTGGGTGGGTTTATAGGTGTATTTTGACCCCCTGAATCCGAGAATCCAAGCCTTGATGACCAAAAATATGCTTGGAAAAAAGTTATTTCGCATGGTACGAAAAAGAGATGATCGAAAATATCTGTCTCCAGAATCGAAATCGAACTTTGATGGGTGGGTTTATGGGTGTATTTTGACCCGCTGGATCCAAAAATCCAACCTTTGTTACACGAAAATACACCTGGAATGAAGTTATTTCGCATGGTCCGAAAAAGAGATGATCGAAAATATTTTTTTTCAGAATCAAAATCGGACTTTAATGGGTGAGTTTCTAGGTGTATTCCGACCCGCTGAATCCGAAAATCCAAACTTTGATGACCAAAAATATGCTTGGAAAAAAGTTATTCCGCATGGTACGAAAAAGAGATGATCGAAAATATCTGTCTCCAGAATCGAAATCGAACTTTGATGGGTGGGTTCATAGGTGTATTTTGACCCGCTGAATCCAAAAATCCAACCTTTGTTACACGAAAATACACCTGGAAAGAAGTTATTCCGCATGGTACGAAAAAGAGATGATCGAAAATAGTTTTTTTCAGAATTGAAATCGGACTTTGATGGGTGAGTTTCTAGGTGTATTCCGACCCGCTGAATTCGAAAATCCAACCTCTGATGACCAAAAATATGCTTGGAAAAAAGTTATTCCGCATGGTACGAAAAAGAGATGATCGAAAATATCTGTCTCCAGAATCGAAATCGAACTTTGATGGATGGGGTCATAGGTGTATTTTGACCCGCTGAATCCGAAAATCCAAACTTTGATGACCAAAAATATGCTTGGAAAAAAGTTATTTCGCATGGTACGAAAAAGAGTTGATCGAAAATATCTGTCTCCAGAATCGAAATGGATATTTGATGGGTGGGTTTATAGGTGTATTTTGACCCGCTGAATCCGAGAATCCAAGCTTTGATGACCAAAAATATGCTCGGAAAAAAGTTATTTCGCATGGTACGAAAAAGAGATGATCGGAAATATCTTTCTCCAGAATCGACATCGAACTTTGATGGGTGGGTTAATAGGTGTATTTTGACCCGCTGGATCCAAAAATCCAACCTTTGTTACACGAAAATACACCTGGAAAGAAGTTATTCCGCATGGTACGAAAAAGAGATGATCGAAAATATTTTTTTTCAGAATCGAAATCGGACTTTGATGGGTGAGTTTCTAGGTGTATTTCAACCCGCTGAATCCGAAAATCCAACCTCTGATGACCAAAAATATGCTTGGAAAAAAGTTATTTCGCATGGTACGAAAAAGAGATGATCGAAAATATCTGTCTCCAGAATCAAAATCGAACTATGGTGGGTGGGTTTATAGGTGTATTTTGACCCCCTGAATCCGAGAATCCAAGCCTTGATGACCAAAAATATGCTTGGAAAAAAGTTATTTCGCATGGTACGAAAAAGAGATGATCGAAAATATCTGTCTCCAGAATCGAAATCGAACTTTGATGGGTGGGTTTATGGGTGTATTTTGACCCGCTGGATCCAAAAATCCAACCTTTGTTACACGAAAATACACCTGGAATGAAGTTATTTCGCATGGTCCGAAAAAGAGATGATCGAAAATATTTTTTTTCAGAATCAAAATCGGACTTTAATGGGTGAGTTTCTAGGTGTATTCCGACCCGCTGAATCCGAAAATCCAAACTTTGATGACCAAAAATATGCTTGGAAAAAAGTTATTCCGCATGGTACGAAAAAGAGATGATCGAAAATATCTGTCTCCAGAATCGAAATCGAACTTTGATGGGTGGGTTCATAGGTGTATTTTGACCCGCTGAATCCAAAAATCCAACCTTTGTTACACGAAAATACACCTGGAAAGAAGTTATTCCGCATGGTACGAAAAAGAGATGATCGAAAATAGTTTTTTTCAGAATTGAAATCGGACTTTGATGGGTGAGTTTCTAGGTGTATTCCGACCCGCTGAATTCGAAAATCCAACCTCTGATGACCAAAAATATGCTTGGAAAAAAGTTATTCCGCATGGTACGAAAAAGAGATGATCGAAAATATTTTTTTTCAGAATCAAAATCGGACTTTGATGGGTGAGTTTCTAGGTGTATTCCGACCCGCTGAATCCGAAATTCCAAACTTTGATGACCAAAAATATGCTTGGAAAAAAGTTATTTCGCATGGTACGAAAAAGAGATGATCGAAAATATCTGTCTCCAGAATCGAAATCGAACTTTGATGGGTGGGTTTATGGGTGTATTTTGACCCGCTGGATCCAAAAATCCAACCTTTGTTAAACGAAAATACACCTGGAATAAAGTTATTTCGCATGGTCCGAAAAAGAGATGATCGAAAATATTTTTTTTCAGAATCAAAATCGGACTTTAATGGGTGAATTTCTAGGTGTATTCCGACCCGCTGAATCCGAAAATCCAAACTTTGATGACCAAAAATATGCTTGGAAAAAAGTTATTCCGCATGGTACGAAAAAGAGATGATCGAAAATATCTGTCTCCAGAATCGAAATCGAACTTTGATGGGTGGGTTCATAGGTGTATTTTGACCCGCTGAATCCAAAAATCCAACCTTTGTTACACGAAAATACACCTGGAAAGAAGTTATTCCGCATGGTACGAAAAAGAGATGATCGAAAATAGTTTTTTTCAGAATTGAAATCGGACTTTGATGGGTGAGTTTCTAGGTGTATTCCGACCCGCTGAATTCGAAAATCCAACCTCTGATGACCAAAAATATGCTTGGAAAAAAGTTATTCCGCATGGTACGAAAAAGAGATGATCGAAAATATTTTTTTTCAGAATCAAAATCGGACTTTGATGGGTGAGTTTCTAGGTGTATTCCGACCCGCTGAATCCGAAATTCCAAACTTTGATGACCAAAAATATGCTTGGAAAAAAGTTATTTCGCATGGTACGAAAAAGAGATGATCGAAAATATCTGTCTCCAGAATCGAAATCGAACTTTGATGGGTGGGTTTATGGGTGTATTTTGACCCGCTGGATCCAAAAATCCAACCTTTGTTAAACGAAAATACACCTGGAATAAAGTTATTTCGCATGGTCCGAAAAAGAGATGATCGAAAATATTTTTTTTCAGAATCAAAATCGGACTTTAATGGGTGAATTTCTAGGTGTATTTCGACCCGCTGAATCCGAAAATCCAAACTTTGATGACCAAAAATACACCTGGAAAGAAGTTATTCCGCATGGTACGAAAAAGAGATGATCGAAAATATCTGTCTCCAGAATCGAAATCGAACTTTGATGGGTGGGTTCATAGGTGTATTTTGACCCGCTGAATCCAAAAATCCAACCTTTGTTACACGAAAATACACCTGGAAAGAAGTTATTCCGCATGGTACGAAAAAGAGATGATCGAAAATAGTTTTTTTCAGAATTGAAATCGGACTTTGATGGGTGAGTTTCTAGGTGTATTCCGACCCGCTGAATCCGAAAATCCAACCTCTGATGACCAAAAATATGCTTGGAAAAAAGTTATTCCGCATGGTTCGAAAAAGAGATGATCGAAAATATTTTTTTTCAGAATCAAAATCGGACTTTGATGGGTGAGTTTCTAGGTGTATTCCGACCCGCTGAATCCGAAAATCCAAACTTTGATGACCAAAAATATGCTTGGAAAAAAGTTATTTCGCATGGTACGAAAAAGAGATGATCGAAAATATCTGTCTCCAGAATCGAAATCGGACTTTGATGGGTGGGTTTATGGGTGTATTTTGACCCGCTGGATCCAAAAATCCAACCTTTGTTGAACGAAAATACACCTGGAATGAAGTTATTTCGCATGGTCCGAAAAAGAGATGATCGAAAATATTTTTTTTCAGAATCAAAATCGGACTTTAATGGGTGGATTTCTAGGTGTATTCCGACCCGCTGAATCCGAAAATCCAAACTTTGATGACCAAAAATATGCTTGGAAAAAAGTTATTCCGCATGGTACGAAAAAGAGATGATCGGAAATATCTGTCTCCAGAATCGAAATCGAACTTTGATGGGTGGGTTCACAGGTGTATTTTGACCCGCTGAATCCAAAAATCCAACCTTTGTTACACGAAAATACACCTGGAAAGAAGTTATTCCGCATGGTACGAAAAAGAGATGATCGAAAATATTTTTTTTCAGAATCGAAATCGGACTTTGATGGGTGAGTTTCTAGGTGTATTTCAACCCGCTGAATCCGAAAATCCAACCTCTGATGACCAAAAATATGCTTGGAAAAAAGTTATTTCGCATGGTACGAAAAAGAGATGATCGAAAATATCTGTCTCCAGAATCGAAATCGAACTTCGATGGATGGGTTCATAGGTGTATTTTGACCCGCTGAATCCGAAAATCCAAACTTTGATGACCAAAAATATGCTTGGAAAAAAGTTATTTCGCATGGTACGAAAAAGAGATGATCGAAAATATCTGTCTCCAGAATCGAAATGGATATTTGATGGGTGGGTTTATAGGTGTATTTTGACCCGCTGAATCCGAGAATCCAAGCTTTGATGACCAAAAATATGCTCGGAAAAAAGTTATTTCGCATGGTACGAAAAAGAGATGATCGGAAATATCTTTCTCCAGAATCGACATCGAACTTTGATGGGTGGGTTAATAGGTGTATTTTGACCCGCTGGATCCAAAAATCCAACCTTTGTTAGACGAAAATACACCTGGAAAGAAGTTATTCCGCATGGTACGAAAAAGAGATGATCGAAAATATTTTTTTTCAGAATCGAAATCGGACTTTGATGGGTGAGTTTCTAGGTGTATTTCAACCCGCTGAATCCGAAAATCCAACCTCTGATGACCAAAAATATGCTTGGAAAAAAGTTATTTCGCATGGTACGAAAAAGAGATGATCGAAAATATCTGTCTCCAGAATCAAAATCGAACTATGGTGGGTGGGTTTATAGGTGTATTTTGACCCCCTGAATCCGAGAATCCAAGCCTTGATGACCAAAAATATGCTTGGAAAAAAGTTATTTCGCATGGTACGAAAAAGAGATGATCGAAAATATCTGTCTCCAGAATCGAAATCGAACTTTGATGGGTGGGTTTATGGGTGTATTTTGACCCGCTGGATCCAAAAATCCAACCTTTGTTACACGAAAATACACCTGGAATGAAGTTATTTCGCATGGTCCGAAAAAGAGATGATCGAAAATATTTTTTTTCAGAATCAAAATCGGACTTTAATGGGTGGGTTCATAGGTGTATTTTGACCCGCTGAATCCAAAAATCCAACCTTTGTTACACGAAAATACACCTGGAATGAAGTTATTTCGCATGGTCCGAAAAAGAGATGATCGAAAATATTTTTTTTCAGAATCAAAATCGGACTTTAATGGGTGAGTTTCTAGGTGTATTCCGACCCGCTGAATCCGAAAATCCAAACTTTGATGACCAAAAATATGCTTGGAAAAAAGTTATTCCGCATGGTACGAAAAAGAGATGATCGAAAATATCTGTCTCCAGAATCGAAATCGAACTTTGATGGGTGGGTTCATAGGTGTATTTTGACCCGCTGAATCCAAAAATCCAACCTTTGTTACACGAAAATACACCTGGAAAGAAGTTATTCCGCATGGTACGAAAAAGAGATGATCGAAAATAGTTTTTTTCAGAATTGAAATCGGACTTTGATGGGTGAGTTTCTAGGTGTATTCCGACCCGCTGAATTCGAAAATCCAACCTCTGATGACCAAAAATATGCTTGGAAAAAAGTTATTCCGCATGGTACGAAAAAGAGATGATCGAAAATATTTTTTTTCAGAATCAAAATCGGACTTTGATGGGTGAGTTTCTAGGTGTATTCCGACCCGCTGAATCCGAAATTCCAAACTTTGATGACCAAAAATATGCTTGGAAAAAAGTTATTTCGCATGGTACGAAAAAGAGATGATCGAAAATATCTGTCTCCAGAATCGAAATCGAACTTTGATGGGTGGGTGTATGGGTGTATTTTGACCCGCTGGATCCAAAAATCCAACCTTTGTTAAACGAAAATACACCTGGAATAAAGTTATTTCGCATGGTCCGAAAAAGAGATGATCGAAAATATTTTTTTTCAGAATCAAAATCGGACTTTAATGGGTGAATTTCTAGGTGTATTCCGACCCGCTGAATCCGAAAATCCAAACTTTGATGACCAAAAATATGCTTGGAAAAAAGTTATTCCGCATGGTACGAAAAAGAGATGATCGAAAATATCTGTCTCCAGAATCGAAATCGAACTTTGATGGGTGGGTTCATAGGTGTATTTTGACCCGCTGAATCCAAAAATCCAACCTTTGTTACACGAAAATACACCTGGAAAGAAGTTATTCCGCATGGTACGAAAAAGAGATGATCGAAAATAGTTTTTTTCAGAATTGAAATCGGACTTTGATGGGTGAGTTTCTAGGTGTATTCCGACCCGCTGAATTCGAAAATCCAACCTCTGATGACCAAAAATATGCTTGGAAAAAAGTTATTCCGCATGGTACGAAAAAGAGATGATCGAAAATATTTTTTTTCAGAATCAAAATCGGACTTTGATGGGTGAGTTTCTAGGTGTATTCCGACCCGCTGAATCCGAAATTCCAAACTTTGATGACCAAAAATATGCTTGGAAAAAAGTTATTTCGCATGGTACGAAAAAGAGATGATCGAAAATATCTGTCTCCAGAATCGAAATCGAACTTTGATGGGTGGGTTTATGGGTGTATTTTGACCCGCTGGATCCAAAAATCCAACCTTTGTTAAACGAAAATACACCTGGAATAAAGTTATTTCGCATGGTCCGAAAAAGAGATGATCGAAAATATTTTTTTTCAGAATCAAAATCGGACTTTAATGGGTGAATTTCTAGGTGTATTCCGACCCGCTGAATCCGAAAATCCAAACTTTGATGACCAAAAATACACCTGGAAAGAAGTTATTCCGCATGGTACGAAAAAGAGATGATCGAAAATATCTGTCTCCAGAATCGAAATCGAACTTTGATGGGTGGGTTCATAGGTGTATTTTGACCCGCTGAATCCAAAAATCCAACCTTTGTTACACGAAAATACACCTGGAAAGAAGTTATTCCGCATGGTACGAAAAAGAGATGATCGAAAATAGTTTTTTTCAGAATTGAAATCGGACTTTGATGGGTGAGTTTCTAGGTGTATTCCGACCCGCTGAATCCGAAAATCCAACCTCTGATGACCAAAAATATGCTTGGAAAAAAGTTATTCCGCATGGTTCGAAAAAGAGATGATCGAAAATATTTTTTTTCAGAATCAAAATCGGACTTTGATGGGTGAGTTTCTAGGTGTATTCCGACCCGCTGAATCCGAAAATCCAAACTTTGATGACCAAAAATATGCTTGGAAAAAAGTTATTTCGCATGGTACGAAAAAGAGATGATCGAAAATATCTGTCTCCAGAATCGAAATCGGACTTTGATGGGTGGGTTTATGGGTGTATTTTGACCCGCTGGATCCAAAAATCCAACCTTTGTTGAACGAAAATACACCTGGAATGAAGTTATTTCGCATGGTCCGAAAAAGAGATGATCGAAAATATTTTTTTTCAGAATCAAAATCGGACTTTAATGGGTGGATTTCTAGGTGTATTCCGACCCGCTGAATCCGAAAATCCAAACTTTGATGACCAAAAATATGCTTGGAAAAAAGTTATTCCGCATGGTACGAAAAAGAGATGATCGGAAATATCTGTCTCCAGAATCGAAATCGAACTTTGATGGGTGGGTTCACAGGTGTATTTTGACCCGCTGAATCCAAAAATCCAACCTTTGTTACACGAAAATACACCTGGAAAGAAGTTATTCCGCATGGTACGAAAAAGAGATGATCGAAAATATTTTTTTTCAGAATCGAAATCGGACTTTGATGGGTGAGTTTCTAGGTGTATTTCAACCCGCTGAATCCGAAAATCCAACCTCTGATGACCAAAAATATGCTTGGAAAAAAGTTATTTCGCATGGTACGAAAAAGAGATGATCGAAAATATCTGTCTCCAGAATCGAAATCGAACTTCGATGGATGGGTTCATAGGTGTATTTTGACCCGCTGAATCCGAAAATCCAAACTTTGATGACCAAAAATATGCTTGGAAAAAAGTTATTTCGCATGGTACGAAAAAGAGATGATCGAAAATATCTGTCTCCAGAATCGAAATGGATATTTGATGGGTGGGTTTATAGGTGTATTTTGACCCGCTGAATCCGAGAATCCAAGCTTTCATGACCAAAAATATGCTCGGAAAAAAGTTATTTCGCATGGTACGAAAAAGAGATGATCGGAAATATCTTTCTCCAGAATCGACATCGAACTTTGATGGGTGGGTTAATAGGTGTATTTTGACCCGCTGGATCCAAAAATCCAACCTTTGTTACACGAAAATACACCTGGAAAGAAGTTATTCCGCATGGTACGAAAAAGAGATGATCGAAAATATTTTTTTTCAGAATCGAAATCGGACTTTGATGGGTGAGTTTCTAGGTGTATTTCAACCCGCTGAATCCGAAAATCCAACCTCTGATGACCAAAAATATGCTTGGAAAAAAGTTATTTCGCATGGTACGAAAAAGAGATGATCGAAAATATCTGTCTCCAGAATTAAAATCGAACTATGGTGGGTGGGTTTATAGGTGTATTTTGACCCCCTGAATCCGAGAATCCAAGCCTTGATGACCAAAAATATGCTTGGAAAAAAGTTATTTCGCATGGTACGAAAAAGAGATGATCGAAAATATCTGTCTCCAGAATCGAAATCGAACTTTGATGGGTGGGTTTATGGGTGTATTTTGACCCGCTGGATCCAAAAATCCAACCTTTGTTACACGAAAATACACCTGGAATGAAGTTATTTCGCATGGTCCGAAAAAGAGATGATCGAAAATATTTTTTTTCAGAATCAAAATCGGACTTTAATGGGTGAGTTTCTAGGTGTATTCCGACCCGCTGAATCCGAAAATCCAAACTTTGATGACCAAAAATATGCTTGGAAAAAAGTTATTCCGCATGGTACGAAAAAGAGATGATCGAAAATATCTGTCTCCAGAATCGAAATCGAACTTTGATGGGTGGGTTCATAGGTGTATTTTGACCCGCTGAATCCAAAAATCCAACCTTTGTTACACGAAAATACACCTGGAAAGAAGTTATTCCGCATGGTACGAAAAAGAGATGATCGAAAATAGTTTTTTTCAGAATTGAAATCGGACTTTGATGGGTGAGTTTCTAGGTGTATTCCGACCCGCTGAATTCGAAAATCCAACCTCTGATGACCAAAAATATGCTTGGAAAAAAGTTATTCCGCATGGTACGAAAAAGAGATGATCGAAAATATTTTTTTTCAGAATCAAAATCGGACTTTGATGGGTGAGTTTCTAGGTGTATTCCGACCCGCTGAATCCGAAATTCCAAACTTTGATGACCAAAAATATGCTTGGAAAAAAGTTATTTCGCATGGTACGAAAAAGAGATGATCGGAAATATCTGTCTCCAGAATCGAAATCGAACTTTGATGGGTGGGTTTATGGGTGTATTTTGACCCGCTGGATCCAAAAATCCAACCTTTGTTAAACGAAAATACACCTGGAATAAAGTTATTTCGCATGGTCCGAAAAAGAGATGATCGAAAATATTTTTTTTCAGAATCAAAATCGGACTTTAATGGGTGAATTTCTAGGTGTATTCCGACCCGCTGAATCCGAAAATCCAAACTTTGATGACCAAAAATATGCTTGGAAAAAAGTTATTCCGCATGGTACGAAAAAGAGATGATCGAAAATATCTGTCTCCAGAATCGAAATCGAACTTTGATGGGTGGGTTCATAGGTGTATTTTGACCCGCTGAATCCAAAAATCCAACCTTTGTTACACGAAAATACACCTGGAAAGAAGTTATTCCGCATGGTACGAAAAAGAGATGATCGAAAATAGTTTTTTTCAGAATTGGAATCGGACTTTGATGGGTGAGTTTCTAGGTGTATTCCGACCCGCTGAATTCGAAAATCCAACCTCTGATGACCAAAAATATGCTTGGAAAAAAGTTATTCCGCATGGTACGAAAAAGAGATGATCGAAAATATTTTTTTTCAGAATCAAAATCGGACTTTGATGGGTGAGTTTCTAGGTGTATTCCGACCCGCTGAATCCGAAATTCCAAACTTTGATGACCAAAAATATGCTTGGAAAAAAGTTATTTCGCATGGTACGAAAAAGAGATGATCGAAAATATCTGTCTCCAGAATCGAAATCGAACTTTGATGGGTGGGTTTATGGGTGTATTTTGACCCGCTGGATCCAAAAATCCAACCTTTGTTAAACGAAAATACACCTGGAATAAAGTTATTTCGCATGGTCCGAAAAAGAGATGATCGAAAATATTTTTTTTCAGAATCAAAATCGGACTTTAATGGGTGAATTTCTAGGTGTATTCCGACCCGCTGAATCCGAAAATCCAAACTTTGATGACCAAAAATACACCTGGAAAGAAGTTATTCCGCATGGTACGAAAAAGAGATGATCGAAAATATCTGTCTCCAGAATCGAAATCGAACTTTGATGGGTGGGTTCATAGGTGTATTTTGACCCGCTGAATCCAAAAATCCAACCTTTGTTACACGAAAATACACCTGGAAAGAAGTTATTCCGCATGGTACGAAAAAGAGATGATCGAAAATAGTTTTTTTCAGAATTGAAATCGGACTTTGATGGGTGAGTTTCTAGGTGTATTCCGACCCGCTGAATCCGAAAATCCAACCTCTGATGACCAAAAATATGCTTGGAAAAAAGTTATTCCGCATGGTTCGAAAAAGAGATGATCGAAAATATTTTTTTTCAGAATCAAAATCGGACTTTGATGGGTGAGTTTCTAGGTGTATTCCGACCCGCTGAATCCGAAAATCCAAACTTTGATGACCAAAAATATGCTTGGAAAAAAGTTATTTCGCATGGTACGAAAAAGAGATGATCGAAAATATCTGTCTCCAGAATCGAAATCGGACTTTGATGGGTGGGTTTATGGGTGTATTTTGACCCGCTGGATCCAAAAATCCAACCTTTGTTGAACGAAAATACACCTGGAATGAAGTTATTTCGCATGGTCCGAAAAAGAGATGATCGAAAATATTTTTTTTCAGAATCAAAATCGGACTTTAATGGGTGGATTTCTAGGTGTATTCCGACCCGCTGAATCCGAAAATCCAAACTTTGATGACCAAAAATATGCTTGGAAAAAAGTTATTCCGCATGGTACGAAAAAGAGATGATCGGAAATATCTGTCTCCAGAATCGAAATCGAACTTTGATGGGTGGGTTCACAGGTGTATTTTGACCCGCTGAATCCAAAAATCCAACCTTTGTTACACGAAAATACACCTGGAAAGAAGTTATTCCGCATGGTACGAAAAAGAGATGATCGAAAATATTTTTTTTCAGAATCGAAATCGGACTTTGATGGGTGAGTTTCTAGGTGTATTTCAACCCGCTGAATCCGAAAATCCAACCTCTGATGACCAAAAATATGCTTGGAAAAAAGTTATTTCGCATGGTACGAAAAAGAGATGATCGAAAATATCTGTCTCCAGAATCGAAATCGAACTTCGATGGATGGGTTCATAGGTGTATTTTGACCCGCTGAATCCGAAAATCCAAACTTTGATGACCAAAAATATGCTTGGAAAAAAGTTATTTCGCATGGTACGAAAAAGAGATGATCGAAAATATCTGTCTCCAGAATCGAAATGGATATTTGATGGGTGGGTTTATAGGTGTATTTTGACCCGCTGAATCCGAGAATCCAAGCTTTGATGACCAAAAATATGCTCGGAAAAAAGTTATTTCGCATGGTACGAAAAAGAGATGATCGGAAATATCTTTCTCCAGAATCGACATCGAACTTTGATGGGTGGGTTAATAGGTGTATTTTGACCCGCTGGATCCAAAAATCCAACCTTTGTTACACGAAAATACACCTGGAAAGAAGTTATTCCGCATGGTACGAAAAAGAGATGATCGAAAATATTTTTTTTCAGAATCGAAATCGGACTTTGATGGGTGAGTTTCTAGGTGTATTTCAACCCGCTGAATCCGAAAATCCAACCTCTGATGACCAAAAATATGCTTGGAAAAAAGTTATTTCGCATGGTACGAAAAAGAGATGATCGAAAATATCTGTCTCCAGAATCAAAATCGAACTATGGTGGGTGGGTTTATAGGTGTATTTTGACCCCCTGAATCCGAGAATCCAAGCCTTGATGACCAAAAATATGCTTGGAAAAAAGTTATTTCGCATGGTACGAAAAAGAGATGATCGAAAATATCTGTCTCCAGAATCGAAATCGAACTTTGATGGGTGGGTTTATGGGTGTATTTTGACCCGCTGGATCCAAAAATCCAACCTTTGTTACACGAAAATACACCTGGAATGAAGTTATTTCGCATGGTCCGAAAAAGAGATGATTGAAAATATTTTTTTTCAGAATCAAAATCGGACTTTAATGGGTGAGTTTCTAGGTGTATTCCGACCCGCTGAATCCGAAAATCCAAACTTTGATGACCAAAAATATGCTTGGAAAAAAGTTATTCCGCATGGTACGAAAAAGAGATGATCGAAAATATCTGTCTCCAGAATCGAAATCGAACTTTGATGGGTGGGTTCATAGGTGTATTTTGACCCGCTGAATCCAAAAATCCAACCTTTGTTACACGAAAATACACCTGGAAAGAAGTTATTCCGCATGGTACGAAAAAGAGATGATCGAAAATAGTTTTTTTCAGAATTGAAATCGGACTTTGATGGGTGAGTTTCTAGGTGTATTCCGACCCGCTGAATTCGAAAATCCAACCTCTGATGACCAAAAATATGCTTGGAAAAAAGTTATTCCGCATGGTACGAAAAAGAGATGATCGAAAATATTTTTTTTCAGAATCAAAATCGGACTTTGATGGGTGAGTTTCTAGGTGTATTCCGACCCGCTGAATCCGAAATTCCAAACTTTGATGACCAAAAATATGCTTGGAAAAAAGTTATTTCGCATGGTACGAAAAAGAGATGATCGGAAATATCTGTCTCCAGAATCGAAATCGAACTTTGATGGGTGGGTTTATGGGTGTATTTTGACCCGCTGGATCCAAAAATCCAACCTTTGTTAAACGAAAATACACCTGGAATAAAGTTATTTCGCATGGTCCGAAAAAGAGATGATCGAAAATATTTTTTTTCAGAATCAAAATCGGACTTTAATGGGTGAATTTCTAGGTGTATTCCGACCCGCTGAATCCGAAAATCCAAACTTTGATGACCAAAAATATGCTTGGAAAAAAGTTATTCCGCATGGTACGAAAAAGAGATGATCGAAAATATCTGTCTCCAGAATCGAAATCGAACTTTGATGGGTGGGTTCATAGGTGTATTTTGACCCGCTGAATCCAAAAATCCAACCTTTGTTACACGAAAATACACCTGGAAAGAAGTTATTCCGCATGGTACGAAAAAGAGATGATCGAAAATAGTTTTTTTCAGAATTGAAATCGGACTTTGATGGGTGAGTTTCTAGGTGTATTCCGACCCGCTGAATTCGAAAATCCAACCTCTGATGACCAAAAATATGCTTGGAAAAAAGTTATTCCGCATGGTACGAAAAAGAGATGATCGAAAATATTTTTTTTCAGAATCAAAATCGGACTTTGATGGGTGAGTTTCTAGGTGTATTCCGACCCGCTGAATCCGAAATTCCAAACTTTGATGACCAAAAATATGCTTGGAAAAAAGTTATTTCGCATGGTACGAAAAAGAGATGATCGAAAATATCTGTCTCCAGAATCGAAATCGAACTTTGATGGGTGGGTTTATGGGTGTATTTTGACCCGCTGGATCCAAAAATCCAACCTTTGTTAAACGAAAATACACCTGGAATAAAGTTATTTCGCATGGTCCGAAAAAGAGATGATCGAAAATATTTTTTTTCAGAATCAAAATCGGACTTTAATGGGTGAATTTCTAGGTGTATTCCGACCCGCTGAATCCGAAAATCCAAACTTTGATGACCAAAAATACACCTGGAAAGAAGTTATTCCGCATGGTACGAAAAAGAGATGATCGAAAATATCTGTCTCCAGAATCGAAATCGAACTTTGATGGGTGGGTTCATAGGTGTATTTTGACCCGCTGAATCCAAAAATCCAACCTTTGTTACACGAAAATACACCTGGAAAGAAGTTATTCCGCATGGTACGAAAAAGAGATGATCGAAAATAGTTTTTTTCAGAATTGAAATCGGACTTTGATGGGTGAGTTTCTAGGTGTATTCCGACCCGCTGAATCCGAAAATCCAACCTCTGATGACCAAAAATATGCTTGGAAAAAAGTTATTCCGCATGGTTCGAAAAAGAGATGATCGAAAATATTTTTTTTCAGAATCAAAATCGGACTTTGATGGGTGAGTTTCTAGGTGTATTCCGACCCGCTGAATCCGAAAATCCAAACTTTGATGACCAAAAATATGCTTGGAAAAAAGTTATTTCGCATGGTACGAAAAAGAGATGATCGAAAATATCTGTCTCCAGAATCGAAATCGGACTTTGATGGGTGGGTTTATGGGTGTATTTTGACCCGCTGGATCCAAAAATCCAACCTTTGTTGAACGAAAATACACCTGGAATGAAGTTATTTCGCATGGTCCGAAAAAGAGATGATCGAAAATATTTTTTTTCAGAATCAAAATCGGACTTTAATGGGTGGATTTCTAGGTGTATTCCGACCCGCTGAATCCGAAAATCCAAACTTTGATGACCAAAAATATGCTTGGAAAAAAGTTATTCCGCATGGTACGAAAAAGAGATGATCGGAAATATCTGTCTCCAGAATCGAAATCGAACTTTGATGGGTGGGTTCACAGGTGTATTTTGACCCGCTGAATCCAAAAATCCAACCTTTGTTACACGAAAATACACCTGGAAAGAAGTTATTCCGCATGGTACGAAAAAGAGATGATCGAAAATATTTTTTTTCAGAATCGAAATCGGACTTTGATGGGTGAGTTTCTAGGTGTATTTCAACCCGCTGAATCCGAAAATCCAACCTCTGATGACCAAAAATATGCTTGGAAAAAAGTTATTTCGCATGGTACGAAAAAGAGATGATCGAAAATATCTGTCTCCAGAATCGAAATCGAACTTCGATGGATGGGTTCATAGGTGTATTTTGACCCGCTGAATCCGAAAATCCAAACTTTGATGACCAAAAATATGCTTGGAAAAAAGTTATTTCGCATGGTACGAAAAAGAGATGATCGAAAATATCTGTCTCCAGAATCGAAATGGATATTTGATGGGTGGGTTTATAGGTGTATTTTGACCCGCTGAATCCGAGAATCCAAGCTTTGATGACCAAAAATATGCTCGGAAAAAAGTTATTTCGCATGGTACGAAAAAGAGATGATCGGAAATATCTTTCTCCAGAATCGACATCGAACTTTGATGGGTGGGTTCATAGGTGTATTTTGACCCGCTGGATCCAAAAATCCAACCTTTGTTACACGAAAATACACCTGGAAAGAAGTTATTCCGCATGGTCCGAAAAAGAGATGATCGAAAATATTTTTTTTCAGAATCGAAATCGGACTTTGATGGGTGAGTTTCCAGGTGTATTTCGATCGGCTGAATCCGAAAATCCAACCTTTGATGACCAAGAATATGCTTGGAAAAAAGTTATTTCGCATGGTACGAAAAAGAGATGATCGAAAATATCTGTCTCCAGAATCAAAATCGAACTTTGATGGGTGGGTTTATAGGTGTATTTTGACCCGCTGAATCCGAGAATCCAAGCCTTGATGACCAAAAATATGATCGGAAAAAAGTTATTTCGCATGGTACGAAAAAGAGATGATCGAAAATATCTGTCTCCAGAATCGAAATCGAACTTTGATGGGTGGGTTTATGGGTGTATTTTGACCCGCTGGATCCAAAAATCCAACCTTTGTTACACGAAAATACACCTGGAATGAAGTTATTCCGCATGGTCCGAAAAAGAGATGATCGAAAATATTTTTTTTTAGAATCAAAATCGGACTTTAATGGGTGAGTTTCTAGGTGTATTCCGACCCGCTGAATCCGAAAATCCAAACTTTGATGACCAAAAATATGCTTGGAAAAAAGTTATTCCGCATGGTACGAAAAAGAGATGATCGAAAATATCTGTCTCCAGAATCGAAATCGAACTTTGATGGGTGGGTTCATAGGTGTATTTTGACCCGCTGAATCCAAAAATCCAACCTTGGTTACACGAAAATACACCTGGAAAGAAGTTATTCCGCATGGTACGAAAAAGAGATGATCGAAAATAGTTTTTTTCAGAATTGAAATCGGACTTTGATGGGTGAGTTTCTAGGTGTATTCCGACCCGCTGAATCCGAAAATCCAACCTCTGATGACCAAAAATATGTTTGGAAAGAAGTTATTCCGCATGGTACGAAAAAGAGATGATCGAAAATATCTGTCTCCAGAATCAAAATCGAACTTTGATGGGTGGGTTTATAGGTGTATTTTGACTCGCTGAATCCGAGAATCCAAGCCTTGATGACCAAAAATATGCTTGGAAAAAAGTTATTTCGCATGGTACGAAAAAGAGATGATCGAAAATATCTGTCTCCAGAATCGAAATCGAACTTTGATGGGTGGGTTTATGGGTGTATTTTGACCCGCTGGATCCAAAAATCCAACCTTTGTTACACGAAAATACACCTGGAATGAAATTATTTCGCATGGTCCGAAAAAGAGATGATCGAAAATAGTTTTTTTCAGAATTGAAATCGGACTTTGATGGGTGAGTTTCTAGGTGTATTCCGACCCGCTGAATCCGAAAATCCAACCTCTGATGACCAAAAATATGCTTGGAAAAAAGTTATTCCGCATGGTTCGAAAAAGAGATGATCGAAAATATTTTTTTTCAGAATCAAAATCGGACTTTGATGGGTGAGTTTCTAGGTGTATTCCGACCCGCTGAATCCAAAAATCCAAACTTTGATGACCAAAAATATGCTTGGAAAAAAGTTATTTCGCATGGTACGAAAAAGAGATGATCGAAAATATCTGTCTCCAGAATCGAAATCGAACTTCGATGGATGGGTTCATAGGTGTATTTTGACCCGCTGAATCCGAAAATCCAAACTTTGATGACCAAAAATATGCTTGGAAAAAAGTTATTTCGCATGGTACGAAAAAGAGATGATCGAAAATATCTGTCTCCAGAATCGAAATGGATATTTGATGGGTGGGTTTATAGGTGTATTTTGACCCGCTGAATCCGAGAATCCAAGCTTTGATGACCAAAAATATGCTCGGAAAAAAGTTATTTCGCATGGTACGAAAAAGAGATGATCGGAAATATCTTTCTCCAGAATCGACATCGAACTTTGATGGGTGGGTTCATCGGTGTATTTTGACCCGCTGGATCCAAAAATCCAACCTTTGTTACACGAAAATACACCTGGAAAGAAGTTATTCCGCATGGTCCGAAAAAGAGATGATCGAAAATATTTTTTTTCAGAATCGAAATCGGACTTTGATGGGTGAGTTTCCAGGTGTATTTCGACCGGCTGAATCCGAAAATCCAACCTTTGATGACCAAAAATATGCTTGGAAAAAAGTTATTTCGCATGGTACGAAAAAGAGATGATCGAAAATATCTGTCTCCAGAATCAAAATCGAACTTTGATGGGTGGGTTTATAGGTGTATTTTGACCCGCTGAATCCGAGAATCCAAGCCTTGATGACCAAAAATATGATCGGAAAAAAGTTATTTCGCATGGTACGAAAAAGAGATGATCGAAAATATCTGTCTCCAGAATCGAAATCGAACTTTGATGGGTGGGTTTATGGGTGTATTTTGACCCGCTGGATCCAAAAATCCAACCTTTGTTACACGAAAATACACCTGGAATGAAGTTATTTCGCATGGTCCGAAAAAGAGATGATCGAAAATATTTTTTTTCAGAATCAAAATCGGACTTTAATGGGTGAGTTTCTAGGTGTATTCCGACCCGCTGAATCCGAAAATCCAAACTTTGATGACCAAAAATATGCTTGGAAAAAAGTTATTCCGCATGGTACGAAAAAGAGATGATCGAAAATATCTGTCTCCAGAATCGAAATCGAACTTTGATGGGTGGGTTCATAGGTGTATTTTGACCCGCTGAATCCAAAAATCCAACCTTTGTTACACGAAAATACACCTGGAAAGAAGTTATTCCGCATGGTACGAAAAAGAGATGATCGAAAATAGTTTTTTTCAGAATTGAAATCGGACTTTGATGGGTGAGTTTCTAGGTGTATTCCGACCCGCTGAATCCGAAAATCCAACCTCTGATGACCAAAAATATGCTGGGAAAGAAGTTATTCCGCATGGTACGAAAAAGAGATGATCGAAAATATCTGTCTCCAGAATCAAAATCGAACTTTGATGGGTGTGTTTATAGGTGTATTTTGACCCGCTGAATCCGAGAATCCAAGCCTTGATGACCAAAAATATGCTTGGAAAAAAGTTATTTCGCATGGTACGAAAAAGAGATGATCGAAAATATCTGTCTCCAGAATCGAAATCGAACTTTGATGGGTGGGTTTATGGGTGTATTTTGACCCGCTGGATCCAAAAATCCAACCTTTGTTACACGAAAATACACCTGGAATGAAGTTATTTCGCATGGTCCGAAAAAGAGATGATCGAAAATATTTTTTTTCAGAATCAAAATCGGACTTTAATGGGTGAGTTTCTAGGTGTATTCCGACCCGCTGAATCCGAAAATCCAAACTTTGATGACCAAAAATATGCTTGGAAAAAAGTTATTCCGCATGGTACGAAAAAGAGATGATCGAAAATATCTGTCTCCAGAATCGAAATCGAACTTTGATGGGTGGGTTCATAGGTGTATTTTGACCCGCTGAATCCAAAAATCCAACCTTTGTTACACGAAAATACACCTGGAAAGAAGTTATTCCGCATGGTACGAAAAAGAGATGATCGAAAATAGTTTTTTTCAGAATTGAAATCGGACTTTGATGGGTGAGTTTCTAGGTGTATTCCGACCCGCTGAATCCGAAAATCCAACCTCTGATGACCAAAAATATGCTTGGAAAGAAGTTATTCCGCATGGTACGAAAAAGAGATGATCGAAAATATCTGTCTCCAGAATCAAAATCGAACTTTGATGGGTGGGTTTATAGGTGTATTTTGACCCGCTGAATCCGAGAATCCAAGCCTTGATGACCAAAAATATGCTTGGAAAAAAGTTATTTCGCATGGTACGAAAAAGAGATGATCGAAAATATCTGTCTCCAGAATCGAAATCGAACTTTGATGGGTGGGTTTATGGGTGTATTTTGACCCGCTGGATCCAAAAATCCAACCTTTGTCACACGAAAATACACCTGGAATGAAGTTATTTCGCATGGTCCGAAAAAGAGATGATCGAAAATATTTTTTTTCAGAATCAAAATCGGACTTTAATGGGTGAGTTTCTAGGTGTATTCCGACCCGCTGAATCCGAAAATCCAAACTTTGATGACCAAAAATATGCTTGGAAAAAAGTTATTCCGCATGGTACGAAAAAGAGATGATCGAAAATATCTGTCTCCAGAATCGAAATCGAACTTTGATGGGTGGGTTCATAGGTGTATTTTGACCCGCTGAATCCAAAAATCCAACCTTTGTTACACGAAAATACACCTGGAAAGAAGTTATTCCGCATGGTACGAAAAAGAGATGATCGAAAATAGTTTTTTTCAGAATTGAAATCGGACTTTGATGGGTGAGTTTCTAGGTGTATTCCGACCCGCTGAATCCGAAAATCCAACCTCTGATGACCAAAAATATGCTTGGAAAGAAGTTATTCCGCATGGTACGAAAAAGAGATGATCGAAAATATCTGTCTCCAGAATCAAAATCGAACTTTGATGGGTGGGTTTATAGGTGTATTTTGACCCGCTGAATCCGAGAATCCAAGCCTTGATGACCAAAAATATGCTTGGAAAAAAGTTATTTCGCATGGTACGAAAAAGAGATGATCGAAAATATCTGTCTCCAGAATCGAAATCGAACTTTGATGGGTGGGTTTATGGGTGTATTTTGACCCGCTGGATCCAAAAATCCAACCTTTGTTACACGAAAATACACCTGGAATGAAGTTATTTCGCATGGTCCGAAAAAGAGATGATCGAAAATATTTTTTTTCAGAATCAAAATCGGACTTCAATGGGTGAGTTTCTAGGTGTATTCCGACCCGCTGAATCCGAAAATCCAAACTTTGATGACCAAAAATATGCTTGGAAAAAAGTTATTCCGCATGGTACGAAAAAGAGATGATCGAAAATATCTGTCTCCAGAATCGAAATCGAACTTTGATGGGTGGGTTCATAGGTGTATTTTGACCCGCTGAATCCAAAAATCCAACCTTTGTTACACGAAAATACACCTGGAAAGAAGTTATTCCGCATGGTACGAAAAAGAGATGATCGAAAATAGTTTTTTTCAGAATTGAAATCGGACTTTGATGGGTGAGTTTCTAGGTGTATTCCGACCCGCTGAATCCGAAAATCCAACCTCTGATGACCGAAAATATGCTTGGAAAGAAGTTATTCCGCATGGTACGAAAAAGAGATGATCGAAAATATCTGTCTCCAGAATCAAAATCGAACTTTGATGGGTGGGTTTATAGGTGTATTTTGACCCGCTGAATCCGAGAATCCAAGCCTTGATGACCAAAAATATGCTTGGAAAAAAGTTATTTCGCATGGTACGAAAAAGAGATGATCGAAAATATCTGTCTCCAGAATCGAAATCGAACTTTGATGGGTGGGTTTATGGGTGTATTTTGACCCGCTGGATCCAAAAATCCAACCTTTGTTACACGAAAATACACCTGGAATGAAGTTATTTCGCATGGTCCGAAAAAGAGATGATCGAAAATATTTTTTTTCAGAATCAAAATCGGACTTTAATGGGTGAGTTTCTAGGTGTATTTCGACCCGCTGAATCCGAAAATCCAAACTTTGATGACCAAAAATGTGCTTGGAAAAAAGTTATTCCGCATGGTACGAAAAAGAGATGAACGAAAATATCTGTCTCCAGAATCGAAATCGAACTTTGATGGGTGGGTTCATAGGTGTATTTTGACCCGCTGAATCCAAAAATCCAACCTTTGTTACACGAAAATTCACCTGGAAAGAAGTTATTCCGCATGGTACGAAAAAGAGATGATCGAAAATAGTTTTTTTCAGAATTGAAATCGGACTTTGATGGGTGAGTTTCTAGGTGTATTCCGACCCGCTGAATCCGAAAATCCAACCTCTGATGACCAAAAATATGCTTGGAAAAAAGTTATTCCGCATGGTACGAAAAAGAGATGATCGAAAATATTTTTTTTCAGAATCAAAATCGGACTTTGATGGGTGAGTTTCTAGGTGTATTTCAACCCGCTGAATCCGAAAATCCAACCTCTGATGACCAAAAATATGCTTGGAAAAAAGTTATTTCGCATGGTACGAAAAAGAGATGATCGAAAATATCTGTCTCCAGAATCGAAATCGAACTTCGATGGATGGGTTCATAGGTGTATTTTGACCCGCTGAATCCGAAAATCCAAACTTTGATGACCAAAAATATGCTTGGAAAAAAGTTATTTCGCATGGTACGAAAAAGAGATGATCGAAAATATCTGTCTCCAGAATCAAAATCGAACTTTGATGGGTGGGTTTATAGGTGTATTTTGACCCGCTGAATCCGAGAATCCAAGCCTTGATGACCAAAAATATGATCGGAAAAAAGTTATTTCGCATGGTACGAAAAAGAGATGATCGAAAATATCTGTCTCCAGAATCGAAATCGAACTTTGATGGGTGGGTTTATGGGTGTATTTTGACCCGCTGGATCCAAAAATCCAACCTTTGTTACACGAAAATACACCTGGAATGAAGTTATTTCGCATGGTCCGAAAAAGAGATGATCGAAAATATTTTTTTTCAGAATCAAAATCGGACTTTAATGGGTGAGTTTCTAGGTGTATTCCGACCCGCTGAATCCGAAAATCCAAACTTTGATGACCAAAAATATGCTTGGAAAAAAGTTATTCCGCATGGTACGAAAAAGAGATGATCGAAAATATCTGTCTCCAGAATCGAAATCGAACTTTGATGGGTGGGTTCATAGGTGTATTTTGACCCGCTGAATCCAAAAATCCAACCTTTGTTACACGAAAATACACCTGGAAAGAAGTTATTCCGCATGGTACGAAAAAGAGATGATCGAAAATAGTTTTTTTCAGAATTGAAATCGGACTTTGATGGGTGAGTTTCTAGGTGTATTCCGACCCGCTGAATCCGAAAATCCAACCTCTGATGACCAAAAATATGCTGGGAAAGAAGTTATTCCGCATGGTACGAAAAAGAGATGATCGAAAATATCTGTCTCCAGAATCAAAATCGAACTTTGATGGGTGTGTTTATAGGTGTATTTTGACCCGCTGAATCCGAGAATCCAAGCCTTGATGACCAAAAATATGCTTGGAAAAAAGTTATTTCGCATGGTACGAAAAAGAGATGATCGAAAATATCTGTCTCCAGAATCGAAATCGAACTTTGATGGGTGGGTTTATGGGTGTATTTTGACCCGCTGGATCCAAAAATCCAACCTTTGTTACACGAAAATACACCTGGAATGAAGTTATTTCGCATGGTCCGAAAAAGAGATGATCGAAAATATTTTTTTTCAGAATCAAAATCGGACTTTAATGGGTGAGTTTCTAGGTGTATTCCGACCCGCTGAATCCGAAAATCCAAACTTTGATGACCAAAAATATGCTTGGAAAAAAGTTATTCCGCATGGTACGAAAAAGAGATGATCGAAAATATCTGTCTCCAGAATCGAAATCGAACTTTGATGGGTGGGTTCATAGGTGTATTTTGACCCGCTGAATCCAAAAATCCAACCTTTGTTACACGAAAATACACCTGGAAAGAAGTTATTCCGCATGGTACGAAAAAGAGATGATCGAAAATAGTTTTTTTCAGAATTGAAATCGGACTTTGATGGGTGAGTTTCTAGGTGTATTCCGACCCGCTGAATCCGAAAATCCAACCTCTGATGACCAAAAATATGCTTGGAAAGAAGTTATTCCGCATGGTACGAAAAAGAGATGATCGAAAATATTTTTTTTCAGAATCGAAATTGGACTTTGATGGGTGAGTTTCTAGGTGTATTTCGACCCGCTGAATCCGAAAATCCAACCTCTGATGACCAAAAATATGCTTGGAAAAAAGTTATTCCGCATGGTACGAAAAAGAGATGATCGAAAATATTTTTTTTCAGAATCAAAATCGGACTTTGATGGGTGAGTTTCTAGGTGTATTGCGACCCGCTGAATCCGAAAATCCAAACTTTGGTGACCAAAAATATGCTTGGAAAAAAGTTATTTCGCATGGTACGAAAAAGAGATGATCGAAAATATCTGTCTCCAGAATCGGAATCGAACTTTAACGGGTGGGTTTATGGGTGTATTTTGACCCGCTGGATCCAAAAATCCAACCATTGTTACACGAAAATACACCTGGAAAGAAGTTATTCCGCATGGTCCGAAAAAGAGATGATCGAAAATATTTTTTTTCAGAATCGAAATCGGACTTTGATGGGTGAGTTTCTAGGTGTATTTCGACCGGCTGAATCCGAAAATCCAACCTTTGATGACCAAAAATATGCTTGGAAAAAAGTTATTTCGCATGGTACGAAAAAGAGATGATCGAAAATATCTGTCTCCAGAATCAAAATCGAACTGTGATGGGTGGGTTTATAGGTGTATTTTGACCCGCTGAATCCGAGAATCCAAGCCTTGATGACCAAAAATATGCTTGGAAAAAAGTTATTTCGCATGGTACGAAAAAGAGATGATCGAAAATATCTGTCTCCAGAATCGAAATCGAACTTTGATGGGTGGGTTTATGGGTGTATTTTGACCCGCTGGATCCAAAAATCCAACCTTTGTTACACGAAAATACACCTGGAATGAAGTTATTTCGCATGGTCCGAAAAAGAGATGATCGAAAATATTTTTTTTCAGAATCAAAATCGGACTTTAATGGGTGAGTTTCTAGGTGTATTCCGACCCGCTGAATCCGAAAATCCAAACTTTGATGACCAAAAATATGCTTGGAAAAAAGTTATTCCGCATGGTACGAAAAAGAGATGATCGAAAATATCTGTCTCCAGAATCGAAATCGAACTTTGATGGGTGGGTTCATAGGTGTATTTTGACCCGCTGAATCCAAAAATCCAACCTTTGTTACACGAAAATACACCTGGAAAGAAGTTATTCCGCATGGTACGAAAAAGAGATGATCGAAAATAGTTTTTTTCAGAATTGAAATCGGACTTTGATGGGTGAGTTTCTAGGTGTATTCCGACCCGCTGAATCCGAAAATCCAACCTCTGATGACCAAAAATATGCTTGGAAAGAAGTTATTCCGCATGGTACGAAAAAGAGATGATCGAAAATATCTGTCTCCAGAATCAAAATCGAACTTTGATGGGTGGGTTTATAGGTGTATTTTGACCCGCTGAATCCGAGAATCCAAGCCTTGATGACCAAAAATATGCTTGGAAAAAAGTTATTTCGCATGGTACGAAAAAGAGATGATCGAAAATATCTGTCTCCAGAATCGAAATCGAACTTTGATGGGTGGGTTTATGGGTGTATTTTGACCCGCTGGATCCAAAAATCCAACCTTTGTTACACGAAAATACACCTGGAATGAAGTTATTTCGCATGGTCCGAAAAAGAGATGATCGAAAATATTTTTTTTCAGAATCAAAATCGGACTTTAATGGGTGAGTTTCTAGGTGTATTTCGACCCGCTGAATCCGAAAATCCAAACTTTGATGACCAAAAATGTGCTTGGAAAAAAGTTATTCCGCATGGTACGAAAAAGAGATGAACGAAAATATCTGTCTCCAGAATCGAAATCGAACTTTGATGGGTGGGTTCATAGGTGTATTTTGACCCGCTGAATCCAAAAATCCAACCTTTGTTACACGAAAATTCACCTGGAAAGAAGTTATTCCGCATGGTACGAAAAAGAGATGATCGAAAATAGTTTTTTTCAGAATTGAAATCGGACTTTGATGGGTGAGTTTCTAGGTGTATTCCGACCCGCTGAATCCGAAAATCCAACCTCTGATGACCAAAAATATGCTTGGAAAAAAGTTATTCCGCATGGTACGAAAAAGAGATGATCGAAAATATTTTTTTTCAGAATCAAAATCGGACTTTGATGGGTGAGTTTCTAGGTGTATTTCAACCCGCTGAATCCGAAAATCCAACCTCTGATGACCAAAAATATGCTTGGAAAAAAGTTATTTCGCATGGTACGAAAAAGAGATGATCGAAAATATCTGTCTCCAGAATCGAAATCGAACTTCGATGGATGGGTTCATAGGTGTATTTTGACCCGCTGAATCCGAAAATCCAAACTTTGATGACCAAAAATATGCTTGGAAAAAAGTTATTTCGCATGGTACGAAAAAGAGATGATCGAAAATATCTGTCTCCAGAATCAAAATCGAACTTTGATGGGTGGGTTTATAGGTGTATTTTGACCCGCTGAATCCGAGAATCCAAGCCTTGATGACCAAAAATATGATCGGAAAAAAGTTATTTCGCATGGTACGAAAAAGAGATGATCGAAAATATCTGTCTCCAGAATCGAAATCGAACTTTGATGGGTGGGTTTATGGGTGTATTTTGACCCGCTGGATCCAAAAATCCAACCTTTGTTACACGAAAATACACCTGGAATGAAGTTATTTCGCATGGTCCGAAAAAGAGATGATCGAAAATATTTTTTTTCAGAATCAAAATCGGACTTTAATGGGTGAGTTTCTAGGTGTATTCCGACCCGCTGAATCCGAAAATCCAAACTTTGATGACCAAAAATATGCTTGGAAAAAAGTTATTCCGCATGGTACGAAAAAGAGATGATCGAAAATATCTGTCTCCAGAATCGAAATCGAACTTTGATGGGTGGGTTCATAGGTGTATTTTGACCCGCTGAATCCAAAAATCCAACCTTTGTTACACGAAAATACACCTGGAAAGAAGTTATTCCGCATGGTACGAAAAAGAGATGATCGAAAATAGTTTTTTTCAGAATTGAAATCGGACTTTGATGGGTGAGTTTCTAGGTGTATTCCGACCCGCTGAATCCGAAAATCCAACCTCTGATGACCAAAAATATGCTGGGAAAGAAGTTATTCCGCATGGTACGAAAAAGAGATGATCGAAAATATCTGTCTCCAGAATCAAAATCGAACTTTGATGGGTGTGTTTATAGGTGTATTTTGACCCGCTGAATCCGAGAATCCAAGCCTTGATGACCAAAAATATGCTTGGAAAAAAGTTATTTCGCATGGTACGAAAAAGAGATGATCGAAAATATCTGTCTCCAGAATCGAAATCGAACTTTGATGGGTGGGTTTATGGGTGTATTTTGACCCGCTGGATCCAAAAATCCAACCTTTGTTACACGAAAATACACCTGGAATGAAGTTATTTCGCATGGTCCGAAAAAGAGATGATCGAAAATATTTTTTTTCAGAATCAAAATCGGACTTTAATGGGTGAGTTTCTAGGTGTATTCCGACCCGCTGAATCCGAAAATCCAAACTTTGATGACCAAAAATATGCTTGGAAAAAAGTTATTCCGCATGGTACGAAAAAGAGATGATCGAAAATATCTGTCTCCAGAATCGAAATCGAACTTTGATGGGTGGGTTCATAGGTGTATTTTGACCCGCTGAATCCAAAAATCCAACCTTTGTTACACGAAAATACACCTGGAAAGAAGTTATTCCGCATGGTACGAAAAAGAGATGATCGAAAATAGTTTTTTTCAGAATTGAAATCGGACTTTGATGGGTGAGTTTCTAGGTGTATTCCGACCCGCTGAATCCGAAAATCCAACCTCTGATGACCAAAAATATGCTTGGAAAGAAGTTATTCCGCATGGTACGAAAAAGAGATGATCGAAAATATTTTTTTTCAGAATCGAAATTGGACTTTGATGGGTGAGTTTCTAGGTGTATTTCGACCCGCTGAATCCGAAAATCCAACCTCTGATGACCAAAAATATGCTTGGAAAAAAGTTATTCCGCATGGTACGAAAAAGAGATGATCGAAAATATTTTTTTTCAGAATCAAAATCGGACTTTGATGGGTGAGTTTCTAGGTGTATTGCGACCCGCTGAATCCGAAAATCCAAACTTTGGTGACCAAAAATATGCTTGGAAAAAAGTTATTTCGCATGGTACGAAAAAGAGATGATCGAAAATATCTGTCTCCAGAATCGGAATCGAACTTTAACGGGTGGGTTTATGGGTGTATTTTGACCCGCTGGATCCAAAAATCCAACCATTGTTACACGAAAATACACCTGGAAAGAAGTTATTCCGCATGGTCCGAAAAAGAGATGATCGAAAATATTTTTTTTCAGAATCGAAATCGGACTTTGATGGGTGAGTTTCTAGGTGTATTTCGACCGGCTGAATCCGAAAATCCAACCTTTGATGACCAAAAATATGCTTGGAAAAAAGTTATTTCGCATGGTACGAAAAAGAGATGATCGAAAATATCTGTCTCCAGAATCAAAATCGAACTTTGATGGGTGGGTTTATAGGTGTATTTTGACCCGCTGAATCCGAGAATCCAAGCCTTGATGACCAAAAATATGCTTGGAAAAAAGTTATTTCGCATGGTACGAAAAAGAGATGATCGAAAATATCTGTCTCCAGAATCGAAATCGAACTTTGATGGGTGGGTTTATGGGTGTATTTTGACCCGCTGGATCCAAAAATCCAACCTTTGTTACACGAAAATACACCTGGAATGAAGTTATTTCGCATGGTCCGAAAAAGAGATGATCGAAAATATTTTTTTTCAGAATCAAAATCGGACTTTAATGGGTGAGTTTCTAGGTGTATTCCGACCCGCTGAATCCGAAAATCCAAACTTTGATGACCAAAAATATGCTTGGAAAAAAGTTATTCCGCATGGTACGAAAAAGAGATGATCGAAAATATCTGTCTCCAGAATCGAAATCGAACTTTGATGGGTGGGTTCATAGGTGTATTTTGACCCGCTGAATCCAAAAATCCAACCTTTGTTACACGAAAATACACCTGGAAAGAAGTTATTCCGCATGGTACGAAAAAGAGATGATCGAAAATAGTTTTTTTCAGAATTGAAATCGGACTTTGATGGGTGAGTTTCTAGGTGTATTCCGACCCGCTGAATCCGAAAATCCAACCTCTGATGACCAAAAATATGCTTGGAAAGAAGTTATTCCGCATGGTACGAAAAAGAGATGATCGAAAATATCTGTCTCCAGAATCAAAATCGAACTTTGATGGGTGGGTTTATAGGTGTATTTTGACCCGCTGAATCCGAGAATCCAAGCCTTGATGACCAAAAATATGCTTGGAAAAAAGTTATTTCGCATGGTACGAAAAAGAGATGATCGAAAATATCTGTCTCCAGAATCGAAATCGAACTTTGATGGGTGGGTTTATGGGTGTATTTTGACCCGCTGGATCCAAAAATCCAACCTTTGTTACACGAAAATACACCTGGAATGAAGTTATTTCGCATGGTCCGAAAAAGAGATGATCGAAAATATTTTTTTTCAGAATCAAAATCGGACTTTAATGGGTGAGTTTCTAGGTGTATTCCGACCCGCTGAATCCGAAAATCCAAACTTTGATGACCAAAAATATGCTTGGAAAAAAGTTATTCCGCATGGTACGAAAAAGAGATGATCGAAAATATCTGTCTCCAGAATCGAAATCGAACTTTGATGGGTGGGTTCATAGGTGTATTTTGACCCGCTGAATCCAAAAATCCAACCTTTGTTACACGAAATTACACCTGGAAAGAAGTTATTCCGCATGGTACGAAAAAGAGATGATCGAAAATAGTTTTTTTCAGAATTGAAATCGGACTTTGATGGGTGAGTTTCTAGGTGTATTCCGACCCGCTGAATCCGAAAATCCAACCTCTGATGACCAAAAATATGCTTGGAAAGAAGTTATTCCGCATGGTACGAAAAAGAGATGATCGAAAATATCTGTCTCCAGAATCAAAATCGAACTTTGATGGGTGGGTTTATAGGTGTATTTTGACCCGCTGAATCCGAGAATCCAAGCCTTGATGACCAAAAATATGCTTGGAAAAAAGTTATTTCGCATGGTACGAAAAAGAGATGATCGAAAATATCTGTCTCCAGAATCGAAATCGAACTTTGATGGGTGGGTTTATGGGTGTATTTTGACCCGCTGGATCCAAAAATCCACCCTTTGTTACACGAAAATACACCTGGAATGAAGTTATTTCGCATGGTCCGAAAAAGAGACGATCGAAAATATTTTTTTTCAGAATCAAAATCGGACTTCAATGGGTGAGTTTCTAGGTGTATTCCGACCCGCTGAATCCGAAAATCCAAACTTTGATGACCAAAAATATGCTTGGAAAAAAGTTATTCCGCATGGTACGAAAAAGAGATGATCGAAAATATCTGTCTCCAGAATCGAAATCGAACTTTGATGGGTGGGTTCATAGGTGTATTTTGACCCGCTGAATCCAAAAATCCAACCTTTGTTACACGAAAATACACCTGGAAAGAAGTTATTCCGCATGGTACGAAAAAGAGATGATCGAAAATAGTTTTTTTCAGAATTGAAATCGGACTTTGATGGGTGAGTTTCTAGGTGTATTCCGACCCGCTGAATCCGAAAATCCAACCTCTGATGACCAAAAATATGCTTGGAAAGAAGTTATTCCGCATGGTACGAAAAAGAGATGATCGAAAATATCTGTCTCCAGAATCAAAATCGAACTTTGATGGGTGGGTTTATAGGTGTATTTTGACCCGCTGAATCCGAGAATCCAAGCCTTGATGACCAAAAATATGCTTGGAAAAAAGTTATTTCGCATGGTACGAAAAAGAGATGATCGAAAATATCTGTCTCCAGAATCGAAATCGAACTTTGATGGGTGGGTTTATGGGTGTATTTTGACCCGCTGGATCCAAAAATCCAACCTTTGTTACACGAAAATACACCTGGAATGAAGTTATTTCGCATGGTCCGAAAAAGAGATGATCGAAAATATTTTTTTTCAGAATCAAAATCGGACTTTAATGGGTGAGTTTCTAGGTGTATTTCGACCCGCTGAATCCGAAAATCCAAACTTTGATGACCAAAAATGTGCTTGGAAAAAAGTTATTCCGCATGGTACGAAAAAGAGATGAACGAAAATATCTGTCTCCAGAATCGAAATCGAACTTTGATGGGTGGGTTCATAGGTGTATTTTGACCCGCTGAATCCAAAAATCCAACCTTTGTTACACGAAAATTCACCTGGAAAGAAGTTATTCCGCATGGTACGAAAAAGAGATGATCGAAAATAGTTTTTTTCAGAATTGAAATCGGACTTTGATGGGTGAGTTTCTAGGTGTATTCCGACCCGCTGAATCCGAAAATCCAACCTCTGATGACCAAAAATATGCTTGGAAAAAAGTTATTCCGCATGGTACGAAAAAGAGATGATCGAAAATATTTTTTTTCAGAATCAAAATCGGACTTTGATGGGTGAGTTTCTAGGTGTATTTCGACCCGCTGAATCCGAAAATCCAAACTTTGATGACCAAAAATATGCTTGGAAAAAAGTTATTTCGCATGGTACGAAAAAGAGATGATCGAAAATATCTGTCTCCAGAATCGAAATCGAACTTTGATGGGTGGGTTTATGGGTGTATTTTGACCCGCTGGATCCAAAAATCCAACCTTTGTTACACGAAAATACACCTGGAATGAAGTTATTTCGCATGGTCCGAAAAAGAGATGATCGAAAATATTTTTTTTCAGAATCAAAATCGGACTTTAATGGGTGAATTTCTAGGTGTATTCCGACCCGCTGAATCCGAAAATCCAAACTTTGATGACCAAAAATATGCTTGGAAAAAGGTTATTCCGCATGGTACGAAAAAGAGATGATCGGAAATATCTGTCTCCAGAATCGAAATCGAACTTTGATGGGTGGGTTCACAGGTGTATTTTGACCCGCTGAATCCAAAAATCCAACCTTTGTTACACGAAAATACACCTGGAAAGAAGTTATTCCGCATGGTACGAAAAAGAGATGATCGAAAATATTTTTTTTCAGAATCGAAATCGGACTTTGATGGGTGAGTTTCTAGGTGTATTTCAACCCGCTGAATCCGAAAATCCAACCTCTGATGACCAAAAATATGCTTGGAAAAAAGTTATTTCGCATGGTACGAAAAAGAGATGATCGAAAATATCTGTCTCCAGAATCGAAATCGAACTTTGATGGATGGGTTCATAGGTGTATTTTGACCCGCTGAATCCGAAAATCCAAACTTTGATGACCAAAAATATGCTTGGAAAAAAGTTATTTCGCATGGTACGAAAAAGAGATGATCGAAAATATCTGTCTCCAGAATCGAAATGGATATTTGATGGGTGGGTTTATAGGTGTATTTTGACCCGCTGAATCCGAGAATCCAAGCTTTGATGACCAAAAATATGCTCGGAAAAAAGTTATTTCGCATGGTACGAAAAAGAGATGATCGGAAATATCTGTCTCCAGAATCGAAATCGAACTTTGATGGGTGGGTTCATAGGTGTATTTTGACCCGCTGAATCCAAAAATCCAACCTTTGTTACACGAAAATACACCTGGAAAGAAGTTATTCCGCATGGTACGAAAAAGAGATGATCGAAAATATTTTTTTTCAGAATCGAAATTGGACTTTGATGGGTGAGTTTCTAGGTGTATTTCGACCCGCTGAATCCGAAAATCCAACCTCTGATGACCAAAAATATGCTTGGAAAAAAGTTATTCCGCATGGTACGAAAAAGAGATGATCGAAAATATTTTTTTTCAGAATCAAAATCGGACTTTGATGGGTGAGTTTCTAGGTGTATTTCGACCCGCTGAATCCGAAAATCCAAACTTTGATGACCAAAAATATGCTTGGAAAAAAGTTATTTCGCATGATACGAAAAAGAGATGATCGAAAATATCTGTCTCCAGAATCGAAATCGAACTTTGATGGGTGGGTTTATGGGTGTATTTTGACCCGCTGGATCCAAAAATCCAACCTTTGTTACACGAAAATACACCTGGAATGAAGTTATTTCGCATGGTCCGAAAAAGAGATGATCGAAAATATTTTTTTTCAGAATCAAAATCGGACTTTAATGGGTGAGTTTCTAGGTGTATTCCGACCCGCTGAATCCGAAAATCCAAACTTTGATGACCAAAAATATGCTTGGAAAAAAGTTATTCCGCATGGTACGAAAAAGAGATGATCGAAAATATCTGTCTCCAGAATCGAAATCGAACTTTGATGGGTGGGTTCATAGGTGTATTTTGACCCGCTGAATCCAAAAATCCAACCTTTGTTACACGAAAATACACCTGGAAAGAAGTTATTCCGCATGGTACGAAAAAGAGATGATCGAAAATAGTTTTTTTCAGAATTGAAATCGGACTTTGATGGGTGAGTTTCTAGGTGTATTTCGACCCGCTGAATCCGAAAATCCAACCTCTGATGACCAAAAATATGCTTGGAAAAAAGTTATTCCGCATGGTACGAAAAAGAGATGATCGAAAATATTTTTTTTCAGAATCAAAATCGGACTGTGATGGGTGAGTTTCTAGGTGTATTTCGACCCGCTGAATCCGAAAATCCAAACTTTGATGACCAAAAATATGCTTGGAAAAAAGTTATTTCGCATGGTACGAAAAAGAGATGATCGAAAATATCTGTCTCCAGAATCGAAATCGAACTTTGATGGGTGGGTTTATGGGTGTATTTTGACCCGCTGGATCCAAAAATCCAACCTTTGTTACACGAAAATACACCTGGAATGAAGTTATTTCGCATGGTCCGAAAAAGAGATGATCGAAAATATTTTTTTTCAGAATCAAAATCGGACTTTAATGGGTGAGTTTCTAGGTGTATTTCGACCCGCTGAATCCGAAAATCCAAACTTTGATGACCAAAAATATGCTTGGAAAAAAGTTATTCCGCATGGTACGAAAAAGAGATGATCGAAAATATCTGTCTCCAGAATCGAAATCGAACTTTGATGGATGGGTTCATAGGTGTATTTTGACCCGCTGAATCCGAAAATCCAAACTTTGATGACCAAAAATATGCTTGGAAAAAAGTTATTTCGCATGGTACGAAAAAGAGATGATCGAAAATATCTGTCTCCAGAATCGAAATCGAACTTTGATGGGTGGGTTCATAGGTGTATTTTGACCCGCTGAATCCAAAAATCCAACCTTTGTTACACGCAAATACACCTGGAAAGAAGTTATTCCGCATGGTACGAAAAAGAGATGATCGAAAATATTTTTTTTCAGAATCGAAATCGGACTTTGATGGGTGAGTTTCTAGGTGTATTTCGACCGGCTGAATCCGAAAATCCAACCGTTGATGACCAAAAATATGCTTGGAAAAAAGTTATTTCGCATGGTACGAAAAAGAGATGATCGAAAATATCTGTCTCCAGAATCAAAATCGAACTTTGATGGGTGGGTTTATAGGTGTATTTTGACCCGCTGAATCCGAGAATCCAAGCCTTGATGACCAAAAATATGCTTGGAAAAAAGTTATTTCGCATGGTACGAAAAAGAGATGATCGAAAATATCTGTCTCCAGAATCGAAATCGAACTTTGATGGGTGGGTTTATGGGTGTATTTTGACCCGCTGGATCCAAAAATCCAACCTTTGTTACACGAAAATACACCTGGAATGAAGTTATTTCGCATGGTCCGAAAAAGAGATGATCGAAAATATTTTTTTTCAGAATCAAAATCGGACTTTCATGGGTGAGTTTCTAGGTGTATTCCGACCCGCTGAATCCGAAAATCCAAACTTTGATGACCAAAAATATGCTTGGAAAAAAGTTATTCCGCATGGTACGAAAAAGAGATGATCGAAAATATCTGTCTCCAGAATCGAAATCGAACTTTGATGGGTGGGTTCATAGGTGTATTTTGACCCGCTGAATCCAAAAATCCAACCTTTGTTACACGAAAATACACCTGGAAAGAAGTTATTCCGCATGGTACGAAAAAGAGATGATCGAAAATAGTTTTTTTAAGAATTGAAATCGGACTTTGATGGGTGAGTTTCTAGGTGTATTCCGACCCGCTGAATCCGAAAATCCAACCTCTGATGACCAAAAATATGCTTGGAAAAAAGTTATTCCGCATGGTACGAAAAAGAGATGATCGAAAATATTTTTTTTCAGAATCAAAATCGGACTTTGATGGGTGAGTTTCTAGGTGTATTCCGACCCGCTGAATCCGAAAATCCAAACTTTGATGACCAGAAATATGCTTGGAAAAAAGTTATTTCGCATGGTACGAAAAAGAGATGATCGAAAATATCTGTCTCCAGAATCGAAATCGAACTTTGATGGGTGGGTTTATGGGTGTATTTTGACCCGCTGGATCCAAAAATCCAACCTTTGTTACACGAAAATACACCTGGAATGAAGTTATTTCGCATGGTCCGAAAAAGAGATGATCGAAAATATTTTTTTTCAGAATCAAAATCGGACTTTAATGGGTGAATTTCTAGGTGTATTCCGACCCGCTGAATCCGAAAATCCAAACTTTGATGACCAAAAATATGCTTGGAAAAAAGTTATTCCGCATGGTACGAAAAAGAGATGATCGGAAATATCTGTCTCCAGAATCGAAATCGAACTTTGATGGGTGGGTTCACAGGTGTATTTTGACCCGCTGAATCCAAAAATCCAACCTTTGTTACACGAAAATACACCTGGAAAGAAGTTATTCCGCATGGTACGAAAAAGAGATGATCGAAAATATTTTTTTTCAGAATCGAAATCGGACTTTGATGGGTGAGTTTCTAGGTGTATTTCAACCCGCTGAATCCGAAAATCCAACCTCTGATGACCAAAAATATGCTTGGAAAAAAGTTATTTCGCATGGTACGAAAAAGAGATGATCGAAAATATCTGTCTCCAGAATCGAAATCGAACTTTGATGGATGGGTTCATAGGTGTATTTTGACCCGCTGAATCCGAAAATCCAAACTTTGATGACCAAAAATATGCTTGGAAAAAAGTTATTTCGCATGGTACGAAAAAGAGATGATCGAAAATATCTGTCTCCAGAATCGAAATGGATATTTGATGGGTGGGTTTATAGGTGTATTTTGACCCGCTGAGTCCGAGAATCCAAGCTTTGATGACCAAAAATATGCTCGGAAAAAAGTTATTTCGCATGGTACGAAAAAGAGATGATCGGAAATATCTGTCTCCAGAATCGAAATCGAACTTTGATGGGTGGGTTCATAGGTGTATTTTGACCCGCTGAATCCAAAAATCCAACCTTTGTTACACGAAAATACACCTGGAAAGAAGTTATTCCGCATGGTACGAAAAAGAGATGATCGAAAATATTTTTTTTCAGAATCGAAATTGGATTTGGTGGGTGAGTTTCTAGGTGTATTTCGACCCGCTGAATCCGAAAATCCAACCTCTGATGACCAAAAATATGCTTGGAAAAAAGTTATTCCGCATGGTACGAAAAAGAGATGATCGAAAATATTTTTTTTCAGAATCAAAATCGGACTTTGATGGGTGAGTTTCTAGGTGTATTTCGACCCGCTGAATCCGAAAATCCAAACTTTGATGACCAAAAATATGCTTGGAAAAAAGTTATTTCGCATGGTACGAAAAAGAGATGATCGAAAATATCTGTCTCCAGAATCGAAATCGAACTTTGATGGGTGGGTTTATGGGTGTATTTTGACCCGCTGGATCCAAAAATCCAACCTTTGTTACACGAAAATACACCTGGAATGAAGTTATTCCGCATGGTCCGAAAAAGAGATGATCGAAAATATTTTTTTTCAGAATCAAAATCGGACTTTAATGGGTGAATTTCTAGGTGTATTCCGACCCGCTGAATCCGAAAATCCAAACTTTGATGACCAAAAATATGCTTGGAAAAAAGTTATTCCGCATGGTACGAAAAAGAGATGATCGGAAATATCTGTCTCCAGAATCGAAATCGAACTTTGATGGGTGGGTTCACAGGTGTATTTTGACCCGCTGAATCCAAAAATCCAACCTTTGTTACACGAAAATACACCTGGAAAGAAGTTATTCCGCATGGTACGAAAAAGAGATGATCGAAAATATTTTTTTTCAGAATCGAAATCGGACTTTGATGGGTGAGTTTCTAGGTGTATTTCAACCCGCTGAATCCGAAAATCCAACCTCTGATGACCAAAAATATGCTTGGAAAAAAGTTATTTCGCATGGTACGAAAAAGAGATGATCGAAAATATCTGTCTCCAGAATCGAAATCGAACTTTGATGGATGGGTTCATAGGTGTATTTTGACCCGCTGAATCCGAAAATCCAAACTTTGATGACCAAAAATATGCTTGGAAAAAAGTTATTTCGCATGGTACGAAAAAGAGATGATCGAAAATATCTGTCTCCAGAATCGAAATGGATATTTGATGGGTGGGTTTATAGGTGTATTTTGACCCGCTGAGTCCGAGAATCCAAGCTTTGATGACCAAAAATATGCTCGGAAAAAAGTTATTTCGCATGGTACGAAAAAGAGATGATCGGAAATATCTGTCTCCAGAATCGAAATCGAACTTTGATGGGTGGGTTCATAGGTGTATTTTGACCCGCTGAATCCAAAAATCCAACCTTTGTTACACGAAAATACACCTGGAAAGAAGTTATTCCGCATGGTACGAAAAAGAGATGATCGAAAATATTTTTTTTCAGAATCGAAATTGGACTTTGATGGGTGAGTTTCTAGGTGTATTTCGACCCGCTGAATCCGAAAATCCAACCTCTGATGACCAAAAATATGCTTGGAAAAAAGTTATTCCGCATGGTACGAAAAAGAGATGATCGAAAATATTTTTTTTCAGAATCAAAATCGGACTTTGATGGGTGAGTTTCTAGGTGTATTTCGACCCGCTGAATCCGAAAATCCAAACTTTGATGACCAAAAATATGCTTGGAAAAAAGTTATTTCGCATGGTACGAAAAAGAGATGATCGAAAATATCTGTCTCCAGAATCGAAATCGAACTTTGATGGGTGGGTTTATGGGTGTATTTTGACCCGCTGGATCCAAAAATCCAACCTTTGTTACACGAAAATACACCTGGAATGAAGTTATTTCGCATGGTCCGAAAAAGAGATGATCGAAAATATTTTTTTTCAGAATCAAAATCGGACTTTGATGGGTGAGTTTCTAGGTGGATTTCGACCCGCTGAATCCGAAAATCCAACCTCTGATGACCAAAAATATGCTTGGAAAGAAGTTATTTCGCATGGTACGAAAAAGAGATGATCGAAAATATCTGTCTTCAGAATCAAAATCGAACTTTGATGGGTGGGTTTATAGGTGTATTTTGACCCGCTGAATCCGAGAATCCAAGCCTTGATGACCAAAAATATGCTTGGAAAAAAGTTATTTCGCATGGTACGAAAAAGAGATGATCGAAAATATCTGTCTCCAGAATCGAAATCGAACTTTGATGGGTGGGTTTATGGGTGTATTTTGACCCGCTGGATCCAAAAATCCAACCTTTGTTACACGAAAATACACCTGGAATGAAGTTATTTCGCATGGTCCGAAAAAGAGATGATCGAAAATATTTTTTTTCAGAATTAAAATCGGACTTTAATGGGTGAGTTTCTAGGTGTATTCCGACCCGCTGAATCCGAAAATCCAACCTCTGATGACCAAAAATATGCTTGGAAAAAAGTTATTCCGCATGGTACGAAAAAGAGATGATCGAAAATATTTTTTTTCAGAATCAAAATCGGACTTTGATGGGTGAGTTTCTAGGTGTATTTCGACCCGCTGAATCCGAAAATCCAAACTTTGATGACCAAAAATATGCTTGGTAAAAAGTTATTTCGCATGGTACGAAAAAGAGATGATCGAAAATATCTGTCTCCAGAATCGAAATCGAACTTTGATGGGTGGGTTTATGGGTGTATTTTGACCCGCTGGATCCAAAAATCCAACCTTTGTTACACGAAAATACACCTGGAATGAAGTTATTTCGCATGGTCCGAAAAAGAGATGATCGAAAATATTTTTTTTCAGAATCAAAATCGGACTTTGATGGGTGAGTTTCTAGGTGGATTTCGACCCGCTGAATCCGAAAATCCAACCTCTGATGACCAAAAATATGCTTGGAAAGAAGTTATTTCGCATGGTACGAAAAAGAGATGATCGAAAATATCTGTCTTCAGAATCAAAATCGAACTTTGATGGGTGGGTTTATAGCTGTATTTTGACCCGCTGAATCCGAGAATCCAAGCCTTGATGACCAAAAATATGCTTGGAAAAAAGTTATTTCGCATGGTACGAAAAAGAGATGATCGAAAATATCTGTCTCCAGAATCGAAATCGAACTTTGATGGGTGGGTTTATGGGTGTATTTTGACCCGCTGGATCCAAAAATCCAACCTTTGTTACACGAAAATACACCTGGAATGAAGTTATTTCGCATGGTCCGAAAAAGAGATGATCGAAAATATTTTTTTTCAGAATTAAAATCGGACTTTAATGGGTGAGTTTCTAGGTGTATTCCGACCCGCTGAATCCGAAAATCCAAACTTTGATGACCAAAAATATGCTTGGAAAAAAGTTATTCCGCATGGTACGAAAAAGAGATGATCGAAAATATCTGTCTCCAGAATCGAAATCGAACTTTGATGGGTGGGTTCATAGGTGTATTTTGACCCGCTGAATCCAAAAATCCAACCTTTGTTACACGAAAATACACCTGGAAAGAAGTTATACCGCATGGTACGAAAAAGAGATGATCGAAAATAGTTTTTTTCAGAATTGAAATCGGACTTTGATGGGTGAGTTTCTAGGTGTATTCCGACCCGCTGAATCCGAAAATCCAACCTCTGATGACCAAAAATATGCTTGGAAAGAAGTTATTCCGCATGGTACGAAAAAGAGATGATCGAAAATATCTGTCTCCAGAATCAAAATCGAACTTTGATGGGTGGGTTTATAGGTGTATTTTGACCCGCTGAATCCGAGAATCCAAGCCTTGATGACCAAAAATATGCTTGGAAAAAAGTTATTTCGCATGGTACGAAAAAGAGATGATCGAAAATATCTGTCTCCAGAATCGAAATCGAACTTTGATGGGTGGGTTTATGGGTGTATTTTGACCCGCTGGATCCAAAAATCCAACCTTTGTTACACGAAAATACACCTGGAATGAAGTTATTTCGCATGGTCCGAAAAAGAGATGATCGAAAATATTTTTTTTCAGAATCAAAATCGGACTTTAATGGGTGAGTTTCTAGGTGTATTCCGACCCGCTGAATCCGAAAATCCAAACTTTGATGACCAAAAATATGCTTGGAAAAAAGTTATTCCGCATGGTACGAAAAAGAGATGATCGAAAATATCTGTCTCCAGAATCGAAATCGAACTTTGATGGGTGGGTTCATAGGTGTATTTTGACCCGCTGAATCCAAAAATCCTACCTTTGTTACACGAAAATACACCTGGAAAGAAGTTATTCCGCATGGTACGAAAAAGAGATGATCGAAAATAGTTTTTTTCAGAATTGAAATCGGACTTTGATGGGTGAGTTTCTAGGTGTATTCCGACCCGCTGAATCCGAAAATCCAACCTCTGATGACCAAAAATATGCTTGGAAAGAAGTTATTCCGCATGGTACGAAAAAGAGATGATCGAAAATATTTTTTTTCAGAATCGAATTTGGACTTTGATGGGTGAGTTTCTAGGTGTATTTCGACCCGCTGAATCCGAAAATCCAACCTCTGATGACCAAAAATATGCTTGGAAAAAAGTTATTCCGCATGGTACGAAAAAGAGATGATCGAAAATATTTTTTTTCAGAATCAAAATCGGACTTTGATGGGTGAGTTTCTAGGTGTATTTCGACCCGCTGAATCCGAAAATCCAAACTTTGATGACCAAAAATATGCTTGGAAAAAAGTTATTTCGCATGGTACGAAAAAGAGATGATCGAAAATATCTGTCTCCAGAATCGAAATGGATATTTGATGGGTGGGTTTATAGGTGTATTTTGACCCGCTGAATCCGAGAATCCAAGCTTTGATGACCAAAAATATGCTCGGAAAAAAGTTATTTCGCATGGTACGAAAAAGAGATGATCGGAAATATCTGTCTCCAGAATCGAAATCGAACTTTGATGGGTGGGTTCATAGGTGTATTTTGACCCGCTGAATCCAAAAATCCTACCTTTGTTACACGAAAATACACCTGGAAAGAAGTTATTCCGCATGGTACGAAAAAGAGATGATCGAAAATAGTTTTTTTCAGAATTGAAATCGGACTTTGATGGGTGAGTTTCTAGGTGTATTCCGACCCGCTGAATCCGAAAATCCAACCTCTGATGACCAAAAATATGCTTGGAAAGAAGTTATTCCGCATGGTACGAAAAAGAGATGATCGAAAATATTTTTTTTCAGAATCGAATTTGGACTTTGATGGGTGAGTTTCTAGGTGTATTTCGACCCGCTGAATCCGAAAATCCAACCTCTGATGACCAAAAATATGCTTGGAAAAAAGTTATTCCGCATGGTACGAAAAAGAGATGATCGAAAATATTTTTTTTCAGAATCAAAATCGGACTTTGATGGGTGAGTTTCTAGGTGTATTTCGACCCGCTGAATCCGAAAATCCAAACTTTGATGACCAAAAATATGCTTGGAAAAAAGTTATTTCGCATGGTACGAAAAAGAGATGATCGAAAATATCTGTCTCCAGAATCGAAATGGATATTTGATGGGTGGGTTTATAGGTGTATTTTGACCCGCTGAATCCGAGAATCCAAGCTTTGATGACCAAAAATATGCTCGGAAAAAAGTTATTTCGCATGGTACGAAAAAGAGATGATCGGAAATATCTGTCTCCAGAATCGAAATCGAACTTTGATGGGTGGGTTCATAGGTGTATTTTGACCCGCTGAATCCAAAAATCCAACCTTTGTTACACGAAAATACACCTGGAAAGAAGTTATTCCGCATGGTACGAAAAAGAGATGATCGAAAATAGTTTTTTTCAGAATTGAAATCGGACTTTGATGGGTGAGTTTCTAGGTGTATTCCGACCCGCTGAATCCGAAAATCCAACCTCTGATGACCAAAAATATGCTTGGAAAGAAGTTATTCCGCATGGTACGAAAAAGAGATGATCGAAAATATTTTTTTTCAGAATCGAAATTGGACTTTGATGGGTGAGTTTCTAGGTGTATTTCGACCCGCTGAATCCGAAAATCCAACCTCTGATGACCAAAAATATGCTTGGAAAAAAGTTATTCCGCATGGTACGAAAAAGAGATGATCGAAAATATTTTTTTTCAGAATCAAAATCGGACTTTGATGGGTGAGTTTCTAGGTGTATTGCGACCCGCTGAATCCGAAAATCCAAACTTTGGTGACCAAAAATATGCTTGGAAAAAAGTTATTTCGCATGGTACGAAAAAGAGATGATCGAAAATATCTGTCTCCAGAATCGGAATCGAACTTTAATGGGTGGGTTTATGGGTGTATTTTGACCCGCTGGATCCAAAAATCCAACCATTGTTACACGAAAATACACCTGGAAAGAAGTTATTCCGCATGGTCCGAAAAAGAGATGATCGAAAATATTTTTTTTCAGAATCGAAATCGGACTTTGATGGGTGAGTTTCTAGGTGTATTTCGACCGGGTGAATCCGGAAATCCAACCTTTGATGACCAAAAATATGCTTGGAAAGAAGTTATTTCGCATGGTACGAAAAAGAGATGATCGAAAATATCTGTCTCCAGAATCGGAATCGAACTTTGATGGGTGTGTTCATAGGTGTATTTTGACCCGCTGAATCCAAAAATCCAACCTTTGTTACACGAAAATACACCTGGAAAGAAGTTATTCCGCATGGTACGAAAAAGAGATGATCGAAAATATTTTTTCTCAGAATCGAAATCGGACTTTGATGGGTGAGTTTCTAGGTGTATTTCGACCGGGTGAATCCGGAAATCCAACCTTTGATGACCAAAAATATGCTTGGAAAGAAGTTATTTCGCATGGTACGAAAAAGAGATGATCGAAAATATCTGTCTTCAGAATCAAAATCGAACTTTGATGGGTGGGTTTATAGGTGTATTTTGACCCGCTGAATCCGAGAATCCAAGCCTTGATGACCAAAAATATGCTTGGAAAAAAGTTATTTCGCATGGTACGAAAAAGAGATGATCGAAAATATCTGTCTCCAGAATCGAAATCGAACTTTGATGGGTGGGTTTATGGGTGTATTTTGACCCGCTGGATCCAAAAATCCAACCTTTGTTACACGAAAATACACCTGGAATGAAGTTATTTCGCATGGTCCGAAAAAGAGATGATCGAAAATATTTTTTTTCAGAATCAAAATCGGACTTTAATGGGTGAGTTTCTAGGTGTATTCCGACCCGCTGAATCCGAAAATCCAAACTTTGATGACCAAAAATATGCTTGGAAAAAAGTTATTCCGCATGGTACGAAAAAGAGATGATCGAAAATATCTGTCTCCAGAATCGAAATCGAACTTTGATGGGTGGGTTCATAGGTGTATTTTGACCCGCTGAATCCAGAAATCGAACCTTTGTTACACGAAAATACACCTGGAAAGAAGTTATTCCGCATGGTACGAAAAAGAGATGATCGAAAATATTTTTTTTCAGAATCGAAATTGGACTTTGATGGGTGAGTTTCTAGGTGTATTTCAACCCGCTGAATCCGAAAATCCAACCTCTGATGACCAAAAATATGCTTGGAAAGAAGTTATTCCGCATGGTACGAAAAAGAGATGATCGAAAATATTTTTTTTCAGAATCGAATTTGGACTTTGATGGGTGAGTTTCTAGGTGTATTTCGACCCGCTGAATCCGAAAATCCAACCTCTGATGACCAAAAATATGCTTGGAAAAAAGTTATTCCGCATGGTACGAAAAAGAGATGATCGAAAATATTTTTTTTCAGAATCAAAATCGGACTTTGATGGGTGAGTTTCTAGGTGTATTTCGACCCGCTGAATCCGAAAATCCAAACTTTGATGACCAAAAATATGCTTGGAAAAAAGTTATTTCGCATGGTACGAAAAAGAGATGATCGAAAATATCTGTCTCCAGAATCGAAATCGAACTTTGATGGGTGGGTTTATGGGTGTATTTTGACCCGCTGGATCCAAAAATCCAACCTTTGTTACACGAAAATACACCTGGAATGAAGTTATTTCGCATGGTCCGAAAAAGAGATGATCGAAAATATTTTTTTTCAGAATCAAAATCGGACTTTAATGGGTGAGTTTCTAGGTGTATTCCGACCCGCTGAATCCGAAAATCCAAACTTTGATGACCAAAAATATGCTTGGAAAAAAGTTATTCCGCATGGTACGAAAAAGAGATGATCGAAAATATCTGTCTCCAGAATCGAAATCGAACTTTGATGGATGGGTTCATAGGTGTATTTTGACCCGCTGAATCCGAAAATCCAAACTTTGATGACCAAAAATATGCTTGGAAAAAAGTTATTTCGCATGGTACGAAAAAGAGATGATCGAAAATATCTGTCTCCAGAATCGAAATCGAACTTTGATGGGTGGGTTCACAGGTGTATTTTGACCCGCTGAATCCAAAAATCCAACCTTTGTTACACGAAAATACGCCTGGAAAGAAGTTATTCCGCATTGTACGAAAAAGAGATGATCGAAAATATTTTTTTTCAGAATCGAAATCGGACTTTGATGGGTGAGTTTCTAGGTGTATTTCAACCCGCTGAATCCGAAAATCCAACCTCTGATGACCAAAAATATGCTTGGAAAAAAGTTATTTCGCATGGTACGAAAAAGAGATGATCGAAAATATCTGTCTCCAGAATCGAAATCGAACTTTGATGGATGGGTTCATAGGTGTATTTTGACCCGCTGAATCCGAAAATCCAAACTTTGATGACCAAAAATATGCTTGGAAAAAAGTTATTTCGCATGGTACGAAAAAGAGATGATCGAAAATATCTGTCTCCAGAATCGAAATGGATATTTGATGGGTGGGTTTATAGGTGTATTTTGACCCGCTGAATCCGAGAATCCAAGCTTTGATGACCAAAAATATGCTCGGAAAAAAGTTATTTCGCATGGTACGAAAAAGAGATGATCGGAAATATCTGTCTCCAGAATCGAAATCGAACTTTGATGGGTGGGTTCATAGGTGTATTTTGACCCGCTGAATCCAAAAATCCAACCTTTGTTACACGAAAATACACCTGGAAAGAAGTTATTCCGCATGGTACGAAAAAGAGATGATCGAAAATATTTTTTTTCAGAATCGAAATTGGACTTTGATGGGTGAGTTTCTAGGTGTATTTCGACCCGCTGAATCCGAAAATCCAACCTCTGATGACCAAAAATATGCTTGGAAAAAAGTTATTCCGCATGGTACGAAAAAGAGATGATCGAAAATATTTTTTTTCAGAATCAAAATCGGACTTTGATGGGTGAGTTTCTAGGTGTATTTCGACCCGCTGAATCCGAAAATCCAAACTTTGATGACCAAAAATATGCTTGGAAAAAAGTTATTTCGCATGGTACGAAAAAGAGATGATCGAAAATATCTGTCTCCAGAATCGAAATCGAACTTTGATGGGTGGGTTTATGGGTGTATTTTGACCCGCTGGATCCAAAAATCCAACCTTTGTTACACGAAAATACACCTGGAATGAAGTTATTTCGCATGGTCCGAAAAAGAGATGATCGAAAATATTTTTTTTCAGAATCAAAATCGGACTTTGATGGGTGAGTTTCTAGGTGTATTTCGACCCGCTGAATCCGAAAATCCAACCTCTGATGACCAAAAATATGCTTGGAAAAAAGTTATTTCGCATGGTACGAAAAAGAGATGATCGAAAATATCTGTCTCCAGAATCGGAATCGAACTTTGATGGGTGTGTTCATAGGTGTATTTTGACCCGCTGAATCCAAAAATCCAACCTTTGTTACACGAAAATACACCTGGAAAGAAGTTATTCCGCATGGTACGAAAAAGAGATGATCGAAAATATTTTTTCTCAGAATCGAAATCGGACTTTGATGGGTGAGTTTCTAGGTGTATTTCGACCGGGTGAATCCGGAAATCCAACCTTTGATGACCAAAAATATGCTTGGAAAGAAGTTATTTCGCATGGTACGAAAAAGAGATGATCGAAAATATCTGTCTTCAGAATCAAAATCGAACTTTGATGGGTGGGTTTATAGGTGTATTTTGACCCGCTGAATTCGAGAATCCAAGCCTTGATGACCAAAAATATGCTTGGAAAAAAGTTATTTCGCATGGTACGAAAAAGAGATGATCGAAAATATCTGTCTCCAGAATCGAAATCGAACTTTGATGGGTGGGTTTATGGGTGTATTTTGACCCGCTGGATCCAAAAATCCAACCTTTGTTACACGAAAATACACCTGGAATGAAGTTATTTCGCATGGTCCGAAAAAGAGATGATCGAAAATATTTTTTTTCAGAATCAAAATCGGACTTTAATGGGTGAGTTTCTAGGTGTATTCCGACCCGCTGAATCCGAAAATCCAAACTTTGATGACCAAAAATATGCTTGGAAAAAAGTTATTCCGCATGGTACGAAAAAGAGATGATCGAAAATATCTGTCTCCAGAATCGAAATCGAACTTTGATGGGTGGGTTCATAGGTGTATTTTGACCCGCTGAATCCAGAAATCGAACCTTTGTTACACGAAAATACACCTGGAAAGAAGTTATTCCGCATGGTACGAAAAAGAGATGATCGAAAATATTTTTTTTCAGAATCGAAATTGGACTTTGATGGGTGAGTTTCTAGGTGTATTTCAACCCGCTGAATCCGAAAATCCAACCTCTGATGACCAAAAATATGCTTGGAAAGAAGTTATTCCGCATGGTACGAAAAAGAGATGATCGAAAATATTTTTTTTCAGAATCGAATTTGGACTTTGATGGGTGAGTTTCTAGGTGTATTTCGACCCGCTGAATCCGAAAATCCAACCTCTGATGACCAAAAATGTGCTTGGAAAAAAGTTATTCCGCATGGTACGAAAAAGAGATGATCGAAAATATTTTTTTTCAGAATCAAAATCGGACTTTGATGGGTGAGTTTCTAGGTGTATTTCGACCCGCTGAATCCGAAAATCCAAACTTTGATGACCAAAAATATGCTTGGAAAAAAGTTATTTCGCATGGTACGAAAAAGAGATGATCGAAAATATCTGTCTCCAGAATCGGAATCGAACTTTGATGGGTGGGTTTATGGGTGTATTTTGACCCGCTGGATCCAAAAATCCAACCTTTGTTACACGAAAATACACCTGGAATGAAGTTATTTCGCATGGTCCGAAAAAGAGATGATCGAAAATATTTTTTTTCAGAATCAAAATCGGACTTTAATGGGTGAGTTTCTAGGTGTATTCCGACCCGCTGAATCCGAAAATCCAAACTTTGATGACCAAAAATATGCTTGGAAAAAAGTTATTCCGCATAGTACGAAAAAGAGATGATCGAAAATATCTGTCTCCAGAATCGAAATCGAACTTTGATGGGTGGGTTCACAGGTGTATTTTGACCCGCTGAATCCAAAAATCCAACCTTTGTTACACGAAAATACGCCTGGAAAGAAGTTATTCCGCATTGTACGAAAAAGAGATGATCGAAAATATTTTTTTTCAGAATCGAAATCGGACTTTGATGGGTGAGTTTCTAGGTGTATTTCAACCCGCTGAATCCGAAAATCCAACCTCTGATGACCAAAAATATGCTTGGAAAAAAGTTATTTCGCATGGTACGAAAAAGAGATGATCGAAAATATCTGTCTCCAGAATCGAAATCGAACTTTGATGGATGGGTTCATAGGTGTATTTTGACCCGCTGAATCCGAAAATCCAAACTTTGATGACCAAAAATATGCTTGGAAAAAAGTTATTTCGCATGGTACGAAAAAGAGATGATCGAAAATATCTGTCTCCAGAATCGAAATGGATATTTGATGGGTGGGTTTATAGGTGTATTTTGACCCGCTGAATCCGAGAATCCAAGCTTTGATGACCAAAAATATGCTCGGAAAAAAGTTATTTCGCATGGTACGAAAAAGAGATGATCGGAAATATCTGTCTCCAGAATCGAAATCGAACTTTGATGGGTGGGTTCATAGGTGTATTTTGACCCGCTGAATCCAAAAATCCAACCTTTGTTACACGAAAATACACCTGGAAAGAAGTTATTCCGCATGGTACGAAAAAGAGATGATCGAAAATATTTTTTTTCAGAATCGAAATTGGACTTTGATGGGTGAGTTTCTAGGTGTATTTCGACCCGCTGATCCCGAAAATCCAACCTCTGATGACCAAAAATATGCTTGGAAAAAAGTTATTCCGCATGGTACGAAAAAGAGATGATCGAAAATATTTTTTTTCAGAATCAAAATCGGACTTTGATGGGTGAGTTTCTAGGTGTATTTCGACCCGCTGAATCCGAAAATCCAAACTTTGATGACCAAAAATATGCTTGGAAAAAAGTTATTTCGCATGGTACGAAAAAGAGATGATCGAAAATATCTGTCTCCAGAATCGAAATCGAACTTTGATGGGTGGGTTTATGGGTGTATTTTGACCCGCTGGATCCAAAAATCCAACCTTTGTTACACGAAAATACACCTGGAATGAAGTTATTTCGCATGGTCCGAAAAAGAGATGATCGAAAATATTTTTTTTCAGAATCAAAATCGGACTTTGATGGGTGAGTTTCTAGGTGTATTTCGACCCGCTGAATCCGAAAATCCAACCTCTGATGACCAAAAATATGCTTGGAAAAAAGTTATTTCGCATGGTACGAAAAAGAGATGATCGAAAATATCTGTCTCCAGAATCGGAATCGAACTTTGATGGGTGTGTTCATAGGTGTATTTTGACCCGCTGAATCCAAAAATCCAACCTTTGTTACACGAAAATACACCTGGAAAGAAGTTATTCCGCATGGTACGAAAAAGAGATGATCGAAAATATTTTTTCTCAGAATCGAAATCGGACTTTGATGGGTGAGTTTCTAGGTGTATTTCGACCGGGTGAATCCGGAAATCCAACCTTTGATGACCAAAAATATGCTTGGAAAGAAGTTATTTCGCATGGTACGAAAAAGAGATGATCGAAAATATCTGTCTTCAGAATCAAAATCGAACTTTGATGGGTGGGTTTATAGGTGTATTTTGACCCGCTGAATCCGAGAATCCAAGCCTTGATGACCAAAAATATGCTTGGAAAAAAGTTATTTCGCATGGTACGAAAAAGAGATGATCGAAAATATCTGTCTCCAGAATCGAAATCGAACTTTGATGGGTGGGTTTATGGGTGTATTTTGACCCGCTGGATCCAAAAATCCAACCTTTGTTACACGAAAATACACCTGGAATGAAGTTATTTCGCATGGTCCGAAAAAGAGATGATCGAAAATATTTTTTTTCAGAATCAAAATCGGACTTTAATGGGTGAGTTTCTAGGTGTATTCCGACCCGCTGAATCCGAAAATCCAAACTTTGATGACCAAAAATATGCTTGGAAAAAAGTTATTCCGCATGGTACGAAAAAGAGATGATCGAAAATATCTGTCTCCAGAATCGAAATCGAACTTTGATGGGTGGGTTCATAGGTGTATTTTGACCCGCTGAATCCAGAAATCGAACCTTTGTTACACGAAAATACACCTGGAAAGAAGTTATTCCGCATGGTACGAAAAAGAGATGATCGAAAATATTTTTTTTCAGAATCGAAATTGGACTTTGATGGGTGAGTTTCTAGGTGTATTTCAACCCGCTGAATCCGAAAATCCAACCTCTGATGACCAAAAATATGCTTGGAAAGAAGTTATTCCGCATGGTACGAAAAAGAGATGATCGAAAATATTTTTTCTCAGAATCGAAATCGGACTTTGATGGGTGAGTTTCTAGGTGTATTTCGACCGGGTGAATCCGGAAATCCAACCTTTGATGACCAAAAATATGCTTGGAAAGAAGTTATTTCGCATGGTACGAAAAAGAGATGATCGAAAATATCTGTCTTCAGAATCAAAATCGAACTTTGATGGGTGGGTTTATAGGTGTATTTTGACCCGCTGAATCCGAGAATCCAAGCCTTGATGACCAAAAATATGCTTGGAAAAAAGTTATTTCGCATGGTACGAAAAAGAGATGATCGAAAATATCTGTCTCCAGAATCGAAATCGAACTTTGATGGGTGGGTTTATGGGTGTATTTTGACCCGCTGGATCCAAAAATCCAACCTTTGTTACACGAAAATACACCTGGAATGAAGTTATTTCGCATGGTCCGAAAAAGAGATGATCGAAAATATTTTTTTTCAGAATCAAAATCGGACTTTAATGGGTGAGTTTCTAGGTGTATTCCGACCCGCTGAATCCGAAAATCCAAACTTTGATGACCAAAAATATGCTTGGAAAAAAGTTATTCCGCATGGTACGAAAAAGAGATGATCGAAAATATCTGTCTCCAGAATCGAAATCGAACTTTGATGGGTGGGTTCATAGGTGTATTTTGACCCGCTGAATCCAGAAATCGAACCTTTGTTACACGAAAATACACCTGGAAAGAAGTTATTCCGCATGGTACGAAAAAGAGATGATCGAAAATATTTTTTTTCAGAATCGAAATTGGACTTTGATGGGTGAGTTTCTAGGTGTATTTCAACCCGCTGAATCCGAAAATCCAACCTCTGATGACCAAAAATATGCTTGGAAAGAAGTTATTCCGCATGGTACGAAAAAGAGATGATCGAAAATATTTTTTTTCAGAATCGAATTTGGACTTTGATGGGTGAGTTTCTAGGTGTATTTCGACCCGCTGAATCCGAAAATCCAACCTCTGATGACCAAAAATGTGCTTGGAAAAAAGTTATTCCGCATGGTACGAAAAAGAGATGATCGAAAATATTTTTTTTCAGAATCAAAATCGGACTTTGATGGGTGAGTTTCTAGGTGTATTTCGACCCGCTGAATCCGAAAATCCAAACTTTGATGACCAAAAATATGCTTGGAAAAAAGTTATTTCGCATGGTACGAAAAAGAGATGATCGAAAATATCTGTCTCCAGAATCGGAATCGAACTTTGATGGGTGGGTTTATGGGTGTATTTTGACCCGCTGGATCCAAAAATCCAACCTTTGTTACACGAAAATACACCTGGAATGAAGTTATTTCGCATGGTCCGAAAAAGAGATGATCGAAAATATTTTTTTTCAGAATCAAAATCGGACTTTAATGGGTGAGTTTCTAGGTGTATTCCGACCCGCTGAATCCGAAAATCCAAACTTTGATGACCAAAAATATGCTTGGAAAAAAGTTATTCCGCATGGTACGAAAAAGAGATGATCGAAAATATCTGTCTCCAGAATCGAAATCGAACTTTGATGGATGGGTTCATAGGTGTATTTTGACCCGCTGAATCCGAAAATCCAAACTTTGATGACCAAAAATATGCTTGGAAAAAAGTTATTTCGCATGGTACGAAAAAGAGATGATCGAAAATATCTGTCTCCAGAATCGAAATCGAACTTTGATGGGTGGGTTCACAGGTGTATTTTGACCCGCTGAATCCAAAAATCCAACCTTTGTTACACGAAAATACGCCTGGAAAGAAGTTATTCCGCATTGTACGAAAAAGAGATGATCGAAAATATTTTTTTTCAGAATCGAAATCGGACTTTGATGGGTGAGTTTCTAGGTGTATTTCAACCCGCTGAATCCGAAAATCCAACCTCTGATGACCAAAAATATGCTTGGAAAAAAGTTATTTCGCATGGTACGAAAAAGAGATGATCGAAAATATCTGTCTCCAGAATCGAAATCGAACTTTGATGGATGGGTTCATAGGTGTATTTTGACCCGCTGAATCCGAAAATCCAAACTTTGATGACCAAAAATATGCTTGGAAAAAAGTTATTTCGCATGGTACGAAAAAGAGATGATCGAAAATATCTGTCTCCAGAATCGAAATGGATATTTGATGGGTGGGTTTATAGGTGTATTTTGACCCGCTGAATCCGAGAATCCAAGCTTTGATGACCAAAAATATGCTCGGAAAAAAGTTATTTCGCATGGTACGAAAAAGAGATGATCGGAAATATCTGTCTCCAGAATCGAAATCGAACTTTGATGGGTGGGTTCATAGGTGTATTTTGACCCGCTGAATCCAAAAATCCAACCTTTGTTACACGAAAATACACCTGGAAAGAAGTTATTCCGCATGGTACGAAAAAGAGATGATCGAAAATATTTTTTTTCAGAATCGAAATTGGACTTTGATGGGTGAGTTTCTAGGTGTATTTCGACCCGCTGAATCCGAAAATCCAACCTCTGATGACCAAAAATATGCTTGGAAAAAAGTTATTCCGCATGGTACGAAAAAGAGATGATCGAAAATATTTTTTTTCAGAATCAAAATCGGACTTTGATGGGTGAGTTTCTAGGTGTATTTCGACCCGCTGAATCCGAAAATCCAAACTTTGATGACCAAAAATATGCTTGGAAAAAAGTTATTTCGCATGGTACGAAAAAGAGATGATCGAAAATATCTGTCTCCAGAATCGAAATCGAACTTTGATGGGTGGGTTTATGGGTGTATTTTGACCCGCTGGATCCAAAAATCCAACCTTTGTTACACGAAAATACACCTGGAATGAAGTTATTTCGCATGGTCCGAAAAAGAGATGATCGAAAATATTTTTTTTCAGAATCAAAATCGGACTTTGATGGGTGAGTTTCTAGGTGTATTTCGACCCGCTGAATCCGAAAATCCAACCTCTGATGACCAAAAATATGCTTGGAAAAAAGTTATTTCGCATGGTACGAAAAAGAGATGATCGAAAATATCTGTCTCCAGAATCGGAATCGAACTTTGATGGGTGTGTTCATAGGTGTATTTTGACCCGCTGAATCCAAAAATCCAACCTTTGTTACACGAAAATACACCTGGAAAGAAGTTATTCCGCATGGTACGAAAAAGAGATGATCGAAAATATTTTTTCTCAGAATCGAAATCGGACTTTGATGGGTGAGTTTCTAGGTGTATTTCGACCGGGTGAATCCGGAAATCCAACCTTTGATGACCAAAAATATGCTTGGAAAGAAGTTATTTCGCATGGTACGAAAAAGAGATGATCGAAAATATCTGTCTTCAGAATCAAAATCGAACTTTGATGGGTGGGTTTATAGGTGTATTTTGACCCGCTGAATCCGAGAATCCACGCCTTGATGACCAAAAATATGCTTGGAAAAAAGTTATTTCGCATGGTACGAAAAAGAGATGATCGAAAATATCTGTCTCCAGAATCGAAATCGAACTTTGATGGGTGGGTTTATGGGTGTATTTTGACCCGCTGGATCCAAAAATCCAACCTTTGTTACACGAAAATACACCTGGAATGAAGTTATTTCGCATGGTCCGAAAAAGAGATGATCGAAAATATTTTTTTTCAGAATCAAAATCGGACTTTAATGGGTGAGTTTCTAGGTGTATTCCGACCCGCTGAATCCGAAAATCCAAACTTTGATGACCAAAAATATGCTTGGAAAAAAGTTATTCCGCATGGTACGAAAAAGAGATGATCGAAAATATCTGTCTCCAGAATCGAAATCGAACTTTGATGGGTGGGTTCATAGGTGTATTTTGACCCGCTGAATCCAGAAATCGAACCTTTGTTACACGAAAATACACCTGGAAAGAAGTTATTCCGCATGGTACGAAAAAGAGATGATCGAAAATATTTTTTTTCAGAATCGAAATTGGACTTTGATGGGTGAGTTTCTAGGTGTATTTCAACCCGCTGAATCCGAAAATCCAACCTCTGATGACCAAAAATATGCTTGGAAAGAAGTTATTCCGCATGGTACGAAAAAGAGATGATCGAAAATATTTTTTTTCAGAATCGAATTTGGACTTTGATGGGTGAGTTTCTAGGTGTATTTCGACCCGCTGAATCCGAAAATCCAACCTCTGATGACCAAAAATATGCTTGGAAAAAAGTTATTCCGCATGGTACGAAAAAGAGATGATCGAAAATATTTTTTTTCAGAATCAAAATCGGACTTTGATGGGTGAGTTTCTAGGTGTATTTCGACCCGCTGAATCCGAAAATCCAAACTTTGATGACCAAAAATATGCTTGGAAAAAAGTTATTTCGCATGGTACGAAAAAGAGATGATCGAAAATATCTGTCTCCAGAATCGAAATCGAACTTTGATGGGTGGGTTTATGGGTGTATTTTGACCCGCTGGATCCAAAAATCCAACCTTTGTTACACGAAAATACACCTGGAATGAAGTTATTTCGCATGGTCCGAAAAAGAGATGATCGAAAATATTTTTTTTCAGAATCAAAATCGGACTTTAATGGGTGAGTTTCTAGGTGTATTCCGACCCGCTGAATCCGAAAATCCAAACTTTGATGACCAAAAATATGCTTGGAAAAAAGTTATTCCGCATGGTACGAAAAAGAGATGATCGAAAATATCTGTCTCCAGAATCGAAATCGAACTTTGATGGGTGGGTTCATAGGTGTATTTTGACCCGCTGAATCCAAAAATCCTACCTTTGTTACACGAAAATACACCTGGAAAGAAGTTATTCCGCATGGTACGAAAAAGAGATGATCGAAAATAGTTTTTTTCAGAATTGAAATCGGACTTTGATGGGTGAGTTTCTAGGTGTATTCCGACCCGCTGAATCCGAAAATCCAACCTCTGATGACCAAAAATATGCTTGGAAAGAAGTTATTCCGCATGGTACGAAAAAGAGATGATCGAAAATATTTTTTTTCAGAATCGAATTTGGACTTTGATGGGTGAGTTTCTAGGTGTATTTCGACCCGCTGAATCCGAAAATCCAACCTCTGATGACCAAAAATATGCTTGGAAAAAAGTTATTCCGCATGGTACGAAAAAGAGATGATCGAAAATATTTTTTTTCAGAATCAAAATCGGACTTTGATGGGTGAGTTTCTAGGTGTATTTCGACCCGCTGAATCCGAAAATCCAAACTTTGATGACCAAAAATATGCTTGGAAAAAAGTTATTTCGCATGGTACGAAAAAGAGATGATCGAAAATATCTGTCTCCAGAATCGAAATGGATATTTGATGGGTGGGTTTATAGGTGTATTTTGACCCGCTGAATCCGAGAATCCAAGCTTTGATGACCAAAAATATGCTCGGAAAAAAGTTATTTCGCATGGTACGAAAAAGAGATGATCGGAAATATCTGTCTCCAGAATCGAAATCGAACTTTGATGGGTGGGTTCATAGGTGTATTTTGACCCGCTGAATCCAAAAATCCTACCTTTGTTACACGAAAATACACCTGGAAAGAAGTTATTCCGCATGGTACGAAAAAGAGATGATCGAAAATAGTTTTTTTCAGAATTGAAATCGGACTTTGATGGGTGAGTTTCTAGGTGTATTCCGACCCGCTGAATCCGAAAATCCAACCTCTGATGACCAAAAATATGCTTGGAAAGAAGTTATTCCGCATGGTACGAAAAAGAGATGATCGAAAATATTTTTTTTCAGAATCGAATTTGGACTTTGATGGGTGAGTTTCTAGGTGTATTTCGACCCGCTGAATCCGAAAATCCAACCTCTGATGACCAAAAATATGCTTGGAAAAAAGTTATTCCGCATGGTACGAAAAAGAGATGATCGAAAATATTTTTTTTCAGAATCAAAATCGGACTTTGATGGGTGAGTTTCTAGGTGTATTTCGACCCGCTGAATCCGAAAATCCAAACTTTGATGACCAAAAATATGCTTGGAAAAAAGTTATTTCGCATGGTACGAAAAAGAGATGATCGAAAATATCTGTCTCCAGAATCGAAATGGATATTTGATGGGTGGGTTTATAGGTGTATTTTGACCCGCTGAATCCGAGAATCCAAGCTTTGATGACCAAAAATATGCTCGGAAAAAAGTTATTTCGCATGGTACGAAAAAGAGATGATCGGAAATATCTGTCTCCAGAATCGAAATCGAACTTTGATGGGTGGGTTCATAGGTGTATTTTGACCCGCTGAATCCAAAAATCCAACCTTTGTTACACGAAAATACACCTGGAAAGAAGTTATTCCGCATGGTACGAAAAAGAGATGATCGAAAATAGTTTTTTTCAGAATTGAAATCGGACTTTGATGGGTGAGTTTCTAGGTGTATTCCGACCCGCTGAATCCGAAAATCCAACCTCTGATGACCAAAAATATGCTTGGAAAGAAGTTATTCCGCATGGTACGAAAAAGAGATGATCGAAAATATTTTTTTTCAGAATCGAAATTGGACTTTGATGGGTGAGTTTCTAGGTGTATTTCGACCCGCTGAATCCGAAAATCCAACCTCTGATGACCAAAAATATGCTTGGAAAAAAGTTATTCCGCATGGTACGAAAAAGAGATGATCGAAAATATTTTTTTTCAGAATCAAAATCGGACTTTGATGGGTGAGTTTCTAGGTGTATTGCGACCCGCTGAATCCGAAAATCCAAACTTTGGTGACCAAAAATATGCTTGGAAAAAAGTTATTTCGCATGGTACGAAAAAGAGATGATCGAAAATATCTGTCTCCAGAATCGGAATCGAACTTTAATGGGTGGGTTTATGGGTGTATTTTGACCCGCTGGATCCAAAAATCCAACCATTGTTACACGAAAATACACCTGGAAAGAAGTTATTCCGCATGGTCCGAAAAAGAGATGATCGAAAATATTTTTTTTCAGAATCGAAATCGGACTTTGATGGGTGAGTTTCTAGGTGTATTTCGACCGGGTGAATCCGGAAATCCAACCTTTGATGACCAAAAATATGCTTGGAAAGAAGTTATTTCGCATGGTACGAAAAAGAGATGATCGAAAATATCTGTCTCCAGAATCGGAATCGAACTTTGATGGGTGTGTTCATAGGTGTATTTTGACCCGCTGAATCCAAAAATCCAACCTTTGTTACACGAAAATACACCTGGAAAGAAGTTATTCCGCATGGTACGAAAAAGAGATGATCGAAAATATTTTTTCTCAGAATCGAAATCGGACTTTGATGGGTGAGTTTCTAGGTGTATTTCGACCGGGTGAATCCGGAAATCCAACCTTTGATGACCAAAAATATGCTTGGAAAGAAGTTATTTCGCATGGTACGAAAAAGAGATGATCGAAAATATCTGTCTTCAGAATCAAAATCGAACTTTGATGGGTGGGTTTATAGGTGTATTTTGACCCGCTGAATCCGAGAATCCAAGCCTTGATGACCAAAAATATGCTTGGAAAAAAGTTATTTCGCATGGTACGAAAAAGAGATGATCGAAAATATCTGTCTCCAGAATCGAAATCGAACTTTGATGGGTGGGTTTATGGGTGTATTTTGACCCGCTGGATCCAAAAATCCAACCTTTGTTACACGAAAATACACCTGGAATGAAGTTATTTCGCATGGTCCGAAAAAGAGATGATCGAAAATATTTTTTTTCAGAATCAAAATCGGACTTTAATGGGTGAGTTTCTAGGTGTATTCCGACCCGCTGAATCCGAAAATCCAAACTTTGATGACCAAAAATATGCTTGGAAAAAAGTTATTCCGCATGGTACGAAAAAGAGATGATCGAAAATATCTGTCTCCAGAATCGAAATCGAACTTTGATGGGTGGGTTCATAGGTGTATTTTGACCCGCTGAATCCAGAAATCGAACCTTTGTTACACGAAAATACACCTGGAAAGAAGTTATTCCGCATGGTACGAAAAAGAGATGATCGAAAATATTTTTTTTCAGAATCGAAATTGGACTTTGATGGGTGAGTTTCTAGGTGTATTTCAACCCGCTGAATCCGAAAATCCAACCTCTGATGACCAAAAATATGCTTGGAAAGAAGTTATTCCGCATGGTACGAAAAAGAGATGATCGAAAATATTTTTTTTCAGAATCGAATTTGGACTTTGATGGGTGAGTTTCTAGGTGTATTTCGACCCGCTGAATCCGAAAATCCAACCTCTGATGACCAAAAATATGCTTGGAAAAAAGTTATTCCGCATGGTACGAAAAAGAGATGATCGAAAATATTTTTTTTCAGAATCAAAATCGGACTTTGATGGGTGAGTTTCTAGGTGTATTTCGACCCGCTGAATCCGAAAATCCAAACTTTGATGACCAAAAATATGCTTGGAAAAAAGTTATTTCGCATGGTACGAAAAAGAGATGATCGAAAATATCTGTCTCCAGAATCGAAATCGAACTTTGATGGGTGGGTTTATGGGTGTATTTTGACCCGCTGGATCCAAAAATCCAACCTTTGTTACACGAAAATACACCTGGAATGAAGTTATTTCGCATGGTCCGAAAAAGAGATGATCGAAAATATTTTTTTTCAGAATCAAAATCGGACTTTAATGGGTGAGTTTCTAGGTGTATTCCGACCCGCTGAATCCGAAAATCCAAACTTTGATGACCAAAAATATGCTTGGAAAAAAGTTATTCCGCATGGTACGAAAAAGAGATGATCGAAAATATCTGTCTCCAGAATCGAAATCGAACTTTGATGGATGGGTTCATAGGTGTATTTTGACCCGCTGAATCCGAAAATCCAAACTTTGATGACCAAAAATATGCTTGGAAAAAAGTTATTTCGCATGGTACGAAAAAGAGATGATCGAAAATATCTGTCTCCAGAATCGAAATCGAACTTTGATGGGTGGGTTCACAGGTGTATTTTGACCCGCTGAATCCAAAAATCCAACCTTTGTTACACGAAAATACGCCTGGAAAGAAGTTATTCCGCATTGTACGAAAAAGAGATGATCGAAAATATTTTTTTTCAGAATCGAAATCGGACTTTGATGGGTGAGTTTCTAGGTGTATTTCAACCCGCTGAATCCGAAAATCCAACCTCTGATGACCAAAAATATGCTTGGAAAAAAGTTATTTCGCATGGTACGAAAAAGAGATGATCGAAAATATCTGTCTCCAGAATCGAAATCGAACTTTGATGGATGGGTTCATAGGTGTATTTTGACCCGCTGAATCCGAAAATCCAAACTTTGATGACCAAAAATATGCTTGGAAAAAAGTTATTTCGCATGGTACGAAAAAGAGATGATCGAAAATATCTGTCTCCAGAATCGAAATGGATATTTGATGGGTGGGTTTATAGGTGTATTTTGACCCGCTGAATCCGAGAATCCAAGCTTTGATGACCAAAAATATGCTCGGAAAAAAGTTATTTCGCATGGTACGAAAAAGAGATGATCGGAAATATCTGTCTCCAGAATCGAAATCGAACTTTGATGGGTGGGTTCATAGGTGTATTTTGACCCGCTGAATCCAAAAATCCAACCTTTGTTACACGAAAATACACCTGGAAAGAAGTTATTCCGCATGGTACGAAAAAGAGATGATCGAAAATATTTTTTTTCAGAATCGAAATTGGACTTTGATGGGTGAGTTTCTAGGTGTATTTCGACCCGCTGAATCCGAAAATCCAACCTCTGATGACCAAAAATATGCTTGGAAAAAAGTTATTCCGCATGGTACGAAAAAGAGATGATCGAAAATATTTTTTTTCAGAATCAAAATCGGACTTTGATGGGTGAGTTTCTAGGTGTATTTCGACCCGCTGAATCCGAAAATCCAAACTTTGATGACCAAAAATATGCTTGGAAAAAAGTTATTTCGCATGGTACGAAAAAGAGATGATCGAAAATATCTGTCTCCAGAATCGAAATCGAACTTTGATGGGTGGGTTTATGGGTGTATTTTGACCCGCTGGATCCAAAAATCCAACCTTTGTTACACGAAAATACACCTGGAATGAAGTTATTTCGCATGGTCCGAAAAAGAGATGATCGAAAATATTTTTTTTCAGAATCAAAATCGGACTTTGATGGGTGAGTTTCTAGGTGTATTTCGACCCGCTGAATCCGAAAATCCAACCTCTGATGACCAAAAATATGCTTGGAAAAAAGTTATTTCGCATGGTACGAAAAAGAGATGATCGAAAATATCTGTCTCCAGAATCGGAATCGAACTTTGATGGGTGTGTTCATAGGTGTATTTTGACCCGCTGAATCCAAAAATCCAACCTTTGTTACACGAAAATACACCTGGAAAGAAGTTATTCCGCATGGTACGAAAAAGAGATGATCGAAAATATTTTTTCTCAGAATCGAAATCGGACTTTGATGGGTGAGTTTCTAGGTGTATTTCGACCGGGTGAATCCGGAAATCCAACCTTTGATGACCAAAAATATGCTTGGAAAGAAGTTATTTCGCATGGTACGAAAAAGAGATGATCGAAAATATCTGTCTTCAGAATCAAAATCGAACTTTGATGGGTGGGTTTATAGGTGTATTTTGACCCGCTGAATCCGAGAATCCAAGCCTTGATGACCAAAAATATGCTTGGAAAAAAGTTATTTCGCATGGTACGAAAAAGAGATGATCGAAAATATCTGTCTCCAGAATCGAAATCGAACTTTGATGGGTGGGTTTATGGGTGTATTTTGACCCGCTGGATCCAAAAATCCAACCTTTGTTACACGAAAATACACCTGGAATGAAGTTATTTCGCATGGTCCGAAAAAGAGATGATCGAAAATATTTTTTTTCAGAATCAAAATCGGACTTTAATGGGTGAGTTTCTAGGTGTATTCCGACCCGCTGAATCCGAAAATCCAAACTTTGATGACCAAAAATATGCTTGGAAAAAAGTTATTCCGCATGGTACGAAAAAGAGATGATCGAAAATATCTGTCTCCAGAATCGAAATCGAACTTTGATGGGTGGGTTCATAGGTGTATTTTGACCCGCTGAATCCAGAAATCGAACCTTTGTTACACGAAAATACACCTGGAAAGAAGTTATTCCGCATGGTACGAAAAAGAGATGATCGAAAATATTTTTTTTCAGAATCGAAATTGGACTTTGATGGGTGAGTTTCTAGGTGTATTTCAACCCGCTGAATCCGAAAATCCAACCTCTGATGACCAAAAATATGCTTGGAAAGAAGTTATTCCGCATGGTACGAAAAAGAGATGATCGAAAATATTTTTTTTCAGAATCGAATTTGGACTTTGATGGGTGAGTTTCTAGGTGTATTTCGACCCGCTGAATCCGAAAATCCAACCTCTGATGACCAAAAATGTGCTTGGAAAAAAGTTATTCCGCATGGTACGAAAAAGAGATGATCGAAAATATTTTTTTTCAGAATCAAAATCGGACTTTGATGGGTGAGTTTCTAGGTGTATTTCGACCCGCTGAATCCGAAAATCCAAACTTTGATGACCAAAAATATGCTTGGAAAAAAGTTATTTCGCATGGTACGAAAAAGAGATGATCGAAAATATCTGTCTCCAGAATCGGAATCGAACTTTGATGGGTGGGTTTATGGGTGTATTTTGACCCGCTGGATCCAAAAATCCAACCTTTGTTACACGAAAATACACCTGGAATGAAGTTATTTCGCATGGTCCGAAAAAGAGATGATCGAAAATATTTTTTTTCAGAATCAAAATCGGACTTTAATGGGTGAGTTTCTAGGTGTATTCCGACCCGCTGAATCCGAAAATCCAAACTTTGATGACCAAAAATATGCTTGGAAAAAAGTTATTCCGCATGGTACGAAAAAGAGATGATCGAAAATATCTGTCTCCAGAATCGAAATCGAACTTTGATGGATGGGTTCATAGGTGTATTTTGACCCGCTGAATCCGAAAATCCAAACTTTGATGACCAAAAATATGCTTGGAAAAAAGTTATTTCGCATGGTACGAAAAAGAGATGATCGAAAATATCTGTCTCCAGAATCGAAATCGAACTTTGATGGGTGGGTTCACAGGTGTATTTTGACCCGCTGAATCCAAAAATCCAACCTTTGTTACACGAAAATACGCCTGGAAAGAAGTTATTCCGCATTGTACGAAAAAGAGATGATCGAAAATATTTTTTTTCAGAATCGAAATCGGACTTTGATGGGTGAGTTTCTAGGTGTATTTCAACCCGCTGAATCCGAAAATCCAACCTCTGATGACCAAAAATATGCTTGGAAAAAAGTTATTTCGCATGGTACGAAAAGAGATGATCGAAAATATCTGTCTCCAGAATCGAAATCGAACTTTGATGGATGGGTTCATAGGTGTATTTTGACCGCTGAATCCGAAAATCCAAACTTTGATGACCAAAAATATGCTTGGAAAAAAGTTATTTCGCATGGTACGAAAAGAGATGATCGAAAATATCTGTCTCCAGAATCGAAATGGATATTTGATGGGGTGGGTTTATAGGTGTATTTTGACCCGCTGAATCCGAGAATCCAAGCTTTGATGACCAAAAATATGCTCGGAAAAAAGTTATTTCGCATGGTACGAAAAAGAGATGATCGGAAATATCTGTCTCCAGAATCGAAATCGAACTTTGATGGGTGGGTTCATAGGTGTATTTTGACCCGCTGAATCCAAAATCCAACCTTTGTTACACGAAAATACACCTGGAAAGAAGTTATTCCGCATGGTACGAAAAAGAGATGATCGAAAATATTTTTTTTCAGAATCGAAATTGGACTTTGATGGGTGAGTTTCTAGGTGTATTTCGACCCGCTGAATCCGAAAATCCAACCTCTGATGACCAAAAATATGCTTGGAAAAAAGTTATTCCGCATGGTACGAAAAAGAGATGATCGAAAATATTTTTTTTCAGAATCAAAAATCGGACTTTGATGGGTGAGTTTCTAGGTGTATTTCGACCCGCTGAATCCGAAAATCCAAACTTTGATGACCAAAAATATGCTTGGAAAAAAGTTATTTCGCATGTACAAAAAGAGATGATCGAAAATATCTGTCTCCAGAATCGAAATCGAACTTTGATGGGTGGGTTTATGGGTGTATTTTGACCCGCTGGATCCAAAAATCCAACCTTTGTTACACGAAAATACACCTGGAATGAAGTTATTTCGCATGGTCCGAAAAAGAGATGATCGAAAATATTTTTTTTCAGAATCAAAATCGGACTTTGATGGGTGAGTTTCTAGGTGTATTTCGACCCGCTGAATCCGAAAATCCAACCTCTGATGACCAAAAATATGCTTGGAAAAAAGTTATTTCGCATGGTACGAAAAAGAGATGATCGAAAATATCTGTCTCCAGAATCGGAATCGAACTTTGATGGGTGTGTTCATAGGTGTATTTTGACCCGCTGAATCCAAAAATCCAACCTTTGTTACACGAAAATACACCTGGAAAGAAGTTATTCCGCATGGTACGAAAAAGAGATGATCGAAAATATTTTTTCTCAGAATCGAAATCGGACTTTGATTGATGGGTGAGTTTCTAGGTGTATTTCGACCGGGTGAATCCGGAAATCCAACCTTTGATGACCAAAAATATGCTTGGAAAGAAGTTATTTCGCATGGTACGAAAAAGAGATGATCGAAAATATCTGTCTTCAGAATCAAAATCGAACTTTGATGGGTGGGTTTATAGGTGTATTTTGACCCGCTGAATCCGAGAATCCACGCCTTGATGACCAAAAATATGCTTGGAAAAAAGTTATTTCGCATGGTACGAAAAAGAGATGATCGAAAATATCTGTCTCCAGAATCGAAATCGAACTTTGATGGGTGGGTTTATGGGTGTATTTTGACCCGCTGGATCCAAAAATCCAACCTTTGTTACACGAAAATACACCTGGAATGAAGTTATTTCGCATGGTCCGAAAAAGAGATGATCGAAAATATTTTTTTTCAGAATCAAAATCGGACTTTAATGGGTGAGTTTCTAGGTGTATTCCGACCCGCTGAATCCGAAAATCCAAACTTTGATGACCAAAAATATGCTTGGAAAAAAGTTATTCCGCATGGTACGAAAAAGAGATGATCGAAAATATCTGTCTCCAGAATCGAAATCGAACTTTGATGGGTGGGTTCATAGGTGTATTTTGACCCGCTGAATCCAGAAATCGAACCTTTGTTACACGAAAATACACCTGGAAAGAAGTTATTCCGCATGGTACGAAAAAGAGATGATCGAAAATATTTTTTTTCAGAATCGAAATTGGACTTTGATGGGTGAGTTTCTAGGTGTATTTCAACCCGCTGAATCCGAAAATCCAACCTCTGATGACCAAAAATATGCTTGGAAAGAAGTTATTCCGCATGGTACGAAAAAGAGATGATCGAAAATATTTTTTTTCAGAATCGAATTTGGACTTTGATGGGTGAGTTTCTAGGTGTATTTCGACCCGCTGAATCCGAAAATCCAACCTCTGATGACCAAAAATATGCTTGGAAAAAAGTTATTCCGCATGGTACGAAAAAGAGATGATCGAAAATATTTTTTTTCAGAATCAAAATCGGACTTTGATGGGTGAGTTTCTAGGTGTATTTCGACCCGCTGAATCCGAAAATCCAAACTTTGATGACCAAAAATATGCTTGGAAAAAAGTTATTTCGCATGGTACGAAAAAGAGATGATCGAAAATATCTGTCTCCAGAATCGAAATCGAACTTTGATGGGTGGGTTTATGGGTGTATTTTGACCCGCTGGATCCAAAAATCCAACCTTTGTTACACGAAAATACACCTGGAATGAAGTTATTTCGCATGGTCCGAAAAAGAGATGATCGAAAATATTTTTTTTCAGAATCAAAATCGGACTTTAATGGGTGAGTTTCTAGGTGTATTCCGACCCGCTGAATCCGAAAATCCAAACTTTGATGACCAAAAATATGCTTGGAAAAAAGTTATTCCGCATGGTACGAAAAAGAGATGATCGAAAATATCTGTCTCCAGAATCGAAATCGAACTTTGATGGATGGGTTCATAGGTGTATTTTGACCCGCTGAATCCGAAAATCCAAACTTTGATGACCAAAAATATGCTTGGAAAAAAGTTATTTCGCATGGTACGAAAAAGAGATGATCGAAAATATCTGTCTCCAGAATCGAAATCGAACTTTGATGGGTGGGTTCACAGGTGTATTTTGACCCGCTGATTCCAAAAATCCAACCTTTGTTACACGAAAATACGCCTGGAAAGAAGTTATTCCGCATTGTACGAAAAAGAGATGATCGAAAATATTTTTTTTCAGAATCGAAATCGGACTTTGATGGGTGAGTTTCTAGGTGTATTTCAACCCGCTGAATCCGAAAATCCAACCTCTGATGACCAAAAATATGCTTGGAAAAAAGTTATTTCGCATGGTACGAAAAAGAGATGATCGAAAATATCTGTCTCCAGAATCGAAATCGAACTTTGATGGATGGGTTCATAGGTGTATTTTGACCCGCTGAATCCGAAAATCCAAACTTTGATGACCAAAAATATGCTTGGAAAAAAGTTATTTCGCATGGTACGAAAAAGAGATGATCGAAAATATCTGTCTCCAGAATCGAAATGGATATTTGATGGGTGGGTTTATAGGTGTATTTTGACCCGCTGAATCCGAGAATCCAAGCTTTGATGACCAAAAATATGCTCGGAAAAAAGTTATTTCGCATGGTACGAAAAAGAGATGATCGGAAATATCTGTCTCCAGAATCGAAATCGAACTTTGATGGGTGGGTTCATAGGTGTATTTTGACCCGCTGAATCCAAAAATCCAACCTTTGTTACACGAAAATACACCTGGAAAGAAGTTATTCCGCATGGTACGAAAAAGAGATGATCGAAAATATTTTTTTTCAGAATCGAAATTGGACTTTGATGGGTGAGTTTCTAGGTGTATTTCGACCCGCTGAATCCGAAAATCCAACCTCTGATGACCAAAAATATGCTTGGAAAAAAGTTATTCCGCATGGTACGAAAAAGAGATGATCGAAAATATTTTTTTTCAGAATCAAAATCGGACTTTGATGGGTGAGTTTCTAGGTGTATTTCGACCCGCTGAATCCGAAAATCCAAACTTTGATGACCAAAAATATGCTTGGAAAAAAGTTATTTCGCATGGTACGAAAAAGAGATGATCGAAAATATCTGTCTCCAGAATCGAAATCGAACTTTGATGGGTGGGTTTATGGGTGTATTTTGACCCGCTGGATCCAAAAATCCAACCTTTGTTACACGAAAATACACCTGGAATGAAGTTATTTCGCATGGTCCGAAAAAGAGATGATCGAAAATATTTTTTTTCAGAATCAAAATCGGACTTTGATGGGTGAGTTTCTAGGTGTATTTCGACCCGCTGAATCCGAAAATCCAACCTCTGATGACCAAAAATATGCTTGGAAAAAAGTTATTTCGCATGGTACGAAAAAGAGATGATCGAAAATATCTGTCTCCAGAATCGGAATCGAACTTTGATGGGTGTGTTCATAGGTGTATTTTGACCCGCTGAATCCAAAAATCCAACCTTTGTTACACGAAAATACACCTGGAAAGAAGTTATTCCGCATGGTACGAAAAAGAGATGATCGAAAATATTTTTTCTCAGAATCGAAATCGGACTTTGATGGGTGAGTTTCTAGGTGTATTTCGACCGGGTGAATCCGGAAATCCAACCTTTGATGACCAAAAATATGCTTGGAAAGAAGTTATTTCGCATGGTACGAAAAAGAGATGATCGAAAATATCTGTCTTCAGAATCAAAATCGAACTTTGATGGGTGGGTTTATAGGTGTATTTTGACCCGCTGAATCCGAGAATCCAAGCCTTGATGACCAAAAATATGCTTGGAAAAAAGTTATTTCGCATGGTACGAAAAAGAGATGATCGAAAATATCTGTCTCCAGAATCGAAATCGAACTTTGATGGGTGGGTTTATGGGTGTATTTTGACCCGCTGGATCCAAAAATCCAACCTTTGTTACACGAAAATACACCTGGAATGAAGTTATTTCGCATGGTCCGAAAAAGAGATGATCGAAAATATTTTTTTTCAGAATCAAAATCGGACTTTAATGGGTGAGTTTCTAGGTGTATTCCGACCCGCTGAATCCGAAAATCCAAACTTTGATGACCAAAAATATGCTTGGAAAAAAGTTATTCCGCATGGTACGAAAAAGAGATGATCGAAAATATCTGTCTCCAGAATCGAAATCGAACTTTGATGGGTGGGTTCATAGGTGTATTTTGACCCGCTGAATCCAGAAATCGAACCTTTGTTACACGAAAATACACCTGGAAAGAAGTTATTCCGCATGGTACGAAAAAGAGATGATCGAAAATATTTTTTTTCAGAATCGAAATTGGACTTTGATGGGTGAGTTTCTAGGTGTATTTCAACCCGCTGAATCCGAAAATCCAACCTCTGATGACCAAAAATATGCTTGGAAAGAAGTTATTCCGCATGGTACGAAAAAGAGATGATCGAAAATATTTTTTTTCAGAATCGAATTTGGACTTTGATGGGTGAGTTTCTAGGTGTATTTCGACCCGCTGAATCCGAAAATCCAACCTCTGATGACCAAAAATGTGCTTGGAAAAAAGTTATTCCGCATGGTACGAAAAAGAGATGATCGAAAATATTTTTTTTCAGAATCAAAATCGGACTTTGATGGGTGAGTTTCTAGGTGTATTTCGACCCGCTGAATCCGAAAATCCAAACTTTGATGACCAAAAATATGCTTGGAAAAAAGTTATTTCGCATGGTACGAAAAAGAGATGATCGAAAATATCTGTCTCCAGAATCGAAATCGAACTTTGATGGGTGGGTTTATGGGTGTATTTTGACCCGCTGGATCCAAAAATCCAACCTTTGTTACACGAAAATACACCTGGAATGAAGTTATTTCGCATGGTCCGAAAAAGAGATGATCGAAAATATTTTTTTTCAGAATCAAAATCGGACTTTAATGGGTGAGTTTCTAGGTGTATTCCGACCCGCTGAATCCGAAAATCCAAACTTTGATGACCAAAAATATGCTTGGAAAAAAGTTATTCCGCATGGTACGAAAAAGAGATGATCGAAAATATCTGTCTCCAGAATCGAAATCGAACTTTGATGGATGGGTTCATAGGTGTATTTTGACCCGCTGAATCCGAAAATCCAAACTTTGATGACCAAAAATATGCTTGGAAAAAAGTTATTTCGCATGGTACGAAAAAGAGATGATCGAAAATATCTGTCTCCAGAATCGAAATCGAACTTTGATGGGTGGGTTCACAGGTGTATTTTGACCCGCTGAATCCAAAAATCCAACCTTTGTTACACGAAAATACGCCTGGAAAGAAGTTATTCCGCATTGTACGAAAAAGAGATGATCGAAAATATTTTTTTTCAGAATCGAAATCGGACTTTGATGGGTGAGTTTCTAGGTGTATTTCAACCCGCTGAATCCGAAAATCCAACCTCTGATGACCAAAAATATGCTTGGAAAAAAGTTATTTCGCATGGTACGAAAAAGAGATGATCGAAAATATCTGTCTCCAGAATCGAAATCGAACTTTGATGGATGGGTTCATAGGTGTATTTTGACCCGCTGAATCCGAAAATCCAAACTTTGATGACCAAAAATATGCTTGGAAAAAAGTTATTTCGCATGGTACGAAAAAGAGATGATCGAAAATATCTGTCTCCAGAATCGAAATGGATATTTGATGGGTGGGTTTATAGGTGTATTTTGACCCGCTGAATCCGAGAATCCAAGCTTTGATGACCAAAAATATGCTCGGAAAAAAGTTATTTCGCATGGTACGAAAAAGAGATGATCGGAAATATCTGTCTCCAGAATCGAAATCGAACTTTGATGGGTGGGTTCATAGGTGTATTTTGACCCGCTGAATCCAAAAATCCAACCTTTGTTACACGAAAATACACCTGGAAAGAAGTTATTCCGCATGGTACGAAAAAGAGATGATCGAAAATATTTTTTTTCAGAATCGAAATTGGACTTTGATGGGTGAGTTTCTAGGTGTATTTCGACCCGCTGAATCCGAAAATCCAACCTCTGATGACCAAAAATATGCTTGGAAAAAAGTTATTCCGCATGGTACGAAAAAGAGATGATCGAAAATATTTTTTTTCAGAATCAAAATCGGACTTTGATGGGTGAGTTTCTAGGTGTATTTCGACCGGGTGAATCCGGAAATCCAACCTTTGATGACCAAAAATATGCTTGGAAAGAAGTTATTTCGCATGGTACGAAAAAGAGATGATCGAAAATATCTGTCTTCAGAATCAAAATCGAACTTTGATGGGTGGGTTTATAGGTGTATTTTGACCCGCTGAATCCGAGAATCCAAGCCTTGATGACCAAAAATATGCTTGGAAAAAAGTTATTTCGCATGGTACGAAAAAGAGATGATCGAAAATATCTGTCTCCAGAATCGAAATCGAACTTTGATGGGTGGGTTTATGGGTGTATTTTGACCCGCTGGATCCAAAAATCCAACCTTTGTTACACGAAAATACACCTGGAATGAAGTTATTTCGCATGGTCCGAAAAAGAGATGATCGAAAATATTTTTTTTCAGAATCAAAATCGGACTTTAATGGGTGAGTTTCTAGGTGTATTCCGACCCGCTGAATCCGAAAATCCAAACTTTGATGACCAAAAATATGCTTGGAAAAAAGTTATTCCGCATGGTACGAAAAAGAGATGATCGAAAATATCTGTCTCCAGAATCGAAATCGAACTTTGATGGGTGGGTTCATAGGTGTATTTTGACCCGCTGAATCCAGAAATCGAACCTTTGTTACACGAAAATACACCTGGAAAGAAGTTATTCCGCATGGTACGAAAAAGAGATGATCGAAAATATTTTTTTTCAGAATCGAAATTGGACTTTGATGGGTGAGTTTCTAGGTGTATTTCAACCCGCTGAATCCGAAAATCCAACCTCTGATGACCAAAAATATGCTTGGAAAGAAGTTATTCCGCATGGTACGAAAAAGAGATGATCGAAAATATTTTTTTTCAGAATCGAATTTGGACTTTGATGGGTGAGTTTCTAGGTGTATTTCGACCCGCTGAATCCGAAAATCCAACCTCTGATGACCAAAAATGTGCTTGGAAAAAAGTTATTCCGCATGGTACGAAAAAGAGATGATCGAAAATATTTTTTTTCAGAATCAAAATCGGACTTTGATGGGTGAGTTTCTAGGTGTATTTCGACCCGCTGAATCCGAAAATCCAAACTTTGATGACCAAAAATATGCTTGGAAAAAAGTTATTTCGCATGGTACGAAAAAGAGATGATCGAAAATATCTGTCTCCAGAATCGAAATCGAACTTTGATGGGTGGGTTTATGGGTGTATTTTGACCCGCTGGATCCAAAAATCCAACCTTTGTTACACGAAAATACACCTGGAATGAAGTTATTTCGCATGGTCCGAAAAAGAGATGATCGAAAATATTTTTTTTCAGAATCAAAATCGGACTTTAATGGGTGAGTTTCTAGGTGTATTCCGACCCGCTGAATCCGAAAATCCAAACTTTGATGACCAAAAATATGCTTGGAAAAAAGTTATTCCGCATGGTACGAAAAAGAGATGATCGAAAATATCTGTCTCCAGAATCGAAATCGAACTTTGATGGATGGGTTCATAGGTGTATTTTGACCCGCTGAATCCGAAAATCCAAACTTTGATGACCAAAAATATGCTTGGAAAAAGTTATTTCGCATGGTACGAAAAAGAGATGATCGAAAATATCTGTCTCCAGAATCGAAATCGAACTTTGATGGGTGGGTTCACAGGTGTATTTTGACCCGCTGAATCCAAAAATCCAACCTTTGTTACACGAAAATACGCCTGGAAAGAAGTTATTCCGCATTGTACGAAAAAGAGATGATCGAAAATATTTTTTTTCAGAATCGAAATCGGACTTTGATGGGTGAGTTTCTAGGTGTATTTCAACCCGCTGAATCCGAAAATCCAACCTCTGATGACCAAAAATATGCTTGGAAAAAAGTTATTTCGCATGGTACGAAAAAGAGATGATCGAAAATATCTGTCTCCAGAATCGAAATCGAACTTTGATGGATGGGTTCATAGGTGTATTTTGACCCGCTGAATCCGAAAATCCAAACTTTGATGACCAAAAATATGCTTGGAAAAAAGTTATTTCGCATGGTACGAAAAAGAGATGATCGAAAATATCTGTCTCCAGAATCGAAATGGATATTTGATGGGTGGGTTTATAGGTGTATTTTGACCCGCTGAATCCGAGAATCCAAGCTTTGATGACCAAAAATATGCTCGGAAAAAAGTTATTTCGCATGGTACGAAAAAGAGATGATCGGAAATATCTGTCTCCAGAATCGAAATCGAACTTTGATGGGTGGGTTCATAGGTGTATTTTGACCCGCTGAATCCAAAAATCCAACCTTTGTTACACGAAAATACACCTGGAAAGAAGTTATTCCGCATGGTACGAAAAAGAGATGATCGAAAATATTTTTTTTCAGAATCGAAATTGGACTTTGATGGGTGAGTTTCTAGGTGTATTTCGACCCGCTGAATCCGAAAATCCAACCTCTGATGACCAAAAATATGCTTGGAAAAAAGTTATTCCGCATGGTACGAAAAAGAGATGATCGAAAATATTTTTTTTCAGAATCAAAATCGGACTTTGATGGGTGAGTTTCTAGGTGTATTTCGACCCGCTGAATCCGAAAATCCAAACTTTGATGACCAAAAATATGCTTGGAAAAAAGTTATTTCGCATGGTACGAAAAAGAGATGATCGAAAATATCTGTCTCCAGAATCGAAATCGAACTTTGATGGGTGGGTTTATGGGTGTATTTTGACCCGCTGGATCCAAAAATCCAACCTTTGTTACACGAAAATACACCTGGAATGAAGTTATTTCGCATGGTCCGAAAAAGAGATGATCGAAAATATTTTTTTTCAGAATCAAAATCGGACTTTGATGGGTGAGTTTCTAGGTGTATTTCGACCCGCTGAATCCGAAAATCCAACCTCTGATGACCAAAAATATGCTTGGAAAAAAGTTATTTCGCATGGTACGAAAAAGAGATGATCGAAAATATCTGTCTCCAGAATCGGAATCGAACTTTGATGGGTGTGTTCATAGGTGTATTTTGACCCGCTGAATCCAAAAATCCAACCTTTGTTACACGAAAATACACCTGGAAAGAAGTTATTCCGCATGGTACGAAAAAGAGATGATCGAAAATATTTTTTCTCAGAATCGAAATCGGACTTTGATGGGTGAGTTTCTAGGTGTATTTCGACCGGGTGAATCCGGAAATCCAACCTTTGATGACCAAAAATATGCTTGGAAAGAAGTTATTTCGCATGGTACGAAAAAGAGATGATCGAAAATATCTGTCTCCAGAATCGAAATGGATATTTGATGGGTGGGTTCATAGGTGTATTTTGACCCGCTGAATCCGAGAATCCAAGCTTTGATGACCAAAAATATGCTCGGAAAAAAGTTATTTCGCATGGTACGAAAAAGAGATGATCGGAAATATCTGTCTCCAGAATCGAAATCGAACTTTGATGGGTGGGTTCATAGGTGTATTTTGACCCGCTGAATCCAAAAATCCAACCTTTGTTACACGAAAATACACCTGGAAAGAAGTTATTCCGCATGGTACGAAAAAGAGATGATCGAAAATATTTTTTTTCAGAATCGAAATTGGACTTTGATGGGTGAGTTTCTAGGTGTATTTCGACCCGCTGAATCCGAAAATCCAACCTCTGATGACCAAAAATATGCTTGGAAAAAAGTTATTCCGCATGGTACGAAAAAGAGATGATCGAAAATATTTTTTTTCAGAATCAAAATCGGACTTTGATGGGTGAGTTTCTAGGTGTATTTCGACCCGCTGAATCCGAAAATCCAAACTTTGATGACCAAAAATATGCTTGGAAAAAAGTTATTTCGCATGGTACGAAAAAGAGATGATCGAAAATATCTGTCTCCAGAATCGAAATCGAACTTTGATGGGTGGGTTTATGGGTGTATTTTGACCCGCTGGATCCAAAAATCCAACCTTTGTTACACGAAAATACACCTGGAATGAAGTTATTTCGCATGGTCCGAAAAAGAGATGATCGAAAATATTTTTTTTCAGAATCAAAATCGGACTTTGATGGGTGAGTTTCTAGGTGTATTTCGACCCGCTGAATCCGAAAATCCAACCTCTGATGACCAAAAATATGCTTGGAAAAAAGTTATTTCGCATGGTACGAAAAAGAGATGATCGAAAATATCTGTCTCCAGAATCGGAATCGAACTTTGATGGGTGTGTTCATAGGTGTATTTTGACCCGCTGAATCCAAAAATCCAACCTTTGTTACACGAAAATACACCTGGAAAGAAGTTATTCCGCATGGTACGAAAAAGAGATGATCGAAAATATTTTTTCTCAGAATCGAAATCGGACTTTGATGGGTGAGTTTCTAGGTGTATTTCGACCGGGTGAATCCGGAAATCCAACCTTTGATGACCAAAAATATGCTTGGAAAAAAGTTATTTCGCATGGTACGAAAAAGAGATGATCGAAAATATCTGTCTCCAGAATCGAAATCGAACTTTGATGGGTGGGTTTATGGGTGTATTTTGACCCGCTGGATCCAAAAATCCAACCTTTGTTACACGAAAATACACCTGGAATGAAGTTATTTCGCATGGTCCGAAAAAGAGATGATCGAAAATATTTTTTTTCAGAATCAAAATCGGACTTTAATGGGTGAGTTTCTAGGTGTATTCCGACCCGCTGAATCCGAAAATCCAAACTTTGATGACCAAAAATATGCTTGGAAAAAAGTTATTCCGCATGGTACGAAAAAGAGATGATCGAAAATATCTGTCTCCAGAATCGAAATCGAACTTTGATGGATGGGTTCATAGGTGTATTTTGACCCGCTGAATCCGAAAATCCAAACTTTGATGACCAAAAATATGCTTGGAAAAAGTTATTTCGCATGGTACGAAAAAGAGATGATCGAAAATATCTGTCTCCAGAATCGAAATCGAACTTTGATGGGTGGGTTCACAGGTGTATTTTGACCCGCTGAATCCAAAAATCCAACCTTTGTTACACGAAAATACGCCTGGAAAGAAGTTATTCCGCATTGTACGAAAAAGAGATGATCGAAAATATTTTTTTTCAGAATCGAAATCGGACTTTGATGGGTGAGTTTCTAGGTGTATTTCAACCCGCTGAATCCGAAAATCCAACCTCTGATGACCAAAAATATGCTTGGAAAAAAGTTATTTCGCATGGTACGAAAAAGAGATGATCGAAAATATCTGTCTCCAGAATCGAAATCGAACTTTGATGGATGGGTTCATAGGTGTATTTTGACCCGCTGAATCCGAAAATCCAAACTTTGATGACCAAAAATATGCTTGGAAAAAAGTTATTTCGCATGGTACGAAAAAGAGATGATCGAAAATATCTGTCTCCAGAATCGAAATGGATATTTGATGGGTGGGTTTATAGGTGTATTTTGACCCGCTGAATCCGAGAATCCAAGCTTTGATGACCAAAAATATGCTCGGAAAAAAGTTATTTCGCATGGTACGAAAAAGAGATGATCGGAAATATCTGTCTCCAGAATCGAAATCGAACTTTGATGGGTGGGTTCATAGGTGTATTTTGACCCGCTGAATCCAAAAATCCAACCTTTGTTACACGAAAATACACCTGGAAAGAAGTTATTCCGCATGGTACGAAAAAGAGATGATCGAAAATATTTTTTTTCAGAATCGAAATTGGACTTTGATGGGTGAGTTTCTAGGTGTATTTCGACCCGCTGAATCCGAAAATCCAACCTCTGATGACCAAAAATATGCTTGGAAAAAAGTTATTCCGCATGGTACGAAAAAGAGATGATCGAAAATATTTTTTTTCAGAATCAAAATCGGACTTTGATGGGTGAGTTTCTAGGTGTATTTCGACCCGCTGAATCCGAAAATCCAAACTTTGATGACCAAAAATATGCTTGGAAAAAAGTTATTTCGCATGGTACGAAAAAGAGATGATCGAAAATATCTGTCTCCAGAATCGAAATCGAACTTTGATGGGTGGGTTTATGGGTGTATTTTGACCCGCTGGATCCAAAAATCCAACCTTTGTTACACGAAAATACACCTGGAATGAAGTTATTTCGCATGGTCCGAAAAAGAGATGATCGAAAATATTTTTTTTCAGAATCAAAATCGGACTTTGATGGGTGAGTTTCTAGGTGTATTTCGACCCGCTGAATCCGAAAATCCAACCTCTGATGACCAAAAATATGCTTGGAAAAAAGTTATTTCGCATGGTACGAAAAAGAGATGATCGAAAATATCTGTCTCCAGAATCGGAATCGAACTTTGATGGGTGTGTTCATAGGTGTATTTTGACCCGCTGAATCCAAAAATCCAACCTTTGTTACACGAAAATACACCTGGAAAGAAGTTATTCCGCATGGTACGAAAAAGAGATGATCGAAAATATTTTTTCTCAGAATCGAAATCGGACTTTGATGGGTGAGTTTCTAGGTGTATTTCGACCGGGTGAATCCGGAAATCCAACCTTTGATGACCAAAAATATGCTTGGAAAGAAGTTATTTCGCATGGTACGAAAAAGAGATGATCGAAAATATCTGTCTCCAGAATCGAAATGGATATTTGATGGGTGGGTTCATAGGTGTATTTTGACCCGCTGAATCCGAGAATCCAAGCTTTGATGACCAAAAATATGCTCGGAAAAAAGTTATTTCGCATGGTACGAAAAAGAGATGATCGGAAATATCTGTCTCCAGAATCGAAATCGAACTTTGATGGGTGGGTTCATAGGTGTATTTTGACCCGCTGAATCCAAAAATCCAACCTTTGTTACACGAAAATACACCTGGAAAGAAGTTATTCCGCATGGTACGAAAAAGAGATGATCGAAAATATTTTTTTTCAGAATCGAAATTGGACTTTGATGGGTGAGTTTCTAGGTGTATTTCGACCCGCTGAATCCGAAAATCCAACCTCTGATGACCAAAAATATGCTTGGAAAAAAGTTATTCCGCATGGTACGAAAAAGAGATGATCGAAAATATTTTTTTTCAGAATCAAAATCGGACTTTGATGGGTGAGTTTCTAGGTGTATTTCGACCCGCTGAATCCGAAAATCCAAACTTTGATGACCAAAAATATGCTTGGAAAAAAGTTATTTCGCATGGTACGAAAAAGAGATGATCGAAAATATCTGTCTCCAGAATCGAAATCGAACTTTGATGGGTGGGTTTATGGGTGTATTTTGACCCGCTGGATCCAAAAATCCAACCTTTGTTACACGAAAATACACCTGGAATGAAGTTATTTCGCATGGTCCGAAAAAGAGATGATCGAAAATATTTTTTTTCAGAATCAAAATCGGACTTTGATGGGTGAGTTTCTAGGTGTATTTCGACCCGCTGAATCCGAAAATCCAACCTCTGATGACCAAAAATATGCTTGGAAAAAAGTTATTTCGCATGGTACGAAAAAGAGATGATCGAAAATATCTGTCTCCAGAATCGGAATCGAACTTTGATGGGTGTGTTCATAGGTGTATTTTGACCCGCTGAATCCAAAAATCCAACCTTTGTTACACGAAAATACACCTGGAAAGAAGTTATTCCGCATGGTACGAAAAAGAGATGATCGAAAATATTTTTTCTCAGAATCGAAATCGGACTTTGATGGGTGAGTTTCTAGGTGTATTTCGACCGGGTGAATCCGGAAATCCAACCTTTGATGACCAAAAATATGCTTGGAAAGAAGTTATTTCGCATGGTACGAAAAAGAGATGATCGAAAATATCTGTCTTCAGAATCAAAATCGAACTTTGATGGGTGGGTTTATAGGTGTATTTTGACCCGCTGAATCCGAGAATCCACGCCTTGATGACCAAAAATATGCTTGGAAAAAAGTTATTTCGCATGGTACGAAAAAGAGATGATCGAAAATATCTGTCTCCAGAATCGAAATCGAACTTTGATGGGTGGGTTTATGGGTGTATTTTGACCCGCTGGATCCAAAAATCCAACCTTTGTTACACGAAAATACACCTGGAATGAAGTTATTTCGCATGGTCCGAAAAAGAGATGATCGAAAATATTTTTTTTCAGAATCAAAATCGGACTTTAATGGGTGAGTTTCTAGGTGTATTCCGACCCGCTGAATCCGAAAATCCAAACTTTGATGACCAAAAATATGCTTGGAAAAAAGTTATTCCGCATGGTACGAAAAAGAGATGATCGAAAATATCTGTCTCCAGAATCGAAATCGAACTTTGATGGGTGGGTTCATAGGTGTATTTTGACCCGCTGAATCCAGAAATCGAACCTTTGTTACACGAAAATACACCTGGAAAGAAGTTATTCCGCATGGTACGAAAAAGAGATGATCGAAAATATTTTTTTTCAGAATCGAAATTGGACTTTGATGGGTGAGTTTCTAGGTGTATTTCAACCCGCTGAATCCGAAAATCCAACCTCTGATGACCAAAAATATGCTTGGAAAGAAGTTATTCCGCATGGTACGAAAAAGAGATGATCGAAAATATTTTTTTTCAGAATCGAATTTGGACTTTGATGGGTGAGTTTCTAGGTGTATTTCGACCCGCTGAATCCGAAAATCCAACCTCTGATGACCAAAAATATGCTTGGAAAAAAGTTATTCCGCATGGTACGAAAAAGAGATGATCGAAAATATTTTTTTTCAGAATCAAAATCGGACTTTGATGGGTGAGTTTCTAGGTGTATTTCGACCCGCTGAATCCGAAAATCGAAACTTTGATGACCAAAAATATGCTTGGAAAAAAGTTATTTCGCATGGTACGAAAAAGAGATGATCGAAAATATCTGTCTCCAGAATCGAAATCGAACTTTGATGGGTGGGTTTATGGGTGTATTTTGACCCGCTGGATCCAAAAATCCAACCTTTGTTACACGAAAATACACCTGGAATGAAGTTATTTCGCATGGTCCGAAAAAGAGATGATCGAAAATATTTTTTTTCAGAATCAAAATCGGACTTTAATGGGTGAGTTTCTAGGTGTATTCCGACCCGCTGAATCCGAAAATCCAAACTTTGATGACCAAAAATATGCTTGGAAAAAAGTTATTCCGCATGGTACGAAAAAGAGATGATCGAAAATATCTGTCTCCAGAATCGAAATCGAACTTTGATGGATGGGTTCATAGGTGTATTTTGACCCGCTGAATCCGAAAATCCAAACTTTGATGACCAAAAATATGCTTGGAAAAAAGTTATTTCGCATGGTACGAAAAAGAGATGATCGAAAATATCTGTCTCCAGAATCGAAATCGAACTTTGATGGGTGGGTTCACAGGTGTATTTTGACCCGCTGATTCCAAAAATCCAACCTTTGTTACACGAAAATACGCCTGGAAAGAAGTTATTCCGCATTGTACGAAAAAGAGATGATCGAAAATATTTTTTTTCAGAATCGAAATCGGACTTTGATGGGTGAGTTTCTAGGTGTATTTCAACCCGCTGAATCCGAAAATCCAACCTCTGATGACCAAAAATATGCTTGGAAAAAAGTTATTTCGCATGGTACGAAAAAGAGATGATCGAAAATATCTGTCTCCAGAATCGAAATCGAACTTTGATGGATGGGTTCATAGGTGTATTTTGACCCGCTGAATCCGAAAATCCAAACTTTGATGACCAAAAATATGCTTGGAAAAAAGTTATTTCGCATGGTACGAAAAAGAGATGATCGAAAATATCTGTCTCCAGAATCGAAATGGATATTTGATGGGTGGGTTTATAGGTGTATTTTGACCCGCTGAATCCGAGAATCCAAGCTTTGATGACCAAAAATATGCTCGGAAAAAAGTTATTTCGCATGGTACGAAAAAGAGATGATCGGAAATATCTGTCTCCAGAATCGAAATCGAACTTTGATGGGTGGGTTCATAGGTGTATTTTGACCCGCTGAATCCAAAAATCCAACCTTTGTTACACGAAAATACACCTGGAAAGAAGTTATTCCGCATGGTACGAAAAAGAGATGATCGAAAATATTTTTTTTCAGAATCGAAATTGGACTTTGATGGGTGAGTTTCTAGGTGTATTTCGACCCGCTGAATCCGAAAATCCAAACTTTGATGACCAAAAATATGCTTGGAAAAAAGTTATTCCGCATGGTACGAAAAAGAGATGATCGAAAATATTTTTTTTCAGAATCAAAATCGGACTTTGATGGGTGAGTTTCTAGGTGTATTTCGACCCGCTGAATCCGAAAATCCAAACTTTGATGACCAAAAATATGCTTGGAAAAAAGTTATTTCGCATGGTACGAAAAAGAGATGATCGAAAATATCTGTCTCCAGAATCGAAATCGAACTTTGATGGGTGGGTTTATGGGTGTATTTTGACCCGCTGGATCCAAAAATCCAACCTTTGTTACACGAAAATACACCTGGAATGAAGTTATTTCGCATGGTCCGAAAAAGAGATGATCGAAAATATTTTTTTTCAGAATCAAAATCGGACTTTGATGGGTGAGTTTCTAGGTGTATTTCGACCCGCTGAATCCGAAAATCCAACCTCTGATGACCAAAAATATGCTTGGAAAAAAGTTATTTCGCATGGTACGAAAAAGAGATGATCGAAAATATCTGTCTCCAGAATCGGAATCGAACTTTGATGGGTGTGTTCATAGGTGTATTTTGACCCGCTGAATCCAAAAATCTAACCTTTGTTACACGAAAATACACCTGGAAAGAAGTTATTCCGCATGGTACGAAAAAGAGATGATCGAAAATATTTTTTCTCAGAATCGAAATCGGACTTTGATGGGTGAGTTTCTAGGTGTATTTCGACCGGGTGAATCCGGAAATCCAACCTTTGATGACCAAAAATATGCTTGGAAAGAAGTTATTTCGCATGGTACGAAAAAGAGATGATTCGAAAATATCTGTCTTCAGAATCAAAATCGAACTTTGATGGGTGGGTTTATAGGTGTATTTTGACCCGCTGAATCCGAGAATCCAAGCCTTGATGACCAAAAATATGCTTGGAAAAAAGTTATTTCGCATGGTACGAAAAAGAGATGATCGAAAATATCTGTCTCCAGAATCGAAATCGAACTTTGATGGGTGGGTTTATGGGTGTATTTTGACCCGCTGGATCCAAAAATCCAACCTTTGTTACACGAAAATACACCTGGAATGAAGTTATTTCGCATGGTCCGAAAAAGAGATGATCGAAAATATTTTTTTTCAGAATCAAAATCGGACTTTAATGGGTGAGTTTCTAGGTGTATTCCGACCCGCTGAATCCGAAAATCCAAACTTTGATGACCAAAAATATGCTTGGAAAAAAGTTATTCCGCATGGTACGAAAAAGAGATGATCGAAAATATCTGTCTCCAGAATCGAAATCGAACTTTGATGGGTGGGTTCATAGGTGTATTTTGACCCGCTGAATCCAGAAATCGAACCTTTGTTACACGAAAATACACCTGGAAAGAAGTTATTCCGCATGGTACGAAAAAGAGATGATCGAAAATATTTTTTTTCAGAATCGAAATTGGACTTTGATGGGTGAGTTTCTAGGTGTATTTCAACCCGCTGAATCCGAAAATCCAACCTCTGATGACCAAAAATATGCTTGGAAAGAAGTTATTCCGCATGGTACGAAAAAGAGATGATCGAAAATATTTTTTTTCAGAATCGAATTTGGACTTTGATGGGTGAGTTTCTAGGTGTATTTCGACCCGCTGAATCCGAAAATCCAACCTCTGATGACCAAAAATATGCTTGGAAAAAAGTTATTCCGCATGGTACGAAAAAGAGATGATCGAAAATATTTTTTTTCAGAATCAAAATCGGACTTTGATGGGTGAGTTTCTAGGTGTATTTCGACCCGCTGAATCCGAAAATCGAAACTTTGATGACCAAAAATATGCTTGGAAAAAAGTTATTTCGCATGGTACGAAAAAGAGATGATCGAAAATATCTGTCTCCAGAATCGAAATCGAACTTTGATGGGTGGGTTTATGGGTGTATTTTGACCCGCTGGATCCAAAAATCCAACCTTTGTTACACGAAAATACACCTGGAATGAAGTTATTTCGCATGGTCCGAAAAAGAGATGATCGAAAATATTTTTTTTCAGAATCAAAATCGGACTTTAATGGGTGAGTTTCTAGGTGTATTCCGACCCGCTGAATCCGAAAATCCAAACTTTGATGACCAAAAATATGCTTGGAAAAAAGTTATTCCGCATGGTACGAAAAAGAGATGATCGAAAATATCTGTCTCCAGAATCGAAATCGAACTTTGATGGATGGGTTCATAGGTGTATTTTGACCCGCTGAATCCGAAAATCCAAACTTTGATGACCAAAAATATGCTTGGAAAAAAGTTATTTCGCATGGTACGAAAAAGAGATGATCGAAAATATCTGTCTCCAGAATCGAAATCGAACTTTGATGGGTGGGTTCACAGGTGTATTTTGACCCGCTGATTCCAAAAATCCAACCTTTGTTACACGAAAATACGCCTGGAAAGAAGTTATTCCGCATTGTACGAAAAAGAGATGATCGAAAATATTTTTTTTCAGAATCGAAATCGGACTTTGATGGGTGAGTTTCTAGGTGTATTTCAACCCGCTGAATCCGAAAATCCAACCTCTGATGACCAAAAATATGCTTGGAAAAAAGTTATTTCGCATGGTACGAAAAAGAGATGATCGAAAATATCTGTCTCCAGAATCGAAATCGAACTTTGATGGATGGGTTCATAGGTGTATTTTGACCCGCTGAATCCGAAAATCCAAACTTTGATGACCAAAAATATGCTTGGAAAAAAGTTATTTCGCATGGTACGAAAAAGAGATGATCGAAAATATCTGTCTCCAGAATCGAAATGGATATTTGATGGGTGGGTTTATAGGTGTATTTTGACCCGCTGAATCCGAGAATCCAAGCTTTGATGACCAAAAATATGCTCGGAAAAAAGTTATTTCGCATGGTACGAAAAAGAGATGATCGGAAATATCTGTCTCCAGAATCGAAATCGAACTTTGATGGGTGGGTTCATAGGTGTATTTTGACCCGCTGAATCCAAAAATCCAACCTTTGTTACACGAAAATACACCTGGAAAGAAGTTATTCCGCATGGTACGAAAAAGAGATGATCGAAAATATTTTTTTTCAGAATCGAAATTGGACTTTGATGGGTGAGTTTCTAGGTGTATTTCGACCCGCTGAATCCGAAAATCCAAACTTTGATGACCAAAAATATGCTTGGAAAAAAGTTATTCCGCATGGTACGAAAAAGAGATGATCGAAAATATTTTTTTTCAGAATCAAAATCGGACTTTGATGGGTGAGTTTCTAGGTGTATTTCGACCCGCTGAATCCGAAAATCCAAACTTTGATGACCAAAAATATGCTTGGAAAAAAGTTATTTCGCATGGTACGAAAAAGAGATGATCGAAAATATCTGTCTCCAGAATCGAAATCGAACTTTGATGGGTGGGTTTATGGGTGTATTTTGACCCGCTGGATCCAAAAATCCAACCTTTGTTACACGAAAATACACCTGGAATGAAGTTATTTCGCATGGTCCGAAAAAGAGATGATCGAAAATATTTTTTTTCAGAATCAAAATCGGACTTTGATGGGTGAGTTTCTAGGTGTATTTCGACCCGCTGAATCCGAAAATCCAACCTCTGATGACCAAAAATATGCTTGGAAAAAAGTTATTTCGCATGGTACGAAAAAGAGATGATCGAAAATATCTGTCTCCAGAATCGGAATCGAACTTTGATGGGTGTGTTCATAGGTGTATTTTGACCCGCTGAATCCAAAAATCTAACCTTTGTTACACGAAAATACACCTGGAAAGAAGTTATTCCGCATGGTACGAAAAAGAGATGATCGAAAATATTTTTTCTCAGAATCGAAATCGGACTTTGATGGGTGAGTTTCTAGGTGTATTTCGACCGGGTGAATCCGGAAATCCAACCTTTGATGACCAAAAATATGCTTGGAAAGAAGTTATTTCGCATGGTACGAAAAAGAGATGATTCGAAAATATCTGTCTTCAGAATCAAAATCGAACTTTGATGGGTGGGTTTATAGGTGTATTTTGACCCGCTGAATCCGAGAATCCAAGCCTTGATGACCAAAAATATGCTTGGAAAAAAGTTATTTCGCATGGTACGAAAAAGAGATGATCGAAAATATCTGTCTCCAGAATCGAAATCGAACTTTGATGGGTGGGTTTATGGGTGTATTTTGACCCGCTGGATCCAAAAATCCAACCTTTGTTACACGAAAATACACCTGGAATGAAGTTATTTCGCATGGTCCGAAAAAGAGATGATCGAAAATATTTTTTTTCAGAATCAAAATCGGACTTTAATGGGTGAGTTTCTAGGTGTATTCCGACCCGCTGAATCCGAAAATCCAAACTTTGATGACCAAAAATATGCTTGGAAAAAAGTTATTCCGCATGGTACGAAAAAGAGATGATCGAAAATATCTGTCTCCAGAATCGAAATCGAACTTTGATGGGTGGGTTCATAGGTGTATTTTGACCCGCTGAATCCAGAAATCGAACCTTTGTTACACGAAAATACACCTGGAAAGAAGTTATTCCGCATGGTACGAAAAAGAGATGATCGAAAATAGTTTTTTTCAGAATTGAAATCGGACTTTGATGGGTGAGTTTCTAGGTGTATTCCGACCCGCTGAATTCGAAAATCCAACCTCTGATGACCAAAAATATGCTTGGAAAGAAGTTATTCCGCATGGTACGAAAAAGAGATGATCGAAAATATCTGTCTCCAGAATCAAAATCGAACTTTGATGGGTGGGTTTTTAGGTGTATTTTGACCCGCTGAATCCGAGAATCCAAGCCTTGATGACCAAAGATATGCTTGGAAAAAAGTTATTTCGCATGGTACGAAAAAGAGATGATCGAAAATATCTGTCTCCAGAATCGAAATCGAACTTTGATGGGTGGGTTCATGGGTGTATTTTGACCCGCTGGATCCAAAAATCCAACCTTTGTTACACGAAAATACACCTGGAATGAAGTTATTTCGCATGGTCCGAAAAAGAGATGATCGAAAATATTTTTTTTCAGAATCAAAATCGGACTTTAATGGGTGAGTTTCTAGGTGTATTCCGACCCGCTGAATCCGAAAATCCAAACTTTGATGACCAAAAATGTGCTTGGAAAAAAGTTATTCCGCATGGTACGAAAAAGAGATGAACGAAAATATCTGTCTCCAGAATCGAAATCGAACTTTGATGGGTGGGTTCATAGGTGTATTTTGACCCGCTGAATCCAAAAATCCAACCTTTGTTACACGAAAATTCACCTGGAAAGAAGTTATTCCGCATGGTACGAAAAAGAGATGATCGAAAATAGTTTTTTTCAGAATTGAAATCGGACTTTGATGGGTGAGTTTCTAGGTGTATTCCGACCCGCTGAATCCGAAAATCCAACCTCTGATGACCAAAAATATGCTTGGAAAAAAGTTATTCCGCATGGTACGAAAAAGAGATGATCGAAAATATTTTTTTTCAGAATCAAAATCGGACTTTGATGGGTGAGTTTCTAGGTGTATTCCGACCCGCTGAATCCGAAAATCCAAACTTTGATGACCAAAAATATGCTTGGAAAAAAGTTATTTCGCATGGTACGAAAAAGAGATGATCGAAAATATCTGTCTCCAGAATCGAAATCGAACTTTGATGGGTGGGTTTATGGGTGTATTTTGACCCGCTGGATCCAAAAATCCAACCTTTGTTACACGAAAATACACCTGGAAAGAAGTTATTCCGCATGGTACGAAAAAGAGATGATCGAAAATATTTTTTTTCAGAATCGAAATCGGACTTTGATGGGTGAGTTTCTAGGTGTATTTCAACCCGCTGAATCCGAAAATCCAACCTCTGATGACCAAAAATATGCTTGGAAAAAAGTTATTTCGCATGGTACGAAAAAGAGATGATCGAAAATATCTGTCTCCAGAATCGAAATCGAACTTTGATGGATGGGTTCATAGGTGTATTTTGACCCGCTGAATCCGAAAATCCAAACTTTGATGACCAAAAATATGCTTGGAAAAAAGTTATTTCGCATGGTACGAAAAAGAGATGATCGAAAATATCTGTCTCCAGAATCGAAATGGATATTTGATGGGTGGGTTTATAGGTGTATTTTGACCCGCTGAATCCGAGAATCCAAGCTTTGATGACCAAAAATATGCTCGGAAAAAAGTTATTTCGCATGGTACGAAAAAGAGATGATCGGAAATATCTGTCTCCAGAATCGAAATCGAACTTTGATGGGTGGGTTCATAGGTGTATTTTGACCCGCTGAATCCAAAAATCCAACCTTTGTTACACGAAAATACACCTGGAAAGAAGTTATTCCGCATGGTACGAAAAAGAGATGATCGAAAATATTTTTTTTCAGAATCGAAATTGGACTTTGATGGGTGAGTTTCTAGGTGTATTTCGACCCGCTGAATCCGAAAATCCAACCTCTGATGACCAAAAATATGCTTGGAAAAAAGTTATTCCGCATGGTACGAAAAAGAGATGATCGAAAATATTTTTTTTCAGAATCAAAATCGGACTTTGATGGGTGAGTTTCTAGGTGTATTTCGACCCGCTGAATCCGAAAATCCAAACTTTGATGACCAAAAATATGCTTGGAAAAAAGTTATTTCGCATGATACGAAAAAGAGATGATCGAAAATATCTGTCTCCAGAATCGAAATCGAACTTTGATGGGTGGGTTTATGGGTGTATTTTGACCCGCTGGATCCAAAAATCCAACCTTTGTTACACGAAAATACACCTGGAATGAAGTTATTTCGCATGGTCCGAAAAAGAGATGATCGAAAATATTTTTTTTCAGAATCAAAATCGGACTTTAATGGGTGAGTTTCTAGGTGTATTCCGACCCGCTGAATCCGAAAATCCAAACTTTGATGACCAAAAATATGCTTGGAAAAAAGTTATTCCGCATGGTACGAAAAAGAGATGATCGAAAATATCTGTCTCCAGAATCGAAATCGAACTTTGATGGGTGGGTTCATAGGTGTATTTTGACCCGCTGAATCCAAAAATCCAACCTTTGTTACACGAAAATACACCTGGAAAGAAGTTATTCCGCATGGTACGAAAAAGAGATGATCGAAAATAGTTTTTTTCAGAATTGAAATCGGACTTTGATGGGTGAGTTTCTAGGTGTATTTCGACCCGCTGAATCCGAAAATCCAACCTCTGATGACCAAAAATATGCTTGGAAAAAAGTTATTCCGCATGGTACGAAAAAGAGATGATCGAAAATATTTTTTTTCAGATTCAAAATCGGACTGTGATGGGTGAGTTTCTAGGTGTATTTCGACCCGCTGAATCCGAAAATCCAAACTTTGATGACCAAAAATATGCTTGGAAAAAAGTTATTTCGCATGGTACGAAAAAGAGATGATCGAAAATATCTGTCTCCAGAATCGAAATCGAACTTTGATGGGTGGGTTTATGGGTGTATTTTGACCCGCTGGATCCAAAAATCCAACCTTTGTTACACGAAAATACACCTGGAATGAAGTTATTTCGCATGGTCCGAAAAAGAGATGATCGAAAATATTTTTTTTCAGAATCAAAATCGGACTTTAATGGGTGAGTTTCTAGGTGTATTTCGACCCGCTGAATCCGAAAATCCAAACTTTGACGACCAAAAATATGCTTGGAAAAAAGTTATTCCGCATGGTACGAAAAAGAGATGATCGAAAATATCTGTCTCCAGAATCGAAATCGAACTTTGATGGATGGGTTCATAGGTGTATTTTGACCCGCTGAATCCGAAAATCCAAACTTTGATGACCAAAAATATGCTTGGAAAAAAGTTATTTCGCATGGTACGAAAAAGAGATGATCGAAAATATCTGTCTCCAGAATCGAAATCGAACTTTGATGGGTGGGTTCATAGGTGTATTTTGACCCGCTGAATCCAAAAATCCAACCTTTGTTACACGCAAATACACCTGGAAAGAAGTTATTCCGCATGGTACGAAAAAGAGATGATCGAAAATATTTTTTTTCAGAATCGAAATCGGACTTTGATGGGTGAGTTTCTAGGTGTATTTCGACCGGCTGAATCCGAAAATCCAACCGTTGATGACCAAAAATATGCTTGGAAAAAAGTTATTTCGCATGGTACGAAAAAGAGATGATCGAAAATATCTGTCTCCAGAATCAAAATCGAACTTTGATGGGTGGGTTTATAGGTGTATTTTGACCCGCTGAATCCGAGAATCCAAGCCTTGATGACCAAAAATATGCTTGGAAAAAAGTTATTTCGCATGGTACGAAAAAGAGATGATCGAAAATATCTGTCTCCAGAATCGAAATCGAACTTTGATGGGTGGGTTTATGGGTGTATTTTGACCCGCTGGATCCAAAAATCCAACCCTTGTTACACGAAAATACACCTGGAATGAAGTTATTTCGCATGGTCCGAAAAAGAGATGATCGAAAATATTTTTTTTCAGAATCAAAATCGGACTTTCATGGGTGAGTTTCTAGGTGTATTCCGACCCGCTGAATCCGAAAATCCAAACTTTGATGACCAAAAATATGCTTGGAAAAAAGTTATTCCGCATGGTACGAAAAAGAGATGATCGAAAATATCTGTCTCCAGAATCGAAATCGAACTTTGATGGGTGGGTTCATAGGTGTATTTTGACCCGCTGAATCCAAAAATCCAACCTTTGTTACACGAAAATACACCTGGAAAGAAGTTATTCCGCATGGTACGAAAAAGAGATGATCGAAAATAGTTTTTTTAAGAATTGAAATCGGACTTTGATGGGTGAGTTTCTAGGTGTATTCCGACCCGCTGAATCCGAAAATCCAACCTCTGATGACCAAAAATATGCTTGGAAAAAAGTTATTCCGCATGGTACGAACAAGAGATGATCGAAAATATTTTTTTTCAGAATCAAAATCGGACTTTGATGGGTGAGTTTCTAGGTGTATTCCGACCCGCTGAATCCGAAAATCCAAACTTTGATGACCAAAAATATGCTTGGAAAAAAGTTATTCCGCATGGTACGAAAAAGAGATGATCGGAAATATCTGTCTCCAGAATCGAAATCGAACTTTGATGGGTGGGTTTATGGGTGTATTTTGACCCGCTGGATCCAAAAATCCAACCTTTGTTACACGAAAATACACCTGGAATGAAGTTATTTCGCATGGTCCGAAAAAGAGATGATCGAAAATATTTTTTTTCAGAATCAAAATCGGACTTTAATGGGTGAATTTCTAGGTGTATTCCGACCCGCTGAATCCGAAAATCCAAACTTTGATGACCAAAAATATGCTTGGAAAAAAGTTATTCCGCATGGTACGAAAAAGAGATGATCGGAAATATCTGTCTCCAGAATCGGAATCGAACTTTGATGGGTGGGTTCACAGGTGTATTTTGACCCGCTGAATCCAAAAATCCAACCTTTGTTACACGAAAATACACCTGGAAAGAAGTTATTCCGCATGGTACGAAAAAGAGATGATCGAAAATATTTTTTTTCAGAATCGAAATCGGACTTTGATGGGTGAGTTTCTAGGTGTATTTCAACCCGCTGAATCCGAAAATCCAACCTCTGATGACCAAAAATATGCTTGGAAAAAAGTTATTTCGCATGGTACGAAAAAGAGATGATCGAAAATATCTGTCTCCAGAATCGAAATCGAACTTTGATGGATGGGTTCATAGGTGTATTTTGACCCGCTGAATCCGAAAATCCAAACTTTGATGACCAAAAATATGCTTGGAAAAAAGTTATTTCGCATGGTACGAAAAAGAGATGATCGAAAATATCTGTCTCCAGAATCGAAATGGATATTTGATGGGTGGGTTTATAGGTGTATTTTGACCCGCTGAGTCCGAGAATCCAAGCTTTGATGACCAAAAATATGCTCGGAAAAAAGTTATTTCGCATGGTACGAAAAAGAGATGATCGGAAATATCTGTCTCCAGAATCAAAATCGAACTTTGATGGGTGGGTTCATAGGTGTATTTTGACCCGCTGAATCCAAAAATCCAACCTTTGTTACACGAAAATACACCTGGAAAGAAGTTATTCCGCATGGTACGAAAAAGAGATGATCGAAAATATTTTTTTTCAGAATCGAAATTGGACTTTGATGGGTGAGTTTCTAGGTGTATTTCGACCCGCTGAATCCGAAAATCCAACCTCTGATGACCAAAAATATGCTTGGAAAAAAGTTATTCCGCATGGTACGAAAAAGAGATGATCGAAAATATTTTTTTTCAGAATCAAAATCGGACTTTGATGGGTGAGTTTCTAGGTGTATTTCGACCCGCTGAATCCGAAAATCCAAACTTTGATGACCAAAAATATGCTTGGAAAAAAGTTATTTCGCATGGTACGAAAAAGAGATGATCGAAAATATCTGTCTCCAGAATCGAAATCGAACTTTGATGGGTGGGTTTATGGGTGTATTTTGACCCGCTGGATCCAAAAATCCAACCTTTGTTACACGAAAATACACCTGGAATGAAGTTATTTCGCATGGTCCGAAAAAGAGATGATCGAAAATATTTTTTTTCAGAATCAGAATCGGACTTTGATGGGTGAGTTTCTAGGTGGATTTCGACCCGCTGAATCCGAAAATCCAACCTCTGATGACCAAAAATATGCTTGGAAAGAAGTTATTTCGCATGGTACGAAAAAGAGATGATCGAAAATATCTGTCTTCAGAATCAAAATCGAACTTTGATGGGTGGGTTTATAGGTGTATTTTGACCCGCTGAATCCGAGAATCCAAGCCTTGATGACCAAAAATATGCTTGGAAAAAAGTTATTTCGCATGGTACGAAAAAGAGATGATCGAAAATATCTGTCTCCAGAATCGAAATCGAACTTTGATGGGTGGGTTTATGGGTGTATTTTGACCCGCTGGATCCAAAAATCCAACCTTTGTTACACGAAAATACACCTGGAATGAAGTTATTTCGCATGGTCCGAAAAAGAGATGATCGAAAATATTTTTTTTCAGAATTAAAATCGGACTTTAATGGGTGAGTTTCTAGGTGTATTCCGACCCGCTGAATCCGAAAATCCAACCTCTGATGACCAAAAATATGCTTGGAAAAAAGTTATTCCGCATGGTACGAAAAAGAGATGATCGAAAATATTTTTTTTCAGAATCAAAATCGGACTTTGATGGGTGAGTTTCTAGGTGTATTTCGACCCGCTGAATCCGAAAATCCAAACTTTGATGACCAAAAATATGCTTGGAAAAAAGTTATTTCGCATGGTACGAAAAAGAGATGATCGAAAATATCTGTCTCCAGAATCGAAATCGAACTTTGATGGGTGGGTTTATGGGTGTATTTTGACCCGCTGGATCCAAAAATCCAACCTTTGTTACACGAAAATACACCTGGAATGAAGTTATTTCGCATGGTCCGAAAAAGAGATGATCGAAAATATTTTTTTTCAGAATCAAAATCGGACTTTGATGGGTGAGTTTCTAGGTGGATTTCGACCCGCTGAATCCGAAAATCCAACCTCTGATGACCAAAAATATGCTTGGAAAGAAGTTATTTCGCATGGTACGAAAAAGAGATGATCGAAAATATCTGTCTTCAGAATCAAAATCGAACTTTGATGGGTGGGTTTATAGCTGTATTTTGACCCGCTGAATCCGAAAATCCAAGCCATGATGACCAAAAATATGCTTGGAAAAAAGTTATTTCGCATGGTACGAAAAAGAGATGATCGAAAATATCTGTCTCCAGAATCGAAATCGAACTTTGATGGGTGGGTTTATGGGTGTATTTTGACCCGCTGGATCCAAAAATCCAACCTTTGTTACACGAAAATACACCTGGAATGAAGTTATTTCGCATGGTCCGAAAAAGAGATGATCGAAAATATTTTTTTTCAGAATTAAAATCGGACTTTAATGGGTGAGTTTCTAGGTGTATTTCGACCCGCTGAATCCGAAAATCCAAACTTTGATGACCAAAAATATGCTTGGAAAAAAGTTATTCCGCATGGTACGAAAAAGAGATGATCGGAAATATCTGTCTCCAGAATCGAAATCGAACTTTGATGGGTGGGTTCATAGGTGTATTTTGACCCGCTGAATCCAAAAATCCAACCTTTGTTACACGAAAATACACCTGGAAAGAAGTTATACCGCATGGTACGAAAAAGAGATGATCGAAAATAGTTTTTTTCAGAATTGAAATCGGACTTTGATGGGTGAGTTTCTAGGTGTATTCCGACCCGCTGAATCCGAAAATCCAACCTCTGATGACCAAAAATATGCTTGGAAAGAAGTTATTCCGCATGGTACGAAAAAGAGATGATCGAAAATATCTGTCTCCAGAATCAAAATCGAACTTTGATGGGTGGGTTTATAGGTGTATTTTGACCCGCTGAATCCGAGAATCCAAGCCTTGATGACCAAAAATATGCTTGGAAAAAAGTTATTTCGCATGGTACGAAAAAGAGATGATCGAAAATATCTGTCTCCAGAATCGAAATCGAACTTTGATGGGTGGGTGTATGGGTGTATTTTGACCCGCTGGATCCAAAAATCCAACCTTTGTTACACGAAAATACACCTGGAATGAAGTTATTTCGCATGGTCCGAAAAAGAGATGATCGAAAATATTTTTTTTCAGAATCAAAATCGGACTTTAATGGGTGAGTTTCTAGGTGTATTCCGACCCGCTGAATCCGAAAATCCAAACTTTGATGACCAAAAATATGCTTGGAAAAAAGTTATTCCGCATGGTACGAAAAAGAGATGATCGAAAATATCTGTCTCCAGAATCGAAATCGAACTTTGATGGGTGGGTTCATAGGTGTATTTTGACCCGCTGAATCCAAAAATCCTACCTTTGTTACACGAAAATACACCTGGAAAGAAGTTATTCCGCATGGTACGAAAAAGAGATGATCGAAAATAGTTTTTTTCAGAATTGAAATCGGACTTTGATGGTTGAGTTCCTAGGTGTATTCCGACCCGCTGAATCCGAAAATCCAACCTCTGATGACCAAAAATATGCTTGGAAAGAAGTTATTCCGCATGGTACGAAAAAGAGATGATCGAAAATATTTTTTTTCAGAATCGAATTTGGACTTTGATGGGTGAGTTTCTAGGTGTATTTCGACCCGCTGAATCCGAAAATCCAACCTCTGATGACCAAAAATATGCTTGGAAAAAAGTTATTCCGCATGGTACGAAAAAGAGATGATCGAAAATATTTTTTTTCAGAATCAAAATCGGACTTTGATGGGTGAGTTTCTAGGTGTATTTCGACCCGCTGAATCCGAAAATCCAAACTTTGATGACCAAAAATATGCTTGGAAAAAAGTTATTTCGCATGGTACGAAAAAGAGATGATCGAAAATATCTGTCTCCAGAATCGAAATCGAACTTTGATGGGTGGGTTTATGGGTGTATTTTGACCCGCTGGATCCAAAAATCCAACCTTTGTTACACGAAAATACACCTGGAATGAAGTTATTTCGCATGGTCCGAAAAAGAGATGATCGAAAATATTTTTTTTCAGAATTAAAATCGGACTTTAATGGGTGAGTTTCTAGGTGTATTCCGACCCGCTGAATCCGAAAATCCAAACTTTGATGACCAAAAATATGCTTGGAAAAAAGTTATTCCGCATGGTACGAAAAAGAGATGATCGAAAATATCTGTCTCCAGAATCGAAATCGAACTTTGATGGATGGGTTCATAGGTGTATTTTGACCCGCTGAATCCGAAAATCCAAACTTTGATGACCAAAAATATGCTTGGAAAAAAGTTATTTCGCATGGTACGAAAAAGAGATGATCGAAAATATCTGTCTCCAGAATCGAAATCGAACTTTGATGGGTGGGTTCACAGGTGTATTTTGACCCGCTGAATCCAAAAATCCAACCTTTGTTACACGAAAATACGCCTGGAAAGAAGTTATTCCGCATTGTACGAAAAAGAGATGATCGAAAATATTTTTTTTCAGAATCGAAATCGGACTTTGATGGGTGAGTTTCTAGGTGTATTTCAACCCGCTGAATCCGAAAATCCAACCTCTGATGACCAAAAATATGCTTGGAAAAAAGTTATTTCGCATGGTACGAAAAAGAGATGATCGAAAATATCTGTCTCCAGAATCGAAATCGAACTTTGATGGATGGGTTCATAGGTGTATTTTGACCCGCTGAATCCGAAAATCCAAACTTTGATGACCAAAAATATGCTTGGAAAAAAGTTATTTCGCATGGTACGAAAAAGAGATGATCGAAAATATCTGTCTCCAGAATCGAAATGGATATTTGATGGGTGGGTTTATAGGTGTATTTTGACCCGCTGAATCCGAGAATCCAAGCTTTGATGACCAAAAATATGCTCGGAAAAAAGTTATTTCGCATGGTACGAAAAAGAGATGATCGGAAATATCTGTCTCCAGAATCGAAATCGAACTTTGATGGGTGGGTTCATAGGTGTATTTTGACCCGCTGAATCCAAAAATCCAACCTTTGTTACACGAAAATACACCTGGAAAGAAGTTATTCCGCATGGTACGAAAAAGAGATGATCGAAAATATTTTTTTTCAGAATCGAAATTGGACTTTGATGGGTGAGTTTCTAGGTGTATTTCGACCCGCTGAATCCGAAAATCCAACCTCTGATGACCAAAAATATGCTTGGAAAAAAGTTATTCCGCATGGTACGAAAAAGAGATGATCGAAAATATTTTTTTTCAGAATCAAAATCGGACTTTGATGGGTGAGTTTCTAGGTGTATTTCGACCCGCTGAATCCGAAAATCCAAACTTTGATGACCAAAAATATGCTTGGAAAAAAGTTATTTCGCATGGTACGAAAAAGAGATGATCGAAAATATCTGTCTCCAGAATCGAAATCGAACTTTGATGGGTGGGTTTATGGGTGTATTTTGACCCGCTGGATCCAAAAATCCAACCTTTGTTACACGAAAATACACCTGGAATGAAGTTATTTCGCATGGTCCGAAAAAGAGATGATCGAAAATATTTTTTTTCAGAATCAAAATCGGACTTTGATGGGTGAGTTTCTAGGTGTATTTCGACCCGCTGAATCCGAAAATCCAACCTCTGATGACCAAAAATATGCTTGGAAAAGAGTTATTTCGCATGGTACGAGAAAGAGATGATCGAAAATATCTGTCTCCAGAATCGAAATCGAACTTTGATGGGTGGGTTCATAGGTGTATTTTGACCCGCTGAATCCAGAAATCGAACCTTTGTTACACGAAAATACACCTGGAAAGAAGTTATTCCGCATGGTACGAAAAAGAGATGATCGAAAATAGTTTTTTTCAGAATTGAAATCGGACTTTGATGGGTGAGTTTCTAGGTGTATTCCGACCCGCTGAATCCGAAAATCCAACCTCTGATGACCAAAAATATGCTTGGAAAGAAGTTATTCCGCATGGTACGAAAAAGAGATGATCGAAAATATCTGTCTCCAGAATCAAAATCGAACTTTGATGGGTGGGTTTTTAGGTGTATTTTGACCCGCTGAATCCGAGAATCCAAGCCTTGATGACCAAAAATATGCTTGGAAAAAAGTTATTTCGCATGGTACGAAAAAGAGATGATCGAAAATATCTGTCTCCAGAATCGAAATCGAACTTTGATGGGTGGGTTTATGGGTGTATTTTGACCCGCTGGATCCAAAAATCCAACCTTTGTTACACGAAAATACACCTGGAATGAAGTTATTTCGCATGGTCCGAAAAAGAGATGATCGCAAATATTTTTTTTCAGAATCAAAATCGGACTTTAATGGGTGAGATTCTAGGTGTATTCCGACCCGCTGAATCCGAAAATCCAAACTTTGATGACCAAAAATATGCTTGGAAAAAAGTTATTCCGCATGGTACGAAAAAGAGATGATCGAAAATATCTGTCTCCAGAATCGAAATCGAACTTTGATGGGTGGGTTCATAGGTGTATTTTGACCCGCTGAATCCAAAAATCCAACCTTTGTTACACGAAAATACACCTGGAAAGAAGTTATTCCGCATGGTACGAAAAAGAGATGATCGAAAATAGTTTTTTTCAGAATTGAAATCGGACTTTGATGGGTGAGTTTCTAGGTGTATTCCGACCCGCTGAATCCGAAAATCCAACCTCTGATGACCAAAAATATGCTTGGAAAGAAGTTATTCCGCATGGTACGAAAAAGAGATGATCGAAAATATCTGTCTCCAGAATCGAAATGGATATTTGATGGGTTGGTTTATAGGTGTATTTTGACCCGCTGAGTCCGAGAATCCAAGCTTTGATGACCAAAAATATGCTCGGAAAAAAGTTATTTCGCATGGTACGAAAAAGAGATGATCGGAAATATCTGTCTCCAGAATCGAAATCGAACTTTGATGGGTGGGTTCATAGGTGTATTTTGACCCGCTGAATCCAAAAATCCAACCTTTGTTACACGAAAATACACCTGGAAAGAAGTTATTCCGCATGGTACGAAAAAGAGATGATCGAAAATAGTTTTTTTCAGAATTGAAATCGGACTTTGATGGTTGAGTTCCTAGGTGTATTCCGACCCGCTGAATCCGAAAATCCAACCTCTGATGACCAAAAATATGCTTGGAAAGAAGTTATTCCGCATGGTACGAAAAAGAGATGATCGAAAATATTTTTTTTCAGAATCGAATTTGGACTTTGATGGGTGAGTTTCTAGGTGTATTTCGACCCGCTGAATCCGAAAATCCAACCTCTGATGACCAAAAATATGCTTGGAAAAAAGTTATTCCGCATGGTACGAAAAAGAGATGATCGAAAATATTTTTTTTCAGAATCAAAATCGGACTTTGATGGGTGAGTTTCTAGGTGTATTTCGACCCGCTGAATCCGAAAATCCAAACTTTGATGACCAAAAATATGCTTGGAAAAAAGTTATTTCGCATGGTACGAAAAAGAGATGATCGAAAATATCTGTCTCCAGAATCGAAATCGAACTTTGATGGGTGGGTTTATGGGTGTATTTTGACCCGCTGGATCCAAAAATCCAACCTTTGTTACACGAAAATACACCTGGAATGAAGTTATTTCGCATGGTCCGAAAAAGAGATGATCGAAAATATTTTTTTTCAGAATTAAAATCGGACTTTAATGGGTGAGTTTCTAGGTGTATTCCGACCCGCTGAATCCGAAAATCCAAACTTTGATGACCAAAAATATGCTTGGAAAAAAGTTATTCCGCATGGTACGAAAAAGAGATGATCGAAAATATCTGTCTCCAGAATCGAAATCGAACTTTGATGGATGGGTTCATAGGTGTATTTTGACCCGCTGAATCCGAAAATCCAAACTTTGATGACCAAAAATATGCTTGGAAAAAAGTTATTTCGCATGGTACGAAAAAGAGATGATCGAAAATATCTGTCTCCAGAATCGAAATCGAACTTTGATGGGTGGGTTCACAGGTGTATTTTGACCCGCTGAATCCAAAAATCCAACCTTTGTTACACGAAAATACGCCTGGAAAGAAGTTATTCCGCATTGTACGAAAAAGAGATGATCGAAAATATTTTTTTTCAGAATCGAAATCGGACTTTGATGGGTGAGTTTCTAGGTGTATTTCAACCCGCTGAATCCGAAAATCCAACCTCTGATGACCAAAAATATGCTTGGAAAAAAGTTATTTCGCATGGTACGAAAAAGAGATGATCGAAAATATCTGTCTCCAGAATCGAAATCGAACTTTGATGGATGGGTTCATAGGTGTATTTTGACCCGCTGAATCCGAAAATCCAAACTTTGATGACCAAAAATATGCTTGGAAAAAAGTTATTTCGCATGGTACGAAAAAGAGATGATCGAAAATATCTGTCTCCAGAATCGAAATGGATATTTGATGGGTGGGTTTATAGGTGTATTTTGACCCGCTGAATCCGAGAATCCAAGCTTTGATGACCAAAAATATGCTCGGAAAAAAGTTATTTCGCATGGTACGAAAAAGAGATGATCGGAAATATCTGTCTCCAGAATCGAAATCGAACTTTGATGGGTGGGTTCATAGGTGTATTTTGACCCGCTGAATCCAAAAATCCAACCTTTGTTACACGAAAATACACCTGGAAAGAAGTTATTCCGCATGGTACGAAAAAGAGATGATCGAAAATATTTTTTTTCAGAATCGAAATTGGACTTTGATGGGTGAGTTTCTAGGTGTATTTCGACCCGCTGAATCCGAAAATCCAACCTCTGATGACCAAAAATATGCTTGGAAAAAAGTTATTCCGCATGGTACGAAAAAGAGATGATCGAAAATATTTTTTTTCAGAATCAAAATCGGACTTTGATGGGTGAGTTTCTAGGTGTATTTCGACCCGCTGAATCCGAAAATCCAAACTTTGATGACCAAAAATATGCTTGGAAAAAAGTTATTTCGCATGGTACGAAAAAGAGATGATCGAAAATATCTGTCTCCAGAATCGAAATCGAACTTTGATGGGTGGGTTTATGGGTGTATTTTGACCCGCTGGATCCAAAAATCCAACCTTTGTTACACGAAAATACACCTGGAATGAAGTTATTTCGCATGGTCCGAAAAAGAGATGATCGAAAATATTTTTTTTCAGAATCAAAATCGGACTTTGATGGGTGAGTTTCTAGGTGTATTTCGACCCGCTGAATCCGAAAATCCAACCTCTGATGACCAAAAATATGCTTGGAAAAGAGTTATTTCGCATGGTACGAGAAAGAGATGATCGAAAATATCTGTCTCCAGAATCGAAATCGAACTTTGATGGGTGGGTTCATAGGTGTATTTTGACCCGCTGAATCCAGAAATCGAACCTTTGTTACACGAAAATACACCTGGAAAGAAGTTATTCCGCATGGTACGAAAAAGAGATGATCGAAAATAGTTTTTTTCAGAATTGAAATCGGACTTTGATGGGTGAGTTTCTAGGTGTATTCCGACCCGCTGAATCCGAAAATCCAACCTCTGATGACCAAAAATATGCTTGGAAAGAAGTTATTTCGCATGGTACGAAAAAGAGATGATCGAAAATATCTGTCTTCAGAATCAAAATCGAACTTTGATGGGTGGGTTTATAGGTGTATTTTGACCCGCTGAATCCGAGAATCCAAGCCTTGATGACCAAAAATATGCTTGGAAAAAAGTTATTTCGCATGGTACGAAAAAGAGATGATCGAAAATATCTGTCTCCAGAATCGAAATCGAACTTTGATGGGTGGGTTTATGGGTGTATTTTGACCCGCTGGATCCAAAAATCCAACCTTTGTTACACGAAAATACACCTGGAATGAAGTTATTTCGCATGGTCCGAAAAAGAGATGATCGAAAATATTTTTTTTCAGAATTAAAATCGGACTTTAATGGGTGAGTTTCTAGGTGTATTCCGACCCGCTGAATCCGAAAATCCAAACTTTGATGACCAAAAATATGCTTGGAAAAAAGTTATTCCGCATGGTACGAAAAAGAGATGATCGAAAATATCTGTCTCCAGAATCGAAATCGAACTTTAATGGGTGGGTTCATAGGTGTATTTTGACCCGCTGAATCCAAAAATCCAACCTTTGTTACACGAAAATACACCTGGAAAGAAGTTATTCCGCATGGTACGAAAAAGAGATGATCGAAAATAGTTTTTTTCAGAATTGAAATCGGACTTTGATGGGTGAGTTTCTAGGTGTATTCCGACCCGCTGAATCCGAAAATCCAACCTCTGATGACCAAAACTATGCTTGGAAAGAAGTTATTCCGCATGGTACGAAAAAGAGATGATCGAAAATATCTGTCTCCATAATCAAAATCGAACTTTGATGGGTGGGTTTATAGGTGTATTTTGACCCGCTGAATCCGAGAATCCAAGCCTTGATGACCAAAAATATGCTTGGAAAAAAGTTATTTCGCATGGTACGAAAAAGAGATGATCGAAAATATCTGTCTCCAGAATCGAAATCGAACTTTGATGGGTGGGTTCATGGGTGTATTTTGACCCGCTGGATCCAAAAATCGAACCGTTGTTACACGAAAATACACCTGGAATGAAGTTATTTCGCATGGTCCGAAAAAGAGATGATCGAAAATATTTTTTTTCAGAATCAAAATCGGACTTTAATGGGTGAGTTTCTAGGTGTATTCCGACCCGCTGAATCCAAAAATCCAAACTTTGATGACCAAAAATATGCTTGGAAAAAAGTTATTCCGCATGGTACGAAAAAGAGATGATCGAAAATATCTGTCTCCAGAATCGAAATCGAACTTTGATGGGTGGGTTCATAGGTGTATTTTGACCCGCTGAATCCAAAAATCCTACCTTTGTTACACGAAAATACACCTGGAAAGAAGTTATTCCGCATGGTACGAAAAAGAGATGATCGAAAATAGTTTTTTTCAGAATTGAAATCGGACTTTGATGGGTGAGTTTCTAGGTGTATTCCGACCCGCTGAATCCGAAAATCCAACCTCTGATGACCAAAAATATGCTTGGAAAGAAGTTATTCCGCATGGTACGAAAAAGAGATGATCGAAAATATTTTTTTTCAGAATCGAATTTGGACTTTGATGGGTGAGTTTCTAGGTGTATTTCGACCCGCTGAATCCGAAAATCCAACCTCTGATGACCAAAAATATGCTTGGAAAAAAGTTATTCCGCATGGTACGAAAAAGAGATGATCGAAAATATTTTTTTTCAGAATCAAAATCGGACATTGATGGGTGAGTTTCTAGGTGTATTTCGACCCGCTGAATCCGAAAATCCAAACTTTGATGACCAAAAATATGCTTGGAAAAAAGTTATTTCGCATGGTACGAAAAAGAGATGATCGAAAATATCTGTCTCCAGAATCGAAATCGAACTTTGATGGGTGGGTTTATGGGTTTATTTTGACCCGCTGGATCCAAAAATCCAACCTTTGTTACACGAAAATACACCTGGAATGAAGTTATTTCGCATGGTCCGAAAAAGAGATGATCGAAAATATTTTTTTTCAGAATCAAAATCGGACTTTAATGGGTGAGTTTCTAGGTGTATTCCGACCCGCTGAATCCGAAAATCCAAACTTTGATGACCAAAAATATGCTTGGAAAAAAGTTATTCCGCATGGTACGAAAAAGAGATGATCGAAAATATCTGTCTCCAGAATCGAAATCGAACTTTGATGGATGGGTTCATAGGTGTATTTTGACCCGCTGAATCCGAAAATCCAAACTTTGATGACCAAAAATATGCTTGGAAAAAAGTTATTTCGCATGGTACGAAACAGAGATGATCGAAAATATCTGTCTCCAGAATCGAAATCGAACTTTGATGGGTGGGTTCACAGGTGTATTTTGACCCGCTGAATCCAAAAATCCAACCTTTGTTACACGAAAATACGCCTGGAAAGAAGTTATTCCGCATTGTACGAAAAAGAGATGATCGAAAATATTTTTTTTCAGAATCGAAATCGGACTTTGATGGGTGAGTTTCTAGGTGTATTTCAACCCGCTGAATCCGAAAATCCAACCTCTGATGACCAAAAATATGCTTGGAAAAAAGTTATTTCGCATGGTACGAAAAAGAGATGATCGAAAATATCTGTCTCCAGAATCGAAATCGAACTTTGATGGATGGGTTCATAGGTGTATTTTGACCCGCTGAATCCGAAAATCCAAACTTTGATGACCAAAAATATGCTTGGAAAAAAGTTATTTCGCATGGTACGAAAAAGAGATGATCGAAAATATCTGTCTCCAGAATCGAAATGGATATTTGATGGGTGGGTTTATAGGTGTATTTTGACCCGCTGAATCCGAGAATCCAAGCTTTGATGACCAAAAATATGCTCGGAAAAAAGTTATTTCGCATGGTACGAAAAAGAGATGATCGGAAATATCTGTCTCCAGAATCGAAATCGAACTTTGATGGGTGGGTTCATAGGTGTATTTTGACCCGCTGAATCCAAAAATCCGACCTTTGTTACACGAAAATACACCTGGAAAGAAGTTATTCCGCATGGTACGAAAAAGAGATGATCGAAAATATTTTTTTTCAGAATCGAAATTGGACTTTGATGGGTGAGTTTCTAGGTGTATTTCGACCCGCTGAATCCGAAAATCCAACCTCTGATGACCAAAAATATGCTTGGAAAAAAGTTATTCCGCATGGTACGAAAAAGAGATGATCGAAAATATTTTTTTTCAGAATCAAAATCGGACTTTGATGGGTGAGTTTCTAGGTGTATTTCGACCCGCTGAATCCGAAAATCCAAACTTTGATGACCAAAAATATGCTTGGAAAAAAGTTATTTCGCATGGTACGAAAAAGAGATGATCGAAAATATCTGTCTCCAGAATCGAAATCGAACTTTGATGGGTGGGTTTATGGGTGTATTTTGACCCGCTTGATCCAAAAATCCAACCTTTGTTACACGAAAATACACCTGGAATGAAGTTATTTCGCATGGTCCGAAAAAGAGATGATCGAAAATATTTTTTTTCAGAATCAAAATCGGACTTTGATGGGTGAGTTTCTAGGTGTATTTCGACCCGCTGAATCCGAAAATCCAACCTCTGATGACCAAAAATATGCTTGGAAAAAAGTTATTTCGCATGGTACGAAAAAGAGATGATCGAAAATATCTGTCTCCAGAATCGGAATCGAACTTTGATGGGTGTGTTCATAGGTGTATTTTGACCCGCTGAATCCAAAAATCCAACCTTTGTTACACGAAAATACACCTGGAAAGAAGTTATTCCGCATGGTACGAAAAAGAGATGATCGAAAATATTTTTTCTCAGAATCGAAATCGGACTTTGATGGGTGAGTTTCTAGGTGTATTTCGACCGGGTGAATCCGAAAATCCAACCTTTGATGACCAAAAATATGCTTGGAAAGAAGTTATTTCGCATGGTACGAAAAAGAGATGATCGAAAATATCTGTCTTCAGAATCAAAATCGAACTTTGATGGGTGGGTTTATAGGTGTATTTTGACCCGCTGAATCCGAGAATCCAAGCCTTGATGACCAAAAATATGCTTGGAAAAAAGTTATTTCGCATGGTACGAAAAAGAGATGATCGAAAATATCTGTCTCCAGAATCGAAATCGAACTTTGATGGGTGGGTTTATGGGTGTATTTTGACCCGCTGGATCCAAAAATCCAACCTTTGTTACACGAAAATACACCTGGAATGAAGTTATTTCGCATGGTCCGAAAAAGAGATGATCGAAAATATTTTTTTTCAGAATCAAAATCGGACTTTAATGGGTGAGTTTCTAGGTGTATTCCGACCCGCTGAATCCGAAAATCCAAACTTTGATGACCAAAAATATGCTTGGAAAAAAGTTATTCCGCATGGTACGAAAAAGAGATGATCGAAAATATCTGTCTCCAGAATCGAAATCGAACTTTGATGGGTGGGTTCATAGGTGTATTTTGACCCGCTGAATCCAAAAATCGAACCTTTGTTACACGAAAATACACCTGGAAAGAAGTTATTCCGCATGGTACGAAAAAGAGATGATCGAAAATAGTTTTTTTCAGAATTGAAATCGGACTTTGATGGGTGAGTTTCTAGGTGTATTCCGACCCGCTGAATCCGAAAATCCAACCTCTGATGACCAAAAATATGCTTGGAAAGAAGTTATTCCGCATGGTACGAAAAAGAGATGATCGAAAATATCTGTCTCCAGAATCAAAATCGAACTTTGATGGGTGGGTTTTTAGGTGTATTTTGACCCGCTGAATCCGAGAATCCAAGCCTTGATGACCAAAAATATGCTTGGAAAAAAGTTATTTCGCATGGTACGAAAAAGAGATGATCTAAAATATCTGTCTCCAGAATCGAAATCGAACTTCGATGGATGGGTTCATAGGTGTATTTTGACCCGCTGAATCCGAAAATCCAAACTTTGATGACCAAAAATATGCTTGGAAAAAAGTTATTTCGCATGGTACGAAAAAGAGATGATCGAAAATATCTGTCTCCAGAATCGAAATCGAACTTTGATGGGTGGGTTTTTAGGTGTATTTTGACCCGCTGAATCCGAGAATCCAAGCCTTGATGACCAAAAATATGCTTGGAAAAAAGTTATTCCGCATGGTACGAAAAAGAGATGATCGAAAATATCTGTCTCCAGAATCGAAATCGAACTTTGATGGGTGGGTTCATAGGTGTATTTTGACCCGCTGAATCCAAAAATCCAACCTTTGTTACACGAAAATACACCTGGAAAGAAGTTATTCCGCATGGTACGAAAAAGAGATGATCGAAAATAGTTTTTTTCAGAATTGAAATCGGACTTTGATGGGTGAGTTTCTAGGTGTATTCCGACCCGCTGAATCCGAAAATCCAACCTCTGATGACCAAAAATATGCTTGGAAAGAAGTTATTCCGCATGGTACGAAAAAGAGATGATCGAAAATATTTTTTTTCAGAATCGAAATTGGACTTTGATGGGTGAGTTTCTAGGTGTATTTCGACCCGCTGAATCCGAAAATCCAACCTCTGATGACCAAAAATATGCTTGGAAAAAAGTTATTCCGCATGGTACGAAAAAGAGATGATCGAAAATATTTTTTTTCAGAATCAAAATCGGACTTTGATGGGTGAGTTTCTAGGTGTATTTCGACCCGCTGAATCCGAAAATCCAAACTTTGATGACCAAAAATATGCTTGGAAAAAAGTTATTTCGCATGGTACGAAAAAGAGATGATCGAAAATATCTGTCTCCAGAATCGAAATCGAACTTTGATGGGTGGGTTTATGGGTGTATTTTGACCCGCTGGATCCAAAAATCCAACCTTTGTTACACGAAAATACACCTGGAATGAAGTTATTCCGCATGGTCCGAAAAAGAGATGATCGAAAATATTTTTTTTCAGAATCAAAATCCGACTTTAATGGGTGAGTTTCTAGGTGTATTCCGACCCGCTGAATCCGAAAATCCAAACTTTGATGACCAAAAATATGCTTGGAAAAAAGTTATTCCGCATGGTACGAAAAAGAGATGATCGAAAATATCTGTCTCCAGAATCGGAATCGAACTTTGATGGATGGGTTCATAGGTGTATTTTGACCCGCTGAATCCGAAAATCCAAACTTTGATGACCAAAAATATGCTTGGAAAAAAGTTATTTCGCATGGTACGAAAAAGAGATGATCGAAAATATCTGTCTCCAGAATCGAAATCGAACTTTGATGGGTGGGTTCACAGGTGTATTTTGACCCGCTGAATCCAAAAATCCAACCTTTGTTACACGAAAATACGCCTGGAACGAAGTTATTCCGCATGGTACGAAAAAGAGATGATCGAAAATATTTTTTTTCAGAATCGAAATCGGACTTTGATGGGTGAGTTTCTAGGTGTATTTCAACCCGCTGAATCCGAAAATCCAACCTCTGATGACCAAAAATATGCTTGGAAAAAAGTTATTTCGCATGGTACGAAAAAGAGATGATCGAAAATATCTGTCTCCAGAATCGAAATCGAACTTTGATGGATGGGTTCATAGGTGTATTTTGACCCGCTGAATCCGAAAATCCAAACTTTGATGACCAAAAATATGCTTGGAAAAAAGTTATTTCGCATGGTACGAAAAAGAGATGATCGAAAATATCTGTCTCCAGAATCGAAATGGATATTTGATGGGTGGGTTTATAGGTGTATTTTGACCCGCTGAATCCGAGAATCCAAGCTTTGATAACCAAAAATATGCTCGGAAAAAAGTTATTTCGCATGGTACGAAAAAGAGATGATCGGAAATATCTTTCTCCAGAATCGACATCGAACTTTGATGGGTGGGTTCATAGGTGTATTTTGACCCGCTGGATCCAAAAATCCAACCTTTGTTACACGAAAATACACCTGGAATGAAGTTATTTCGCATGGTCCGAAAAAGAGATGATCGAAAATATTTTTTTTCACAATCAAAATCGGACTTCAATGGGTGAGTTTCTAGGTGTATTCCGACCCGCTGAATCCGAAAATCCAAGCTTTGATGACCAAAAATATGCTTGGAAAAAAGTTATTCCGCATGGTACGAAAAAGAGATGATCGAAAATATCTGTCTCCAGAATCGAAATCGAACTTTGATGGGTGGGTTCATATGTGTATTTTGACCCGCTGAATCCAAAAATCCAACCTTTGTTACACGAAAATACACCTGGAAAGAAGTTATTCCGCATGGTACGAAAAAGAGATGATCGAAAATATTTTTTTTCAGAATCGAAATTGGACTTTGATGGTTGAGTTTCTAGGTGTATTTCGACCCGCTGTATCCGGAAATCCAACCTCTGATGACCAAAAATATGCTTGGAAAAAAGTTATTCCGCATGGTACGAAAAAGAGATGATCGAAAATATTTTTTTTCAGAATCAAAATCGGACTTTGATGGGTGAGTTTCTAGGTGTATTTCGACCCGCTGAATCCGAAAATCCAAACTTTGATGACCAAAAATATGCTTGGAAAAAAGTTATTTCGCATGGTACGAAAAAGAGATGATCGAAAATATCTGTCTCCAGAATCGAAATCGAACTTTGATGGGTGGGTTTATGGGTGTATTTTGACCCGCTGGATCCAAAAATCCAACCTTTGTTACACGAAAATACACCTGGAATGAAGTTATTTCGCATGGTCCGAAAAAGAGATGATCGAAAATATTTTTTTTCAGAATCAAAATCGGACTTTAATGGGTGAGTTTCTAGGTGTATTCCGACCCGCTGAATCCGAAAATCCAAACTTTGATGACCAAAAATATGCTTGGAAAAAAGTTATTCCGCATGGTACGAAAAAGAGATGATCGAAAATATCTGTCTCCAGAATCGAAATCGAACTTTGATGGGTGGGTTTATGGGTGTATTTTGACCCGCTGGATCCAAAAATCCAACCTTTGTTACACGAAAATACACCTGGAATGAAGTTATTTCGCATGGTCCGAAAAAGAGATGATCGAAAATATTTTTTTTCAGAATCAAAATCGGACTTTAATGGGTGAGTTTCTAGGTGTATTCCGACCCGCTGAATCCGAAAATCCAACCTCTGATGACCAAAAATATGCGTGGAAAAAAGTTATTCCGCATGGTACGAAAAAGAGATGATCGAAAATATTTTTTTTCAGAATCAAAATCGGACTTTGATGGGTGAGTTTCTAGGTGTATTTCGACCCGCTGAATCCGGAAATCCAAACTTTGATGACCAAAAATATGCTTGGAAAAAAGTTATTTCGCATGGTACGAAAAAGAGATGATCGAAAATATCAGTCTCCAGAATCGAAATCGAACTTTGATGGGTGGGTTTATGGGTGTATTTTGACCCGCTGGATCCAAAAATCCAACCTTTGTTACACGAAAATACACCTGGAATGAAGTTATTTCGCATGGTCCGAAAAAGAGATGATCGAAAATATTTTTTTTCAGAATCAAAATCGGACTTTAATGGGTGAGTTTCTAGGTGTATTCCGACCCGCTGAATCCGAAAATCCGAACTTTGATGACCAAAAATATGCTTGGAAAAAAGTTATTCCGCATGGTACGAAAAAGAGATGATCGAAAATATCTGTCTCCAGAATCGGAATCGAACTTTGATGGGTGTGATCATAGGTGTATTTTGACCCGCTGAATCCAAAAATCCAACCTTTGTTACACGAAAATACACCTGGAAAGAAGTTATTCCGCATGGTACGAAAAAGAGATGATCGAAAATATTTTTTTTCAGAATCGAAATCGGACTTTGATGGGTGAGTTTCTAGGTGTATTTCGACCCGCTGAATCCGAAAATCCAACCTTTGATGACCAAAAATATGCTTGGAAAGAAGTTATTTCGCATGGTACGAAAAAGAGATGATCGAAAATATCTGTCTCCAGAATCAAAATCGAACTTCGATGGGTGGGTTTATAGGTGTATTTTGACCCGCTGAATCCGAGAATCCAAGCCTTGATGACCAAAAATATGCTTGGAAAAAAGTTATTTCGCATGGTACGAAAAAGAGATGATCGAAAATATCTGTCTCCAGAATCAAAATCGAACTTTGATGGGTGGGTTCGTAGGTGTATTTTGACCCGCTGATTCCAAAAATCCAACCTTTGTTACACGAAAATACACCTGGAATGAAGTTATTCCGTATGGTCCGAAAAAGAGATGATCGAAAATATTTTTTTTTCAGAATCAAAATCGGACTTTAATGGGTGAGTTTCTAGGTGTATTCCGACCCGCTGAATCCGAAAATCCAAGCTTTGATGACCAAAAATATGCTTGGAAAAAAGTTATTTCGCATGGTACGAAAAAGAGATGATCGAAAATATCTGTCTCCAGAATCGAAATCGAACTTTGATGGGTGGGTTCATAGGTGTATTTTGACCCGCTGAATCCAAAAATCCAACCTTTGTTACACGAAAATACACCTGGAAAGAAGTTAGTCCGCATGGTACGAAAAAGAGATGATCGAAAATAGTTTTTTTCAGAATTGAAATCGGACTTTGATGGGTGAGTTTCTAGGTGTATTCCGACCCGCTGAATCCGAAAATCCAACCTCTGATGACCAAAAATATGCTTGGAAAGAAGTTATTCCGCATGGTACGAAAAAGAGATGATCGAAAATATCTGTCTCCAGAATCAAAATCGAACTTTGATGGGTGGGTTTATAGGTGTATTTTGACCCGCTGAATCCGAGAATCCAAGCCTTGATGACCAAAAATATGCTTGGAAAAAAGTTATTTCGCATGGTACGAAAAAGAGATGATCGAAAATATCTGTCTCCAGAATCGAAATCGAACTTTGATGGGTGGGTTTATGGGTGTATTCTGACCCGCTGGATCCAAAAATCCAACCTTTGTTACACGAAAATACACCTGGAATGAAGTTATTTCGCATGGTCCGAAAAAGAGATGATCGAAAATATTTTTTTTCAGAATCAAAATCGGACTTTAATGGGTGAGTTTCTAGGTGTATTCCGACCCGCTGAATGCGAAAATCCAAACTTTGATGACCAAAAATATGCTTGGAAAAAAGTTATTCCGCATGGTACGAAAAAGAGATGATCGAAAATATCTGTCTCCAGAATCGGAATCGAACTTTGATGGGTGGGTTCATAGGTGTATTTTGACCCGCTGAATCCAAAAATCCAACCTTTGTTACACGAAAATACACCTGGAAAGAAGTTATTCCGCATGGTACGAAAAAGAGATGATCGAAAATAGTTTTTTTCAGAATTGAAATCGGACTTTGATGGGTGAGTTTCTAGGTGTATTCCGACCCGCTGAATCCGAAAATCCAACCTCTGATGACCAAAAATATGCTTGGAAAGAAGTTATTCCGCATGGTACGAAAAAGAGATGATCGAAAATATTTTTTTTCAGAATCGAAATTGGACTTTGATGGGTGAGTTTCTAGGTGTATTTCGACCCGCTGAATCCGAAGATCCAAACTTTGATGCCCAAAAATATGCTTGGAAAAAAGTTATTTCGCATGGTACGAAAAAGAGATGATCGAAAATATCTGTCTCCAGAATCGAAATCGAACTTTGATGGGTGGGTTTATGGGTGTATTTTGACCCGCTGGATCCCAAAATCCAACCTTTGTTACACGAAAATACACCTGGAATGAAGTTATTTCGCATGGTCCGAAAAAGAGATGATCGAAAATATTTTTTTTCAGAATCAAAATCGGACTTTAATGGGTGAGTTTCTAGGTGTATTCCGACCCGCTGAATCCGAAAATCCAAACTTTGATGACCAAAAATATGCTTGGAAAAAAGTTATTCCGCATGGTACGAAAAAGAGATGATCGAAAATATCTGTCTCCAGAATCGAAATCGAACTTTGATGGATGGGTTCATAGGTGTATTTTGACCCGCTGAATCCGAAAATCCAAACTTTGATGACCAAAAATATGCTTGGAAAAAAGTTATTTCGCATGGTACGAAAAAGAGATGATCGAAAATATCTGTCTCCAGAATCGAAATCGAACTTTGATGGGTGGGTTCACAGGTGTATTTTGACCCGCTGAATCCAAAAATCCAACCTTTGTTACACGAAAATACGCCTGGAAAGAAGTTATTCCGCATGGTACGAAAAAGAGATGATCGAAAATATTTTTTTTCAGAATCGAAATCGGACTTTGATGGGTGAGTTTCTAGGTGTATTTCAACCCGCTGAATCCGAAAATCCAACCTCTGATGACCAAAAATATGCTTGGAAAAAAGTTATTTCGCATGGTACGAAAAAGAGATGATCGAAAATATCTGTCTCCAGAATCGAAATCGAACTTTGATGGATGGGTTCATAGGTGTATTTTGACCCGCTGAATCCGAAAATCCAAACTTTGATGACCAAAAATATGCTTGGAAAAAAGTTATTTTGCATGGTACGAAAAAGAGATGATCGAAAATATCTGTCTCCAGAATCGAAATGGATATTTGATGGGTGGGTTTATAGGTGTATTTTGACCCGCTGAATCCGAGAATCCAAGCTTTGATGACCAAAAATATGCTCGGAAAAAAGTTATTTCGCATGGTACGAAAAAGAGATGATCGAAAATATCTGTCTCCAGAATCGAAATCGAACTTTGATGGATGGGTTCATAGGTGTATTCTGACCCGCTGAATCCGAAAATCCAAACTTTGATGACCAAAAATATGCTTGGAAAAAAGTTATTTCGCATGGTACGAAAAAGAGATGATCGAAAATATCTGTCTCCAGAATCGAAATCGAACTTTAATGGGTGGGTTTATGGGTGTATTTTGACCCGCTGGATCCAAAAATCCAACCTTTGTTACACGAAAATACACCTGGAATGAAGTTATTTCGCATGGTCCGAAAAAGAGATGATCGAAAATATTTTTTTTCAGAATCAAAATCGGACTTTAATGGGTGAGTTTCTAGGTGTATTCCGACCCGCTGAATCCGAAAATCCAACCTCTGATGACCAAAAATATGCGTGGAAAAAAGTTATTCCGCATGGTACGAAAAAGAGATGATCGAAAATATTTTTTTTCAGAATCAAAATCGGACTTTGATGGGTGAGTTTCTAGGTGTATTTCGACCCGCTGAATCCGAAAATCCAAACTTTGATGACCAAAAATATGCTTGGAAAAAAGTTATTTCGCATGGTACGAAAAAGAGATGATCGAAAATATCAGTCTCCAGAATCGAAATCGAACTTTGATGGGTGGGTTTATGGGTGTATTTTGACCCGCTGGATCCAAAAATCCAACCTTTGTTACACGAAAATACACCTGGAATGAAGTTATTTCGCATGGTCCGAAAAAGAGATGATCGAAAATATTTTTTTTCAGAATCAAAATCGGACTTTAATGGGTGAGTTTCTAGGTGTATTCCGACCCGCTGAATCCGAAAATCCGAACTTTGATGACCAAAAATATGCTTGGAAAAAAGTTATTCCGCATGGTACGAAAAAGAGATGATCGAAAATATCTGTCTCCAGAATCGAAATCGAACTTTGATGGATGGGTTCATAGGTGTATTTTGACCCGCTGAATCCGAAAATCCAACCTCTGATGACCAAAAATATGCTTGGAAAAAAGTTATTCCGCATGGTACGAAAAAGAGATGATCGAAAATATTTTTTTTCAGAATCAAAATCGGACTTTGATGGGTGAGTTTCTAGGTGTATTTCGACCCGCTGAATCCGAAAATCCAAACTTTGATAACCAAAAATATGCTTGGAAAAAAGTTATTTCGCATGGTACGAAAAAGAGATGATCGAAAATATCTGTCTCCAGAATCGAAATCGAACTTCGATGGGTGGGTTTATAGGTGTATTTCGACCCGCTGAATCCGAAAATCCAACCTTTGATGACCAAAAATATGCTTGGAAAGAAGTTATTTCGCATGGTACGAAAAAGAGATGATCGAAAATATCTGTCTCCAGAATCAAAATCGAACTTCGATGGGTGGGTTTATAGGTGTATTTTGACCCGCTGAATCCGAGAATCCAAGCCTTGATGACCAAAAATATGCTTGGAAAAAAGTTATTTCGCATGGTACGAAAAAGAGATGATCGAAAATATCTGTCTCCAGAATCAAAATCGAACTTTGATGGGTGGGTTCATAGGTGTATTTTGACCCGCTGATTCCAAGAATCCAACCTTTGTTACACGAAAATACACCTGGAATGAAGTTATTCCGTATGGTCCGAAAAAGAGATGATCGAAAATATTTTTTTTTCAGAATCAAAATCGGACTTTAATGGGTGAGTTTCTAGGTGTATTCCGACCCGCTGAATCCGAAAATCCAAGCTTTGATGACCAAAAATATGCTTGGAAAAAAGTTATTTCGCATGGTACGAAAAAGAGATGATCGAAAATATCTGTCTCCAGAATCGAAATCGAACTTTGATGGGTGGGTTCATAGGTGTATTTTGACCCGCTGAATCCAAAAATCCAACCTTTGTTACACGAAAATACACCTGGAAAGAAGTTATTCCGCATGGTACGAAAAAGAGATGATCGAAAATAGTTTTTTTCAGAATTGAAATCGGACTTTGATGGGTGAGTTTCTAGGTGTATTCCGACCCGCTGAATCCGAAAATCCAACCTCTGATGACCAAAAATATGCTTGGAAAGAAGTTATTCCGCATGGTACGAAAAAGAGATGATCGAAAATATCTGTCTCCAGAATCAAAATCGAACTTTGATGGGTGGGTTTATAGGTGTATTTTGACCCGCTGAATCCGAGAATCCAAGCCTTGATGACCAAAAATATGCTTGGAAAAAAGTTATTTCGCATGGTACGAAAAAGAGATGATCGAAAATATCTGTCTCCAGAATCGAAATCGAACTTTGATGGGTGGGTTTATGGGTGTATTCTGACCCGCTGGATCCAAAAATCCAACCTTTGTTACACGAAAATACACCTGGAATGAAGTTATTTCGCATGGTCCGAAAAAGAGATGATCGAAAATATTTTTTTTCAGAATCAAAATCGGACTTTAATGGGTGAGTTTCTAGGTGTATTCCGACCCGCTGAATGCGAAAATCCAAACTTTGATGACCAAAAATATGCTTGGAAAAAAGTTATTCCGCATGGTACGAAAAAGAGATGATCGAAAATATCTGTCTCCAGAATCGGAATCGAACTTTGATGGGTGGGTTCATAGGTGTATTTTGACCCGCTGAATCCAAAAATCCAACCTTTGTTACACGAAAATACACCTGGAAAGAAGTTATTCCGCATGGTACGAAAAAGAGATGATCGAAAATAGTTTTTTTCAGAATTGAAATCGGACTTTGATGGGTGAGTTTCTAGGTGTATTCCGACCCGCTGAATCCGAAAATCCAACCTCTGATGTCCAAAAATATGCTTGGAAAGAAGTTATTCCGCATGGTACGAAAAAGAGATGATCGAAAATATTTTTTTTCAGAATCGAAATTGGACTTTGATGGGTGAGTTTCTAGGTGTATTTCGACCCGCTGAATCCGAAAATCCAAACTTTGATGCCCAAAAATATGCTTGGAAAAAAGTTATTTCGCATGGTACGAAAAAGAGATGATCGAAAATATCTGTCTCCAGAATCGAAATCGAACTTTGATGGGTGGGTTTATGGGTGTATTTTGACCCGCTGGATCCCAAAATCCAACCTTTGTTACACGAAAATACACCTGGAATGAAGTTATTTCGCATGGTCCGAAAAAGAGATGATCGAAAATATTTTTTTTCAGAATCAAAATCGGACTTTAATGGGTGAGTTTCTAGGTGTATTCCGACCCGCTGAATCCGAAAATCCAAACTTTGATGACCAAAAATATGCTTGGAAAAAAGTTATTCCGCATGGTACGAAAAAGAGATGATCGAAAATATCTGTCTCCAGAATCGAAATCGAACTTTGATGGATGGGTTCATAGGTGTATTTTGACCCGCTGAATCCGAAAATCCAAACTTTGATGACCAAAAATATGCTTGGAAAAAAGTTATTTCGCATGGTACGAAAAAGAGATGATCGAAAATATCTGTCTCCAGAATCGAAATCGAACTTTGATGGGTGGGTTCACAGGTGTATTTTGACCCGCTGAATCCAAAAATCCAACCTTTGTTACACGAAAATACGCCTGGAAAGAAGTTATTCCGCATGGTACGAAAAAGAGATGATCGAAAATATTTTTTTTCAGAATCGAAATCGGACTTTGATGGGTGAGTTTCTAGGTGTATTTCAACCCGCTGAATCCGAAAATCCAACCTCTGATGACCAAAAATATGCTTGGAAAAAAGTTATTTCGCATGGTACGAAAAAGAGATGATCGAAAATATCTGTCTCCAGAATCGAAATCGAACTTTGATGGATGGGTTCATAGGTGTATTTTGACCCGCTGAATCCGAAAATCCAAACTTTGATGACCAAAAATATGCTTGGAAAAAAGTTATTTTGCATGGTACGAAAAAGAGATGATCGAAAATATCTGTCTCCAGAATCGAAATGGATATTTGATGGGTGGGTTTATAGGTGTATTTTGACCCGCTGAATCCGAGAATCCAAGCTTTGATGACCAAAAATATGCTCGGAAAAAAGTTATTTCGCATGGTACGAAAAAGAGATGATCGAAAATATCTGTCTCCAGAATCGAAATCGAACTTTGATGGATGGGTTCATAGGTGTATTCTGACCCGCTGAATCCGAAAATCCAAACTTTGATGACCAAAAATATGCTTGGAAAAAAGTTATTTCGCATGGTACGAAAAAGAGATGATCGAAAATATCTGTCTCCAGAATCGAAATCGAACTTTAATGGGTGGGTTTATGGGTGTATTTTGACCCGCTGGATCCAAAAATCCAACCTTTGTTACACGAAAATACACCTGGAATGAAGTTATTTCGCATGGTCCGAAAAAGAGATGATCGAAAATATTTTTTTTCAGAATCAAAATCGGACTTTAATGGGTGAGTTTCTAGGTGTATTCCGACCCGCTGAATCCGAAAATCCAACCTCTGATGACCAAAAATATGCGTGGAAAAAAGTTATTCCGCATGGTACGAAAAAGAGATGATCGAAAATATTTTTTTTCAGAATCAAAATCGGACTTTGATGGGTGAGTTTCTAGGTGTATTTCGACCCGCTGAATCCGAAAATCCAAACTTTGATGACCAAAAATATGCTTGGAAAAAAGTTATTTCGCATGGTACGAAAAAGAGATGATCGAAAATATCAGTCTCCAGAATCGAAATCGAACTTTGATGGGTGGGTTTATGGGTGTATTTTGACCCGCTGGATCCAAAAATCCAACCTTTGTTACACGAAAATACACCTGGAATGAAGTTATTTCGCATGGTCCGAAAAAGAGATGATCGAAAATATTTTTTTTCAGAATCAAAATCGGACTTTAATGGGTGAGTTTCTAGGTGTATTCCGACCCGCTGAATCCGAAAATCCGAACTTTGATGACCAAAAATATGCTTGGAAAAAAGTTATTCCGCATGGTACGAAAAAGAGATGATCGAAAATATCTGTCTCCAGAATCGAAATCGAACTTTGATGGATGGGTTCATAGGTGTATTTTGACCCGCTGAATCCGAAAATCCAACCTCTGATGACCAAAAATATGCTTGGAAAAAAGTTATTCCGCATGGTACGAAAAAGAGATGATCGAAAATATTTTTTTTCAGAATCAAAATCGGACTTTGATGGGTGAGTTTCTAGGTGTATTTCGACCCGCTGAATCCGAAAATCCAAACTTTGATAACCAAAAATATGCTTGGAAAAAAGTTATTTCGCATGGTACGAAAAAGAGATGATCGAAAATATCTGTCTCCAGAATCGAAATCGAACTTTGATGGGTGGGTTTATGGGTGTATTTTGACCCGCTGGATCCAAAAATCCAACCTTTGTTAAACGAAAATACACCTGGAATGAAGTTATTTCGCATGGTCCGAAAAAGAGATGATCGAAAATATTTTTTTTCAGAATCAAAATCGGACTTTAATGGGTGAATTTCTAGGTGTATTCCGACCCGCTGAATCCGAAAATCCAAACTTTGATGACCAAAAATATGCTTGGAAAAAAGTTATTCCGCATGGTACGAAAAAGAGATGATCGGAAATATCTGTCTCCAGAATCGAAATCGAACTTTGATGGGTGGGTTCACAGGTGTATTTTGACCCGCTGAATCCAAAAATCCAACCTTTGTTACACGAAAATACACCTGGAAAGAAGTTATTCCGCATGGTACGAAAAAGAGATGATCGAAAATATTTTTTTTCAGAATCGAAATCGGACTTTGATGGGTGAGTTTCTAGGTGTATTCCAACCCGCTGAATCCGAAAATCCAACCTCTGATGACCAAAAATATGCTTGGAAAAAAGTTATTTCGCATGGTACGAAAAAGAGATGATCGAAAATATCTGTCTCCAGAATCGAAATCGAACTTTGATGGATGGGTTCATAGGTGTATTTTGACCCGCTGAATCCGAAAATCCAAACTTTGATGACCAAAAATATGCTTGGAAAAAAGTTATTTCGCATGGTACGAAAAAGAGATGATCGAAAATATCTGTCTCCAGAATCGAAATGGATATTTGATGGGTGGGTTTATAGGTGTATTTTGACCCGCTGAATCCGAGAATCCAAGCTTTGATGACCAAAAATATGCTCGGAAAAAAGTTATTTCGCATGGTACGAAAAAGAGATGATCGGAAATATCTTTCTCCAGAATCGACATCGAACTTTGATGGGTGGGTTAATAGGTGTATTTTGACCCGCTGGATCCAAAAATCCAACCTTTGTTACACGAAAATACACCTGGAAAGAAGTTATTCCGCATGGTACGAAAAAGAGATGATCGAAAATATTTTTTTTCAGAATCGAAATCGGACTTTGATGGGTGAGTTTCTAGGTGTATTTCAACCCGCTGAATCCGAAAATCCAACCTCTGATGACCAAAAATATGCTTGGAAAAAAGTTATTTCGCATGGTACGAAAAAGAGATGATCGAAAATATCTGTCTCCAGAATCAAAATCGAACTTTGATGGGTGGGTTTATAGGTGTATTTTGACCCGCTGAATCCGAGAATCCAAGCCTTGATGACCAAAAATATGCTTGGAAAAAAGTTATTTCGCATGGTACGAAAAAGAGATGATCGAAAATATCTGTCTCCAGAATCGAAATCGAACTTTGATGGGTGGGTTTATGGGTGTATTTTGACCCGCTGGATCCAAAAATCCAACCTTTGTTACACGAAAATACACCTGGAATGAAGTTATTTCGCATGGTCCGAAAAAGAGATGATCGAAAATATTTTTTTTCAGAATCAAAATCGGACTTTAATGGGTGAGTTTCTAGGTGTATTCCGACCCGCTGAATCCGAAAATCCAAACTTTGATGACCAAAAATATGCTTGGAAAAAAGTTATTCCGCATGGTACGAAAAAGAGATGATCGAAAATATCTGTCTCCAGAATCGAAATCGAACTTTGATGGGTGGGTTCATAGGTGTATTTTGACCCGCTGAATCCAAAAATCCAACCTTTGTTACACGAAAATACACCTGGAAAGAAGTTATTCCGCATGGTACGAAAAAGAGATGATCGAAAATAGTTTTTTTCAGAATTGAAATCGGACTTTGATGGGTGAGTTTCTAGGTGTATTCCGACCCGCTGAATCCGAAAATCCAACCTCTGATGACCAAAAATATGCTTGGAAAAAAGTTATTCCGCATGGTACGAAAAAGAGATGATCGAAAATATTTTTTTTCAGAATCAAAATCGGACTTTGATGGGTGAGTTTCTAGGTGTATTCCGACCCGCTGAATCCGAAAATCCAAACTTTGATGACCAAAAATATGCTTGGAAAAAAGTTATTTCGCATGGTACGAAAAAGAGATGATCGAAAATATCTGTCTCCAGAATCGAAATCGAACTTTGATGGGTGGGTTTATGGGTGTATTTTGACCCGCTGGATCCAAAAATCCAACCTTTGTTAAACGAAAATACACCTGGAATGAAGTTATTTCGCATGGTCCGAAAAAGAGATGATCGAAAATATTTTTTTTCAGAATCAAAATCGGACTTTAATGGGTGAATTTCTAGGTGTATTCCGACCCGCTGAATCCGAAAATCCAAACTTTGATGACCAAAAATATGCTTGGAAAAAAGTTATTCCGCATGGTACGAAAAAGAGATGATCGAAAATATCTGTCTCCAGAATCGAAATCGAACTTTGATGGGTGGGTTCATAGGTGTATTTTGACCCGCTGAATCCAAAAATCCAACCTTTGTTACACGAAAATACACCTGGAAAGAAGTTATTCCGCATGGTACGAAAAAGAGATGATCGAAAATAGTTTTTTTCAGAATTGAAATCGGACTTTGATGGGTGAGTTTCTAGGTGTATTCCGACCCGCTGAATCCGAAAATCCAACCTCTGATGACCAAAAATATGCTTGGAAAAAAGTTATTCCGCATGGTACGAAAAAGAGATGATCGAAAATATTTTTTTTCAGAATCAAAATCGGACTTTGATGGGTGAGTTACTAGGTGTATTCCGACCCGCTGAATCCGAAAATCCAAACTTTGATGACCAAAAATATGCTTGGAAAAAAGTTATTTCGCATGGTACGAAAAAGAGATGATCGAAAATATCTGTCTCCAGAATCGAAATCGAACTTTGATGGGTGGGTTTATGGGTGTATTTTGACCCGCTGGATCCAAAAATCCAACCTTTGTTAAACGAAAATACACCTGGAAAGAAGTTATTCCGCATGGTACGAAAAAGAGATGATCGAAAATAGTTTTTTTCAGAATTGAAATCGGACTTTGATGGGTGAGTTTCTAGGTGTATTCCGACCCGCTGAATCCGAAAATCCAACCTCTGATGACCAAAAATATGCTTGGAAAGAAGTTATTCCGCATGGTACGAAAAAGAGATGATCGAAAATATTTTTTTTCAGAATCGAAATTGGACTTTGATGGGTGAGTTTCTAGGTGTATTTCGACCCGCTGAATCCGAAAATCCAAACTTTGATGCCCAAAAATATGCTTGGAAAAAAGTTATTTCGCATGGTACGAAAAAGAGATGATCGAAAATATCTGTCTCCAGAATCGAAATCGAACTTTGATGGGTGGGTTTATGGGTGTATTTTGACCCGCTGGATCCCAAAATCCAACCTTTGTTACACGAAAATACACCTGGAATGAAGTTATTTCGCATGGTCCGAAAAAGAGATGATCGAAAATATTTTTTTTCAGAATCAAAATCGGACTTTAATGGGTGAGTTTCTAGGTGTATTCCGACCCGCTGAATCCGAAAATCCAAACTTTGATGACCAAAAATATGCTTGGAAAAAAGTTATTCCGCATGGTACGAAAAAGAGATGATCGAAAATATCTGTCTCCAGAATCGAAATCGAACTTTGATGGATGGGTTCATAGGTGTATTTTGACCCGCTGAATCCGAAAATCCAAACTTTGATGACCAAAAATATGCTTGGAAAAAAGTTATTTCGCATGGTACGAAAAAGAGATGATCGAAAATATCTGTCTCCAGAATCGAAATCGAACTTCGATGGGTGGGTTTATAGGTGTATTTCGACCCGCTGAATCCGAAAATCCAACCTTTGATGACCAAAAATATGCTTGGAAAGAAGTTATTTCGCATGGTACGAAAAAGAGATGATCGAAAATATCTGTCTCCAGAATCAAAATCGAACTTCGATGGGTGGGTTTATAGGTGTATTTTGACCCGCTGAATCCGAGAATCCAAGCCTTGATGACCAAAAATATGCTTGGAAAAAAGTTATTTCGCATGGTACGAAAAAGAGATGATCGAAAATATCTGTCTCCAGAATCAAAATCGAACTTTGATGGGTGGGTTCATAGGTGTATTTTGACCCGCTGATTCCAAAAATCCAACCTTTGTTACACGAAAATACACCTGGAATGAAGTTATTCCGTATGGTCCGAAAAAGAGATGATCGAAAATATTTTTTTTTCAGAATCAAAATCGGACTTTAATGGGTGAGTTTCTAGGTGTATTCCGACCCGCTGAATCCGAAAATCCAAGCTTTGATGACCAAAAATATGCTTGGAAAAAAGTTATTTCGCATGGTACGAAAAAGAGATGATCGAAAATATCTGTCTCCAGAATCGAAATCGAACTTTGATGGGTGGGTTCATAGGTGTATTTTGACCCGCTGAATCCAAAAATCCAACCTTTGTTACACGAAAATACACCTGGAAAGAAGTTATTCCGCATGGTACGAAAAAGAGATGATCGAAAATAGTTTTTTTCAGAATTGAAATCGGACTTTGATGGGTGAGTTTCTAGGTGTATTCCGACCCGCTGAATCCGAAAATCCAACCTCTGATGACCAAAAATATGCTTGGAAAGAAGTTATTCCGCATGGTACGAAAAAGAGATGATCGAAAATATCTGTCTCCAGAATCAAAATCGAACTTTGATGGGTGGGTTTATAGGTGTATTTTGACCCGCTGAATCCGAGAATCCAAGCCTTGATGACCAAAAATATGCTTGGAAAAAAGTTATTTCGCATGGTACGAAAAAGAGATGATCGAAAATATCTGTCTCCAGAATCGAAATCGAACTTTGATGGGTGGGTTTATGGGTGTATTCTGACCCGCTGGATCCAAAAATCCAACCTTTGTTACACGAAAATACACCTGGAATGAAGTTATTTCGCATGGTCCGAAAAAGAGATGATCGAAAATATTTTTTTTCAGAATCAAAATCGGACTTTAATGGGTGAGTTTCTAGGTGTATTCCGACCCGCTGAATGCGAAAATCCAAACTTTGATGACCAAAAATATGCTTGGAAAAAAGTTATTCCGCATGGTACGAAAAAGAGATGATCGAAAATATCTGTCTCCAGAATCGGAATCGAACTTTGATGGGTGGGTTCATAGGTGTATTTTGACCCGCTGAATCCAAAAATCCAACCTTTGTTACACGAAAATACACCTGGAAAGAAGTTATTCCGCATGGTACGAAAAAGAGATGATCGAAAATAGTTTTTTTCAGAATTGAAATCGGACTTTGATGGGTGAGTTTCTAGGTGTATTCCGACCCGCTGAATCCGAAAATCCAACCTCTGATGTCCAAAAATATGCTTGGAAAGAAGTTATTCCGCATGGTACGAAAAAGAGATGATCGAAAATATTTTTTTTCAGAATCGAAATTGGACTTTGATGGGTGAGTTTCTAGGTGTATTTCGACCCGCTGAATCCGAAAATCCAAACTTTGATGCCCAAAAATATGCTTGGAAAAAAGTTATTTCGCATGGTACGAAAAAGAGATGATCGAAAATATCTGTCTCCAGAATCGAAATCGAACTTTGATGGGTGGGTTTATGGGTGTATTTTGACCCGCTGGATCCCAAAATCCAACCTTTGTTACACGAAAATACACCTGGAATGAAGTTATTTCGCATGGTCCGAAAAAGAGATGATCGAAAATATTTTTTTTCAGAATCAAAATCGGACTTTAATGGGTGAGTTTCTAGGTGTATTCCGACCCGCTGAATCCGAAAATCCAAACTTTGATGACCAAAAATATGCTTGGAAAAAAGTTATTCCGCATGGTACGAAAAAGAGATGATCGAAAATATCTGTCTCCAGAATCGAAATCGAACTTTGATGGATGGGTTCATAGGTGTATTTTGACCCGCTGAATCCGAAAATCCAAACTTTGATGACCAAAAATATGCTTGGAAAAAAGTTATTTCGCATGGTACGAAAAAGAGATGATCGAAAATATCTGTCTCCAGAATCGAAATCGAACTTTGATGGGTGGGTTCACAGGTGTATTTTGACCCGCTGAATCCAAAAATCCAACCTTTGTTACACGAAAATACGCCTGGAAAGAAGTTATTCCGCATGGTACGAAAAAGAGATGATCGAAAATATTTTTTTTCAGAATCGAAATCGGACTTTGATGGGTGAGTTTCTAGGTGTATTTCAACCCGCTGAATCCGAAAATCCAACCTCTGATGACCAAAAATATGCTTGGAAAAAAGTTATTTCGCATGGTACGAAAAAGAGATGATCGAAAATATCTGTCTCCAGAATCGAAATCGAACTTTGATGGATGGGTTCATAGGTGTATTTTGACCCGCTGAATCCGAAAATCCAAACTTTGATGACCAAAAATATGCTTGGAAAAAAGTTATTTTGCATGGTACGAAAAAGAGATGATCGAAAATATCTGTCTCCAGAATCGAAATGGATATTTGATGGGTGGGTTTATAGGTGTATTTTGACCCGCTGAATCCGAGAATCCAAGCTTTGATGACCAAAAATATGCTCGGAAAAAAGTTATTTCGCATGGTACGAAAAAGAGATGATCGAAAATATCTGTCTCCAGAATCGAAATCGAACTTTGATGGATGGGTTCATAGGTGTATTCTGACCCGCTGAATCCGAAAATCCAAACTTTGATGACCAAAAATATGCTTGGAAAAAAGTTATTTCGCATGGTACGAAAAAGAGATGATCGAAAATATCTGTCTCCAGAATCGAAATCGAACTTTAATGGGTGGGTTTATGGGTGTATTTTGACCCGCTGGATCCAAAAATCCAACCTTTGTTACACGAAAATACACCTGGAATGAAGTTATTTCGCATGGTCCGAAAAAGAGATGATCGAAAATATTTTTTTTCAGAATCAAAATCGGACTTTAATGGGTGAGTTTCTAGGTGTATTCCGACCCGCTGAATCCGAAAATCCAACCTCTGATGACCAAAAATATGCGTGGAAAAAAGTTATTCCGCATGGTACGAAAAAGAGATGATCGAAAATATTTTTTTTCAGAATCAAAATCGGACTTTGATGGGTGAGTTTCTAGGTGTATTTCGACCCGCTGAATCCGAAAATCCAAACTTTGATGACCAAAAATATGCTTGGAAAAAAGTTATTTCGCATGGTACGAAAAAGAGATGATCGAAAATATCAGTCTCCAGAATCGAAATCGAACTTTGATGGGTGGGTTTATGGGTGTATTTTGACCCGCTGGATCCAAAAATCCAACCTTTGTTACACGAAAATACACCTGGAATGAAGTTATTTCGCATGGTCCGAAAAAGAGATGATCGAAAATTTTTTTTTTCAGAATCAAAATCGGACTTTAATGGGTGAGTTTCTAGGTGTATTCCGACCCGCTGAATCCGAAAATCCGAACTTTGATGACCAAAAATATGCTTGGAAAAAAGTTATTCCGCATGGTACGAAAAAGAGATGATCGAAAATATCTGTCTCCAGAATCGAAATCGAACTTTGATGGATGGGGTCATAGGTGTATTTTGACCCGCTGAATCCGAAAATCCAACCTCTGATGACCAAAAATATGCTTGGAAAAAAGTTATTCCGCATGGTACGAAAAAGAGATGATCGAAAATATTTTTTTTCAGAATCAAAATCGGACTTTGATGGGTGAGTTTCTAGGTGTATTTCGACCCGCTGAATCCGAAAATCCAAACTTTGATAACCAAAAATATGCTTGGAAAAAAGTTATTTCGCATGGTACGAAAAAGAGATGATCGAAAATATCTGTCTCCAGAATCGAAATCGAACTTTGATGGGTGGGTTTATGGGTGTATTTTGACCCGCTGGATCCAAAAATCCAACCTTTGTTAAACGAAAATACACCTGGAATGAAGTTATTTCGCATGGTCCGAAAAAGAGATGATCGAAAATATTTTTTTTCAGAATCAAAATCGGACTTTAATGGGTGAATTTCTAGGTGTATTCCGACCCGCTGAATCCGAAAATCCAAACTTTGATGACCAAAAATATGCTTGGAAAAAAGTTATTCCGCATGGTACGAAAAAGAGATGATCGGAAATATCTGTCTCCAGAATCGAAATCGAACTTTGATGGGTGGGTTCACAGGTGTATTTTGACCCGCTGAATCCAAAAATCCAACCTTTGTTACACGAAAATACACCTGGAAAGAAGTTATTCCGCATGGTACGAAAAAGAGATGATCGAAAATATTTTTTTTCAGAATCGAAATCGGACTTTGATGGGTGAGTTTCTAGGTGTATTCCAACCCGCTGAATCCGAAAATCCAACCTCTGATGACCAAAAATATGCTTGGAAAAAAGTTATTTCGCATGGTACGAAAAAGAGATGATCGAAAATATCTGTCTCCAGAATCGAAATCGAACTTTGATGGATGGGTTCATAGGTGTATTTTGACCCGCTGAATCCGAAAATCCAAACTTTGATGACCAAAAATATGCTTGGAAAAAAGTTATTTCGCATGGTACGAAAAAGAGATGATCGAAAATATCTGTCTCCAGAATCGAAATGGATATTTGATGGGTGGGTTTATAGGTGTATTTTGACCCGCTGAATCCGAGAATCCAAGCTTTGATGACCAAAAATATGCTCGGAAAAAAGTTATTTCGCATGGTACGAAAAAGAGATGATCGGAAATATCTTTCTCCAGAATCGACATCGAACTTTGATGGGTGGGTTAATAGGTGTATTTTGACCCGCTGGATCCAAAAATCCAACCTTTGTTACACGAAAATACACCTGGAAAGAAGTTATTCCGCATGGTACGAAAAAGAGATGATCGAAAATATTTTTTTTCAGAATCGAAATCGGACTTTGATGGGTGAGTTTCTAGGTGTATTTCAACCCGCTGAATCCGAAAATCCAACCTCTGATGACCAAAAATATGCTTGGAAAAAAGTTATTTCGCATGGTACGAAAAAGAGATGATCGAAAATATCTGTCTCCAGAATCAAAATCGAACTTTGATGGGTGGGTTTATAGGTGTATTTTGACCCGCTGAATCCGAGAATCCAAGCCTTGATGACCAAAAATATGCTTGGAAAAAAGTTATTTCGCATGGTACGAAAAAGAGATGATCGAAAATATCTGTCTCCAGAATCGAAATCGAACTTTGATGGGTGGGTTCATGGGTGTATTTTGACCCGCTGGATCCAAAAATCCAACCTTTGTTACACGAAAATACACCTGGAATGAAGTTATTTCGCATGGTCCGAAAAAGAGATGATCGAAAATATTTTTTTTCAGAATCAAAATCGGACTTTAATGGGTGAGTTTCTAGGTGTATTCCGACCCGCTGAATCCGAAAATCCAAACTTTGATGACCAAAAATATGCTTGGAAAAAAGTTATTCCGCATGGTACGAAAAAGAGATGATCGAAAATATCTGTCTCCAGAATCGAAATCGAACTTTGATGGGTGGGTTCATAGGTGTATTTTGACCCGCTGAATCCAAAAATCCAACCTTTGTTACACGAAAATACACCTGGAAAGAAGTTATTCCGCATGGTACGAAAAAGAGATGATCGAAAATAGTTTTTTTCAGAATTGAAATCGGACTTTGATGGGTGAGTTTCTAGGTGTATTCCGACCCGCTGAATCCGAAAATCCAACCTCTGATGACCAAAAATATGCTTGGAAAAAAGTTATTCCGCATGGTACGAAAAAGAGATGATCGAAAATATTTTTTTTCAGAATCAAAATCGGACTTTGATGGGTGAGTTTCTAGGTGTATTCCGACCCGCTGAATCCGAAAATCCAAACTTTGATGACCAAAAATATGCTTGGAAAAAAGTTATTTCGCATGGTACGAAAAAGAGATGATCGAAAATATCTGTCTCCAGAATCGAAATCGAACTTTGATGGGTGGGTTTATGGGTGTATTTTGACCCGCTGGATCCAAAAATCCAACCTTTGTTAAACGAAAATACACCTGGAATGAAGTTATTTCGCATGGTCCGAAAAAGAGATGATCGAAAATATTTTTTTTCAGAATCAAAATCGGACTTTAATGGGTGAATTTCTAGGTGTATTCCGACCCGCTGAATCCGAAAATCCAAACTTTGATGACCAAAAATATGCTTGGAAAAAAGTTATTCCGCATGGTACGAAAAAGAGATGATCGAAAATATCTGTCTCCAGAATCGAAATCGAACTTTGATGGGTGGGTTCATAGGTGTATTTTGACCCGCTGAATCCAAAAATCCAACCTTTGTTACACGAAAATACACCTGGAAAGAAGTTATTCCGCATGGTACGAAAAAGAGATGATCGAAAATAGTTTTTTTCAGAATTGAAATCGGACTTTGATGGGTGAGTTTCTAGGTGTATTCCGACCCGCTGAATCCGAAAATCCAACCTCTGATGACCAAAAATATGCTTGGAAAAAAGTTATTCCGCATGGTACGAAAAAGAGATGATCGAAAATATTTTTTTTCAGAATCAAAATCGGACTTTGATGGGTGAGTTTCTAGGTGTATTCCGACCCGCTGAATCCGAAAATCCAAACTTTGATGACCAAAAATATGCTTGGAAAAAAGTTATTTCGCATGGTACGAAAAAGAGATGATCGAAAATATCTGTCTCCAGAATCGAAATCGAACTTTGATGGGTGGGTTTATGGGTGTATTTTGACCCGCTGGATCCAAAAATCCAACCTTTGTTAAACGAAAATACACCTGGAAAGAAGTTATTCCGCATGGTACGAAAAAGAGATGATCGAAAATAGTTTTTTTCAGAATTGAAATCGGACTTTGATGGGTGAGTTTCTAGGTGTATTCCGACCCGCTGAATCCGAAAATCCAACCTCTGATGACCAAAAATATGCTTGGAAAGAAGTTATTCCGCATGGTACGAAAAAGAGATGATCGAAAATATTTTTTTTCAGAATCGAAATTGGACTTTGATGGGTGAGTTTCTAGGTGTATTTCGACCCGCTGAATCCGAAAATCCAAACTTTGATGCCCAAAAATATGCTTGGAAAAAAGTTATTTCGCATGGTACGAAAAAGAGATGATCGAAAATATCTGTCTCCAGAATCGAAATCGAACTTTGATGGGTGGGTTTATGGGTGTATTTTGACCCGCTGGATCCCAAAATCCAACCTTTGTTACACGAAAATACACCTGGAATGAAGTTATTTCGCATGGTCCGAAAAAGAGATGATCGAAAATATTTTTTTTCAGAATCAAAATCGGACTTTAATGGGTGAGTTTCTAGGTGTATTCCGACCCGCTGAATCCGAAAATCCAAACTTTGATGACCAAAAATATGCTTGGAAAAAAGTTATTCCGCATGGTACGAAAAAGAGATGATCGAAAATATCTGTCTCCAGAATCGAAATCGAACTTTGATGGATGGGTTCATAGGTGTATTTTGACCCGCTGAATCCGAAAATCCAAACTTTGATGACCAAAAATATGCTTGGAAAAAAGTTATTTCGCATGGTACGAAAAAGAGATGATCGAAAATATCTGTCTCCAGAATCGAAATCGAACTTTGATGGGTGGGTTCACAGGTGTATTTTGACCCGCTGAATCCAAAAATCCAACCTTTGTTACACGAAAATACGCCTGGAAAGAAGTTATTCCGCATGGTACGAAAAAGAGATGATCGAAAATATTTTTTTTCAGAATCGAAATCGGACTTTGATGGGTGAGTTTCTAGGTGTATTTCAACCCGCTGAATCCGAAAATCCAACCTCTGATGACCAAAAATATGCTTGGAAAAAAGTTATTTCGCATGGTACGAAAAAGAGATGATCGAAAATATCTGTCTCCAGAATCGAAATCGAACTTTGATGGATGGGTTCATAGGTGTATTTTGACCCGCTGAATCCGAAAATCCAAACTTTGATGACCAAAAATATGCTTGGAAAAAAGTTATTTTGCATGGTACGAAAAAGAGATGATCGAAAATATCTGTCTCCAGAATCGAAATGGATATTTGATGGGTGGGTTTATAGGTGTATTTTGACCCGCTGAATCCGAGAATCCAAGCTTTGATGACCAAAAATATGCTCGGAAAAAAGTTATTTCGCATGGTACGAAAAAGAGATGATCGAAAATATCTGTCTCCAGAATCGAAATCGAACTTTGATGGATGGGTTCATAGGTGTATTCTGACCCGCTGAATCCGAAAATCCAAACTTTGATGACCAAAAATATGCTTGGAAAAAAGTTATTTCGCATGGTACGAAAAAGAGATGATCGAAAATATCTGTCTCCAGAATCGAAATCGAACTTTAATGGGTGGGTTTATGGGTGTATTTTGACCCGCTGGATCCAAAAATCCAACCTTTGTTACACGAAAATACACCTGGAATGAAGTTATTTCGCATGGTCCGAAAAAGAGATGATCGAAAATATTTTTTTTCAGAATCAAAATCGGACTTTAATGGGTGAGTTTCTAGGTGTATTCCGACCCGCTGAATCCGAAAATCCAACCTCTGATGACCAAAAATATGCGTGGAAAAAAGTTATTCCGCATGGTACGAAAAAGAGATGATCGAAAATATTTTTTTTCAGAATCAAAATCGGACTTTGATGGGTGAGTTTCTAGGTGTATTTCGACCCGCTGAATCCGAAAATCCAAACTTTGATGACCAAAAATATGCTTGGAAAAAAGTTATTTCGCATGGTACGAAAAAGAGATGATCGAAAATATCAGTCTCCAGAATCGAAATCGAACTTTGATGGGTGGGTTTATGGGTGTATTTTGACCCGCTGGATCCAAAAATCCAACCTTTGTTACACGAAAATACACCTGGAATGAAGTTATTTCGCATGGTCCGAAAAAGAGATGATCGAAAATATTTTTTTTCAGAATCAAAATCGGACTTTAATGGGTGAGTTTCTAGGTGTATTCCGACCCGCTGAATCCGAAAATCCGAACTTTGATGACCAAAAATATGCTTGGAAAAAAGTTATTCCGCATGGTACGAAAAAGAGATGATCGAAAATATCTGTCTCCAGAATCGAAATCGAACTTTGATGGATGGGTTCATAGGTGTATTTTGACCCGCTGAATCCGAAAATCCAACCTCTGATGACCAAAAATATGCTTGGAAAAAAGTTATTCCGCATGGTACGAAAAAGAGATGATCGAAAATATTTTTTTTCAGAATCAAAATCGGACTTTGATGGGTGAGTTTCTAGGTGTATTTCGACCCGCTGAATCCGAAAATCCAAACTTTGATAACCAAAAATATGCTTGGAAAAAAGTTATTTCGCATGGTACGAAAAAGAGATGATCGAAAATATCTGTCTCCAGAATCGAAATCGAACTTTGATGGGTGGGTTTATGGGTGTATTTTGACCCGCTGGATCCAAAAATCCAACCTTTGTTAAACGAAAATACACCTGGAATGAAGTTATTTCGCATGGTCCGAAAAAGAGATGATCGAAAATATTTTTTTTCAGAATCAAAATCGGACTTTAATGGGTGAATTTCTAGGTGTATTCCGACCCGCTGAATCCGAAAATCCAAACTTTGATGACCAAAAATATGCTTGGAAAAAAGTTATTCCGCATGGTACGAAAAAGAGATGATCGGAAATATCTGTCTCCAGAATCGAAATCGAACTTTGATGGGTGGGTTCACAGGTGTATTTTGACCCGCTGAATCCAAAAATCCAACCTTTGTTACACGAAAATACACCTGGAAAGAAGTTATTCCGCATGGTACGAAAAAGAGATGATCGAAAATATTTTTTTTCAGAATCGAAATCGGACTTTGATGGGTGAGTTTCTAGGTGTATTCCAACCCGCTGAATCCGAAAATCCAACCTCTGATGACCAAAAATATGCTTGGAAAAAAGTTATTTCGCATGGTACGAAAAAGAGATGATCGAAAATATCTGTCTCCAGAATCGAAATCGAACTTTGATGGATGGGTTCATAGGTGTATTTTGACCCGCTGAATCCGAAAATCCAAACTTTGATGACCAAAAATATGCTTGGAAAAAAGTTATTTCGCATGGTACGAAAAAGAGATGATCGAAAATATCTGTCTCCAGAATCGAAATGGATATTTGATGGGTGGGTTTATAGGTGTATTTTGACCCGCTGAATCCGAGAATCCAAGCTTTGATGACCAAAAATATGCTCGGAAAAAAGTTATTTCGCATGGTACGAAAAAGAGATGATCGGAAATATCTTTCTCCAGAATCGACATCGAACTTTGATGGGTGGGTTAATAGGTGTATTTTGACCCGCTGGATCCAAAAATCCAACCTTTGTTACACGAAAATACACCTGGAAAGAAGTTATTCCGCATGGTACGAAAAAGAGATGATCGAAAATATTTTTTTTCAGAATCGAAATCGGACTTTGATGGGTGAGTTTCTAGGTGTATTTCAACCCGCTGAATCCGAAAATCCAACCTCTGATGACCAAAAATATGCTTGGAAAAAAGTTATTTCGCATGGTACGAAAAAGAGATGATCGAAAATATCTGTCTCCAGAATCAAAATCGAACTTTGATGGGTGGGTTTATAGGTGTATTTTGACCCGCTGAATCCGAGAATCCAAGCCTTGATGACCAAAAATATGCTTGGAAAAAAGTTATTTCGCATGGTACGAAAAAGAGATGATCGAAAATATCTGTCTCCAGAATCGAAATCGAACTTTGATGGGTGGGTTTATGGGTGTATTTTGACCCGCTGGATCCAAAAATCCAACCTTTGTTACACGAAAATACACCTGGAATGAAGTTATTTCGCATGGTCCGAAAAAGAGATGATCGAAAATATTTTTTTTCAGAATCAAAATCGGACTTTAATGGGTGAGTTTCTAGGTGTATTCCGACCCGCTGAATCCGAAAATCCAAACTTTGATGACCAAAAATATGCTTGGAAAAAAGTTATTCCGCATGGTACGAAAAAGAGATGATCGAAAATATCTGTCTCCAGAATCGAAATCGAACTTTGATGGGTGGGTTCATAGGTGTATTTTGACCCGCTGAATCCAAAAATCCAACCTTTGTTACACGAAAATACACCTGGAAAGAAGTTATTCCGCATGGTACGAAAAAGAGATGATCGAAAATAGTTTTTTTCAGAATTGAAATCGGACTTTGATGGGTGAGTTTCTAGGTGTATTCCGACCCGCTGAATCCGAAAATCCAACCTCTGATGACCAAAAATATGCTTGGAAAAAAGTTATTCCGCATGGTACGAAAAAGAGATGATCGAAAATATTTTTTTTCAGAATCAAAATCGGACTTTGATGGGTGAGTTTCTAGGTGTATTCCGACCCGCTGAATCCGAAAATCCAAACTTTGATGACCAAAAATATGCTTGGAAAAAAGTTATTTCGCATGGTACGAAAAAGAGATGATCGAAAATATCTGTCTCCAGAATCGAAATCGAACTTTGATGGGTGGGTTTATGGGTGTATTTTGACCCGCTGGATCCAAAAATCCAACCTTTGTTAAACGAAAATACACCTGGAATGAAGTTATTTCGCATGGTCCGAAAAAGAGATGATCGAAAATATTTTTTTTCAGAATCAAAATCGGACTTTAATGGGTGAATTTCTAGGTGTATTCCGACCCGCTGAATCCGAAAATCCAAACTTTGATGACCAAAAATATGCTTGGAAAAAAGTTATTCCGCATGGTACGAAAAAGAGATGATCGAAAATATCTGTCTCCAGAATCGAAATCGAACTTTGATGGGTGGGTTCATAGGTGTATTTTGACCCGCTGAATCCAAAAATCCAACCTTTGTTACACGAAAATACACCTGGAAAGAAGTTATTCCGCATGGTACGAAAAAGAGATGATCGAAAATAGTTTTTTTCAGAATTGAAATCGGACTTTGATGGGTGAGTTTCTAGGTGTATTCCGACCCGCTGAATCCGAAAATCCAACCTCTGATGACCAAAAATATGCTTGGAAAAAAGTTATTCCGCATGGTACGAAAAAGAGATGATCGAAAATATTTTTTTTCAGAATTAAAATCGGACTTTGATGGGTGAGTTTCTAGGTGTATTCCGACCCGCTGAATCCGAAAATCCAAACTTTGATGACCAAAAATATGCTTGGAAAAAAGTTATTTCGCATGGTACGAAAAAGAGATGATCGAAAATATCTGTCTCCAGAATCGAAATCGAACTTTGATGGGTGGGTTTATGGGTGTATTTTGACCCGCTGGATCCAAAAATCCAACCTTTGTTAAACGAAAATACACCTGGAAAGAAGTTATTCCGCATGGTACGAAAAAGAGATGATCGAAAATAGTTTTTTTCAGAATTGAAATCGGACTTTGATGGGTGAGTTTCTAGGTGTATTCCGACCCGCTGAATCCGAAAATCCAACCTCTGATGACCAAAAATATGCTTGGAAAGAAGTTATTCCGCATGGTACGAAAAAGAGATGATCGAAAATATTTTTTTTCAGAATCGAAATTGGACTTTGATGGGTGAGTTTCTAGGTGTATTTCGACCCGCTGAATCCGAAAATCCAAACTTTGATGCCCAAAAATATGCTTGGAAAAAAGTTATTTCGCATGGTACGAAAAAGAGATGATCGAAAATATCTGTCTCCAGAATCGAAATCGAACTTTGATGGGTGGGTTTATGGGTGTATTTTGACCCGCTGGATCCCAAAATCCAACCTTTGTTACACGAAAATACACCTGGAATGAAGTTATTTCGCATGGTCCGAAAAAGAGATGATCGAAAATATTTTTTTTCAGAATCAAAATCGGACTTTAATGGGTGAGTTTCTAGGTGTATTCCGACCCGCTGAATCCGAAAATCCAAACTTTGATGACCAAAAATATGCTTGGAAAAAAGTTATTCCGCATGGTACGAAAAAGAGATGATCGAAAATATCTGTCTCCAGAATCGAAATCGAACTTTGATGGATGGGTTCATAGGTGTATTTTGACCCGCTGAATCCGAAAATCCAAACTTTGATGACCAAAAATATGCTTGGAAAAAAGTTATTTCGCATGGTACGAAAAAGAGATGATCGAAAATATCTGTCTCCAGAATCGAAATCGAACTTTGATGGGTGGGTTCACAGGTGTATTTTGACCCGCTGAATCCAAAAATCCAACCTTTGTTACACGAAAATACGCCTGGAAAGAAGTTATTCCGCATGGTACGAAAAAGAGATGATCGAAAATATTTTTTTTCAGAATCGAAATCGGACTTTGATGGGTGAGTTTCTAGGTGTATTTCAACCCGCTGAATCCGAAAATCCAACCTCTGATGACCAAAAATATGCTTGGAAAAAAGTTATTTCGCATGGTACGAAAAAGAGATGATCGAAAATATCTGTCTCCAGAATCGAAATCGAACTTTGATGGATGGGTTCATAGGTGTATTTTGACCCGCTGAATCCGAAAATCCAAACTTTGATGACCAAAAATATGCTTGGAAAAAAGTTATTTTGCATGGTACGAAAAAGAGATGATCGAAAATATCTGTCTCCAGAATCGAAATGGATATTTGATGGGTGGGCTTATAGGTGTATTTTGACCCGCTGAATCCGAGAATCCAAGCTTTGATGACCAAAAATATGCTCGGAAAAAAGTTATTTCGCATGGTACGAAAAAGAGATGATCGAAAATATCTGTCTCCAGAATCGAAATCGAACTTTGATGGATGGGTTCATAGGTGTATTCTGACCCGCTGAATCCGAAAATCCAAACTTTGATGACCAAAAATATGCTTGGAAAAAAGTTATTTCGCATGGTACGAAAAAGAGATGATCGAAAATATCTGTCTCCAGAATCGAAATCGAACTTTAATGGGTGGGTTTATGGGTGTATTTTGACCCGCTGGATCCAAAAATCCAACCTTTGTTACACGAAAATACACCTGGAATGAAGTTATTTCGCATGGTCCGAAAAAGAGATGATCGAAAATATTTATTTTCAGAATCAAAATCGGACTTTAATGGGTGAGTTTCTAGGTGTATTCCGACCCGCTGAATCCGAAAATCCAACCTCTGATGACCAAAAATATGCGTGGAAAAAAGTTATTCCGCATGGTACGAAAAAGAGATGATCGAAAATATTTTTTTTCAGAATCAAAATCGGACTTTGATGGGTGAGTTTCTAGGTGTATTTCGACCCGCTGAATCCGAAAATCCAAACTTTGATGACCAAAAATATGCTTGGAAAAAAGTTATTTCGCATGGTACGAGAAAGAGATGATCGAAAATATCAGTCTCCAGAATCGAAATCGAACTTTGATGGGTGGGTTTATGGGTGTATTTTGACCCGCTGGATCCAAAAATCCAACCTTTGTTACACGAAAATACACCTGGAATGAAGTTATTTCGCATGGTCCGAAAAAGAGATGATCGAAAATATTTTTTTTCAGAATCAAAATCGGACTTTAATGGGTGAGTTTCTAGGTGTATTCCGACCCGCTGAATCCGAAAATCCGAACTTTGATGACCAAAAATATGCTTGGAAAAAAGTTATTCCGCATGGTACGAAAAAGAGATGATCGAAAATATCTGTCTCCAGAATCGAAATCGAACTTTGATGGATGGGTTCATAGGTGTATTTTGACCCGCTGAATCCGAAAATCCAACCTCTGATGACCAAAAATATGCTTGGAAAAAAGTTATTCCGCATGGTACGAAAAAGAGATGATCGAAAATATTTTTTTTCAGAATCAAAATCGGACTTTGATGGGTGAGTTTCTAGGTGTATTTCGACCCGCTGAATCCGAAAATCCAAACTTTGATGACCAAAAATATGCTTGGAAAAAAGTTATTCCGCATGGTACGAAAAAGAGATGATCGGAAATATCTGTCTCCAGAATCGAAATCGAACTTTGATGGGTGGGTTCACAGGTGTATTTTGACCCGCTGGATCCAAAAATCCAACCTTTGTTAAACGAAAATACACCTGGAATGAAGTTATTTCGCATGGTCCGAAAAAGAGATGATCGAAAATATTTTTTTTCAGAATCAAAATCGGACTTTAATGGGTGAATTTCTAGGTGTATTCCGACCCGCTGAATCCGAAAATCCAAACTTTGATGACCAAAAATATGCTTGGAAAAAAGTTATTCCGCATGGTACGAAAAAGAGATGATCGGAAATATCTGTCTCCAGAATCGAAATCGAACTTTGATGGGTGGGTTCACAGGTGTATTTTGACCCGCTGAATCCAAAAATCCAACCTTTGTTACACGAAAATACACCTGGAAAGAAGTTATTCCGCATGGTACGAAAAAGAGATGATCGAAAATATTTTTTTTCAGAATCGAAATCGGACTTTGATGGGTGAGTTTCTAGGTGTATTTCAACCCGCTGAATCCGAAAATCCAACCTCTGATGACCAAAAATATGCTTGGAAAAAAGTTATTTCGCATGGTACGAAAAAGAGATGATCGAAAATATCTGTCTCCAGAATCGAAATCGAACTTTGATGGATGGGTTCATAGGTGTATTTTGACCCGCTGAATCCGAAAATCCAAACTTTGATGACCAAAAATATGCTTGGAAAAAAGTTATTTCGCATGGTACGAAAAAGAGATGATCGAAAATATCTGTCTCCAGAATCGAAATGGATATTTGATGGGTGGGTTTATAGGTGTATTTTGACCCGCTGAATCCGAGAATCCAAGCTTTGATGACCAAAAATATGCTCGGAAAAAAGTTATTTCGCATGGTACGAAAAAGAGATGATCGGAAATATCTTTCTCCAGAATCGACATCGAACTTTGATGGGTGGGTTAATAGGTGTATTTTGACCCGCTGGATCCAAAAATCCAACCTTTGTTACACGAAAATACACCTGGAAAGAAGTTATTCCGCATGGTACGAAAAAGAGATGATCGAAAATATTTTTTTTCAGAATCGAAATCGGACTTTGATGGGTGAGTTTCTAGGTGTATTTCAACCCGCTGAATCCGAAAATCCAACCTCTGATGACCAAAAATATGCTTGGAAAAAAGTTATTTCGCATGGTACGAAAAAGAGATGATCGAAAATATCTGTCTCCAGAATCAAAATCGAACTTTGATGGGTGGGTTTATAGGTGTATTTTGACCCGCTGAATCCGAGAATCCAAGCCTTGATGACCAAAAATATGCTTGGAAAAAAGTTATTTCGCATGGTACGAAAAAGAGATGATCGAAAATATCTGTCTCCAGAATCGAAATCGAACTTTGATGGGTGGGTTTATGGGTGTATTTTGACCCGCTGGATCCAAAAATCCAACCTTTGTTACACGAAAATACACCTGGAATGAAGTTATTTCGCATGGTCCGAAAAAGAGATGATCGAAAATATTTTTTTTCAGAATCAAAAT